>OU343219.1:7435241-7537338 GCA_910596185.1 Chrysanthemum makinoi
GGCCTTTAGCTACGCCAAGTTTTCGTGGCTAAAAGCATTTAGCTTTAGCCACATCCCTAAAATGTCATGGCTAAAACACCGTGGCTAAAGGGTTTTAGCGACAGCAATTACACATATTTAGTGACTACATCTTTAGCCACCATAAATCAAATGGATTTAGCGACGATTTGTGGCAAAGATTTATGGTAAAAATGATTAAAATGTTGCACATTTTCGGTCTTTAGCGACGATATTGTTGTGGCTAATTAAAGGCCCCGATTCTTATAATGACATGACACATTCAGCCAAGGTTGTCAGGATCGGGATCCTACCTAGGATCGTTTTTGGCTTTGCAAGATCGTATAGTCGTAGGATCGGATCTGGATCTTAAGATCCTATGAAAATGTGTATATTTTTGTATAGGGGCTGTAGTTCTATATATATATATCTCGGCATAAGTCTACACTTAGTCAATTTGTATACTATATAACGTTAAAAAATAAAAAGAATGCCCATACTTTAAAGTTTACTCGTGGAACAATAAATAAACCAGTTTTTGTTTATCCTGTTTGAAATGTACATACGCAAGACTTAATATAAATTAATAAATCATATGTGTGTTGGTAAAAATAGCATGTAGTTGTCGCGGAAAATATTGTTAGTCATCATCGTAATAATTTTGTACTTAATTTAGCCAATGCTAACACTAATTTCCTACAATGCGCATCTGTCACTTTAAACCAAATGGTCATTTGTGAAAAACAATGAATTAAAGTTCAAAAAAAAAAGAAAAACAATGAATTAGTGATTGAGATTGGGCTTTTTGAATCAAACATGGGGCTTAAATGCTTCACATAGAAGAAAAAGTCCAAAAAAATGGTTTAGCACAGGATCGGATCGTAAACGATCCTCATTCTACGATCCGATCCTACGATCCTGAACGATCCTACAGCATTTACGCATCCCGTTGCGATCATGATCGTTTTTTATGTAGGATCGTAGGATCGCGGTCTCCCCATCCTCGATCGGATCCCATCCAACCTTGCATTCAGCGATTGTGGCTATAAAAATGTCTAAAATTGACTTTTGTGTTTGTTAGGTGTAAAAGATGCTTTTACACATTACCTATTAAGATATGCACCATAAAAACTTGGGTGAAGGCTGAAAATACGTGACAAACTTTCTCAAATATATCGAAGTACGTAACATACTTATTTTATTATTTATGTACGTAATATACTTTCAAATTTTGTTCAATGTCGTATATTGACAGTTTACCGTTTTAAAGTTACAACATGGTCCCTCGCCGTTTGCTTCACTTTCACGGGTTAGATTTGAATTTTTTCATTTAAAAAAATTACAGTAACGGTCCTTGTAGTTTGCTTTGAATTTCACCATTAGTCCTTTGTCTTTCATCTTTTTATATACGTTTTTTACGCGCTTATACACTTTTTTTACATATTTTATACATGTTTTTACACACGTTTATATACATTTTTTTTACACATTTATATACACGTTGTTTACACGCTTTTATACACGCTTTATGTACGCTTTTTATACACTTTTATACACATTTTTACACATTTTTTACACGCTTTATGTAATGTTTTTACACGGTTTTATGTACGTTGTATACCGTTTTTACACGTTTTTATATATGTTTATTTACATGTTTTTATATGTTTTTTACACACATTTTATTTGTGTTTTACACGATTTATGCACTTTTTATACACGGTTTTATAGTTTTTTATACTTTTTACACGTTTTTTTTATGCACGCTTTATACACATTTTATAGACGTTTAGAAAATGTTTTTAAAAATGTGTATAAAACCGTGCGTAAAATCGTGTAAAAAACGTATATAAAAACGTGTGTAAAAAATGTATATAAAACCGTGCGTAAAATCGTGTAAAAAACGCATATAAAAACGTGTATAAAAACGTATATAAAAACGTGTGTAAAAAACGTGTATAAAAACATGTAAAAACGTATATAAAAAGTGTGTAAAAAACGTGTATAAAAAGATGTAAAAAACGTATATAAAAACGTGTGTAAAAACATGTATAAAAACGTGTAAAACGTATAAAAACCGGTACATAAAACCGTGTATAAAAAGTGTATAAAAACGTACATAAAAACGTGTATAAACACGTGTAAACAACATGTATATAAATGTGTAAAAAAATGTATATAAAAACGTGTGTAAAAAACGTGTATAAAAATATGTAAAAAAATGTATATAAAAACGCGTAAAAAACGTATATAAAAAAGATGAAAGACAAAGGACTAATGGTGAAAGTCAAAGCAAACTACAAGGACCGTTACTGTAATTTTTTTAAGTGAAAAAATGTCAAATGACTAACGGTGAAAGTGAATGCAAACGACAGGGACCAATGTTGTAACTTTAAAACTTGGTACCATCAAATTACGTGGATTGAACAAAATTGAAAGATATGGTAAATAATAATAAAATAAGTACTTCGATATTGTTGTGGAAAATGTATTTTTGGCAAAATTGTTGTTTAGTTAGTTTATCTTTTACGTATTCTCAGCATTCACCCTAAAAACTTAATTTTCTATGATGAACTTATAATAGCCTTATAAAGTAATAAGATATTAAATGACGTTTGCTTGTGTTAAAGAGGTTTAAACTTCTGGACATATTTTATGGAGTTAACTACATAAATTGTTTTATGGTTTTCCGGATTCATTCTATTTTTCATTTTTGTTACGAATCTGGTCCTTGTGGTTTCAACCTGTCACGGATCCAGTCCAAAATGCTTCATAAATAGTCCTTGTGGCTTGCCGGATGTTATAGATTTAGTCTATTTTTATTTTTCATTACGGGTTTTTTGGACTGGATCCGTACGGTTTTGGAATGGATTCATGACGGGTCGAAACCACAAGGACTAGATCCACAACAAAAATGAAAAATGGACTAAATCCGTAACACCGAACAAACCATAAGGACCATTTATGCAGTTAACTCTATTTTATGCCATGTCATTAAAAACATCATTTCACTATGTCATCTCATTTTATAAACTATTTCATCTATTATAAAGATTTTCATATGCCTAAATGTTCAAAGCATCTGCAGTGCTATAATCTCAAATGCAAATCCTGGAAGTTTTTGGTAAATCTTTTATATAACAAAGTAATATTGTGTAAGAAGGTAAATTCTTGAGATTTTTAACCTAGGAGTCGACCATCATCAATTAATAAAGGAGGAAATAATAAAATTTTACTCTACTGGCTATTTCAGTGACGTTTTTGAACAAACAGACTTTTATCTTTTTTTCGGTAAAGGGTTAGCCGGTAAAGTATATTAATCACATAAAATTGAAGTACAATGGAATATGGTTGAAATATCACATTAACCTCAAGTAACGTTTGAACGGCCACTGACTCGATTGTGACATGCCACAAACGATAGCAACTCTAGCTACAAACTAAATAGCTAATACAACTAAGCTAGAAACATCCAAAACGCCATAGGAAACCATTTAGGAGTGTTCCAAACATCAAAACACACGCCTCCAAGCCAACCCAGCAGCATCAACAATGGAGCATAATGAGCCAAATGAGACTGCTTCTTTAAAAAACCTTACCAAGAAAAACCTAGTGGGAAAAACCTTGGTGAAGGAAAAAAGAGTACAACTCTCAAGTGGCACCCCCATCTTGAATAATACACAGACTTGGAATCTTCCATTTATCAAGTAAAATCCGAGCAGGATGAGAGACCTTCCGAAACCGCATTGACACCGGCTTGAGCCGAACATTCGAAACAATAACATCATAAAGCTGAGAAGTAGACATAGCCTTCTTCTTGAACAATCTTAAATTACGTTCTTGCCAAATGTTATAGGTAGTAGCAGCAAGCAAAACCCTGTGAGACAACAATCACAACAGATCACCTCTTTTAGAGATACTCGTGCGTAAGAAAGATCAAATTAACTTAACTATATTACATAGGTTGCCATTCTAAGTTAAGCAAATTGTTTACATTTTTAGTTAAGTTTTAATGAGGACTTTTCTACTCGTGCTCCGCTACGGAATGCGGGATTTACGTTAAAATTTTTCGACAAGCAGTCCCCATATTTAACTTAGGGATTGTATTTGTAATTGCAAGTGTTCATTACACAAACAATCTATAAATTTAACTTAGGGATTATTTATGTAACTGCAAGTAACATGGAGGACGTTGTTTGCAAACTTAGGGATTGTATTTACGTTAAAAATTTACGTTAAATTTTTTCGACAAGCAGTCCCCATATTTAACTTAGGGATTGTATTTGTAATTGCAAGTGTTAATTACACAAACAATCTATAAATTTAACCTAAGGATTGTTTATGTAACCGCAAGTAACATGAAGGACGTTGTTTGCAAGCTCAGTAACTTTTTTTTGCAACACACGTAATCCGGAAGAACATTTATGTAAATTTTTGTTACATAAACAATCCTTAGATTTAATTGAAGGACTGTTTCTATAATCAAAAGTAAACGGTAAGAACCTTGTTTGCAATTTTTCAAAGACTATGTTCATAATCATAAGTATAACCCCAAGGACTATTATTGCTATTTTTGTTGGATGTTTTCTTTTTGGTGAATAGTAAACATTATTTGATAAATGTTTATATTTAAAATTATGCTTGAGGTTGGGTTTCACCAAAAATTGAATCTCAAATTTAAAATAGAACATTGATTCCAAATTTGTTTTTGGCAAATCAATCAAGTTTTCATTTCAGTTGTCAATTGGTAGTGCCAATATTCAAACACCTGACGAAGCAAAAATATACATCGAACTTCATACAACGAAATTTGTCTATGCTCAAATTTATATATACATACATATAATCAAATTAGGTCCATGAAAATGAATCTAACAAAGTTGATGATTAATGCAATAATGCTATCGTATACAGTATAAACATCTTGTCTAATATGGCTTTAGTCGTCTCCCCTTCATGAAACGAGCCAAACCACTTTTTCTTCGGGGTGGAATTATATAAGCCCGATTATAACAACCAATGAAACAAGAGTGATGAGATTAATAATAATAAGAGGAAGAATAACAGGTAGCAGAAACGGAAGAATAAAAAGAGTGAAGGTGAGCAAGAAAAGAGGGATAACGAGGAACGTGAAGAGAGGGGTGAAGAGGAGGAGGAGGAAAAGTCCCATGATTGAATGACTTGATTTCGAAATGCTGATTTCTTATATTACTGAGAGTTGATAATTTAGAGAATGCGTAAAATAATTTCTTTGTTTTTCATCAGTTTTGCATGCACTTGATAGATATCAATTTGCTTACAAACTCTTGCTTCGATCTTCACCATTTTGAGCTGTGTGTTCGCTGATGTATATAAAATGCCTAATGTGTGTCAATGTTTCTAATATGGTGTCCGATATGATACGTGATGTATAAATAACTTATCACGCAAATGTGGTTTTAATAATTCTACGTCAAGTCAATCTTGAGTAACATTCGAAGATAAATCATAATCAAAGCCACCGGGTCAACTTAACTTTATGCAGGAAACCATTCGACATTCAGCTATACATGTAACTTAGTTGCATACTTTCATAGTGTATCTTGATCTTATGCCCACACACACAAAAATTCACGAAAAATAACAAGAACTCTCTAAAAGATTAATTTCCACAACCTTGCTCAACCAGAACTCTATATGACTACGACTGAATACCTCAATAAAAAAACTACCTGTTATTATATGTTTAGTGTTAAACAAACTCGTTCTTTCAGTTTGTCCCTCATTATTATGTAGTTGATTAGGGACTTACATTGCCTCTACTAAAAGAGATGTTATATATATATAATGTTATCTTACTGTTTTATCCTACTTCAACTTCAACATCACCAGCAATATAATGTATGTCCAAAGTCCTAAGTTGTAATATGCGATGATCAATTTGACAATGATCGAGAGCCAGAACGACATTCTTTTATAAATGTCAATATTTTCTTTTACACCTCAACTAAGATTGGTTACATTTCAGTTATGTTTTGTTCATTCAGTTCAAAACAGTCCGTTTTAACCCAAGCCTACTTTGACTTGAACCCATTTTGACCCGTTACTAAAACACGCATGGCATGTTTTGCAAACTCTAGACAAGCTTATGAATGTTAGGTACGTCGTTTATTATGTACATAGATGAAAATCATTTGTCCACTACATACTTCTAGTCATTTTAATTGTGAGCTTTGGTGTGCAATGGTTAATCAATATTCAATTTTCATAATGGAAACATGTTAAATGAACTCCAGATGCCGAAGAAAGAACCGTATTACATATTAGTTGCCAATATTCAAAAGATTCAAGGAGGATGAACTTTGTATATACTGAACTTCATACAACTTTTGTCAAATGCTAAATCTTCTTTATATTAAACAATGCAGGAGTTACTTTTCTACATATAAGTGACAACTATATCCTTAAAATGAAAGTATTTTTACATAAGTACATGTGAGGATAATTAAACCCATGAAGATGAATCTTATAAACTTTAGAAGTCAGGATTTTGTGCGTATACACTTCCTGCAAAATGGCATTGGTCGTGATCCTCTCATGGCATGTGCCGCGTAAGCAGTTACAACGTACCATCAATGATGTAGTATTAAAACTAGGAATGATCCATCTTCTTTTCTTGGCCAAAAAAAAAAAAAAAAAAAAAAAAAACATATATTTTTGCGTGTCAATTTTCTTTACTAGATACGTAAATTTGTAGTATTTTCATAAGGAAATAATAATTAAAAAAAAAATACTAATGACTTGAAAATACAATCTATCTTGTCATTTTTTTTTTTTAATCCATGTAGATTTTTTTTTTTTCTTTTTCATTTATTTTTTTTTTATTTTTTTTTATAACATTAAGCTCTCAAATTTCGACATTTGTGTGTATTTTGTGCATTTAAATTAACCATTTTACCCTTTGAAATTTGAAATAAGTAAGGGCAGTATGGTCACAAAATACATATAAAGACCGGAATTTGAAAGCTTTGTGTTTTAATAGCAAAAAAAGAGAGATGACTACACGAAACAACAAACATTGACAAGTTAGATGTATTCCATATTATAACATGTTAATATGAATTATGCAAGCCCAATAACAACAATGAGGATAACAAGAATGGCAAGGTTAAGGAGAATAAGAGGAAGAAAAATAGGTATTAGAAAAGGATTAACAATAAGGCAGAAGGAGAGAAAGACAACAGGGGCGAGGATTAACAGGAAGAGAGGAGTAAAGAACAGAAGGAGAACAAGGCCCATGATCGAAATGAAATGAATTGATTCACGTACAATCGCGTTCTTATATTATTCTAACGACTTAATAAACCTGATGGATACGTCAATAATTCCTTTGTTAACATCATTTCCGCATGCCTTTAATATCAGTTTGTTTCAAAGGTGAGGTTGATCAGAAACTCTTCCTACTCTACCTTTCAAGGTGTGTGTTTGTTGATCTATACGTTTATAAGTTTAAGCAACAACATACTAACACTTCTCTGTATGCGTTTTCTCTATCTGTGGTATCATCATCCCCAAATAACTTTGTTTATGTGCATCCTGTGTTTTAAGATTCTTAATCATCATCATCTCAATTAGGTATTATAAACATTTGGTTAAAAGTTGATATCTTTTCATATATTTAAGATAACTAAATATTTGTCTTGGTTTAAAGGCTTTTTACACAATGTATATATGAGGTCAGATTCAGATACATAAAACATAATGAACGGCTAATAATATACTATGCAACCAATTCAAAAGGCTCACTGATAAATGGATGTGGTGAAAACTTAGTATAGTATTGATGCATTCACCACCATTCACGCCATTAGTCACACAGATCGAATCAACTTCAAATGCAGATAAATAACCTTTATGGTTCCACTAATGATTGTCACTGGTTGGAGCATTTCAAGCAGACCACACATTCGATATCTATATATGACTGTTGCACTTGCCAGAATCCTAGTCTGGAGATGGTTCAATTTTAGCCAGGTTACTGTCATTTGCTCTTCCATATCTATTTCTAATTGCAATTCTCTTTTATGTTGGCCAAATTAAAAACCTTTACCATAATCACTGTCATTGATCTTAAGCATATGCTACATGAATTTACTTCAGGTACATTGACTATTAATTGTGTATTTAGAGTCTAAAATTACATGATAGATAGATGTGGTCCTCTTACCAACTATTTATGACAAAGCAGAAATTAAATTAGGGTTAATGGCATGTAATAGCAACGTACTTTTCCACTTGTTCCATTATCAGATACGAACCCAAAATAATACAACAATATCCATCCAACTTTCAAATTTTGTTTCATTATCAACGTTTAAGACTCATCTCTTTGCGTATGATAATGAAAAAAAATTGAAAGTTGGATGGGTATTGTGGTATTTTTTTTAAAGTTCGCATCTGATATGTGAACAAATGAGAAAGTACGTATCTGATAATGAAACAAAATTTGAAAGTTGGATGGGTATTGTGGTATTTTTTTGGATTCGTATATGATAATGACACAAATAAGAAAGTACGTTGCTGTTACATGCCATTAACCCATTAAATTATATGAGCAATATAGTTAAAAATATACTACATTTCTCTAGAACCACATTTTCTTACGTAAATCAGACTTCCTGTCGTTTCTAATCATTCTTCTGGTAGTGTTTTCGAGGTACTTGATCATGAGTAAGTCATCCGTGGAGAAAAAGAAACGTAAAAAGAACAAGGAACCATGTAAAACACCATTGACAACTTCAATGCAATCAACGCCGTTAATCTTTTCCGGTCTTTTTTATAAGGATTGTAAAGTGTTAGTGGAGAGGGTTAAGAACAAGATAGAGGATTGGAAAAACAAATCTCTATCATTCGCCGAAAGGTTTCAACTTATTTCTTTAGTTTTGTCCTCAATGTAAGCTTACTAGTCGTCTATTTTTATTCTCCCTAAGGCAATTATTAAGGAAATTGAGGAGCTAACTATGGGGTTTCTTATGGTGTCAAGGGGAGATGAAACGGGGTAAAGCTACGTGAAGGGGGATGTGGTGTGTATATCGAAGAGAGAGAGTGGCTTGGGGAGTAGGCGTTTGAAGTCTTGGAACATTGCGCTTATTACAACTGTTAGGTTTTACAATTCATAACAATTATATAAAACACATAAACATCATCAAAGCATGCAACGGAAGTAATGAATAATACTTGTAAAGAATTAACCGAATTAAAAGTATGTGCGTACCTTTTGTGAATTCAAGGAATACAACTAATCAAGAACCAAGGAAACTCTAAACCCTTATAAATTGGGGTTTGCTAATGTCGACCTAAACCCTAGTCGACCCACCAAGAATTCCCAAACACAAGTGTGTTTGACCTTCGTTCTTGTACACACGTATTATTAGCGAATCAATGAGAAAAGCTAGGTTCTAGTTCACAAAGCAAATCTATCACTATGTTGTGTTCTAGAAATCGACATCCAAGGTGTTTGGAGTGTGGAAATCGGTCGAACACAAGAGAGGGAAAGAAGAAGAGAAGATAGATTAGTTAGGGTTACAGGAGATGGAAAAATAAATCACATACCATTTGTATTTATAGCCTAGTAAACTTGGAGGACAAGTTTGAGTTGAATAGGGTTTGTAAACCCTACCCACGACCGGTTATAGGATCCAAGATGGATTTTAGAACCTTCCCGACTTCTATTTTCATCTCTAGTCCTATAACTTAATATTTTCCGACCGTTAACCAAACTCCGTTAAATACTAACTCTCGGTAAGTGTTTTATTTATTTCGTGAACTAATAATTAAATACATAACATTTTACATATTAATTATTTTACATTGATTCTCATACGTAAAGTGTGCAATCCCAAAGTTTCGTGTTCGAATCCGGTCATACGTGTATTAAGTTATATCCATAAGCCTCTCAGCTCCCACTTGGATATTTCTTAATATAGTAATGACATTGGTTTAGTCTAGCTTAACACACCAATGCCCCTAGATTGAACCGAGAATGATTTCCTGGAAAAATCATTTAATGATTCATCATTATACTTATCCTTTTGCTACTAATACTACATTAACTATGGATATGGATCAAGTCATTCCATAAGTTAATATTATGTTTCTCGTGATATCTGATTGAACAAGATTGTCAAATCATCTGAACGTATTCCAAATAGATCTTGGGTATGGCCATACAAACATCTTGTCAACCCTACAGGGGCCCAAATAGTATTATACTTTAAAACAAATTCAAAGGAACAAATTCTCTTTACTACAAGCAAAACTCATAAAATTTACAACACTTCTGAAAATAGCCCTTATTACTACGAATTACGGGTAGCGTTAGACTATTTCACACAAGTGTGCTACATTCATAAAAGTTATCGGGTATCTCAACTCTGAGGATAAATATCCATGATTTACTTAATGACAATGATCCATAAAGTACAATCATGTTAAGTTGGGATTTGTCATATATTCAATTCATTGAATATCATGTGAACTTGGCATGTCCCACGCATCAATATACTTAAGTATATTCTACCAAAACTTAGATTTGTCTTAATTCAATGACATTCCCACATCATTGATGGATAACGGACTATTTAGAATAACATAAGTTATTCACGGATTAAACATGCAAATATAGGATATAATATTAAGAAAATGAAAAAATAAACATAACTAATATTATATTTCATTAAAGTAATATTTTTTCATAACATCCCTTATCCAAATACTAATCACAGATTTGAATGAAACTACTAGCTAAACGAAGTCCTATCCCATCAGCATGGTGAGTAAGCCTTTCCTTTGATAAAGGCTTCGTGAAGGGATCAGCTAGATTGTCATTTGTGTGAACTTTGAGTAGATTTATTTCTCCTATGTCGATTTGTTCTCGAACATAGTGATATCATCGAGGAAAATGTCTGGTGCCCTTCATGACTCCGGGTTCATTGGAAAATGTTATTGCAGCAGAATTGCCACAATATACATTTATAGGTAATTCGATTAAGGGCATAACTCTAAGTTCCGAAATGAATTTTCTAATCCAAACAGGTTCCATCGCAGCTTCTGAAGCAGGTATGTACTCAGCTTCTATAATCGACACTGCAGTCATACTTTGCTTCTTGCTCTTCCAGTCTACTGCTCCTCCATTAATGACAAAGACATATCCCGTCTGAGACTTCTTACCATCTTTATCAGTTTGGAAAGACACATCGCAAAACCCTGTATCATCAAGTTCTGCATCTGGATTCCCACCATACACTAGAAACATATCTTTAGTAGCCCTTAGATACTTAAGAGTGTTCTTAACAACATGCCAGTGCTTTTCACCTGAATTCTGTTGATATCAACTGGTGATATTTTTTGCAAACGCCACATCAGGCCTTGTACATCTTACCGCATACATGATAGATCCTACAACCGAAACATAAGGAACCTTTTTCATGTGTGCCACCTCTGCAGGTGTTGAAGCGTATAGTTCACTACTTAAGTCATGTTCTACTTGCATCGGCAAATATCCCTTCTTGGAATTTTGCATATTGAATCTCTTCAATATTTTATCGATGCAAGTACTTTGACTTAATCCAATCAACCGCTTTGATGTATCTCTATAGATCTTAATTTCTAGGATATATGCTGCTTCCCCTAAACCCTTTATAGAAAAGGACTTTCCAAGATAAGACTTAACATCTTGTAAACTTGGAATGTCTTTTCCCATGATTAATATGTCATTAACATATAGGATAAGGAAAGTAACATTACTCCCACTAGCTTTGTGATATACACATGGCTCATCAAGATTCTGAGTGAAACCAAATTTTTTGATCTCCTCATCAAATCACTTATTCCTTTGCCTTGATGCTTGCTTCAATCCATAAATAGATCTTTGAAGTTTGCATACACGGTTTGGAAATTTTGGATTCACAAACCCCTCAGGCTGCGCCATATAGATATCTTCATCTAGGCGACCGTTTAAGAAGGCGGTTTTGGCATCCATCTGCCAAATCTCATAGTCACAGTAGGCCGCTATAGATATAAGAATCCTAATTGATTTAATGTCTGCTACAGGAGAAAAAGTCTCCTCGTAGTCAACCCCAAAAGTTTGAGTAAACCCTTTGGCTACAAAAACATCTTTATAGGTGTGTACATAGCCTTCCATGTCAGTTTTCTTCTTGAAGATCCACTTACTTCCAATGACTTTAGCATTGGGAGGAAGCTCTACTTCAATCCAAACTTCATTTTCTCTCATGGATTGTATTTCCTCATTAATTGCAACTTGCTATTTTTCCTTTTCAGGATCAGACATGGTAGCCTTATAGTTAGCAGGTTTACCAAGAGCCCCTAACATATTTTCCTCAACTTCTACATTAAGACATAGACATTCAGGAGCACGTATAGTCCTTTCAGACCTACGAATGGGCACAACTTCAACTTCAGGTAGAACACTCAGACTTTCAGGTTCTACTTGAAGTTGGCTAGTGTTTTCAGAATGTGATGTATCTTCATGATCATCTTCCAGATCATAAACTCTCCCACTGAATTCATGATATATGAGATCCCTTTCAAGGAAGTCTCCATACCTAGCAACAATTACTTTGTTTTCAAGTGGAAAGTAAAAGTAGCAACCCATTGTTTCCTTTAGGTATCCTACGAAGATACACTTATCAGATCTTTGTTGGAGTTTATCAGATGAGTCACGTTTAACAAATGCCTCACAACCCCAGACCTTTAAGTAAGACAAGTTGGGAGCTTTTCCATACCATAATTCATATGGAGTCTTATCAACCTTCTTAGTTGGAACCATATTTAGAATGTGAACAATAGTTTCTAAAGCATAATCCCAAAAGTATAAGGGGAGAGTTGTAAGATTAAACATTGATTGCACCATGTCTAACAATGTACGATTTATTCACTCAGATACACCATTTTGTTGTGGAGTATATGGAGATGTGAGCTACTGGAAAATCCTGCACTCAGCAAGATAATCTTTAAACTCTTGGCTTAGGTATTCACCACCTCTTCAAATCGAAGAGCTTTAATCTTCTTTCCTAGTTGCAATTCTACTTCATTTTTGTAAACCTTGAATGTTTCAAAGACTTCATGTTTATGTTTAAGCAAGTAAACATAACCATAATGACTGAAATCATTTGTAAAGGTTAAGAAGTAGCTAGCACCCTTCCTTGACACATGTCTTAGTGGTCCACATACGTCAGTATGTATTACACCAAGTAGATCAGAAGCCCTTTCTAAACTATTTGCAAAAAGTTTCTTGGTATACTTCCCAAATATGCTAGATTCGCATTTATCAAATGATTCATCACTGATATTTTGCAAAAGCCCATCATGTTGCAGTTTTTTCATGCGTTTCTTGCCTATGTGAGCAAGTCTACAATGCTAAAAACATAATTATTTTTATCAATCACATTATCATGCATATCAATCTCAAACACACCATTTACTAGAATTGCATTAAAGTAAAAAACATCATTTAAAGAAACAAAATTCCATAATCAGTAACTGTATAAATAAAACCAATATCTTTCAGCAAGTAAACATAGACAACACCTCTAATTATAGAATGTGTGTAATGACAATCGTTCAAAGACAGTACTATGCCCGAAGGCAAAACTAATTCAAATGTTCCTATAGCTTCAATAGCTGCATGTGCTCCATTACCCACGTGCATGTATTGCTGTCCATAGGCGAGTTTCTTTGCACCTCTAAGTCCCTGCAATGGATTGCAAATGTGAATACCACATCCAGTATCATATACCCAGGAATTTATTTTATGAGGAACTGCAAATGATTCTATCATAAAGAGGTTACCTGAAGTACTAGCAACATTACCAGCACTCTTATAGTTCTTTGTTCACAACTCATTGAGGTAGAGCAGACAGTTCCTCTTCCAATGTCCTACATCAATGCAGTGGTGGCAAGCTTGATCCTTCTTTGGATTCTCTTTCTTCTTAGGATGGTATTTCTTAGGTTCAGATTGATAGGCCATAACTTGCTTACCTTTATCAACCTTTCCTTTTCCTTTACCGTTCTTGTTCGCTTGTGGTTTCAGCTTAGTGATCCTACCCTTTTGAATAGCAAGTACCTCAGGTGTAGGAGCCTTTTTCGGCAAACCCTTTTCATAGTCAATAAGCATTGCATGCAACTCACTAACTGTCTTCCCCGTGCAATGCATATTGAAATTGGGCACAAAACCATCAAATTCCTTATTCAGAGATCTGTTGATTAGGACAATTTAGATATCTTGCGGGTAGTGATAGTTGAGCCTCCTAAGTTGGTCCATGTAACTCATCATTTCCAAACAATGGGCACTCACATGTTTACCATCCCCCTGTTTATAACCGTGTAGAGCATCGATCAAATCATACAATGCAACAACTGTAGGATTTTCAAACAACCAAATAGTTCAGTGAGCATGTCCCTTGTGAAGTAATGCTCAAACTGCTTTTGAAAATTTGGAGTCATACTTCCAAGCATAAGGCAGGCAACCTCATTATGCTTGTCATACTCCGTTTACCATGCTGCCCTTATTTCAGGAGTAGCATTAGCATCCAGTTCAGGAGGACAAGGCTGATTCAAATATTCTGTTATTTTGGCAACACACAAGACCAATCTCAGTTTCCTATACCAGTCATTGAAATTAGCGCTACCAGTTATTTTTTCTCGCTCAAACATAGATTTGAACGACGAACCTAGTGTGTTGGTTTCAGGTTGAGCCATTTCTACAGAAAAAAAATTCAAAAGTTAGTACTTTCGATAATCAAACCTTTCAAGAAAATAAAATACCCTTGGTAAATATTCATATTAACCATTGAATTTTCCTTGAACCTAGGACTCAAATTGTCATAGTTCCACCACATCAGTTGATCTGCTAGTGATGAAAGTATTCAACAAGGTAATTGTCGAAGAACAATAATTGACAAACATTTTCAATTCCTCGAAATTATGGGATTTACAATTTGCCAAACCTTTATGCAAATGTAAGCATGTTTCACCCCATCTTATGCCTTAAGTCATATATCTCACTAACTAACATAATTAAGTTGTATAATTTAGAAACTACAAATTTATTCCAGTTGAGGTCTCACACAATATGGAGATTTAACTTGTCATTGCAATCTAGCTAAGATCTCACATAACATAAATTGGAACTTCAATTGTTTCTAATATTAGATGGCATAAACATAAATTTAAGAGTACACATTTTCATGTGTGATCAAAACTTATGTGTGGAAAACTAGAAGGGGGGCGGTTGAATAGGTTTACCGGTTAAAACTTTGTCTTAAAGTATTTAGATCGACTTATGTCAATCTATTTAGTTTGTGTGTTGGATATTGATAGATAATCATATAAGTAAGTAATGCAAAAAGATAAAGAGTAAAGGAACACAAAACCACGACACGAGTATTTATAGTGGTTCGGCTACAAGGACACCTTCCTTGCCCTACTCCACTCCCCGAGTACCCAACTCGAGAGTTTGTAAGCACTACACAACACAAGCTCCTTAATGTGGCAGAGAAGCCTTCACAACATCGCCTACTCTTTATCTGGTACAAGGCTAGACACCGAGTTCTTCCACGAGGTAGAACCAAACCTATCACAACGTTGCCTACACTTTATCCGATACAAGGCTAGATACCGAGTTCCATTACAAAGGAGGAACTACTATCCAACACTACACCACAACACAACTACCCAAAGGAGACACACTCCTTGTTACAACACTAGATAGGGTATCAACATCCCTTAACCCAAACTACATAACTTGTATATCGATGCACCATATCGATTCTACACTCTAGGCACTATTCACTAATGCCTTCAACACGACCTTTCGGTGCCTTTCACTAATGCCTTCAACATAAAATTTCTATGGAGGGAGGAAAGAACTATCAACACGATGCACTTCAGTGGTCTTGATGATGACGAAGCTTAGCAACTCATGACCTTGAGCTTGCACGTCTTCAAGAGGTTCTGATGTAGCCTTTAAGAGGAACCTAGAGAATCACACAAAGTGAAAACTACATAGAATGATCTTTCGGATCTGTGGTTAGTGAGGTTAGAATACTGAGAGAAAGTATATCTAAGAGTGGTAGTGAGCAAGAGAGAAATGGCTCACTATTTATAGATAAAACATGTCTACTGTCCCACGGTTCCGGCGGATCCCTCACCAGAGGGATCCTGTTAGGAATTAGAAATTCCATAAGTGAAGTGTCGGTCACCCCAAATATTATCTAGCATAAGATAGCTCGTAGACATATCGTTTGTTACGTTATTTAGTAGTTTATTAGTTAGTTTGTAGCGTAGAATAGTTTAGTGCTACACCGTGGAGGAAGGACGGGTCTTTACCCACTGTATACCTGATCCACAGGCCGATAGGAGGTCGTGTATTGTGTAACTATAAATACCCCTTCCCTCCATGGAAGGGGTGGAGCTTTTCTTGAATCTAACCTTTTATAATTTGTGAACCAAGTCTCTACCAAGAAACTCCCTCTCATCTACTTTCTCTCTCTAATGGCAAACATGTATTTTCATCATCCAAGACCTCCCGAATCATCAACACAATAAATGTTACGATCCAACAATTGGTACCAGAGCCATGGTTATTGTGTTGTGTTGATTTATTGTGGTTTTTGAATCTTGTGTTAGACTGTTTTTGTACTTTCTTGGTCGGAAAATTTTTGTTTTCCTGTTATTGTGGTAAAGCAGTCTTATATCAAGTTTTATTATTTTGTTTGGTCAATATGTCTCATGGTCCATCATTATTTTCTAATTCTCTTGTCTCAATATTGTGTCAAAAAGTCTCATGGTCAAACTGGTTAATCTAATGGGTCATCTAGTCACTTTGTGTGGTCAAATGGGTCAAAATGATACATTTTTTATGCAAGTTTTCTGGGTTAATATGAATATGGTCGGAAAAATGATCGGAAAACTCATCGGAAAATGTCACAAATCTTGCTAGCGACTTGTCACAAAACTGTCCAGATGCAATGAATCTAAGTAGCGACTTGTATTAACAAGTTAGCAATTTATGTGTTTTAATGATATAGCGACTTGTTTTTGAAAAAAAAAAAAATCTAGCGACTTGTGCGTTTAAAAGAGGTAGCGACTTGACTATTGATTATTGAGTCAATAGCAATTTGTATTGAAAATGGTTAGAAACTTGACTCATTTGACTTAGCGACTTGACAGAAAACATGATGAAGAAGAATATGACTCGACCTTGACCACAACATACCATTTACCAAATATCATTCAACATAACGACCTCAGATTTCAAACCATCATCGGTCCAAACATCAAATACTATAACCCAAACTGAAATGAAAATCAGTTGACATCAGGTTGTCACAATCTCATTAACAACTCTATCAAGACTCTAAGATTAAATCAATAACATCACAAAATCTCAGAACCTGTTCAATCTCTAATCTTTCAAAGATTTATTTGTTGAAACTTATTCATCACAGATCTATCTTAGACTCGTACTCAAAATGATATAATCAAATCCATCATAACATTAACTCAGACTCAGGTTTGATTTGTGAAGCCTAGCTTCAATTGTTGTTCGAACAAGAAAGTAAAAGATGTTAACAAATCTGTTAACTCTTTTAACCTTGGTTCGTTATTTTTGATACCTACCTGGAATATGTTCGTGAAGCTATCCTCGAACCATACCTGTGGCTAATCTAAGTCCTTGAAGCCGACTAGATGGAGCTCTAGCCATCCCTGTGGCGAGTGCATAGTGGGTATGAAGATGATAACAACATGACTTTTGTGCTCATCAAAAGAGGCGAATATATTATGTGATAGAGAGTGTGAAACGGTTATGTGATGAGGGCAGAGAAAAATTAGGGTTTGAGGTATTGATTAACTGATGGGGGCGGATATGAGAGTGTTTTTAGGGTTTGTGTGAGTATTTTTAGGTCAAGAGTGAGTTAGGCTATGTTTTATACTCCGAATTATTTGGGTAGGTATTTGCTTTGATTGGGCTTGAGTTACTTATATTGAAGATGGATCGGATGTAAGGGCTGTTTTGGGCCGAATATATTTCTCATTTAAGTGAGCCTCAAGTATTGAAGTAAATTGGATAGGACATAAAATATTATGTGATTTTAACTCGTGAGTTTATCCGATTGTACTTAGATGAGTGATTATGTGAGTTTTTGATGCTCATAAGTATTATGATTCTATGGGCTTGGTAAAAAGAGTTGGACCGTATACTTCGTGATTATATCCGTATGTGTTACTAAATATCAAATCATCGGGATGTTTGATGTGTCGTGATTATTGTTTGGTAAGACTTGTTATTTGGACCGGGCTTGAAATTATTGGATGATGAGTTTTGATGGTGGGATTTGGGTTGATGACCTGATTTGTTGTGTTATGAAGATTGATACTTTGGTCGATACATTTTCACGAAAAATATTTTTTGTCACAGCTTGAATAGTAATTGGAACAAGTTTGACTACGTTGTTAATTGGGTTCGATATTTCTTATCTGGAATTTGAAGTGAGGTTTTCCAGGCGTGTTCACTTATTTCGTCTTCTTTCTTTCTACCCTTCCGCGAAGATGACTTGTTTGAGCATTTATAGAAAGTGATAAAGACTTGGCTATTTAGTTACGTTTGTGATTCTTTCTCGCTTGACCCACAACGCTGCTATCACTTCGGTGTCTCACTCAGTTGAGAATGTCAAGAGGTTTTGTACATTGGGTACACCGTTTCTTCTTCACAAGGATTAGTACAAGCTTAAGTAACAAATCTGGGGAATTTTTCGTCATGTTCAAGTTTGGTATATCGAGCTTATTTCTCCATGTGATCTTTGCTATAGCCGACAGTATGCGTGAATGATGTGTTTACCAAAGTGTTAATTGGATGGTTGATGATAATGTTGATGTTGGATTATGAACCATTGATGAACCGCTGCATGTTCCCCTAAAACAGATATTCACTGAAACCAAAGTTGTCATAACACATTCAAGCTAATATTGTTTACAGTTTTGTCTTGATTTTGTAAAATCCCGCAAAAGAACCTATTTCTCGGTTTAAATCACAGACTTGTAAAATCCCGTGACAATGGAAACATCCGGGTAATAGTGAAGTGCATTTCCGGATCTATCTTACGGTTTATTCTTGGTTTTGTAAAATCCCGCGAAAGAAACTATTTCTCGGTTTAAACCATAGAGTTGTAAAATCCCGTAATGATGGAACCATCTTGGAGAAGAGAAAGTGTAATTCTGGATCTTACTTGATGCTGGTGCTACGGTTTTTGCTTCGAAGAAGGGATAAAAGGATGTATTTCATGAATTGGATGTGTGTTTGGATATTCGTCATGGCAGTTTGGTTATTTCATGGTTTTATGGGGTTATGTGCTGTTAACCATGGTCGGGATGAAACCATTATCATAGTTCACTTAAAACCTAAAAGGAGGCTAGATGTGAGCTTTTAACCAGAAGATGTGACAACGGGGTTAATTCACTATTATTTATTTGAGGTTGAAGTGAAATATCACGGGCGAGTGTACTTAGTATCTGAAGGTATCGGGGATGGTTGGATGAAGATTCTTCATGATCCTTGTTCGAGCTTATTATCAAAAATGAAGACTTGGAAATCTAGTTATTGTTGGGTGTCTTTTACTTTTTCTTTTACCACTTGGGGGAATTGGGCTCTTACCAATACAAAATAACTATCACTTTAAGGAGTTACGTTGTAGTGCTCAGTGTCACATTCAATTGTGGATTTTCAAGAGGTAATGTACGTCTTATACTTGATGGTTGGTTGGTTGAAGAGTATAGTGTACTTAGAGATTCAAATGGGCATGAATTCTCAACACCGCTCTTTGTTACATATGTGCAAGTTTAAGTCACGAGTTCGGGTCAGTTTACTTCAAGGTCAAATTCATCATATTGGGTTTTCTCCATCAGCTGTCACTACAAAGAGCCTACTGAATGATAATGGGGGTGGATTACATGTTTTGCCAAGAGAGCTGAAAAGAGAGAGATTATGACGTATGAACACAACAGTTCAAGTCTCGTACCTCAAAGAAAAGAAAAGTGTACGTCTCAGTGCGCTTTATCTTCGAAAGAAGAGAAATCTTCTTATTATGACCATTCTCATCGACATGCTTCATGCTTTTTCCACGCGCTTCAGTCATCAAGTGATCCGGACTACTTATAATTACTCTTATTCCACTTGCTCAATATAATGAAGATGGAGACATCATGTGCTAAATTTTGCGGGGGAGAAGTGTGAATAGATTACATTTGGATGATAATCACTTGTTTAATCAAGAATGGCATCTCCGTATGCAATTCTTGAGGGGGAGAAGAAGTGTGAATTTTTTGCATGGTTGATTGATATTTGAGAATATATGGTCAAACGGCTCCTAACTCATGTAAGAACCGAGCTTCTTCTTATTGGATCATCTTCACATGGAGTTTCTTCTAAGAGCCGTTGGTTGACATCTTCTTATGGACTGATGAGTTTAACGACAAAGTGCTTCCAGTTGCGGTGTTGATTTCCTTGATGAACATCTTTCTATTCTTGTTTGATTGGGAGGGATTTGATTTAAGGAGATTTGCTATATACGAATTAACGGGAATGCATGTGGTGAGAAGAAGATGTTAACTTTCTATTCCCCATTCGGACAATCTTGAAGAAGGTCGAGTCTACAGTCAGTCTACATTCTCTGCTACATGTTAGAAGACTAAAGACAAGTTGCATTTGATTATCTAAAGACTTCTTCTTAATCTGAGCATTTATCAAACAGATTGTCGGTTTATGGGAGAGCACTAATTGGGGGATAGTGATAAGTCAGATTCAATCCCCAATTAGACTTGCTCATATTCTTTAGCAGTGATTCCTCGAGAAACCCAATCTCCAGTTATTCCCCGAGGCGTTGATATTGACTATTGTAATATTGCAGTTGCACTATTGAATAATAATCTGCTCTTTGGTATTCCTTTGCCAAATCTTCACGGATTATTGTTCATAAAAATGATCCGCTCTTTGGTATTCCTTTACCAAATCTTCACGGATTATTGTGCACTCTGTAAATCAACCACATGAACATTAAGGAAAATGACTACCTCATCCGCTTGAAGACATTATTGGTGAATCTTCCAGATCAGTCTCTATATGTATATCTTTAGGAAGATGGAATTGATGTTGAGGAATCATTTGTTCCAGTTCATTAAGTGGGTCAATGTACATCCGGTTGTACATTTATTCACGTGTTGGACATTTGACACAAGTTGATTACTTGGGAGTTAATCATTTATCACTTATTTGAGATTGAAGTTGACTTTCACAAAGGCTTGTTCTTATTTGATAACTTGCTCGGTTTAAAATTTGAGTTGAAGACTTGGTTTATCTAGTTACCAGCAGTCAAGGTGGATGGTTGAAGACCTGGTTAACTATCACTATTAGGAGTTACTTTGTTTTACTCAGTGTCACACGCATATGACGGTGTGGGTAATCGCAAGAGGTGTTAATGTCTCATACTTTGCTTGAGTAGTGAGTACTTAGAGATTTTCTTGAAGCATAAATTCTCGACACCGTTCTTCCATCATTAGGTGCAAGCTTAAGATACAAATGTGGGGAATTTGATTTCACTTTCAAGTATGGTATATCAGGTTTTCTTCATCAGTGGTCACTTCAAATTGTCTGCATAAGGGTTGATAAAATAGTCAGAGAGAGTTTTCAGCAAGTTGATTCTCACAAGAGTTCAAGTGTTCTTCTCATAAAGATTTCAAGTATTTGGGCTTATACTATGTTGCTGATTTTGAAGTGTCAAAACTAGCAAGGGGGAAGGTGACAAGCATCTAAACGCGAGTAAACTTGATGAACTTAATTCTTCTAAGTGATTGAAGATATCCCGGGAAGACAAATGTCATGACCGCAGAGAAACTCAAGGTTTTACTCATCAAGGCTTTTAGTGTTATTATTCCAACTACGTGGGGGAAGTGATGTAAGAGAAAGTTTTTGAAGATAAAAGAGGTACACAAGTATGACATATTCAGGGGAGATAAATGTGTAACATGAGGGAGGTATTATCAGTTATTCTCTCTTTGGGAATGTGTGTACTTCGGGTTCTTGAGCTTCATACCATCATCAGGAAGAAAAATGTGAACATGGGGAGGTGTTTTCATTCCCCTCATGATGTGTATTCGAGAGCTCTTGGGTATTGGTGTACTTCGGGTTCTTGAGCTTCATACACGATTATCAGGGAAGAAAAATGTGAACATGGGGAGGTGTTTTCATTACCCTCATGATGTGTATTTGGGAGAGTTCATGAGCATTATACAAAGAGACTGACTGCATTAATTCAACTACTTGGGGGAAGTGTTCTCTTGACACCTTTTTGGAATGGATCGCTTCAGACTTCAGTGGAAAAGGAATTTGAGAAGATTATTTAAATGTGGGATGATACGTTGTTGTTGGATGATATAACCTCGAACAAGAATCACAGTTGATTATTCTTAAAAGGAGCAGCAGGATCGATGATAATGGTAGGCTTCTTTGTGCACCTGGCTAATGGAAGCTTGAAAGAAAGCTTTGAATCTGCTCAGCTAAAGGATTTTCGGTTGGGGGAAGCTCGCCAAGTCTCTTTCTTAAATGCTCATGTTCTATCTTCTATCTCGAGCTCGAAGCTTTGGTGGTGAATGTTTAAGAGATGACGAATTCTATCTTCTCGACGTGCTGCTCGATATCCTTATCTCGGTACTCGTATTATCATCTTTCTTAAACTATATCAAATTATCTATCTTTGTATATATCTATCTTAAAAACAAAATACAAAAATATAAAACCAACAAAATCAAAATAGAAAAATATAAAATCTTCAAAAACCCATAAAAATAAGAAAATTTAAAAATACCAAAAATATGTTTTTTCCAAGACATGTCTTCTGATATCGATAACATCTACGGTCTTAGAAATGTCATTCCATAATGGCACAGAACCATAGATGAAGTTCGAGCAGGAGGTGTAAATATTCTTTTCAAAACATGTCTCAAAATATGGCTTACAGTTATTTTAGACTGTAACCCGGGCTTCAAATGATGGCTTGCAGTTCTTCAGACTGTAACATGTGCTAAAACTATGGCTTGATATTATTTCTGATAGCAACCCGCTCTTCAAGAAAGGAAAGTGCTGCGCTAAACCATTTTTCAAAATTCGTGCACTTATCCTAAAACAAAACAAGGAAAGCATGTCGTCAAAAAGACTGCTGTTTCTACACAAATGTTTTTCTGTCTAAAATTCTTCAGAAAAATATTTGTTGTTTTTCAAAAATGGTGGTAAATGAGTTTCTTGAAAATCAATCTAATTCAGAGTTTTCGAAATAAATTGTAAACTCAATCAATGACTTCAGCGCTTTTAAACTTTTCAAAAATGGAGTTATTGATTGAGGGGGATAATGTTTTCAAATCTATATCATCTAACGGGCTTTCTTAATCATCCTACGTGCTTAATAAAAAAAATGATATTTGCCTATGTCGAAGGACTAGGAATTTAGGATATGATTGTTAGGTTTAGATGATTATAGTTTGATGAAACACATTATTCCCATGCCTTATATGAACTAATTGATATGTTGGATTGACTTTTATTAGTCGATTGTTGTTTGGGTGATGTCGACCACCATATATATATATGTGTGTTCACTAACGTATGCAGGTATATTGGTATATAAGAATGTTCCCGATCCGGATCCCACAATAGGAGATGATTGGATGCCGAATGGAAAGGGTAACTATATCTTGGGTTGACAAATGAAGAAACGGAGCTTAAGTTGACTTCTAAGGAATGATGGCATGGAATGCAATGTAAGAGGTCTCACTGCATCAGCAGATGGTTTTCTTCATCATCAAATGAAGAAACGGAGCTTAATTGGACCTCTATGAAGAGTTGGCATGACAAATGCAACGTCAGAAGTCTTACTGCATCAGCAAACGGTTTTCTTCCAGCCTTACATCAACAACAGAAGCAGTTTCCATACCACCTAACGTATCTTGTGCAGGACAAGTAGTGATGATGCCATTTTTTTAAACAATTTTTGAATAATATTGTTTTGAAAATGAAAAAATATTGTTTTGAAAATGGAAAAATATTGTTTTGAAAATAAATCGGATTCAAAGTTTTGAAATCAACCGGACTTTATTTTGTCAAATTATAAGTGATTTCAAATTAAATATTTTCAAACGATATTTCTTCACAAAAGTCCGGTTTGTACAACATAAAGTGGTGATCTAAAGATTTAATGTTATATCATGGTATGATTTTCTTTAAAACTCAAAGATCTTACAAAATGAAATTTTTTCTGTTCTTGTTTGATTGTGAAATTGTTTTATTTTACTTAAATATCTCTTAAAAACTATCATACCTGACACTAACAATCTTTAATATCAAAAATTGATCTGTATCAATCATTTTTCAAAATTAAATCAAGCCGTATCTTTCCTCAAAATCTTTTAAATGATTTAAATCAATTGGGATCACAAATCTCAAAAGGTTTGAAATTTTGATCGGGGTAGAGATCGTGATTTAAATCTCAAATTTGTTTAAATGGAATTGGTTTTAGTCCTTTAAAGGCACTCCTGCCTCCATGTGCTAAACGATTTCTAATACATAATGCACATGTTGAGGGGGAGCATCTATCCAAAAACAAGATGAATATTTAAACCTGGCCACATTTTCTCCTATGTTTTTCTAAACCTTATTAAATCACTTGGGATCCAAAATCTCAAAGGGTTTGATATTTTTGATCGGGGGAGAATTTGTGATTTAATAATGAAACTTGATTAAAGATGATCATTTTTTTTGGGTTCAAATGTGCATGCTGCTCTCCCATATGTGCTAAACACTTTCGAATCTCGAAGCATATATTGAGAGGGAGCATTTCAAAAAGAAAATAAACTTTCAAGGTACAAAGATTTTGATGTTTCAACATAAAGTACCTTGATTGATTTTCTAATGGTTTCTTAATGGCTTTTGTGATCGTGGTTGTGCTTCAAAAGAACTCTTGCCTCTATGTGCAAAATGATTTCAAACATCCTACATACATATTGAGGGGGATAATTTACTAAGAAATTCAAATGGCTTTTTCTAAGGAAATTATGATCAAAGAAATTATTTCAAAAGAACTCTTGCCTCCATGTGCTAAACAATTTCATAATCATATGCACATGTTGAGGGGGAGCTTTTCTAAATGATCAAAAAAAATTAAGGTACAAAATACTTTGATATCTTGTCACAAGTACCTTGATTGATTTTCCAAATGATTTTTCAATTGGTTTCGAGAAGGAAAGAACAATACCAAAAGACCGACCAATTTACTTTATGCATGGAGTTATAAGGATGGTTAGGTTAGGTATTCGTTCCCACGATCCCGCCAGAGCCGGAGGGATCTACCCAGGGACAATCCACTAGTTAGTGTAGAAGTCCTTAGGTATGATGAAAAAAAATGAGAAAAGTGAGATATGGGAAGAGTGCCGACTGAGATAGAGCTAGAACTGGAATAAACCCAACAAGGTTCTAGTAATGAAGTCTCGGTAAGCACTGAAGGGGTTGAAGAATGAAAAAGAAATGAATGTGAAAAGGGTGAAAAGAAATAGCCCTCTATCAATTCAACCTTAGGGCAGAAACCGGGTTCAATACATATGCTACTGGTGGTTACTAAGTTAACTCCGGTATTGAAGACAAGACGTCATGGACCCAGTGATGCACTGCACTAAACTTCCCAAGCTACTCAAGTTCCTCTTAAAAGGGCTTGTTTCATTCTCACGGGGAACCGACATTATCTATTGACTTTCTCTTAGAGATTGTTGATATTGAAGAAGGAGACCCTCTCCCTAGTCTCCGGCATAGGAACCAAATGTGCACAATTGAGTCTAGAGCCAAGAGATCATCCACAATATCTCATTAGGACACACTATTCCTGAAAGCTTGCTGTTTCACACTATGTGGAAAGTAAGAATATATTAAGAGTCCTACGCATTATCCTTGTGGTATTGCCAGAACATCCGAGTGATATGTAAAAGTATTCACAATGAATATGGAAATCCTTCTAGAGCCAACATCAAATAAGCTCTTAGTGGGTGACATGTGAAATCTTGCAAAAGATCAAGCTTGTGACAACTGGATAGAAACAATGGGGCGATTCAGTCTTGAATCAACCTTGGTCCAGGAAATGAATTGACGAATACTTTTGGAAAAACCATTCGATGTGCAAACCTTTTTTTCTCTAGCATGTCGAATGTGTACTTATGTTTTCAAACACAAAAAGTATCTCTGATTGAAAAAATACTTTTGGAAAAACCGTTCGATGTGCAAATCTTCTTTTTTCTAGCATGTCGAAAGTGTACTCTTTTAAATACAAAAAGTATTTTTGATTGAAAATTGATCTTTCTCATAAAACCTTCATCGTATTGCAAAACTCTTTCTTCAAGCAATACGCGATTGTTTTCAAATAAAATTTTCATCAATCAGTGAATCTCAATTCGCTGGTTCACTCACTCCGTGTTGTCTTCTTTGAGACGTTCCGGTTTGAGAGAAACGGTAGAACAGTGCGAGCCTGTCAAGGAGCTCTTAGAATCCTACCTGATCACAGGCAGTACTTGTACTGATCAACGGGGAACCGTGGGCGTGTACCTCAATTCAACGAAAGTGATCAAAGACACTTTCGTGAGCTTTATTGCTAACTGGTCGTATGCGGTACACCCCGACGATTGCAGCTGATCGAATTGAGGAGTCAATCAAAGCCGCATGCTCACAGATCCACACCTAATTTGAAGAAATCATGATGGTGCATATCTACGTAACATGGCTAGATATTTTTATACTATGCTTCGTTACGCTGCCTGCAAATATCTTGAACCAGTAAAAGCTTCCGCTACTCGATAGAAAGATGTCATGATCCATAAAGTGTGAGCATTTCGGTCCAAAAGTCACAACTTCACATGATGGCAACACAATAAAGGGTGATTCGAGATTTATCGCGGTCGATGATCTCAATGAAAGCACGAAGATCATCAAAGATGTGGATCAGTTAAAGACCTCCACTAAAAGTACAAATGCGGACTTTAAAGAATCGCTACTAGTGCACAACGATTGCGGAAGTGAAGAATTCAAGTCTACGAGCTCAAGAACAAAGTCAAGAATAGAATGCTAGGATTCGAAATGTAAAATATGTAGCCACCTTGTGGGGAGATTGTTAGGAATTAGAAATTCCATAAGTGAAGTGTCGGTCACCCCAAATGTTATCTAGCATAAGATAGCTGATAGACATATCGTTTGTTACGTTATTTAGTTGTTTATTAGTTAGTTTGTAGCGTAGAATAGTTTAGTGCTACAATCGCGGGAGGAAGGATCGGTCTTTACCTCCATCAGAGCACCCACCCTATGCCGAGCAGGAGGTCGGTATTGTGTACTGATCAATATACCTTCCATCTATGGAAGGGGAGCTTTTCTTGAATCTAACCTTTTATAATTTGTAACCAAGTCTCTACCAAGAAACTCTCCTCTATCTACTTCCTCTCTAATGGCTAATATGTATTTTCATCATCCAAGACCTCCGAATCATCAACTAATAAATAAATGTTACGATCCAACGGATCCCGGCTAGTGTAACTCTCGCGATCCGCCATCTGGTCGGCTTTAGTCCGGATATTGGGTTGCAAACCGGGTTATTGGTTGTGGGTTATGCACCATGGGTTATGGCTATTGGATTATGAATACCCAACAAGATGAAATGTACCTAGTCATTGGGTTATGGATCTTGGGTCAGCTGGTCATGAACTTTGGGTCATAGATCATGGATAATATCCAACATGACTTCATGCATGATGTCATGCAATGGGTCATGGGTTGGATCGCTCCCGGGTATGGGTTATGGACTTTGGTTTTTACAACAACATTCATTGTACTCTGGGTCAATGGATCATGGGTCATGGGACTGGTTTGGTTTTGCCTATTACTTACCCATTACAACATAAACAAAGTACATATACATTTCTATAAAATGTAAACACTAATTGCTTGTTACACATATATATTTTTATAAGATGTAAACAATATTCCTTGTTAGTGTTTATATAAAAATGTCTTTAGTTATATATAACTTATTTACTAAATATGTTTTGATAGTTTTAATATGTTTAGTAAAAGTGTGTTAGTAAACTATTGGCTCAAACCTTTTACTTATTTTAATTATATTTCGTTAAAATGATTTTACGTTTGTTATCGACAAAATATTAGAAGATCGTAAAATATAAATAAACGTTTTTATGGTTTATTTGTATTAACAATCTCTCTTTTTGTTGTTGACAAAACATAAGATTATTTTAAGAAGAAATTAAAATTCGTAAAAATTTAAATTCGAGTGTTTACTCTCTTCTCATCCTTTTTGTCGAAACGAAAAGAACTTCAAAAAGAAACTAACACATTGTGGAAAACGTGTTTGAGAAAAACTTGTGAAATGTTAACAAAATAAGAAATAGTTAGAAGAAGAAAAGAAAAGAGAAGTAGTAAGATGAGAGAATGATTCTCGTCTTAGCTTCCTGATGTGATGCTCCCTTTGTTGAAGCCGTGTAATTAGGAAGGAACGAGTGCTGCTGTGCGATTTTTGCAATGGTTCTAACTTTGACGAAATGCTCCCCCTAGACGAGTGCTCCCTTTTGATGAGGGCGTCAAGTAGTTAGGAATGTAGGATCGTACATATTATGTTGTTTGATGATTCGGGTGGTCTAGGATGGTGATGATACAAGTAATCCATGTTAGAGAGATGAAGAGAGTAGAGAGGGAGTTCTAGAGAGAGAGTTAAAACAAAAATGTGAAGGTTAGATTAAGAAGCTCCACCCCATCCAAGGAAGTGGGTATTTATAGTTACAACCTAATCGCCTCCTTGATCAGTGGATTAGGTATACAGTGGGTAAAGACCCATCCTTCCTCTACGGTGTTGCTCTAAACTAAACTAAGCTAATAACTAACTAATTAACTACTAAATAACGTAAATAACGATATGTCTACGAGCTAACATATGCTAGACTATAATTGGGGTGACCGACACTTCCTTATGGAATTTCTAATTCCTAACAATCTCCCCCTAAGGGAGGTCACCCCATGATTTACATTTTGAATCCTAGCATTCTTTCTTTGTCTTTAGTTCCAAGCTCGTAGACTTCAATTCTTCAATTTCCGCATTCTTTGTGCTTGAGTAGCGATTCTTCAAAGTCCGATTATTTTGTACTTTGAGTGGAGGTCTTTGAACTGATCCACATCTTTGATGATCTTCAAGCTTTATTTGAGATCATCAGCCACAGTAATTCTCTGGATCACCCTTTGTTGTGTTGCCTTCATGTGATGTTGTGACTTTTGGACCGACATGCTCACACTTTCTAGATCATGACATCTTTTCATCATAGTAGCGGAAGCATCTTTGTATATCTTTGATTGCCATGATTTTATTCAATTAAGTGTGAATGTTGTGAGCATGCGTCGTGAATTGATTTCTCAATATCATCACGCGAACCGCCCAATGTTCCTGCAAACAACAAGTTAGCAATAAAACATACGAAAGTGTCTTTGTTCACTTTCGCTTGAATACAATTGCAAGAACTTCGGTTCCCTGATCAATATAAATACGCCTGTGATCGGGTAGAATTCTAAAGAATCTCCTTGACAGGGTTTCGCAGCTTGATCTAGCCGTTCTCAAACCGAGCGCCCCAAAGTAGACAACACCTGAGCGAGGAACCAAATAATTGAGATTCACTGATTGAATGAAAAATTGATTTGAAAACAATCGTTTATTGCTTAGAAGAAAGAGTTTTGCAATACGATGAAGTTTTATAAGAAAGATCAATTTTCAATCAGAAATACTTTTTCAATTTGAAAATGAATACACATTCGATGTACTAGAGAAAAGAAGAGATTTGCACATCGAACGGCTTTTCCAAAAGTAGTTTTTCAATCAGAGATACATTTTGAGTTTGAAAACATGAATACACATTCGATGTGCTAGAGAAAAGAAGATTTGCACATCGAACGGTTTTTCCAAAAGTATTTGTCAATTCATTTCCTGGACCAAGGTTGATTCAAAAATGAATCGCCCCATTGTTTCTATCCATTTGTCACAAGCTTGATCTTTAGAAAAGATCTCACATGTCACTCACCAAGAGCTTGTTTGATGTTGGCTCTAGAAGGATTTCCATCTTCATCGTGAATATTTAACATATCACTCAGATGTTCTAGCAATACCACAAGGATAATGCGTAAGACTCTTAATATATTCTTACTTTCCACATTGGGTGAAACAACAAGTCTTCATTAATTTTGTGTCCTAATGTGATATTGTGGATGATCTCTTGGCTCTAGACTCAAGTAGTGCACATTTGGATTCCTATGCCAGAGACTAGGGAGAGGGTCTCCTTCTTCAATATCAACCATATCTAAGAGAAAGTCGATAGATAATGTAGGTTCCCCGTGAGAATGAAACAAGTCCTTTAGGAGGAACTTGAGAAGCTTGTGAAGTTTAGTGTAGCCAACGGGTCCATGACGTCTTGTCTTCACACCGGCGTTACTTTAAAACCAAGTAGCATATGTATTGAACCCGGTTTCCCGGTTGAATTATTGGAGGGCTATTTCTTTTCACCTCTTTCTCATTCATTTTCATTTCAACCCTTCAAGCTTACCGAGACTTCATTGCTAGAACCTTGTTGGTTATTCCAGCTTCTAGCTCTTTTCTCACGACACTCTTCCCATTACTTTTCTCCTTTTTTCATCATACCTAAGGACTTCTACACTATTTAGTGGATTGTCCCTGAGTAGATCCCTCCGGCTCTGGCTGGATCGTGGGAACGAATACCTAACCTAAACATCCTTATAACACCATGCATAAAGTAAATTTAGTCGGTCTTTTGGTATTGTTCTTTCCTTTTTGAAACCAATTGAAAAATCATTTGGAAAATCAATCAAGGTACTTGTGATATAATATCAAAAGTATTTTGTACCTTCATTGTTTTTGATCATTTAGAAATGCTCCCCCTCAACATGTGCATATGGTTTTGAAATTGTTTAGCACATGGAGGCAAGAGTTCTTTGAAACAATTTCTTGATCACAATTTCCTTAGAAAAATCCTTTTTGTTAGGAATTAGAAATTCCATAGTGAAGTGTCGGTCACCCCAACTATTATCTAGCATAAGTTAGCTCGTAGACATATCGTTATTTACACGTTTGTTAGTTAGTCATTAGCCTAGTTTAGCGTAGTGTAACACCGTGGAGGAAGGACGGGTCTTTACCATCAGAGCACTGATCCACAACCGGTCCGAGGGAGGTTATTAGTTTGTAATCTATAAATACCCTTCCAAAAGGGAAGGGTGTTGCTTCTTGGAATCTAACCTTTCATTTTTTGTATTATAACTCTCTTTCAAGAAACATCCTCTCAACTCTCTTCATCTCTCTAACAATGGCTTTCTTATATCATCATAATCCTAGACCACCCAAATCATCAAACACAACATAAAATGAATGATCCTACAATTGGTACCAGAGCCCAAGTTATGTTGTTTTTTATGATTCTTATGCTTTTTGAGTGGTCGTTCATGCGGTTTGTGATGGCTGGTTTTGATGGTTGAATCTGATTTTATAAGTGGTGTTTGAGTAGTCATTTTTTTTCTTCAAGCTTGACATGGTCCAAACCAGTTTTACGTGTTCATGTATAGGTTTTTAAATAGTTTTTATTAAGATCGAACAGTTTTATGTGGACATGATTCAAACAGTTTTTATTACAATATTGATGTTTTTAAATCTGGTTTTGATGTTAAGTGTTTGAAAGTTAGTGGATGATTCTTTGTCATATGGTCAAGCTGTCAGGTTATTGGCCAAGCTGGGTAAATCAATGGGTCTAAATTTGAGTCTATTATTTTTGTTTTTGGATGCGGTTTAATGCCTGCTTGGATGCGAGTTGTGGCATAGCTTGTATGCTAAAAGTTTGGCCTTGTTACCACTAAGCGACTTGCGTAAACAATGCGACTTGCGTAAACAATATGCACTGTTAACTATGCGACTTGCGTAAACAATATGAGCATTTTTGAATGCGACTTATCTATATTGTCCAGATTCTATGTACCTAATGCGTGTTGTGTACAAACAGTTAAGTATGTGAGTTGACTTCTGTCAAATGCGAGTTGACTTTTGAGTCAACTCAAGTCAAAAACGACTTGTGTCTAAAGATTGGTATGCGAGCTGTTGCTTATGAATGGAAGCGACTTGTTATACTCTGGGTATGCAAGCTATCTTAATTGAATGCAATGCGAGTTGATTGAGTCATAAAGCGACTTGACAAAAGAAAAAGAGTCTAAGGCGAGTTGTTGACTTTGACCAAAACCAGATACCAACTCATTGACCTCAGGTCTGTTTACATCATCAGTCAAGTTTAACACCTTTTTACACATAACTCATTGACCTCAGATAAACGACTCAACAAAGAAGTGTTTATATCCAAACCATCTCATCTACTCAATCAAGACTCAAACATAAAGAAGACCATGTGATTTCAGCTTCATTACTTTCGTGGTATTCAAGAGTATTTCAAGATCTTCAAATGATCAAACCACAAAGTAAAATGAATCATCATCAATCTAATTCATATGATAAGACACAAATCTGTTTCATCAACTCATTTCATGGATATATGAACTGTAAATCAAAAACCACTTAAGAATATCTCACTAAATTTTATCTTACACTGATTTTTATTATTATCCAAACATGAAGATTAAGTTAATAAAAATTAGGTTATTACTCTCTCTTGGTTCGTTTAAGACTGAAAAACAAAAACCTTACCCGTGACCTTTCCATATGATCTTGAAGCCTATTCTAGAATCTAAAGCCATCCCTGTGGCTTAATCTGATTCTGTGTTCGAATGGTATTCATGGCCTCTCATCCGAATAATAATGATCTTTGATTATGCATATATACAAGTGTGATTATAGTGTGAAGATGATGGTTTTAATTACTGAATGATGGGGGCGGATGTATTTGGTACTAGGGTTAGAAAGAGGATGTTTAGGGTATTTGTGTGAGATGATGAGTATTAATACCCGGATTTTTAGGGTTGATTGATGTGGATCGTCTGATGGGCCGTGTTATAAGATGAGGTGTGAGCTGAATTGTATTGGGCCCGGACATGTGTGTAACAAGTGTGAAACTGGGATCTTAATTGTGTCCGTTCATGAAACCAAATGTATCACGCTTCATTATTGGGATTTTAATTGTGTTTAACGAGGTGAGGTGTGAGTTTGAAACCAACACTTATGATATATCACGTTTTAGTACCACATGATATTTTCATGATAAACAAAAATTGGATCAAAATTTGATTGATGGGCTGAATATGTGTTGGGCTTTATGCTTTCGATGACTCGTGATAAGCGTAATTCAATCATTAAGAACTAGGGAACTCTTTTTAATGATAAGGGTTTTTGTGGTAATATGTGTTATGTGGTTAATTGATCGGGTCGCCTTCTACCTTATTGGATCAAGAGAAGATTTGATTCCAGGTAAAATATCAAAAATTGACCAGGTATTTCTTTTTGAAAAGGAGTTGTACCATATATGGGCTTAAACGTAAACCGGATGTATTTGTTTATGTGATGTCTTGGACTTGGTTGATGATCTGATGGGCTTCTCAAAAGTGAATGGTACTAATATGAGATTTGATGATATGAGGTTTGTGTAAATGAGATTTGGTGTGATGATGAGAGTCATTGTGTTATGCGATTAATACCTTGGATTAAACATCCTCACGAAATATTTTTGTCACGGCTTGAAGTGTTTATTGGATAATGTTGACTACGGGGTTATTTATACGGTATTTCTTAATTGAAGTTGAAGTGAGGTTTTCCATCGCGTTTACTTATTTTCTTCTTCTTTCTTTCTACCATTCCGCGAAAGAGGACTTGTCTGGGCATTTATGGAGTGTGATAAAGACTTGGATATTTAGTTACTTTTGTGATTCTTTCTCGCTTAACCCACAACGTAACTATCACTCACTGCCTCCACGCCAGTTGAGGATACGCCAAGGAGGTTTTGTACATCGGTACACCGCTTCTTCTTCACAAGGATTAGTACAAGCTTAAGTAACAAATATGAGGAATTTTACGTCATGTTCAAGTTCGATATATCGGGTTTACTTCTCCATGTGGTCAATACAATAGCCGTCAGAATACGTGAATGATGTGTTTACCAATGGATTGATTGGTTGAGATGTGATCAACAATTCTCATGATATATTCGAAGCCACTGAATGTCAATGATAATTCACAGTCTAAGCAAAATCTTTCAAGAATCTTCAACGTCAGGCATGATATTTCAAGATGTTTGTTTATGACAAGAACTTTTCGTGCAAATGGTCAGATAGTTAATGATGCTTCCGAAAGTTCAACCATCATGGGAGAATCGTGGTACTTTGATGTTTTAATAATAATCAGGGGAAATAGTGTATGCTACTTGACTTAGTATGGTTTGTGAAGTTGTCTACATATGGGTAAAGAATTGTTGATGATGTTGTTGATGTTGGATAATGAACCGTTGATGAACCGTTGCATGTTCCCCTAAAACAGATATTGTAAAACCCGAAAATCTAAAACATATATGAAGACGAAAATACCCTTGGAACCAAGAATTATAAAATGTAAATACACGCTTATAATCATGTACTAAAATTAGAAAACCTAATAAATAAAAACTTGATGAATATAATTACGGAACTTACTTTTGACAATGACGGCGACTAAACGTTTCGCCAAAAATGTTGGGCGTTTATTTGTTGGACGGGCTCGTTCCTTTTTGTTTGTCTTGCGCCAAGCCGAGAGCCAAGGAGAAGCCAACGGGCGCTTGTTTTGGTCGAGTGGATCAAGGGCCGAAGCCCATTTGGCGTGAGCTTGGTGCTCGGTTGGACTAAGCCGACCCAAATCCCCTCCTAAGCCCTAACTAAAGTGTTAACTATAAATACATCACATAATCATTGAATTGAAACCCTAGTTCTAGTTTTGTGCTCTTCTTCTTTCTTTGTTCCCATTCGGCCGAGACTACAAAACCCCATTGGTGTCGAGATTTTGCTTCAAACGAAGTTAAGGTATAACGCTTATTCACTTTAACGCATCCTTACATGTATATGTGTTATATTCTTTTAGTCGGGTTTTCCTTTGTTTTCTTTGTGCCGAGCCGTAAACCAAAACAAGAACAACCCTTAACGAATTAAACCTTGTAACTAATAAGGAACATGTAACGTGATATGTAATATTTAATCGGTCGTATATGTCGAAGTTAAACAAGGTCAACCATGCATGAGAGACGACAAGCATATATGAATTCGGCTAAGGGGTAAAATATCATAACTTGAATATGTAACGTGTTTAGATGAGCTAGACTTCGTGATAACCTACTAGCCAAACCCTAGTTTGAACCAAACATATATATATGAGTTTTGAACGTGTAATACACAAGTAAGGGTCACGTAAACATAAAACCTAGTTTAATATGTAAAGCGAATAAAGTATATCAAACCCTAAATGTGTGTGTTCGTGTCTTTTTGTGCGTAAATAGTGCAGTTAATCAAGTGAATTAGTAGTTATGTACATGTAATTTATCCGGTAATAAGTAACTTGTATGTCACATAAAATCATAAACGCATATGTAAAACATAAAGGAAAGATTGTTATCATTTACGATAGGTTAAGTAACGAAGTCATTAAGACGTAACATGTAAAGTAAATGCATATTAATGAGATATTAAAGAATAAGAAAACCCTAGAACATAAATGAGAGTCGATTAGGGTTTGAGCTAAATATAGTAATTCGTTATTTCATGTGTGAGTTATGACTTATAAACTATTTTCACATTTAACCCTAGACTTTAATAAATGACATAACAAACCCTAATCTACAACATTAATTATAAAATACTTAAGTCTCATTTAATAAAACCCTAAAGTATGAAGATCATTAATATACATTAAGTATGTACACCAAATATTAAAAGATCATTTCATGATTTTGGAATCATAAATAACATGGACGATCCTAATGTCTATAGGTTCCGAGAAGAGGGAGTAATCCTTTGCCTTTCGTCTTTTCTCGCTGATCATTTGCTTTGGAATAAGGTAAGATATTCGACCTTTTCAAGAAGGTTTTCCTTTTAACGTTTTCTTTAGTATTAGGTTTTAAGCCTTTGCTATGAATCCCAAATCGATTTGTTTGAGCTTTTGCTTATCCGAACTCGATTTCAATTATGAAACATCCGATTTTGAACTATCCTGATATGAAAACCGTGATTTTGGAAATATGAATGATTTTCCGATAAAATATGATCTATGTCGCTATGACATTCTCGATTTGACCTAAGATATTTTGACACCCGAGCCAAATATTTCACTGGTCATGGGGGTTCCATGTCCGTGACTGATGCACCTCTCGATATGACTCTAGGGCAAGAGTGATGTTCTCGCCACGCCTCTCGATGGTGAAGCATATTTATGAATATGTAGGAAGGGGCGTATGGATGCATCCTAGATCTGTTATATGTTATCTGTTATATGTTATCCGATGATTGATGCCGCGCATGCACGCCCCATAACTCCGTAGGTCTCCCCTACAAAATGTTGCCTTATGTGAATATGAATATGATCGATATATGTTTCTCGGGCTCGTGGTAGTTGACTATAAACTTATTTTGAAAATTATGATTTATGCATTGAAAATGATTATGATTTTGCTATCGCTCATTCGCTTTATTTCATATTCGATATCGGTTGGTATTTCGCTTGCTTTCATATCTGCTCATCGGCTTTCGTCACCAAGACTTTTCTTCCTACAAGCGTGTATCAAGCATTGGAAGTCGGGTTGCTTGGGATGAGTGCTTGAGTGGACTTACCTTAGAGATTTTTAGCTTTGATTTTCTTATGCCATTTAAGACTTATTTATTTCGATATTATGTTGAGGTTTATTATGTTTTACTGGGACCTATGTATTGAAGTCATTTTGACTTGGATTATTTCCGCATTTATGTCAAGACTTCTTTTGGTTATTTATGTTTTGCTTTGATATGACACTATTACTTAGATTCCTTTACCCTTGGCGGTCGAGGCTACAATATTATGGTATCAGAGCTGTGTTTACGACTTGTAGTCGGACTGTGACATATGGAGCCTGGGTTTTGAGACTTTAGAGCTTAGGATTTGACCTGTGAGGATTTGGGTAGACTATAGATTCCTTCAGATTTCCATTTCAGATCCCACCTTTGTTCATTTTGCTAATTGTTTGGATATCGTTCAGATGGTTCAAACTCGTCGTAATGGTAACTTTGGGAGGGGACGATGATGCTACGACATGGATGCACATGTAATGCTCTCAACTCTCTTTTCCCCGGTTTGACTACACCGAGATGATGGAATGTGATCAACAACATTCGTAAATCGAATGGTGCTTCTGGAAGTGGTGGAGGAAATCAACCGTCGGCATTCACATTTGCTCGTGCGCTTCGGTAAGCTCAAGCCTCTTTCGCTTAGTAAATCTGCCTACTCCCACCGGCCGTACCGGATCACTCATGTTGAGAAGCTGCTGAAGTACCGTTGTGGAGATGAATTTAAGACTCGCTTAGTCGATTCAAACTGGAGGTGATGCTTTAAATTGGTGGAAAGCATTGAAACAAGCATGAGGAGGAGATGCTTTTGCTATTACTTGTACTTGGGGAGTTTCGACTATCTTCTATAACCGTATTTCATGCGGAATGTAAAGAAAGGTATGAGAGGATTATCGGCAATCTACCGCTTTGATCATGAGAACTCCAATGAGTACATGAGTAGGTTTATGAGGTTGGTAAGCTTTGTTGGAGCGATTGCTGGAGATGGTAGGCGCCAAGCTAAGCATTTCAAATGGGGATCAAGAAATGGGTGTTGGACCGAATCGCAACACCGGTGAGGATGTGTCGGCTCATAATGATGCGCCTCGTAACATTGAGATCTTTCATGAGGGTTCGTTACAACAAGCGTAATCGCTATGGTGACGGATTCAAGGTAGGACTCAAAGTAATGAGTATAAGGGAAATAATCGCGAGATACGATTCAAGGGACAAGTGGATAAGGGTTATGATCGGGCCATGGCCGAAGGAATGTGGACTCTAGGGCTCGGGCGAGGGGTCGATAGCAGAGTCAGCCGGTAAGGGTGGAAATGATCGCCGAATCAAGGTAACAATAACCATACAACAAGGATCACTGCTCGAGGATCAAATCAGGTCGTTCAGATCTTCTAGTCGCAGAAAGGGATACCGAAGTTTTGCCTCCCCCACCTATCTGTACTACTTGTGGAAAGGGTCATCCGGGACCGTGTTTCAAGGCCACTGGTGGATGTTTCTCTTGTGGTTCCACTACTCACAAGATCAAGGATTGCCCTAAGAGGAACCCGCTATTCCCCGAAAACTACACCAAGCCGCCACCTACCATCGACGCGGTTTATGCTACTACTTGGAATCAGCGGAGCATACTCTGTGTACCATTTCGGGCACTCTTTTCATTGATGATTATTCCGCTCTCGCTTTATTTGACACCGGTGCCACACACTCCATTATATCCTGGCCACATGTGCTAAGAAACTTAATATGAAGCCACAACCACTAACAAATCACTTATCGATATCTACGCCTATGAAAAGCCACATGATCATTGATCATAAATACGCTAAGTGCCTCTTCGCTTTGATGATCGTATTCCCCGCACATCTGTGATCCTCTCGATATGGTAGACTTTGATATCATTCTAGGCATGGATTGGTTGGCTTATCATAGAGCTTCCATCGATCGCTATGCTAGAATCTGTGATCTTTGGAGACGAAACATCCCAACGCTTATTATGGTTCTAAACCACTCAAATCTGTTAAGTTCATTTTTGCTATGAAGGCACGGACCATGATTGCTCATGGGTGTCAAGGTTTTCTAGCATTTGTTAAGGACACATCTTTGGAGAGTCCTAACATTGAAAACCTTTCTGTTGTTTGTGAATTCACCGACGCTTTTCCCATGAACTTCCCGTATTCCTCCAAATAGAGAAGTTGAGTTTAGCATTGAGTTAATTTCGGTGCTGGAACCATTTCAAAGCTCGTATCGTATGGCACTGTAGAATCAAGGAATTGAAGGAAGTACCGCAAGAGATGATAGATAATGGATTCATTCGACCTAGTGTTTCTCCATGGGGCACCGCTTTTGTTTGTGAAGAAGAAGGATGGAAGTATGCGCTATGTATCGACTACCGTGAACTCAACCCGTATTACTATTCGAAACCGTTATCCTCGCGATAGACGATTTGTTTGATCAACGCAAGGAGCTAAGTTCTTTCTAAGATTGATCTCAGGTCCGGTTATCATCAACTACGAGCAAGATGTTCTAAAACCGCGCTTACCGCAGATATGGTCATTATGAGTTTTCGTTATGCCTTTGGTTTGGACGAACGCCTTGCCGTGTTTATGGACCCGATGAATCGTGTTTTCCATGAGTTTCTCGACAAGTTCGTTATTGTTTTCATCGTTTACATTTTAGTTTACTCTAAGTCTCAAGAGGAGCATGAGCAACATCTCCGATAGTTTTGGAGATTCGAGAAAGAAGAAGTTGTACGCCAAATTCTCAAGTGTGAATTCAAGTTAGACAAGTCGCTTCCTTGGTCATATTGTATCCGGCCGATGGTATCACCATGGATCCGCCTAAGGTTGAGGCTATCACTAAGTGGCCAAGACTCCATGGATCGAGGTTAGGAGTTTTCTAGGACTTGCTGGATACTACCGACGCTTTGTTGAAGGTTTCTCTCGCTTTAGCTTTGCCTTAACCCAATTGATGAGGAAAGGTGAAAAGTTCGTGTTGACGGATGAAAGAGAAAAGAGTTTTGAAGAGTTGAAACGGAGGTTGGTGTCCGCTCCTATTTTGACTCTTCCATCCGGTTCTCGAGGATATCAAATCTATAGCGATGCATCTAAGAAAGGATTGGGCTGTGTCTTGATGCAACATGGTAAGGTGAAGCTACGCTTCAAGACACAACTAAACCTTATGAGGAGAATTACCCAACTCATGACCTTGAGTTAGTCATTGGTGTTCGCTTGAAGATCCGGAGACATTACTTGTATGGAGAGACGCGGTGATATTTTCACCCATCATAAGAGCCTCAAGCATATTTTCACTCAAAAGGAACTCAACATGAGACAGAGAAGATGGTTAGAACTTCTTAAGGATTATGACACTAACATTCAAGACCATCCGGTAAGGCTAATGTAGTTCCGACGACTTAGCCTGACCGTGCATGCTTGCAAGTATTGAGATTGAGCCTAGGATCATTCGAGACTTAGAGCGTTTGGATGTTGAGTTGTGCGTACGAGGTTTTGGTGGATACTGGGCTAGTATGAAGGTGGAGTCGAACCTATACTCACATAAGGAAGCTCGAAGATGACTACGAGCGCGGGGTCAGAGCTCAAAATGTTGAAGAAGGTAGGCGTACCGGAGTTTAAGGTTGATAACGACGGAATTGTATGGTATGAAGATAGGCTTTATGCTCCCAATGATCGTACTTCGTGGAGAAAGTTACATCAAGCTCATAGTTCTCCTTTCACTATCCATCCTGGTTCTACCAAGATGTATAGGGATTTGAAACAAGATTTCCGTGGAACGGCATGAAGCAAGATGTGGCACGCTTGTGTCAGGGTGTATGATTTGTCAAGTGAAGATCGAACATCAAAGAGCTAGTGGACTGCTATAAACCATTGGATATTCCAACATGGAAGTGGGATAAGATATCTATGGATTTTGTGACCGGACTACCTCTTACTAAGAAGAAGCATGATGCGATCTGGGTGGTTGTTGATCGGCTAACCAAATCTGCTCATTTCTTACCAATTAGAAAGGATTATGGTATTGGTAGATTGGCGAGATTTTTCAAGAAGAGATAGTTAGACTTCATGGTAACTCGGCGCCTATTGTGTCGATAGGGATCCGCGTTTTCGCTTCTCTGAAAGGTTTGCAAAAGCTTGGGGTACTCGACTTAATTTTTAGTACGCTTCATCCTCAAACAGATGGTCGGGCCGAGAGGACTATTCGTGACCTTTAGAGGACATGCTAAGGGCTTGTGCTTTGGAATGGACCGCGTACCGATGAATATTTGTGTTTGGTAGAGTTTGCATACAACAACAGCTTGGCATGCTAGCATTAAGGCGACACCGCTTGAACTTCTTTATGGAAAATGTAGATCACCTACTTGTTGGGATGAAGTAGGTGAACGCCTAATCAAGGTCCGAAATGATTGAGATCACTAATGAGAAAGTAGTCAGTTGCTAGAGAAAAGTTGAAGGAGGCTAGGTCTCGCCGTAGTTATGCCGACAAGAATCGTCGTGATTTAGAGTTTCGAGTTGGTGATCGTGTGTTTTTGAAAGTCTCGCCGTTTAGAGTGAAACGCTTGGAATCAAGGGCAAGCTCACCCCCATTTATCGGTCCGCTTGAAATTTTGGAGCGATAGGAGAAGTTTCAGACGATTAGCACTTCCTACCGCTTGTCGCATGTTCATGATGTGTTCCATGTATCTCTCCTAAGGGGATACAACTATCATCCATTACACGCGTTCAGATCCGCTTGATCAAATTCAATCCGATATGTCTTTATCTGAAGAACCGGAAGCTATTTTAGAAAGACAAGAAAGAGTTATGAGAAATAAAGTCATTCCGCTTGTTAAGATTCTTTGGAAAAATCACCCGGGCTGAGGCTACTTGGGAAACCGAGGAGTCGATGCGAGCTAGTTATCCTCATTTCTTTGAATAGTTCGGTATGTTCTCATCTCGCTTGCTTTTGTTCCATTTCAATTTTCGAGGAAGAAAATTTTTTAGGGAAGAATTGTAAAACCTGAAAATCTAAAACATATATGAAGACGAAAATACCCTTGGAACCAAGAATTATAAAATATGAAATACACGTTTATAATCATGTACGAAATTAGAAAACCTAATAAATAAAAAACTTGATGAATATAATTACGCGGAACGATTTTGGTAACGACGTAAGGACTTAAACGCTTCGCTAAAATGTTGGGCCGCTATTTGTTGGATGTGCTCGTTTTTTGTTTTGTCTTGCCAAGCCGAGACAAGGAGAAGCCCAACGGGCGCTTGTTTTGTGTCGAGTGGATCAAGGGTCGGCCCATTTCGGCGTGAGCTATGTGCTTCTGGCTGACTAAGCCAACCCAAACCCCCTCCTAAGCCCTAACTAAAGTGTTAACTATAAATACATCACATAATCATTGAATTGAAACCCTAGTTCTAGTTTTGTGCCTCTTCTTTCTTTGTTCCATTCGCCGAGACTCACAAACCCCATTGGTGTCGTAGATTTTGCTTCAAACGAAGTTAAGGTATAACGCTTATTCGACTTCCTTTAACGCATCTTACATGTATATGTTGTGTTATATTCTCATTAGTCGGGTTTTCCTTTGTTTTCTTTTGTGCCGCCGTAAACCAAAAACAAGAACAACCCTTAACGAATTAAACCTTGTAACTAATAAGGAACATGTAACGTGATATGTAATATTTAATCGGTCGTATATGTCGAAGTTAAACAAGGCCGAACCATGCATGAGATTGGACCGAAGCATATATGAATTCCACTAAGGGGTAAAATATCATAACTTGAATATGTAACGTGTTTAGATGAGCTAGGACTCATGATAACCTACTAGCCAAACCCTAGTTTGAACCAAACATATATATATGAGTTTTGAACGTGTAATACACAAGTAAGGGTCACGTAAACATAAACCCTAGTTTAATATGTAAAGCTTAATAAAGTATATCAAACCCTAAATGTGTGTGAACGTGTCTCTTTGTGTGCTATATTAATTCAAGTGAACTAGTAGTTATGTACATGTGTAATTTATCCGAGTAATAAGTAACTTGTATGTCACATAAAATCATAAACGTACATGGTAAAACATAAAAGGAAAGATTGTTATCATTTACGTATTAGGTTAAGTAACGAGTCATTAAGACGTAACATGTAAAGTAAATGCATATTAATGAGATATTAAAGAATAAGAAAACCCTAGAACATAAATGAGAGTCGATTAGGGTTTGAGCTAAATATAGTAATTGCTATTTCATGTGTGAGTTATAACTTATAAACTATTTTCACATTTAACCCTAGACTTTAATAAATGACATAACGAACCCTAATCTACAACATTAATTATAAAATACTTAAGTCTCATTTAATAAAACCCTAAAGTATGAAGATCATTAATATACATTAAGTATGTACACCAAATATTAAAAGATCATTTCGATGATTTTGGAATCATAAATAACATGGACGATCGTTAATGTCTATAGGTTCCGAAGAAGGGTAATCCTTTGCCTTCGCCTTTCTCGCTGATCATTTGCTTTGGAATAAGGTACGATATTCGACCTTTCATAAAGGTTTTCCTTTTAACGCTTTCAGATTAGGGTTTCCTAAGCCTTTGCTATGAATCCCAAATCTGATTTGTTTGAGCTTTTGCTTATCCAACTCGATTTCTCGAATTATGAAACATCCGATTTTGAACTATCTCGATAATAAAATCAGATTTTGGAAATATGAATGATTTTCGATAAAATATGATCTATGTCATTATGACATTTCGATTTGACCTAAGATAGTTTGACACCGAGCCAAATATTTAACTAGTCATGGGGTTCCATGTCCAGACGCTGATGCACCTCGATATGACTCTAGGCGTAGAGTGATGTTCTCGCCACGCCTCTCGATGGTGAAGCATATTTGTGAATATGTAGGGCGGGCGTATGGATGCATCCTAGATCTCATATATATGTTATCGTTATATGTTATCTGATGATTGATGCTGCGCATGCACGCCCTTCATAACTCTCGTAGGTCTCCCCTACAAAATGTTGCCTTATGTGAATATGAATATGATCCGATATATGTTTCTCGGCTCGTGGTAGTTGACTATAAACTTATTTTGAAAATTATGATTTATGCATTGAAAATGATTATGATTTTGCTATCGCTCATTCGCTTTATTTCATATTCGAGCATCGGTTGGTATTCTTTTGCTTTCATATCTGCTCACTGGCTTTGAAGCCTTAACACTTTTCTCTTCCGCCAAGCAGTATCTAAGCATTGGAGGCTGGGTTGCTTTGGGATGAGTGCTTGAGTGGACTTACCTTAGAGATTTTAGCTTTGATTTTCTTATGATGCCATTTAAGACTTATTTATTTTGGATATTATGTTGAGGTTTATTATGTTCCACTGGGACCTATGTATTGAAGTCATTTTGACTTGGATTATTTCCGCATTTATGTCAAGACTTCTTTTGGTTATTTATGTTTTGCTTTGATATGACACCATTACTTGTGATTCCTTTACCCTTGGCGGGTCGGGGCGTTACAGATATTCACCGAAACCAAAGTTGTCATAGCACGCTCAAACTAACATTGTTTACGGTTTAGTCTTGATTTTGTAAAATCCCGCGAAAGAAAATATTTCTCGGTTTAAATCATAGACTTGTAAAGTCCCGTGACAATGGAAACATCCTGGTAATTATAAAGTGCATTTCGATCTATTCACGGTTTATTCTTGGTTTTGTAAAATCCCCGTGAAAGAAACTATTTCTCGGTTTAAACCATAGAATTGTAAAATCCCGTAATGATGGAACCATCCCGAGAAAGGAAAGCGATTGATATTATATGATGCCGATGCTACGATTTCGCTCGAAGAAGGGATAAAATTGTACTTCATGAATTGGATGTGTGTTTGGATATTCGGTCAAGCAGCTTTGGTTATTATATGGTTTACGGGTTATGTGCTTTTAACCATGGTCGGATGAAAACCATTATCATAGTTCACTTAAAACGTCAAAGGAGGCTAGATGTGAGCTTTTAACTTAAAATGTGACAAGTTAATCATCTTAATTATTATATTGAGGTTGAAGTGAAATTCCACGGGCGAGTGTACTTAGTATCTGAAGGTATCGGGGATGGTTGGATGAAGATTCTTCATGATCCTTGTTCGAACTTATTATCAAAAACTAATACTTGGAAATCTAGTTATTGTTGGGTGACCTTTTCCTTTTCTTTTACCACTTGGGGAATTGGGCTCTTATCACCACAAAATAACTATCACTTTAAAGAGTTACGTTGTAGTGCTCAGTGTCACATTCAATTGTGGATTTCCAAGAGGTGATGCACGTCTAATACTTGATGGTTGGTTGGTTGAAGAGTATTGAGTACTTAGAGATTCAATGGAGGATGAAATCTCGGCACCGCTCTTTGTTACATTTGTGCAAGTTTGTCACGAAGTTCAAGATTTACTTCGTGGTCAAATTCATCATATTGGTTTTCTCCATCGTACCGTCACGACAAAGAGCCTACAATGATAAATGGGGTGATTACAAGTTTGCCAAGAGATGATGAATAGAGAGATTGTGACGTTTGAACACATCAGTTCAAGCCTCGTTCTCTAAAGAAAAGAAAAGTGTACGTCTCAGTGCGGTTTATCTTCGAAAGAAGAGAAATCTTCTTATGAGGTTTGAACACAACAATTCAAGCCTCGTTCTCTAAAGAAAAGAAAGTGTACGCTTCAGTGCGCTTTATCTTCTGAAGAAGAGAAATCTTCTCATTAATGACCATTCTCATCAACATGATTCATACTTTTTCCACGCGCTTTCAGTCATCAAGTGAACCGGACTACCGTTGATTGTTTTCTTATTCCACTTGATCAATTAAAATGACGATGGCGACATCATATGCTACCTTTGAGGGGAAGAAGTGTGAATAGACTACATTTGGATGATATTCACTTGTTTAATGAAGAATAGCATCTCCGTATGCAATTCTTGAGGGGGAGAAGAAGTGTGAAACTGCTGCATGTTGAGTTATATATGAGAATAAATGGTCAAACGGCTCCAAACTCATGTAAGAACCGAGCTTCTTCTTATCGGGTCATCTTCACATGGAGTTTTCTTCTAAGAGCCGTTGGTTGATATCTTCACAAGCTGATATGAGTTTAACAACAAAATGGTTCCTGTTAATGCTTCACGTACACATCGACATGATGATTCCTCTCTCGTCTTGTTTGATGTGATTTGTTTGGTGTTACCATCTCAAGTGTTCGCTGGCGGCGATTGCCGATTTCCTTGATGAACATCTTTCTGTTCTTGTTTGATTGGGAGGGATTTGAGTTAAGGGATTTGCTATTTGTGTTAACGGAATGCATTTGGTGAATTGAAGATGTTGACTTTCTATTCCCCAACTGGACAATCTTGAAGAAGGTCGAGTCTACATTCTGTTCTACACTTTCTGCTGCATGTTAGAAGAATAAAGACGCATTGCACTTGATTATCTAAAGACTTCTTCTTAATCTGGGCATTTATCAAACAGATTATCGATTTAGGGGAGAGCACAAATTGGGGGAGAGTGAAATGTCGAATTTAATACCCAATTAGACTTGCTCACATTCTTCAGTAAGTTGATTCTCACAAAGATTAAAAGTGTTCTTCTCAAAAGATTTCTAGTACATGAGCTTACAGTGTGTTACTGATTCTGAAGTATCAAAACCAGCAAGGGGGAAGGAGATAAGCATCTAAACGCGAGTAAACTTGATGAGCTTAATTCTTCTAAGTTATTGAAGATATCCTGGGAAGACCATTGTCACAAGAGAAACTCAAGGTTTTACTCATCAAGGCTTTTAGTGTTATTATTCTAACTACGTGGGGAAGATGTAAGAGTAAGTCAAGATAAAAGAGTGTGTGATGATTTGATGTTATCGCAATCAATGGGAGAGAATTGTGTACATGGCGCCACTGTTTCATGATTGCTCATGTTGATTCGAGATATAATCACTTATTCCGGAGTTGACATCCCAGAGATAATCGGTGATTCGGCTGCTTCTTCAATGTTATTATTATTCTCTTGGGCATTCTGTACTTCGGTTCGTGAGCTTCATACACTATCATCGTGAGAAAAGTATACATGGGGTTATTCTTTGGCTATCTGGACTTAACTGCTACTGATGGTATAAGTTTCTCTCGTCTTCTGTATATGTGTATTCGGGTTCGTGTGAGCTCTAGTTTGAGACCGACTGCATCAATTCATCTACTGGGGAAATTATTCTCTTAACACCTTTTGAAAGGATCGCTTCTCGACGCCGTAGAGAAAAGAAATAAGAGAAGATTCTTTTATGTGTGGGATGATACGTTGTTGTTCTTCTTGTTGATATAACCCCAAACGGAGAATCTCGATTATCGTTCTTAAAAGGAGCAGCGGGATTTATGATAGTGGTGTGCTTCTTTGTGCATCTGGCTAAGGCAAGCTTGAAAGAAAGCTTAGAATCTGCTCAATAAGAAGATTTACGGTTTGGGGGGAAGCTACCAAAGTCTCACTTTCAGATGGTTCAATTTCTCTCAAATTCAAGAACCTTGGAAGCTTTGGTGGTGAAAGTTTAAAAGATGATGACTTCTATCTTCTCAAGAACGGGGCTGTTTGATATCCTTATCTCAACATTCTCGATCATCATCTTCTTAAACTATATCATCTAATCTATCTTTGTAAATATTTATCTAAAACCAAATACAAAAATATAAAACCAACAAAAACCAATAAAAATCAGAAAATCTGAAAAAGACCAAAAATATGTTTTCTCAAGACATGTCTTCTGGTATCGATAATATCTACGGTCTTAGAAATGTCATTCAATAATGGCACGAGACCATAGATGAAGCTCGAAGCAGGAGGGTGTAAATATTCTTTTCCAAAACATGTCTCAAAAATATGGCTTCTGGTAGCTACTTGAGATCAGAACTGCAGTAAAAACTATTTGCTATTATTTCGATAGCAACCCGCTTTTTCAAAAAGGAAAGTGCTACACTTAAACGATTTTCACAAAAATTTGTGCACTTATCCAAAAAACAAATGAGGAAAGTATGTCAAGGACTGTTGCTCCTCCTACACAAATGTTTTCCATCTAAAATTCTTCTTAAAAATATTTGTTGTTTTAAAAAAAATGGTGGTAAATGAGTTGCTTGTAAATCAATCGTTTCGAGTTTTCGTAAAAATTGAAAACTCAATCAATGACTTCATTTTTCTCAGAAAATAAGTCATTGATTGAGGGGAGAATGTTTTCAAATCTATATCATCTAACGAGCTTATCTAATTATCCTATATACTTAAATGTAAAACATGTTAACCTACGTCGAAGGACTAGGTGCCTAGGATATGATTGTTAGGATTAGATGATTAGAGTTTGATAAACACATTATTCCCATGCTTTATATGAACCGATTGATATGTTGAATTGACTTTTATTAGTCGATTGCTATTTGGGTGATGTCGACCACCATATATCTGTATGTGTGTTCACTAACGTATGCAGGTATATTGGTATATAAGAATATTCCCGATTCGGATCCCATAATTGAAGATGATTGGATGCCGAAAAGAAAGGGTAACTATATCTTGGGTCGACAAAAGAAGAAACGGAGCTTAATCAGATCTCTCCATGGATAGTTGGTAATTTATAGATGCAACTTCTCTCGAGGTCTTCACAGACGCTGCATTCGTTTTCTTCCAACCTTCAGCAACAACAACAAAAGCAACTCAACCACCTAACGTATCTTTGTGCAGGAAAAGTAGTGAATTATACCAATTTTTAAAAAATTCTTAAAATACTATTTTGAAAATGGAAAAATATTGGTTTTGAAAATAAATTGGTCTTAATTTTGGAAATCACCGGACTTCATTTTATTAAATCTTAAGTCACTCAATCATCGACTACGGTCATCGATTGAGGGGAGAGTGATTTAAAATAAAATATTTTAAAACGATATTTCTTCATAAAAAGTCCGGTTTGTACAAAATAAGTGGTGATCTAAAGATTTAATGTTATGTCATGGTATGATTTTCTTTGAAACCTAAAGATCTTTCAAAATGAATTTTTTTCTGTTCTTGTTTGATTGTGAAATTATTTTATTTTACTTAACAATCTTTAATGTCTATAATTGGTCCTCATCCGTCAATTTCAAAAATTAAATCAAGCCACGTCTTTCCCCTAAAACTTTCTAAATGATTTAAATCAATTGGGATCACAAATCTCAAAAGGTTTGAAATTTTTGATCGGGGGAGAGATTGTGATTGAAATCTCAAATCAGTTTTAAAAGGGTGATTGTCTCTAAAGCACTCATTCCTTCATGTGCCAAACGATTTTGAAATACATAATGCATATGATTGTGGAGGAGCATTTAACCAAAAACCGGAAGAGCTTTTAAATCAGGCACATTTTCTCCCATGTTTTCTAAACTTTATTAAATCACTTGAAATCCAAAATATTAAAGGGTTTGATATTTTTGATCGGGGGAGAATTTGTGATTTAATAATAAAATTTGATAAAAGGTGATCATTTTGATTCAAATGCGGTGCTTCTCCCATATGTGCTAAACGCCAATCTCAAGCACATATTGAGGGGGATCATTTCAGAAAGAAAACAAACTTTCAAGGTACAAAGATTTATATGTTTCAACATAAGTACCTTGATTGATTTTCTAATGGTTTTCTAAATGGCATTATGATCGTGGAAGTACTTCAAAAGAACTCTTTCCTCTATGTGATAAAATGATTTCAAATATCCTATGCACATATTGAGGGGAAGAATTTACCAAAGAAATTCAAATGGCTTTTTCCACAGAAATTGTGATCAAGAAATTATTTCAAAGAACTCTTGCCTGCATGTGCTAAACAATTTCAAATCATATGCACATATTGAGGGGGAGCATTTCTAAATGATCAAAATAATTAAGGTACAAAATGCTTTGATATTATATCACAAGTACCTTTATTGATTTTCCAAATGATTTTCAAGTGGTTTCAAGGAAGAAAAGAACTGTACCAAAAAAGACTGGCCAATTTACTTTATGCATGGTGTTATAAGGATGGTTAGGCTAGGTATTCGTTCTCACGATCCCGCCAGAGCCTGAGGGATCTACCCAGGGACAATCCACTAGATATTGTAGAAGTCCTTAGGTATGATGAAAAAAAGGAGAAAAATGAGAATACGGGAAGAGTGTGGACTGAGACAGAGCTAGTACTGGAATAAACCCAACAAGGTTCTAGTTATGAAGTCTCGGTAAGCACTGAAGGGGTTGAAGAATAAAAAAGAAATGAATGTGAAAAGGGTGAAAAGAAATAGCCCTCCAATAATTTAACCTTAGGACAGAAACTGGGTTCAATTCATATGCTATTGGTGGTTACTAAGGTAACACTGGTATTGAAGACAAGACGTCATGGACCGAGTGACGCACTGCACCTAACTTCCCAAGCTACTCAAGTTCCTCTTAAAAGGACTTGTTTCATTCTCACGGGGAACCTACATAATCTATCACTTTCTTAGAGACTGTTGATATTGAAGAAGGAGACCCTCTCCTAGTCTCCAAGATAGAACCAAAAATGCACAATTGAGTCTAGAGTCAAGAGATCATCCACAATATCTCATTAGGACACAAAATTAATGAAGACTTGTTGTTTCACACAATGTGGAAAGTAAGAATATATTAAGAGTCCTACACATTATCCTTGTGGTATTGCGAGAACATCCTAGTGATATGGAAATAGTCATTTATGAAGATGGAAATCCTTCTAGAGCCAACATCAAACAAGCTCTTGGTGGTGAGATGTAAGATCTTTTCAAAAAGATCAAGCTTGTGACAACTGGATAGAAACAAGGCTGGCCTCATTCAACAACCGGTCCAGAAATGAATTGACTAATACTTTTGAAAAACCGTTCGATGTGCAAATCTTCTTTTCTCTAGCACATCGAATGTGTATTCATATTTCAAACACAAAAAGTATCTCTGATTGAAAAGTATTTTTGATTGAAAATTGATCATTCTCATAAAACCTTCGTTGTATTGCAAAACTCTTTCTTCTAAGCAATACGCGATTGTTAGCCTTAATATTTTTATTAGAAGTGATGGTCATTCACGATTAGGAACTTTGTAACGTGTGTTAGATATCGTGATAGAATAGTCAAAGGGCTCGTGGATTGGGCTAAGCTAAATGGGTATTAGTTTAGTTAAGCTAGCCTTGTATAACCTCAAACGATCCAAGCCCAATCCAAGTCCAAACCGAGCCCATAGAAAGCCTTTAGCTCATCAAGTCCCTTGGACTATAAATACCCCTCAAATGGTCATTTGAGGGTGTGCTTGAAAGTGTGTGTGTGTGTGTGTATTTTCTCTCAAGGAATATACAACTTATTGTTTGCATATCTTATCACATCATACACGGATTTATATCTTCAAGTCACCATCTCTTAATCTTTTCTCATCTTATTTCTAAGCTTGTTTGTGTTTGGGTTTTGTGTAATGCGTGGTATTTGTGTTGGGTTTGTGATAAGGATGATAGATATAAGGTCCTACAATTGGTATCAATCGCCTAACAATGGTTTAGGAGTGTTTGTATTTGTTTTGAAGGGTTACGAAGGCTCTCGATTATCGTTTTTGTCAAGCTTAACGCTTTAATTTTTGCACTTTAAAATTCAAGATTCTTGTGGTTTAAGGTTTATTTGGTGCTAAAGTTTCAGTTTTTGCAAAAAGTTCGAAGCTTTACGTGTTTTTCTTCATTTTTAAGCTCATATTTGGTTATTGGTCATTTCTACTCGTAACTTTTCTAAGCACTTTGGGTGAAAAAGGTCAACATTTTTGGGTTATTCGAGTGTTTTAAGGTCTGTAAAGAAATCATTTGAATCGTTGGAAATTTCTTATGAGTAGAAGTCAAAAAGTCAAACCCTAGTTTTCTACTCGTAACTTTTTGGTGAAGAATCTTCGTAAGCTATAAGCTACTCCAGTGCTTCCCTCACTTGGATAAGTGTGTGACCACTACTTTGTGATATCCTTACTGCGACAGGTAAAGGATTTTTGGTTCTTAACCATAGTTTACGTATAAGCTAAAAGCTTACGAGTAACTCTACGCATAACTTCAAAATTACGCGTAAGTTTTACGAGTAACTTTTTGTCTACGCATAAGCTTAAGGTTACGCTTAAGGTTCCTACTTAAGGTTTCTACGCTTAAGGTCTCTACGCATAAGGTTTCTACGCATAAGCTTTCCTACGATAAGATCCTACGCATAAGCACCATCCTACGCCTAAGCCTCGCTAATTTAACTCTGTTTCTACGCCTAAGCTCTTTCATTTTCAAAAAAAAAAAAAAAAAAAATTTACCTGAGAGACTAAACGTTCACTTTTAAGGAAAACTTGAGTAAAATTTAAATTTTGAGGAGACTAAACGTTCAATTTTACGAGATTCAAATTTTGGTTGAACAGTGAAAATTTTGGTCAAAAATTCAAATTTTTGGGCCTAAATTCAAATTTTCGTCAAATTTTGGCCAAAATTGTCATAACTCAAATTTTTCATACGACCTTAGAATTGAATTTTATAGTGAATTTCAAATTTTGGAAGAAATTTTTTTTTAAGAACCAAGGAGGTTAATAGTACGACTTTCAGAATACCTCAACCGAGCTTAATCTTCATCAACCACAACTCCTTTATCGTTGAATCGATCCTACATCAACTTTATCGGATCATACCTTCATCAATGGCAACTCAACAAGACATTCATGCAGCCGAAAACCGACCTCCTATGGCAAAGGTGGTTATCTTCAATGGACAAGTCGATGCTTCGTTACATCAAGACCAAACCTAATGGCAAACTCATGATTAAATCCATTCAAGATGGACCCTTCAAGCCTCGACAAGTTAATGAACCCGAAATCGATGCAACACCTCCCATCCCACCATCTTCTCCTTCAATACGAATCAATACACCGCAGAGGATCAGAAACAAGTCGAAGCAGATGACATGGCAATTCATATTATCCAACTTGGTTTACCAATAGACATCTTTGCTGCAGAGACGCTTGTGAACCGCTTCGATATGTGGAACGAGTTAGACGACTTTGTCATGGAACTGAAATTGGTCAACAAGACATGGAGAATTAACTAATGGGAAAAGTTCACATCTACCCAGAGAATCCATTGAATCCTACTATGGAAGGTTTTGCACTTTGATGAATGAGCTAATCGAAACAAGTTGACACCCAGAACTATCGTTCAAAACATCAAGTTCCTGAACAATCTTCCAAAGAATGGGGACGATATGTCACTATTGTCAACCAAACAAAAGACTTCATCAGGTGAACTTTGATCAACTGAATGATTTTCAAACAAAACCAAGTGAAGTGAATGAAGTAAGGAAAGAAAGATTGGCAAAGAATCATGATCCATTGGCACTCATTGCAAAGACTCAACCTTCAGTGAATACACAACAACAAGCTTCATCATCTTCCAACAACAACAACTTGCAGAATACATTCCACAACCACAACAACAATTCTATCCACAAGAACAACAAGTCTTCAACAATGATCCACAATACCTGAACAAGGAATCACATATCTCAATCGATCAAGAAGACCTTATGTCCAAATACTTTCGGGAAAAGTAATCAAAGGTCGATATTCCACACCTACTAACAACAACCAAAGGATATCATCAAACACTCGCGAAGGCAAATTGTCAACCGGGTGTGAATATGGGTCATCAAGGACAAATGGTTGGAGTTATTGGAATCACAGGGATATGCTATGGATTCGCATGGGTAATCAGCGGTTCGTGATCGTGGTAATCAATTGGGTCGAATGTTGGAAATCGATTGGGACGAATGGGAATAGAGCAATGGGTAATAGAATGGGTATGTTGCGCCCAGTCGTTGGGAATTATGGAAATGTGAATCGGTAATCGTTAAGTGTTAACGTCAAGGAGTGGGTCACATGGCAAGAAACTGTCCCACTAAGCCCACAAAAGAATGGTGATTTTCGAAAGCTGCTGCGTAGCATATAAGCAAGAAGGGGGTTACAGTTGAGTGCTGAGGAAAATGATTTCTTCGCTATTGTGGATGATTTGGAAGACCTCGAGGAACTCAATGCGAATTGCATCTTCATGGCAAATCTTCAGAAGCTAAGTATGACATCGAGTCAAACTCACCTCCTGTCTATGACGCCAATACAGATCCGAGGTACCAATCATTGATCCATGCTATAACAATGTCATATTTGATGTGTTTACTCATGACGACGAAAAGATTGCGGGACATCAGACCTACTTATGATACATACATGGACAATCCGAAGTTGTAGCAATACTTTCCTTCAACTCTAAGACCCGTGAGATGTGGATCCAAGTGGAGGCTGTGTGGCACAAAATACTGAGACTGATGAGGAAACACGCGCTTATGTTGAATCATTAATCAATCAATGTGGCATTGAAGTTGAGAAAGTTAGAACGGTCAATCCACCCGCTGGTTAAGGCCGCTAATGCTAAATTGACCGCTGAACTTGAGAGTTACAAGGAGCACGCCAAAGCCTATGAATTTCATACAAACAAAATTTCAGAGTTAGAAATTGGTTATCGAGATTCTCGCTTTTAGAGAAAAGATTTGCAACTCAAGTATGACACACTTGATGTGAATCTGAATTTGAAAATCAAATCTTTAAACAAGGAAATTTCTGATCTAAATGACCAACTTTCTAAACAAAAAGCAATGCTTTCTGATCTTGAAAAAGAGAAGAAACAGTTGATTGTTGATTTTGCAAAACGAGAAGATTCTCTTCTTGATGAAATTCTCGATAAAACTGAAAAAATCAAGAAATTGATAATATTGCTTCTTACAACGGGTCATTCCGCTAAGACAATCAAGATGCTTTCTAATCAAGTAAACCGATTTTCATACTACAAATAAAATGGCTCTTGGTAACTCACCTCCACGTTTCCTCAAGAAAGCTCGAAATCTCGGAATGTGTTGCACAATGGAAAACCTTTGCATGAACCCATTATTGTGCATGATTCTCTTCAAACGTTGGAACTATCTGAGGAGAGTAGATCAAAATGAAACAAAAACATCCGGAAATCAAACCAATTGATTATAACACATGGAACAAAATTAATGGTATTTCGCTTTGTTTCTCAATCAACGCTTTCCACCAAACCAAGTGTTTCAAACAAAGTGTCAACACCGCCAAAATCAGGCAAAACCAGCTTGTTGTCTCCAAATCTCTATCGAACATTGAACAAATGTCTTCAAACAATCCTTTTAACACAAGTGATGCCAGAAGTATTTTGGAAAATGTGAAAATGAGAATTACAGATCTTCAAGAGACCGTTAAAACTAAAACCAATATTACAACAAACATCTGGTTTAATAGTTTTGATATTGAACAGAAAAAGTTTTTGAAACTCAAATTGCCCTCATAATAACATCAACTCAAGGGTAATTCATTTTGAACAAGCCTTTTTGAAAGAAACAATTGACTTTGTCAAGGACCATAAATCCTTGGTAAAGCAAGCTAATGAAAGTGTTGAACACATCAAAGTTTTGGAAAATCTAAATGATTCTCTTCAAGATGTTCTCGACTAATGATATTATGTCCATCATTTTGCAAACATATTCTGTTGAAGATCATGAAAGACTCCAGACTGAGACCTCCGAAATTGTTTCAAAATATGAAAAAGCTCTTATGAAACTTGAAAAAGAAAATGTCTCATATTTTAAACAACTTGATCGAAAACCTGAGGAATGCAAGTATGACAAATTGTCGTATGAGCGTGCCTACAATGACATGAAAGCGAAAAATGATCTTTTGAGGGCTCACCGAAAGTCAAAAGGAAAGGCATGGATATCGTGATTAAAACCATTGACCGGCGAGAAAGCAAATGTTCCCAAACCGTTTCAAAACCAAAATGTCTTCTTTTGCCTCCTCCAAAAGTCAATGAGAAAAATGTTTCATCAAAACCAGTCACTCCACCGGCCCTACCTAAACAAAATGTTGATAAGGGAAAAGCGGTTATCGAGAAACCAAAAGTTTTAGCACTGGCCTTTTAAGATGAGTACCACTAATGCGCTCAGCTCCACATCTAAAGAGACTAGGATAGCTGAAACCACCTCCCTTCATAAAAATGTGAATCCTAATGTGTGTGCCTCACCTTCTACAGGACTAGAAAGCACCTCTAGGAGCAGCAGACTAAAGCCTAAGAGCAATACAAGGAACAATAGAGTCTCGCATGCCTCTAGAAGTAGTAGCTTGAATAAAGAGAAGAAAGTAGAAGAACACCCTAGGAATTTACAGCTTTTGAATAAGAAAGACATTTCATCCTAATGTATGAACCTATGAAACCTGCTAAGTCTAATGAATGTGTTGAATCTCTTTGTTTAACCTGCAAGAAATCTTTAAATGTTCAAGATGATTGTGTTTCTAAGAATGTGAATGATAAGCCTGCTAAGAAGAACGCCCCAAAAGTAATTACGCTAAAAGAGTAGGAAGACTAGTTGCAAAACTTAGCTTTACACTACTGGACGTGAACCAACGTGTATACTTTAGGGATGATATTTGGAAACCCACGTAGAACTTTCACACCCGTATGGAACAATGAGTGATAAACCGACTTCTCAGAGAAACCTCTCTCGAGTGTGATCGGATTTTACCTCTAACCCAAAGGAACCAAAATCAAAACGGTTTCCACAATATTCTTTTCCATCGGCAAAAGTGTTATCGAAATTTGTCTTTGGATCGCCGACTGGTTGCTCCAAGCACATGACCGGAATCAAGTCTGCTGCTGATCAATTTCGTCTGAAATTCATGGGAACCGTGACGCTTTCGAAATGATCATGTAGCAGCTATCATGGGTTATGGAGATCTACCTTTAGGAAATTATTTGATCACTCGGGTTTACTATGTCAAAGGGTTGGGACACAATTTGTTTTCACCGGGCCTGTGATGCGATTTAGAGGTTGCTTTTAGGAGAAAATGCTTGCTTCGTTAGAAACTTGGATGGCAATCGATCTCTTAACGGAATCGCGATACAAACTTGTATGCTATCGACATCAATCAAATGGCCTCTTCATCACCAATATGTCTTATGACACGCAGCATCCGAACACATTCCTCGTTGTGGCACGACGGTTATCCCATCTCAATTTTGACACCATCAACAATCTTGCCAAAGACAACATCGTCAATGGACTTCCAAAGTTCAAATACACCAAGGATCACTTATGTCCATCATGCTAACAAGGAAAAAGCAAAAGAGCATCATATAAACCCAAAACCGCATCCTAGTTCGAAGCAAGATTGCATATGTTACACATGGACTTATGTGGCCCAATGAGAGTTGAAAGCATTAATGGGAAAAAGTATATTCTTGTTATCGTCGATGATTATTCGAGATATACATGGGTTAAGTTCTTGAGATCAAAAGACGAAGCACCGTGCATCATCATCACCTTTCAAGCGCGTATTCAAGTACTTCTTCAAACTCCATTAAGGGTTGTAAGAACGCATAACGCACAGAATTCACTAATCGGAGTTAAGAACTTATTTTGAAGATGTTGGAATTACTCATCGACATCACCGTCGTAACTCCACGTCAGAATGGGGTAGTTGAAAGAAGAAATAGAACTCTTGTGGAAGCCGCTCGCACAATGCTAATCTATTCTAGTGCACCGTTATTTCTATGGGCTGATGTTGTTGCCACTGCTTGTTTCACTTCCGAACCCATCCCTCATCCATCCTAGATTCAATAAAACCCCATATGAGCTTGTGAACAACAGAAAACCGGATATCTCTTACTTTCACGTGTTTGGCGCTTTGTGCTATCCTACGAATGACAGAGAAGATCTTGGAAAACCGAAAGCAAAAGGTGATATTGGAATCTTCATTGGATATTCAGATAACTCGAGGGCATTCGGGGTGTATAACGAGAGAACTAGGAGGATCATGGAGACGATGAATGTGAAGTTTGACGAACTTTCACATATGGTTTCTTCGAGACTCGCCTAGAACCCGACTAAACCGACAGACTTCGACACATCGTCAGACTGCACCTCAAAGAGCTCAATCAACCTCGATTGACAATCCTAAAGAACAAGAATGGGAGAATTTCTTCGAGTTAATGTTCGATGAATACTATGGTGGAACTTCAAAAAATGCATCAAACCATCATTCCGCTGCACCCCCAACATCATCCTCCACCACCAACCGAAGATGCATCTACAACGGTCGAAACCAATGCACCAACTCCATCAACATCATCTACATCTACTACGCTTATTGCACCCGCTCTACCAGCAGTTGATGAGCAAAATCAAAACCAAAACGATGCAACGTTAGATGAAGACTTATTTGAAAACCCGCTTGCTACGGAATCACCGAATCTTCTTCGCTTACGAGAACCATCTAACTCGCATATCGCTTAACCAACGGTATCCTTCTACTCTGAAGTGGACAAAGACCACCCAATTGAACAAGTTATTGGTGAACCTTCAAGGCCAATTCAGACGAGACGCCAACTTGCCACCGACAAGCACTTATGCATTTACCTTTTGCTCAATTAGCAATATAGAGCCAAAGAACATTCGCGAGGCAATGGCGGATCCCGCATGGATAGAAGCAATGCAGGAGGAACTTCTCCAATACCGTCTTCATGACTCTTGGGAAATGGTTCCAAGACCCATTGACGTCAAGGCCATTGATCTCAAATGGTTATGGAAGAACAAAAGGGATGAAGAAATGACTGTCATTCTAACAAAGCTCGCCTTGTGGCCAAAGGATACAGACCAGAGGAAGGGATAGACTTTGAAGAGTCATTCTACGGTAGCTAGACTAGAAGCAAATGATTTTCTTAGCCTATGCCGCCACAAAACATCAATGCACGTTTATCGATGGACATTAAGACCGCGTTCTTGAATGGAACTCAAAGAAGAAGTGTACGCGGAGTCGCCCGTAAGGCTTCATAGACATGAATCATCCGCATACGTCTACAAACTCAAAAAGGCAATCTATGGATTGAAACAAGCTCCGAGAGCGCGGTATGACGAACCGCCCTCTTTCCTTATCCTACACAATTTCACCAAAGGAACAGTTGATCCTACCTTGTTTACACAAAAATGCAAAACGACATTTTGATTGTTCAGATTTATGTGGACGACATCATCTTTGGGTCCACTAATCCGAATCTTTCAAAACATTTTGAAAATCTCATGAAAAGTAAATTTGAAATGTCCATGATGGGGAACTAAAATTCTTTCTTGGTTTACAAATACATCAATCCCCTCGTGGAATTTTTATAAATCAAGCTAAATATACAACCGAGATTTTGAAAAATCATGGTATGGATAATTGTGACGGCCGAACACCAATGGTAACTCACCAAAATTGGAGCCGATTTGTTTGGGAAACCTATTGATCCAAGAAATATCGAGCATGATTGGTTCTTCATGTATCTTCACGCTAGTCGACTGGATATTCATTTTGCTATTTGCTTATTAGCACCTGCCGTGCTAAGCCTAACCTAACAAGTCACCTCAAAGAGGTTAAACGGATCTTTCGGTTCCTGAAGACATCCATTCACATGGGACTTTGGTATCCGGAAGGAATCGGATTTGATCTTAATTCCTTTTCGGATGCACCACGCAGTGATCAAGTTTACAGTACATCCGGAGGAGCACAATTTTGGGTGAAAAGTTAAAAGTCGGTCTTCAAAGAAACAAGATTGATCAAGACTTTCAACCGGGGTTTAGTATGTGTCTCTTTCAGCGGTTGCCTGGTGCTCTATGGATGAGAACTCAACTCACAGATTATGGCTTTACTTTCGATAAAATACCTATGTATTGTGACTCCAAAAGTACCATAGCCATATCATGCAATCCGTTTATCACTCAAGACTAAGCATATCCGTCCGCTATCACTTCATCAAAGAGTACGCCAAAATGAATGGTCTGTTGAATTATTCTTTGAAGACGATTACCAACTCGCCGCATCTATTAACTAAAAGCCCTTCCAAAAGAAAGGTTTGACTATTTAGTTCGACGACCGAATGCTAGCTTAACCCCGAGGAGTTAGAAAGTCTTCGAATCTTCTTGAAAATGATTTTCCAAAAGCCATTGAAATACAAAATTTGAAAAAACAACAAAAACAAAATATAAAAATATAAATTTTCAAAAATACAAAACCAATATAAAATCTAAAAATCCAAAATATTCCTCTCACCCATATGTCTCGTGATAACGATATTCTCAGAATGCTTAGAAATGTCATTCATCAATGATACGGGTATGTACAGATGCTTGAGCGAGAGTTATTTATTTGTTTTCAAAGTTCATGTCTCAAAAATTTCTTCATAAAATGGCTTTTCGTTATACATCGATTAACCCTGACTGAAATGATGACTTTTGATTACTTTTCAAATCAGAACTCGTGCTTTGATCGAAAAATGAGGTGTACGCAAGTTGCACTACATTTAAAAAAAAATGGTGAGAAATCATCATCATCTTGAGCACCTTTTCAAGATTGTTCAAAAAGATTTTTCAAAATCTTTTCAAAATACCTTGTGCTCAAGATAACTCCCTCTAAAACCCTTTGATTGATTATGCTTTATTAAAGGGGGAGTATAAAACTAAAATGTTCCATATTCATGCTTAAATCAACCGCTTTGTCTCCCCAAAAGATTCTAAAATGTTTTTTAATTCATGATATCAAAAAATATCACGATTATGCTATTATTTTGGGGAGGAGACATTATTAAAATGTGATCTGAAAATGTTTAATGATCGGTGTTTGAATCTCAAAATGAGCTCACTCGATCTAAAACCAATGAATTGACGGGAATCAAAGTCAAGAATGTACCATCTCGAGAAACTTGTGATAGATATGCACTTACATGGGTCTAACCTCCTTTTCAAGGAGTGTTTACAACTTCAAGTTAGTTATTAGAGCTATTGTCTAAAAAACCGACAATGGAACTCTTTAACTAGGCAACGTAACTGTGTCTCGTGGGGAATTGTCTATCATGAGCCGATCAATTCAAAAAAGTGCAAACTCTACCCTCTATTGCAGTATTTCTGTTAAAAACTCATAAGCACATGTGAAGGGGAGTGTTTTGAAAATATAAAACTCTCATGAGTGTCTCAAACATGTTTTCTATCATAAACACTCGTGAGATTTTCAAGAAAATGGTTTATGGCAACAATAGGACAAGCCACGGAGTTATAAGGTGTCTAAGGATAGGAAATCCGTCCTATGATCACTGCCAGAGCGAGGGATCTACCAAGGACAATACCCATAGTTAGTATTAGAAGTCCTTAAGTATGATTGAAAAAAAGAGTAATGTGAGAAAGGAGAAAGAAGGGGTTGAAGAATTAAAAAGAAATGTAATGAAAGGGTGAAAAGAAATAGCCCTCCATATTCAACCTTAGGGTAGAAACCGGGTTCAATTATCTGCTACCGGGTTGTCACTAGATGACGGTATTGAAGACAAAGACGCCATGGACCCAGTGACGCGACTGCGACTAAACCTTCTAGCCACTCAATTCCTATTAAAAGGGATTTGTTTCTCTCACCGGAACCCTACATAATCTACTTCCTTTCTCTTGAGATCGTTGGTATTGAAGAAGGAGATCCTCTCCCTAGTCTCCGCTTAGGAAACCAAAATGCACTATTGAGTCTAGAGCCACGAGATTCATCAAAAGATCTCAAGGAACACATATGACACGCTTGTTGTTCATCAATAAGAACACTGGTGATATATTTAGAGTCCTACGCAGATCTAGTAACCGCCGTAACATTTATGAGAAGTTTCACATCCGTGATTCGTGATTGAATGGAAACTCCCTGCCGTGGTCAACATCAAGCGCTCGGACAGTGTCACTCGGGTAACTCCTCGTGGATTTTAGTGCAGGTGTCTCTCAAACGGTTACGGGCCGTGGTGATTGCGTACCCTCGCCACATCATCTCAACGTAGATGTACTTCGTATATCGCGTTATCTCTCAATTTGTGGGACTCCGGCCAAGAACGGCCTTGTGAGAAATTAGATATGTGTTTTCACACTGGCGTGTTAACACCCCTGAAGTTAAACTTGTAAGCGCCGAATCAGCTTACTTAACCTGTTTTATGTTTTCTTCTTATGGAAGCTCCGAGCGATGGATCGTCGCATCGCCACATGCTCATACCAACCAGACTGGCGAAAGTTCTCATCACAATCTAAGGCTACACAAAGTTTAAGACTGAGAACTACATCATTGGTAACAAAAGTCAAATAGAAGTGTGAGTGGTGGAGAAAGATGGAGACAACCAAACCAACGGTTGACAACGCGAACAACCACATTATCGATCCCAAAGCATGAAGGAACAATGAATCAAGACTATTCAATATCTACGCACAAAGTTCGAGCTCAAGAAAAGTAAAGACCAAATCAAGTGGAGCATCATTTGAATGACCACCCCTTAGGGGAGATTGTTAGCCTTAATAGTTTTATTAGAAGTGATGGTCATTCACGATTAGGAACTTTGTAACGTGTGTTAGATATCGTGATAGAATAGTCAAGGGCTCGGAATGGATTGGGCTAAGATAAATGGGTATTAGTTTAGTTAAGCTAGCCTTGTATAACCTCAAACGATCCAAGCCCAATCCAAGTCCAAACCGAGCCCATAGAAAGCCTTTAGGGCATCAAGTCCCTTGGACTATAAATACCCCTCAAATGGTTATTTGAGGGGTGTGCTTGAAAGTGTGTGTGTGTGTGTATTTTCTCTCTCAAGGAATATACAACTTATTGTTTGCATATCTTATCATCACATACACGGATTTTATATCTTCAAGTCACCATCTCTTAATCTTTCTCATCTTATTTCTAAGCTTTGTTTGTGTTTGGGTTGTTTGTGTTAACGTGGTATTTGTGTTGGGTTTGTGATAAGGTTGATATATCTTAGGTCCTACAGCGATTGTTTTTCAAATCAAATTTTCATCAATCAGTGAATCTAAATTCGCTGGTTCACTCACTCCGTGTTGTCTTCTTTGAGACATTCCGGTTTGAGAACAACTAGAACAAATGCTTAAACCTGTCAGGAGATTCTTCGCAATTATACCGATCACGGCGCAGTGCTTACTTGTCTTGAACCAGTGGGTCGTACCTCAATTCAACGAGTGATCAAAGACACTTTCGTTGTGTTTATTTAACGCTCATTGTTGTTTGCGGTACATTTGAATGGTTATGATCGTAATTGAGAAGTCAATCGAAATTGCATGCTCGCGGTATCCACACTTAATGTGAAGAAATCATGACTAGTGCATATCTACATAACACGGCTTTGATATTTTTATACTATGTTTCATACGCGCAGTAGCCGCAAATATCATGAACTTGTAAAAGCTTCCGCTACTTTGATGGAAAGATGTCATGATCCGTAAAGTGTGAGCATGTCAACCGAAAGTCACAACTTCATGAATGGAACACAATAAAGGGTGATCGGAGATTTGCGTGGTACGATGATCTCAAAGAAAGCTCGAAGATCATCAAAGATGTGGATCGGTTTAATGACCTCCAGAAGTACAAAATAATGCACAATGAAGAGTCACTACAAAAGCACAAAGAATGCGGACATTGAAGAATTGAAGTCTGTGACCGAGCAACGAAGACAAAATAGAATGCTAGGATTCGAAATGTAAAACATGGGGTGACCTCCCTTAGGGGAGATTGTTAGGAATTAGAAATTCCATAGTGAAGTGTCGGTCACCCCAACTATTATCTAGCATAAGTTAGCTAAATAGACATATCGTATTATTTACACGCTTGTTAGTTAGTCATTAGCCTAGTTTAGCGTAGTGTAACACCGTGGAGGAAGGACCGCGGTCTTTACCTTTATGATGATCCGCGTCAAATCAATGGAGGACGTGGTAGTTTGTAACTATAAATACCCTTCCCACTAAGGGAAGGGTGTTGCTTCTTGGAATCTAACCTTTCATTTTTTGTATTATAACTCTCTTTCAAGAAACATCCTCTCAACTCTCTTCATCTCTCTAACAATGGCTTTCTTATATCATCATAATCCTAGACCACCCGAATCATCAAACACAACATAAAATGAATGATCCTACACTTTTGATTTTCTTGGTAAATTCTGCCCCTCAAAATGTGTGTTGGTTGTTTAAAATCATTTGGCACATAGAGGAAAGAGTTCTTTGAAGTACTTTCACGATCACATTGTGTCACACCCCGCCGATGGCGGAAACACGAGGTGTAACTGGAAAGGAACACAAGCACAAGATAATAGAACATACCAACGTTTAAGATTTAAAAGAAATATTACATCATTACAATACCAGTTTAGCCGACATCGGCAAATATAATATAAAGTTTCATTCCCAAAAGATTTCGTTATAATACATAATGATTAGTAGTGACATGTGAAAACTTCATTATGCAAAGACCTTGAAGAAATATAAGCGATCACACGATTGAATGCATGATGAGAAACCAGGAGTCAACTATGAAAATAGTTGGTGAGTACACACGTTTCGCATAAGAGAGAGAGTCAAAGGTTTCGGTCATCGAGAATAGTCCACAAAGCAAAGGCATTGTAAATCCACTCAGTTCCAAGTTCCGCCATACAAAACTTGCAACCTGTGTGTTCACAACCCACTGCCAAAAGTAGTATGTCTAAAAGTCAAGTACACGTTATCATAATAGTTCACAATATAACACCACATATATAATAATGTATGCAAGGCAAAGCCCCTAGAATAAATAATATGCGTTCCGTAACATAGTGAACGAGAGGTTGGCCGACCTCTAATAGCGCTATCCATACTACCTACCAATAGGAGACTAACAATGCGAATGTACGAACGGTACATCATACAACTATTAATATACAATTAAGAACACTCTGAACATGGGAGAATTTGCAATTGCTCGAGCAGGGGAGACTTTAAGTCGGGTCATAGCACTCGGTTCAATAAGTTCAAACAAGACATAAATGCGTAATTAAGTTCAAGTTCAAAGTTCGGTCAAAAGAGTTAATAAAAGTAGGAATCAATTTAGTTCAAGTATGGTTCATGCATTTCGCCCCAAAAGCTAGTAAAAACGGTAAAGAGGGGATGTGAATACTGATGAGTGTGTAAATACTAATCATTTTTGGGTCAATCTGAACTGCAAAACGTTTAAAAATGCTCATAAATGCATCAAAATACTGAAAATATCTCAAAATTGCATTTTATATGTTTCAGATGCAAAATGTTTAAAATCAGATGAAAAATAAGCAAAGTTTGCATAATTGGCAGTTTCAGTCCCCCAAGTTTCAAAAGTTGTCAAAAATAGTCCCTGAGCCATAATTTCAAAAGAAAAATCACCAAAGGTTTTTTTTTTTTTAAATCATAACTTGTCAAAATTAGTCCTTTGGTGAAAAATATAAAAAATTTTGAGAAATTATAAGTTTGGTCCTCCAAGTTTCAAATTTGGCAAAATTAGTCCTTGGAATTTTGAAAATGTCAAGTTTAGTCCTTATATTATTAAAACTTGTCACTTTTAGTCCCTTGGGAAACTTTGCATAAATGGCGACAATGGTCCTTGAATTTCGAATTTACAACAAAGGTCCCTATGTTATTAAACCTTTAAACCCATTTGGACCTATCACAAACCATTGTGACCACTTCGGCATTTGGACCCCCTGTTTTGTGACCCCCTTCCAATAATACAGTCACCAAAAAACCAGGTCAAACAACTGCATGGCCTTTTCCTCTTTTTCCTCCTTCCCCACTTGCTCACCTGCAAGACCAGAGCTCCCATCCCCCCTCCTCACCTTATCCCTTCTTTGTTCCCCCCCCCTCCCCACAACTCCAAGGGCATTAAATGCATTCCTTTCCCAACACTCAACCCAAGTGTCAAAAGACAAGTTCCAGCCAAATTTTGATCTAATGGCCAAGATCATCTCTTTGCCATCCAAAGTCTAAATTATTGGTGGGATATCTTGAAGTCAAAAGGAAAGAGGATTGGCTTATTGGCTTATAAAGGAGAAGGAGATGGAGAGAGAATGTAGTAGCTAGTTTTATAATTTTTCCTTTATGTCGTTTTTTAAATTAATAATTTAGTTTAGGTCACAATGTTGTAATTTCAGTTCTATGTATTGAATTTAAGTTAACTCGGTGTTTGTAATCAATTCTAAGTCCTAATTCAAAGTTTTACTTAAGTTGCAAATCTGCATGTTTACTGTTGGAAAATCCATTTTCAAACTCTTGTATCCAAAGCATTATTAGCTTATTTTTAAGATGAGATAAGTTCATTTAAGCTCCTGATAACTTTTTATAAGCTCACAATTCAATTTTAAGCAAGTTGGGTCCATGGCCAACAAAAGTCAAAACTGGAGCCTAAATGGGAAGTGGTGATGATATTGAGTTAATGCAGGACTTGGATTTGGGTTGGTAAGGGTTTAGTGTAGTGATCTTGGGTCTGGTTCTAGCCTGCAACCAGCTGGACACATGTGAGTAAGATAACTCATTTTCAATTTCATTTCAGTTTTGCATTTTTGTTTGTACTTATATCTGTGGTCATAAACTGCTCAAACATGTTCAATTAGTTGTATTTAAGTCATTTAGAATCATTTTGAGTATCTGTTATAGCTAGATCAAGATTAGTTAGCTTTGTTAAATTTGCATATCGATTATATAGTAGTGTTTGGATCGGGGGGATTGGTGATTTCAAATTGTTGTTTGGGTTTAAAACTTGTCCCATTAGTCTCATTTAGGTCCAATTGTATCATTTCAGTCACTCATTTGTGCATCAGATTTGCCAAAGTCAAAATTCCATAAAACATGTCTTAGCGTACTTATGTTGAGTTCTTGCATAGTCAAAAGATCATTTTGTGTTTGAAATACATAGGAATAGAGTGCAGTAGTCTTATTTCATATATTAACATCATATTCAGTTGAGAAATCTAGATCAAAGTTCCATTAAGTCAACTTTTCAGTTTTGTCAAAAGTCAAAAATTTGCAACAAGTCAGTTTTCACCCCAAATAGGGTGATTTTTCTTGGACTCATTTCTGAGTCAATTTCAATGAAACTTGTGGTTTTAAAAAGTCCTACTGGTCTATTTTCTTATCTCCATTTTAGTATATTTTGTGAATTTCTTAAGCTCTAAACCGCTTGTCAATTGGGGCTTATGTGCGCCGTGCATTGACCTCGTATTGACCGAAGTCTCAGACAGGATCTGCAAGGCTCTAAAACTGCCAGAGCTATTTAGAGAAACTTGTCTAGTGGAATTTGGTTTATAAGCTCTCACCCGGTCTTCTTTAGGTTCCCTTATCTGTTTTCAAGTTTGAACTTATTGGGTTGCTTATTTTCAAGCTTAAAGTAGTGCCCAAAGCGAACTTTTTGGCACTTTAGCCAAATCCTCAAATCTTTGCAGTTGGCTATTCAGAGGTTAAGTGTTGTTGTTTTTAGTTGCTTTTGAGTACTTGTAGCATATTACATCTTCTGTAATCAGTTTGTAGCTTGTTTGTAGCTTTTGGCTTATCAAAGTGCTTATTTTTAAGCACATTCCACTGCAGCCTCATTTTCCTACACACAAGCACCTGTTTTTTCCATTTTTCCTAGATTCCTCATATTATTTTAAGCTTTTCTTGAATTTTTCAGATTTTTGTAAGTCAGTTTGCTATTTTTCTTAATTAAAAACAGTTTTTAAGTCATTTTAAATAGCTTTTAATACAATTAAATCAGAAAAAGCTCAAAAAAACAAGTTTTATTTTTTCTTAAGTTAAGATAAATATAAAAAGTCAAAAAAATATTTTTCTAGATTTTTCTTAGTTAAATTTGTATTTTTAAGCAATTTAAGTAGTTTTAAATAATTTTTAATTCCTAGAAAATACAAAAATAATCAGAAAAATACAAAAATAGTTTTGAAAATTCTCTTTTGATATTTTAGATTTTTCTAAGTCATAATTTTATTTTTCTAGCTTTATTTCACATTTTCTTGTATTTTAGGCTATTATTAAATAGTTAAAATAGTTTTTAATTAATAATAATTAGATAAATAGTTATAAAAATAATTTTCTTTTTCTAATAATTTTCTTTTATCATTAGGTTTGTAAAAATATCATTTTCATATTTGTAGGCTTTCTCCTTCTTTATTTTCACATTTTATTTAGTACGTTCACGTAATTTTATTTAAACGTAAGTTTTAGGTTTTAAACGTTCATCAATTTTAAAAATACTGATAGCGTTTATTTAATATATTTTAACTTTTTAATTTTCTTAATTTGTATTTAAGCCGCTGTAATTTATAAATTGTTTCTTTAGGTATAATTTCTCATCCAAAACCTTTACTGATCACTATCCTTAGTGATCACTCTATCATCTGAATTAGTTTTGACACACCATTGAGTCTCCGTGGGACTTAACGACCCGAGAATTCATTATATTCTCCTGATCTTCATTGTATTTGTGTTTTAAGCGCTTTTAAGCTTCTACGGTTAGCCATTCACAAGTGGCTAGCTTGTGTGAGGTAGCTTATTGACTGCTTTCAAAGACCGATCAAATTTTGGCAATTACAAATTTGCTAATTATCTTCCGTTTAGCAGATTAGTGCTTTGAATATTCACTCCTTGTTCATACCATCTATATATATCTATATTTTCTTATAAAAATCCAAAAAACCCAAAAACATCTTAAAACATATAAAACACAAAAATATTTTTCTTTTGTTTCTACATATATATAAAATAAAAACCCAAAAGATTTTCTTTTCTTATTTTACAAAATGTTTATCCAAAAATCCAAAATATCCATCTTTACCCTCTCACATCTTTGATTCTTCATCCCAACCCCTCTGTAAACCTTTGATTCTTTCTATGTCTCATCCTCACCCTCTTGGTTGTCAATGGTGTGGTGGTCCTTATAATGGTGACAATTGCCCCAGTTGTAGCATGGTGGAGTCGAAACAGATGCGTCTATAACCGGGATCCCTATTCCTACCATAACACAAGCCGATTTATTCCATCACGGCTACCATATTTGAGAGGGCTCAGATTTTACTATTGTGAGTATTGTGGTGGTTCTCAGACTACGATTCGATTGTCAATCTGGGGAAACACGCTTGTCTATGAGCCTTTCGATAACAATTATGACTACAACACATATGACTCACACCACATCGTTTCTGTTAGAATATTGTGGAGGTCCTTACTTTAGCTCTGATTGTCAAACAAGGAATCCATTTCCTTGTAACAATTACGACTCTTCAGTATCATGACCAACCTCTACAATACCAAATGAATCGCACCACCTCGGCTGAGCCACTTCCTCAAAATCTTCTCTTAATCTTTTTGGATTTAGTGAAATATTTGAAGGAAGGTAACCATTCCCAAGATAATCCAAATCAAAAATCCATGGAAGAATTGTTAGCGAAGAGCGGTTGCTAAAATAAATTCCCAAATTGCCTTCGAAAAATCCATTAGGGAATCAATTGCAAAAGAAAAAGCAGCCAGATCTAGCTCTCAATTTCGTTTTATTCTGATGACAAGGATGATGAGGATACACTTGATATCCTTCAATTCTATAAAGATTCATCAAGTTCATCGGTTGATATCCCAGCGATTGAGATTCATTCTCAAACAACTGCTATCACACCCGCTCTACTACTCTCAGAACATGGGGGACGAGCATCTTGACACTGTTCCTGAAAAGGAATCGGACGAAGTCATAAAGTCTAGTGTTGAGAACCTTGTCCCAATCCCGAGAGAGTCACAGGGGAACTTCCGATCATATGTGTGATTCTTCTTCCCCTCTTGAGTGTTCAAAAGATCATTTTGAAACTTTCTCTGATCTTAGCGACGATTGTGCTTCCTATGGAGACATCGAGTATGTTGAGGCATCACTCCCACGGTCGATCCTCGTTTTGAGGAGTTCTCTCGTGAACTCACTCACATCAATCCACTTTCCTGAAAATGATGATGATTCCTTTGATTTCAAGCCGATCTAGGAGAGAGAAAAGTCCCCTTGATAATGATCGTTCACTTCTTATCCCAACAGTCAATAGAGAATGTTGATCACTTTGTTCCAGAAACATTCAAAGCTACTTTCACCAATCCTCTATTTGAATTGACCAATTCACTTTAATTTCTGAGAATCCACTCTTTGATACTCGGATTGAGGATAGTGATGAGTCTACAATGGAACAAGAGTTCACAAATTCCGCGACATGTGAATGATTCTCTTCATGAGGAGTTCGGGTGAACTCACTCATATCATGACTCCGCCGAGTATGATAAACGTTGGATGGCAAAAATCATGATCGGGGAAAAGTTCTCAATCATGAGTTTGTATTTCTATGACAAATTTTCCAACCTCCTCCCGAGATGCTTTCCAACCCAAAGAGCTCAACCAACAAAATCTAAACGAGTGCAACTGCACTTGATCTTGAGGAAGAAGATCTTATCATGATCGTCATCATGATTTTCTTTCTTTTCTTCATATATTACTCGTCACTTCTCCACGTTCTTCACTCCTTCGGAAATGAAGACACTATCTTTGACCCGGCATTTTCACTTATCATTTTGAGCGGTTCTATGTATATCTCATCGATTGTGGAACTTTCACGTTGCTAATGTTTATCCAAACATCTTGAATGAAAGTCCGATGGAGATTGTTCTTCCACTCTGCTTCCCCATGAACCAATGAATTCGGTCGAAGTCAAGCTAGCGACTCGGTAATCAAAAAATAGCTTAACATGGGTTTCACCGTGTGTCCCACCCTAGTGGGGGAGTTGCCCCATATGTTATATATATATATAAGTTTTCATTCAAAAAACCTTTTCAAATAATGGCGTAGTATTTCCCTTTTACGTTCTCGCCGTTTAAACATAACATGCGCGACTTACTTTGAATATTGAGGGCAATATTCATTTCTAAGTGTGGGGAATTCTCACGTAATTTTATCATGTAATTATACCTAATTCCCCGTTTTGGCCAAAAAAATTTTTTTGGAGTAAGTGTTTTGCACTTACTCATTTGGTTATCAGTCCGCCTTGTCTAAAAACACAAAAGGATTGGCTAATCCAGAGCAAGCCGTCTTGGTAAAGATATCTCTGTTGGATCGATATACTTTAATCAAACTAACTTAACTAGCTTGTTAAGGTTTAATAACCTCGAATAAATCCTAAGTTATTAACAAAGAAACACGGAGCAATCTTTATTAAGTACGCGGAATTTACTTAACAAAGCTAAGAAGAAAACTTTATTAATAAATCTGCTTAATATGCAGATACTCTAATACAACTCTAAGATAATCGAACTTTCTCTAAAACTCTAATTCTAAAATCGTAAGTCATAAGTCATATATCTAATGCCAATCTAGGAGTCCTTTTATAGGCTCAAGGATATCCTAGTCGGTTTACAATTGATAACCTTGTATGACAAGTAATCTAATACAGAATATTCTAGAGTTACCATACTTTCTATAAACGAATATAACAGTTCTTTGTTCTTGCAGTACTTTGACTTCATCTTGCAGTACTTTGACTTTGTCTTTAGCAGTACTTTGACTCTTTGACTTTTCCAGATTACTTTACTACGATTGCTTTGATATCTTCAGCATTACTTTAATATCTTCAGCACTTTCATATCCCAACAATCCTCCCCTAACTTGATTTCTACTTGCTTGACTTCAAGTTCCTTTGTGAATATATCTTTAACAGCTTCATCTTTAAAAATGGATTGTTCTTAAATCTTTAGATTATATCTTTGTAGAATCTGTGCTTTGTCAAAGTATCTCTTAGAATTGTTTTCTTCCGTGACAAAGATCCAGCAATCTCCATCTTTTCAGAACACAGAAACATATGACAATTTGTACATTTAATTCAGTTTAAGTTGCATACTATTCTCATCACTTTCAAGTGAATCATTGAAAAATAATGGATTTAGAACTCTTTACCAAAGCCATTATCTCCGGAGTAGCCAAATGTTTTGGTGTGTAAGACCATGGTACATTGATAACCATATGATTTTTAGCAAACCACCACTATCAACGATTTGTTTAGTCTTTACCAAAAGTCTGTACCTTCTCGACTAGTTAGTTCTTCTATCTAATGGTGAACTAATTACCAATAATGGTTTTTCCACGGCCTTTACCACAAGCCATTTTCTTGTGGGCTAGCCAACTCTTCACATTACTGATATGGTGAGTTGAATACCATCCAACTTATTAGCAAGTTGTCAACTAAAAACGGATTTGATATATCTTTACCGAGCGCGTTTGCTCATGGATTTGTCAATCCTTTTGTAACCATGGTGGATTGATAACCTATTGATGTTATCATCACAAAACCCATTTATTCAACCTTTAGTTCAAAATATTTATTACTTAACAACAAGGTTTCTTCTAAAATTTATTTAACTGGTTTAGTTCAAGAACAAGCGGTACTTTGATGAAAGTACTTGTCACACAGTCAGCAATACTTTGAATAAAAGTACTTGATATATCAAAAGTATTTATTCAAATAAAATTCATACCGGTTATTGATCATTCTCGGCAATGGTAGTCCGGTTTATAAACAGATTAATCACCATGCAAGCAGGTTTCATCGACCTCTTCTACTTCCAAACCATGCTCAAGCATCCTTCTCATGAGCTCAACTGTAAGAGGGTATCTTCTTTCTGCAAACATGTGAATCATTGTTCCATTCTCTAACTCCAAGACATGAACTCCAGATTCTTCAAAGAATCTCCACAAAACTATTTCCCAGTTTTCTGATTCTTCCGGATATCATCGAGCTTTCTTCTTCAGTTTCCCACATAGTTATTAGATCACCATGTAAAACCAATCCAATCCCTTCCAATGGATGATCTTCAAAATAAGCCTTCACAACATGATATAAGTAAAATAGGTCTACTCTATCAATAACATGCAGCAAATCCCATAACCTTTTGAAAACTTTAAAACTTTCATCTTCCTTATGAAAAACCATGTAATCTCCATTCTTAGATTTCTCAACTTTGAAAGCACTGATCTTTGATCTGTTCATCTTTATATCATCATCTTCCTTTGTATAATCAAAATCTACTACTCACGAGATAATTCTTCAATTCATCACTAGTCTCGGATCTTAATTCTACCTTTTCTTTCTTTGAAAACGAACATCTGTAAATCCAGTTTTCTTTTCTTTAAGCTTTTCTTCCTTTCAAATTCAGTCCGAAAGCTTCTTCTCGAAGTCTTTAATGTCCGCAACATCTTTCTTATAAGCTTCTGTTTGGCATCATAAAGTCTTTTCATATCAACATAGTTTAGCTTCTGAAGTCCTTTATATCCTCTGCCTTTTAAATATGCCATCATTGTATTCCTTTCCTTAGCTAAATTAGGTCTTCTTGACATAAATCTAACGAGGTGTAGGGGATCTGTAAAGGTTGTTAGCTTGCATCTAAGTCTTCTTGCATTTTCCGAAATTTCTTCTATCTTTAGCTTCTTGAGCTTGCTGTTCTTCTCTATCTTTAGCATCTAATTCTTCCTGAACTTTTCTAGCAGCAGCTTCATTCCTAGCCACTTCAAGTGCTCTAAGTTACGCTAAAGTGAGTTTTTTTTTTGTTTCAACAGAATACCTTTCCCTTTATCTTTAGGATCAATGGTTGGTTGAGAAGCTCTTGGTTGTTCTTCTTCTTGTACATCTCTAATGGTAACTCCTCCTCTTGGTTGTGATAGATCTAATATTGTAGCAATTACTTCATCATCACTAGCAGAATGGATAGGTATATAAGTAGCTTCCTCCTCTTCTTCTCTAACAAATGTAGAAGGACCAGCTTCTTCTTCAAAATTCAAGCCCTTGGAGTTATTGCTCCTTGCCTAGATGTATCATGAAGATCAGGTACTTTGATGTTGTACCTTGAACACCGATACTTTGAACTTGTACTTCTTCTTCTTGTTTCTCGAAGAATCTTCTTCTTTTCATAACATCTTCTTCAGATTCTTTCTGCTGTGTAACATCTTCTTTCAAATTATCCTTTTCATAATTCCTCCCCAAGTTGACAGAAGATGATTTAGGAACCTTCTTTCTTTTTAATTCCTTTCGAAGCTCTTTACGACGCTTGTTTTCCTCCTTAACCCACAAGTTAAAACCTTGAATATAGGGTTTAACAAAATTGCTTAACCGAAATAGTTCGCTTCAACTTCCTAATAGTTTTAGCTTGATGCTCAACAGTCTTATTCAACCGAGCAAGCTCCCGTGTCAAAGCATAGTTATCCATAGATAAACCTTCATGAGGAATAGAATGAGCATCACCTGGAAGTGAAGAAGATGCCTCGAAAAGACGTTGTGGAGATGGGTAGGTGATCTCAATCTCTACTTGAACCTCGGACTGAAGAATCATCACCTTGTAAGGATGCGATTACCTTCACGAGAAGCACTTGCAGATGCAAGTATACCTTGTGAAGCGGTACTATGTGAAGCAGATCTTGTGAGCGAATCAGTACCTTCGATTCTTCATCCTCTCCGGTACATCACGAACGGCTGGACAATTTCCATCATTGTGGTGGTTAAAGGAATATCTCCACCTCTGAACAAGTTACTTCTTTTAGCCATGAATGTATAAATTTTGGCTTGTTGCACAATGACAGTAGTAAAGCAGAGGGTTTTGGAACATCATCCAATTGCTTGTTCAAGAAAACCTGTATAAACCTTGGATACATCAACCAAGTAGCCCCAGATGATATATGCGATAGCATCCCATCCAAAATAAGCCGTGAAAATTAAACACTCGGTCGTAGCTAAGCCAACCACGCCAGATGCAATATTCGACCCAAATTGCTCCCAAGAAGTGCTTTTAGAACTTAAGCAATGGAGCAAAACATGAATCAAAAACTTCCATTGAGGACAAAATAAGGCCTTCTTAAAAGTTTGTTCAGTCAAAGAACCTTCATAACCCAGATTACGAAAAGTATCCCAAATCAGTTGCTTGTCAAATCTAATAGCCCCTTCTTCATCACTAAATAATAAATCATCACGAATGGAGGCCTCTGTAATCTTGATAGGCTTTCCAGAATCGAGGATCTAATATAATCTTCATCCTCCTCCATATTCTCTCTAGCATTAGCCCAAAATTCTTGAATCCATGGTTCAATAACATCCGGCTCAACTAAAAGAGCATAACTAATAGGCGACCCAACGAGATAATCAATGATATCATAGAAAGCCATGTTTGCCTCAGTCTTGTCCAAATTAGCCACCATATTGTGCTTCGAAACAGTTAAACGATTCGCCATTGTAGAATAAGTGAGCACAAGAATGAATTGATCAAAGAATAAAGAGATTGTGATTGGGAGATAAGTATGGAAAAGATGTAAGGTAATAATATGAGAGGGAAAATCGGAAAGTAGTTATTTATAGGTAGGATTTGAAAAATCACGGCCTATAATAACAAAGTTACCGTTATTATCAATTACCCATCAATATTACCGTTGGAACAGATGCTTTAATACGACAAACAGATTACTTTCCACATAAGCAGATTTTCCCAAGCAGTACTTTCGGAAATACGATTTTTCCAAAACCTTCATATAAACTAAGTATAAACGAACATCCTCCCCTTAAAGCGACACAGGACTATACTAACAACTTATAGTCCTCCCCCGCTTAAACTAAGCTTAGTAGTTAATAATTCCAATGCTCACGACCAAGTGATTGAATCGTGACACATCAAAACCTTTGGTGAGTAAATCAGCTACATTATCATCCGTGTGAACTTTAACCACATTAATAAGCCTATGCTCATAACGGTCTCCGATAAAGTGATGCCTAATCTGAATATGCTTTGTCTTGGAATGATATACAAGATTCTTAACAATACAAATTGTACTCTCATTATCAATATTGATAGGAGTATTTTGGAAATTGAACCCATAGTCCAAGAGTTGATTCTGCATCCACAAAACTTGTCCACAACAACTTGCAGCTGCTACATATTGCCTTCAGAGATGATGTTGCTTTGCAATTGTCGCTTTTGCATTGCCGGAGACTAACCTTCTTCTAAGATATTGGCATCCACCAGTTGTGGATCTTCTATCATAATTATCACCTGCATAGTCACTATCTAAAAAAGCTTCTAAGTGAAAAGGTGACTCTTTAGGATACCACAACCCCAACTTAGGTTGTTGTTTCAAATAACAGAAAATTCTTTTCACTGCATTCATGTGAGAGATCTTTGGTGAGACTTGATATCTTGCACATAGACAAACTGCAAACATAATATCGGGCCTTGATGCAGTGAGATACATAAGAGAGCCAATCATTGATCTATAAAGCTTGACTTCAACAGGGTGGCCATCTTCATCTTTGCCCAATGAATTGATAGATTTAATGGGTGTAGTAACGGCCTTCATATCATCAAAATTAAACTTTTTAAGTATATCTCAACATACTTGTCTTGGCTAATGAAAATGCCTTCCTTTGGTACCGCAACCTGAAGTCCTAAAAAGAATGTTAACTCTCCCATTGAACTCATTTGAAACTCTTCTCGCATCATTGCTCAAACTCCTTAACCATAGATTGTTTGGTAGCCCCAAAGATGATATCATCCACATAAACTTGAACTAACATGATATCCTTCTTGTCTCTCTTGATAAACAAAGTCTTGTCAATAGCTCCCCTCATATCCATGTTGTAATAAGAATGTAGAGAGCTGCTCATACCAAGCTCTAGGTGCCTGATGAAGACCATATAAAGCCTTAACCACCTTATAGACTTTGTTTGGATGCTTAGGATCCTCAAATCCTGGAGGTTGTTTCACATACACCTCTTCGGTAATAGTACCATAAAGAAAGGCACTCTTGACATCCATCGATATACACGAAAACCATATAAAAGCAAAAGCAAGAAAGATTCTAATTGCTTCAATCCTTGCTGAGGAGCAAATACCTCATCATGTCGACCCCTTCCTCCTGTCTATAACCTGAGCAACTAACCTTGCCTTGTTTTTGATAACATTGCCTCTTTCATCCCTTTTAACTCTAAAACCCATCGGTTCCTATAACTCTCTTCCCATTTGGAAGATCACATAAAACCCAAACCTCTTGAAGTTTAAATTGAAGAAGTTCTTCCTGCATAGCTTCAACCCGGCTTTCTTTAGTCAAAGCTTGAGCAATATTCTTGGGTTCCTCTTGAGAGATGAAACAGTGAATAAGCGGTTTGATGATCCTTATGGTTTAGCTTGTTTTGTTTATACACAAAGCTAAGTAAAGCATTATGAGGTTTTGTGAAACCCTTAGCTTTGTGTCTTGTCATAACTCCAGAAGTAGAAGGACCAATGATTTGATCAGTTGGATGATGCTTATGAATTCGTAAGATTGGAGACTCTGGAACTGCATATGTATCATCCAAGTTAGTATAATCAGCACCTTCATTGAAATCGTGAAAAATACCATCTTCAAGCTCATCATCATGTCTTCTAACCCGTGCATTGTAGAATCATCCAAATCCTTTAAAGTATCTTGTTAGCAGTCTGTGATGCACTTTGATCGAAATCTTGTCCAAAGTCTTTTGAGAGTACTCTGCCGATCTTATTCTTCTTCTTTGCCTCTTCATAAGCTTTCCTTTGTTCATCAGTGTAAGAATATGCTAAGACATCTTGAAGAAGCGGTGATTAAGTTCCTCTTGAATAGATTGATCCTCAGCAAATAATGAGGATTGTGGAGCATCAGTACTTTGTTTAGGAACATCGATTACTGTTTTTGGACTCATAGGATCTTTATCAGGAACATCATTAGGTCTAAGATGAATATCATGAACAACATATTGAATATCTTCTTCATTATGCAAAGATTGATTTTCTTCTCTACGAGGAACATAATTCATTGAAGGAGATAGAGCCTCAAGATCAAACATCAATCAGGGACCTTTGCCTTTCTCATTGTCTTGAGCTTCTAAGAACTCAACATGAAGACAATCTTGGATCTTCTTAGTAACCATTTGTATACTCTAAAGCCTTTCTTGTTAGTGCAATATCCCAATAGGTAACCTTCTTGATTTGCCATCAAACTTCCCAGTTATCAATGGTATTTAAAATAGTAAGAGGGCATCCAAAAGGCTTCATAAAACGAATGTTGGGTTTATTGCCCATCAACAATTCATAAGGTGTCTTCATCATGGTTTGTGAAAACAATTGAGTACATAGCATCAGATACTTACGACTACGCCCAAAATTGAATAGGAGATGGGAATCGCTAACATAGTCCTTGCAGACTGTCAATGTCCTATTTTTCCTCTGCAACACCATTTTCTTTGTGGTGTTCTAGCAATACTAAATTCCTCTTTATGCCTTTATTTGCACAAAAGTTAGATCCATAAGCTTGTTCTTGAATTTAGTTCCATTGTCACATCTAATACCTCTAACTTTGAGTCTTAATTGGTTTTCAAGTGCTATTATAAGAGTTTGAATAGCATCAAAGGTATCATCTTTAAAAAAAAGAAAACCAAGCGAATCGACTACAATCATCGGTAACAACCAAGCGATACTTTTTCTTATTTAAACTTGCCGCAGAGGCAGGTCCAAATAAATCCATATGTAGCTCAATGGTTCTCTAATAGTTCTTTCCTCAAGCTTCTTACGAAGCTTTATGTTGTTACCCTTCTTGCATGCCTAGCATGATTGATCATTCTTGTAAGTCTTTGAAGGTAAACCTCTAACTAAATTTCCTTTGACCGGTTTGTTGATATTCTTGAAATTTACATGGCCCAATCTTCTATGCCATTGATGTGCTTCTTCTGATGTTGCTTTAGCCATCAAACATGTGGCTCTTCCATAAGAATGTAGACTCTTCATGTCTAAACTATACACATCATTTGTCCTTGGTACCCTTAGTACTACCAAGTCATCATCGAGGTTTGAAGTCGAAGAAGAAGAATAAGACATTACGTAGGTGAATAACAGGGATGCTTTTATCACAAATTTGAGATCACAACAAGTTGAACTTAAGCTCCTTCACATATCTGACATTCTCAAAATCGATTCTTCCGGCTTTAATTGTTCCTTTTCGGTAATCCTTCCTCCATTGGAATCATTCCCAAATGCAACTCTTCCTCCACTAATATTTCTAAAATCGGGAGGATCTCTTTATGCTTTGTCATCTTGCCCGAGCAACCACTATCCACAATAAGATGATCTTTAAGCTCCTCTTACGGGTTGCCACGCACACAAAGAAAAAGTTAGAAACTCTTAGGAACCAAACCATTCTTGACTTGTGTTCCCGCTTGTGGAGTCTCAAATTCCTTGAGTATGTAATTTCCACTATCTTTCAAATAATGATCCAAAATTATCTTTTGAGTTTTAGCATGTGGATTTTCAAAACTTTCGGTTTTCAACATAAAGCTCTTTCACCGGTTTATTAGCATTTTCTTGTGTCACACAAACATCGATTCACTTTTTGTTGAGCGTGTGTGTCCTTACCAATACTTCCCCTTTTACCCATTGGTTTTAACGGTGGTTCACGTGATCTAGATCCCCTATATGAATTGTGATACATTCTGGGTTGATAATGAGATCTCCTAGAATACCTATTCCAGCGGTTGTATCGGTACCTTGTCTCGGCGGTACTGGAAATCTTGTGAGATCTTGAAGATCTTCTCGATGTGGGTATCTATTATCAGGTGTGAAGTTTACGTGATTAATCCTATTTGAATTAGTCCCACCTGGTTTGTGCTCTCTAGGTTTTGATTTGTAGACTTATTCCTTGGAAACTTGCTTAGATATTACGAGTGTTTGTCCACGATCTTTGATTAAGTGTGTAGGACTATAACACACAAAACACAGTTTTTGACCCATATGACCAAAGTGATTTCTTCTATGTATGCCCAAAATTATTTCGCCTTCTTGATGGCTGATAAAATCTGTTTTGACCAAAATTATCCCTAAAAGGTTTAGCAGTATAGTTTTGAAAGGGTTTTGCATAAGGTCTTTGCTTGTTGGAAAGTCGCTTTGAGGTACTTTGGTTTAAGGATGCTTGAATATTTTCAACAGTTTCTTTGGGTTCCTCAGACCTAGATTTAGCAATAAGCTTCTTCCTAAACTCTAGACTATCTACACCATAACGAGAAACATCGGGGCCTAGCGGGTTGATGATTAATAGGATGAGAACGACATGATAACCATTGTCTTTCTTATATGCAGGAGGTGAGTCACTTAATGAACCATCATTACTAGATGTATCTACATAATTAATGAGTTCTTCATCACTAGTGGTTATTTCCTCATACTCACCTTCATCCTGATTACTAGATTGGTTTTCTTCTAAAAATCCATACCAAAACCTAATCGGTTTTAGAGAAAGCTCATTGTTTTTGAACATAAGAAACATGTGACAAACCGACTTCACCCCAAGCAAACTTGGCTAACAAATCATCTCTTTCCTTAGTTAATTTCTCAATTTAACAATTTTCAGGTTTAGTTTCCATTCACTAAGTTTTTGGTAATCTGTTGTTCATACTTTTATTAAAGCTTTTCATTATTTTCATGTGTTATGATTTTAGCTTCCATAGACTCTAAAGTAATTTGATAACCCTACCTCCCGGACCTAGCCCTAATACAATTATCTCTTTCAATCCACATGTTAAGTAATTTTTGATAGAACTTCGTAGCAGTTGAGCATACCTCGGTATAGGAGGCTGAGATGGTGCGGTAGCCCACCATAGCAAGAAGCGAGGATCATCTTCACTTTCTTTGCTCCAATCAAATCCTCCAAAGCCATCATCGATTCCAGCGGCATGGTCGATTCTTCATTAAAAGCGATGCTCGGTCAATGCTTCCGCGTGTCTTCAGCTTTCCATCGCTACCTATCTGATGAAGTCACGGTTCATCATCAAACTCTTCACTCCATCAAACTTGGATAACTTCTCTTGAGCAACCAAAGCCTTTGTTTTGTTAATGGGAATTTCCTTAGCTCAGTTTTGGCTTCTCGATGTCTGTTTGCTTGATACTTAGCAAACTGCACTCTCTTGCAAAGTGACGGTCTTTTGACAATTGAAGCATTCAATTTGAGATTTGTCAAAAGTTATGACCTGTTTGGGTTTGAAATCAATGCTTTTACTGTCTTCTTCATGTACTTTTTGATTCTTGCAGTGATCATAGCAACTTGCCACCTGATATCAATTTCTTCAAGTGCATCTTCTTCAATCGGTGCTAGATCTTCTTCATAAGTGACAGGTAAGCTAGCTTGTTGTGCAAAGAAGGAGCACATAACTTCATCTGAGGCCATAGTGATAGTTGGTGGGGCCTCTTGAACATATGAGGGTGGTGTATAGACGTGATACTTTGAGAAAGCAATTTTGAGGAGAACTTTTTTGAAGTCTTGCTCTTCTTCGAAGGATAGAAAAGCAATCTTGTGAGATTTGGAATTTGGTTGACCACTCATCTCATGTTCATACACCTTGGTTGATGATAAAGATCATCAAAGTCCATAACATCAACCAGTTGTCCTCGATCATAGTAGCAATCACATGCCATGAGTATGGCAAACTCCTTAAAAACTTCAAATTAGCATCCTCAATGATACTTACGCCTATGTCCAACATGTTGAGAAGATTGGAACCTATCGTATCACGACATCAAGACTTTCTCTCTTTCCAAGCAAAGTTTGAATTGTTGTTTGTAAGTTGTGCATCTTCTTAGAGGCTTCATTCCCTCGTCGGTCTTGAGGCAGCCAGTTTTACTTAGCATCTTTAGCATCATGAAACGAGAAGATGACCATCACGGAATGGCGGACAAGAGAATGTTTAGAGCCTTCTCTTGATTCCTTATAGTTCTTCTTTGGTAAAAGCGCTTTGGTGCTAAAGGTTGTCCAGCAACTTGAATGGGTTCTTGAGGAACTTCATTCCCATTCACAATTACATTCCACGAGCATGGTGCGTAATGGCAATATCTTGCCTCATCTTCATGCACCGAGATCATATTCTCCCTTCGATTATTGGAATTGGTGAGGTGATTGAGGGTTGTGGAGCGACTTGGTCGACATCTTGGATATTGAAGGGTTTCTTCCTAGTCGAGTTTCAACGGCTCACGATACCACTTGTTGGATCGATATACTTTAATCAAACTAACTTAACTAGCTTGTTAGGGTTTAATAACCTCGGATAAATCCTAAGTTATTAACAAAGAAACACTGAGCAATCTTTATTAAGTGCGCGGAATTTACTTAACAAAGCTAAGAAGAAAAACTTTATTAATAATCCGCTTAATATGCAGAATACTCTAATACAACTCTAAGATAATCGAACTTTCTCTAAAACTCTAATTCTAAAATGTAAGTCATAAGTCATATCTCTAATGCCAATCTAGGAGTCCTTTTATAGGCTCAAGGATATCTAGTCGGTTTACAATTGATAACCTTGTATGACAAGTAATCTAATACAGAATATTCTAGAGTTACCATACTTTCTATAAGCGAATATAACAGTTCTTTGTTCTTGCGGTACTTTGACTTCATCTTGATTACTTTGACTTTGTCTTTAGCGATGCTTTGACTCTTTGACTTTTTCGGTACTGCGACTTATGCTTTGATATCTTGATGCTGATATCTTGACACTTTCATATCCCAACAATCTCAAATCCGTTGACGGCTTGCAATTTGCCCAAAATTGTATGGTATTGACTCATATCTTTAATTAGTGAAGAGTTGGCTATTGCGGTTTATGGCTTGTGGTGGCGATGGAAAAACCATAATTGGTGTCGGCTCACCAAAGATAATATTGATAATTTATCTAGAGTTGGCTAGTCGAATGGCGAACCGGTAAAGACAAATCAAATCCGTTGTAAGTTGGTGGTTTGCTCAAAATCACATGGTTATCGGTGTACCATGGTTCTTACTTGAACTAAAACATTTGGCTACTCGAGAAGTAATGGCTTTTGGTAAAGAGATTCAAATCCATTAAGTTTTTCTCAAAAGATTGCTAGGGACTAGCAATAGTTTAGTGTGGGGATTGATGAGTGTGTAAATATTCATCATTTTGGGTCAATCTGAGCTACAAGCGTTTAAAAATGCTCAGAAATGCATCAAAATACTGCAAATATCTCAAAATTGCATTTTATATGTTTTAGATGCAAAATGTTTAAAATGGATGAAAAATAAGCAAAGTTTGCATAATTGGCGGTTTAGTCCCCAGTTTCAAAAGTTGTCAAAAATAGTCCACTGAGCCATAATTTCAAAAGAAAAATCACCAAAGATTTTTTTTTTAAATCATAACTTGTCAAAATTAGTCCTTTGGTGAAAAATATAAAAAATTTTGAGAAATTATAAGTTTGGTCCTCCAAGTTTCAAATTTGGCAAAATTAGTCCTTGGAATTTTGAAAATGTCAAGTTTAGTCCTTATATTATTAAAACTTGTCACTTTTAGTCCTTGGGAAACTTTGCATAAATGAAACAATGGTCCTTGAATTTGAGAATTTACAACAAAGGTCACTATGTTATTAAACCTTTTAAACCCATTTGGACCTATCAAACCATTGTGCATTTGCCAGTATTTGGACCCCTGTTTGTGACCCCTTCCAATAATACCGGTCAACCCAAACCGGTCAAACAAACTGTGCCCTTGGCCTTTTTCCTCCTTCCCCTTGCTCGCTGCAAGACGGAGCTCCCATCCCCTCTCACGCATCCCTTCTTTGTTCCCCACCTCCACACACTCCAAGGGCATTAAATGCATTCCTTTCCCCAACACTCAACCCCAACATCCAAAGACAAGTTCAGCCAAATTGATCTAATGGCCAAGATCATCTCTTGCCATCCAAAGTCAAATTATTGGTGGGATATCTTTGAAAGTCAAAAGGAAAGAGGATTGGCTTATAAAGGAGAAGGAGATAGAGATGTAGTAGCTAGTTTTAGTAATTTTTCCTTTATGTAGTTTTTAAATTAATAATTTAGTTTAGGTCACAATGTTGTAATTTAGGTTCTATGTATTGAATTTAACTTAACTCAGTGTTTGTAATCAATTCTAAGTCCTAATTCAAAGTTTTACTTAAGTTGCAAATCTGCATGTTTACTGTTGGAAAATCCATTTTCAAACTCTTGTATCCAAAGCATTATTAGCTTATTTTTAAGATGAGATAAGTTCATTTAAGCTCCTGATAACTTTTTATAAGCTCACAATTCAATTTTAAGCAAGTTGGGTCCATGGCCAACAAAAGTCAAAACTGGAGCCTAAATGGGAAGTGGTGATGATATTGAGTTAATGCAGGACTTGGATTTGGGTTGGTAAGGGTTTAGTGTAGTGATCTTGGTGCGGTTCTAGCACGCAACCCAATTTGGACACATGTAAGAAGAACTCATTTTCAATTTCATTTGGTTTGCAATTTTGTTTTATATACGTGGTCATAAAGCGCTCAAACATGTTCAATTAGTTGTATTTAAGTCATTTAGAATCATTTTGAGTATCTGTTATAGCTAGATCGATGGTTAGCTTTGTTAAATTTGCATATCGATTATATAGTAGTGTTTGGATCGATTAGGATTGAAATTTCAAATTGTTGTTTGGGTTTAAACCTTGTCCTATTAGTCTCATTTAGGTCCAATTGTATCATTTAGGTCACTCATTTGTGCATCGATTTGCCAAAGTCAAAATTCCATAAAACATGTCTTAGCGACTTATCATTTGAGTTCTTGCATAGTCAAAAGATCATTTTGTGTTTGAAATACATAGGAATAGAGTGCAGTCTTATCTTATATATTAACATCATATTAGGTTGAAATCTAGATCAAAGTTCCATTAAGTCAACTTTAGGTTTTGTCAAAGTCAAAATTTTGACAAGTCAGTTTTCACCCCAAATAGGGTGATTTTTCTTGGACTCATTTCTGAGTCAATTTCAATGAAACTTGTGGTTTTAAAAAGTCCTACTGGTCTATTTTCTTATCTCCATTTTAGTATATTTTTGTGAATTTTTCTTAAGCTCGGCTTGTCAATTGGGCTTATGTGCCAATGCATTGACTTCGATATTGGCCGAGTCTGCCGAGGATCTTAAGGCCGCAAGCTATTTAGAGCTTGTCTAGTGCGTAATTTGGTTTATAAGCTCTCACAGGTCTTCTTTAGGTTCCTTATCACGTTTTCAAGTTTCAGCTTATTGGGTTGCTTATTTTCAAGCTTAAAAGTAGTGGCCCAAAACTGATTTTTGGCACTTTAGCCAAATCCTCAAATCTTTAGGTTGGCTATTCAGAGGTTAAGTGTTGTTGTTTTTAGTTGCTTTTGAGTACTTGTAGCATATTACATCTTACTGTGTCGGTTTGTAGCTTGTTTGTAGCTTTTGGCTTATCAAAGTGCTTATTTTTAAGCACATTCCACTGCAGCCTCATTTTCCTACACACAAGCACCTGTTTTTCCATTTTTCCTAGATTCCTCATATTATTTTAAGCTTTTCTTGAATTTTTCAGATTTTTGTAAGTCAGTTTGCTATTTTTCTTAATTAAAAACAGTTTTTAACTCATTTTATATAGCTTTTAATACAATTAAATCAGAAAAAGCTCAAAAAAATAAGTTTTAATTTTTCTTAAGTTAAGATAAATATAAAAAGTCAAAAAATATTTTTCTAGATTTTTCTTAGTTAAATTTGTATTTTTAAGCAATTTAAGTAGTTTTAAATAATTTTTAATTCCTAGAAAATACAAAAATAATCAAAAAAATACAAAAATAGTTTTGAAAATTCTCTTTTGATATTTTAGATTTTTCTAAGTCATAATTTTATTTTTCTAGCTTTATTTCATATTTTCTTGTATTTTAGGCTATTATTAAATAGTTAAAATAGTTTTTAATTAATAATAATTAGATAAATATTTATAAAAATAATTTTCTTTTTCTAATAATTTTCTTTTATCATTAGGTTTGTAAAAATATCATTTTCATATTTGTAGGCTTTCTCCTTCTTTATTTTCACATTTTATTTGAAGCGTGCGTAATTTTTTATTTAAGCGTAAGTTTTAAGTTTTAAACGTTCATCAATTTTAAAAATAGTGATAACGTTTATTTAATATATTTTAACTTTTTAATTTTCTTAATTTGTATTTAAGCCGCTGTAATTTATAAATTGTTTCTTTAGGTATAATTTCTCATCCAAAACCTTTACTGATCACTATCCTTAGTGATCACTCTATCATCTGAATTAGTTTTGACACACCATTGAGTCTCCGTGGGACTTAACGACCCGGGAATTCATTATATTCTCGATCTTCATTGTATTTCTGTTTTAAGCAGTTTTAAGCTTCTTACGGTTAGCCATTCACAAGTGGCTAGCTTGTGTGAGGTAGCTTGACTGTTTTCAGCACCGATCAAATACTCACTTGGTACAATGATGTGATGGCAAAAGTGGATACACAAAAATGAGGTGCAATCTCTATCCGCAACCTAATATGAATGATATGCTCTAATATAAGTCATGAAATAATGTTGTGCATGCAAACTCATATGATATCCATACCACTTGTGCATTTGAAAATAAAGTTTATCGTCGAAATTAAGTTTATAACGTCTTGTCAAGTTATAAATTACTTTACAAGTACTTACGTTGAAATGATATCCTACGATAGCCATTTAGTGAAATACACTTTGACCATTCATGAAAATGACTAATTTTGAGTGATCGTATTTTATTCGTTATACCTTCGCTTGACAAACGGTTAAACATTTTGGAAAATAGAATAGGCGAACTCATTTTTACTAGTAGACATCATCTTCTCAAAAATATTCTATCGATATGAAAAATAGCTCCAAACATGGTCACTAGCGATAACCATTTTAGTCTAGTAAAAGTATATAAGTGTCATTACTTGTGAAAAATAGTTACAATGGTCATATTTAAAACGCGTGTAACTTAGTCGTTATAAGTCCGTTTTCTATGTTTTATATATCCTTAGCTTCGTATTAATGTATACTATTATATTTTTGACAAATCGACTCTTTTGAACAATGTTTAAAACTCATTTTTTCCCTTTAAACAACTCTTGACAGCTTGCATATTTTTCAGAAAATTAATTTTCGTCGTTAAACTTGAAAATATCGTAACTTCTTCGTTATAAACCCGTTTTAACCCGTTCAAGTGACCACGGTTTCGTTTTAAAGTATATTTTCTGAATATCTAGCCCAAAATAATCCATGACCTATAGAAATTTCCATATTTTACAAAAACGATCAGACCACAATCTAAAGTTGTCGAAAATGATTTTTCTTGCGTAATACTTGTTTCAATCACTTCAAATCAACACCAAATCTATTCTAAACCTACCATACACCTTCTTAGGGTGTCATGGGTTCCTAAACATCATCAACAATGATATATTTCAAGGGATTATTTATAGGATGATTAAAACTCAAAATAAGTACTAAAAACAAATAAAAGTGACATGAATCACATAATACTTGCATGATTTCTTACTAGAATGATAAAATAGCTCAAGTATGATTATGAAAGATTAGTAAAGATCATGAAAAGCTTACTAGTTATATGATGAGGTTTAAGGTAACTAGGTTCTAATTACTTCTTGATTTTTATTTTAAAATCGTATATAGAAGTATACTAGGGTTTGATTAAGCACTTGATCTTGAAAAATTATGACTTCTTGCTCTTTGTTCTTGCTTGGCCGAATTATCAAGAGAGAAGAGGAGAGGATTTTTGATTGTTTTTCACCTTTGTATTATGTGTAAGTGTGTGTTTTAGATATTATAATATAAGTATTAAGTAAATATCTAACTAGTATTGTGTAGGTGTACATATAACTTGAAGATTTTTATAAAAAAAATGGTGTGTTATAGGGGTGGTCGACAAAGACAAAATGGGGAGGGTTTTGATGAGTTTTGTTGAGTTAAAAGTATTTAAGTGTAAGTATAATGAGTAATAAGTAAATATAATTTTGTATTAAGTGTAGCGTTAGCTAGAAATCAATTTATAGCGGAACAAAATAAAATATATCGAAGTCATAAAAATTATAAAAATACATTTCTCACAAGAATTGAGTGAATAAATAATTATCGAGTTGAATTTACGAAAACCCATTAAATATATATATATATATATAACAATTTGTATACAAAATAAATTCAAAACATCGGGTAAACTAATAATATAATTTTTATAGTCTTAAAATGAGTATAAAAATATATTAGGATAATTTTTGAAAGTGTCGGATCAAATATTCAAAATAAATGATTATGCGATAGGGTTATTTAATAGGAAAATACACGTAAACGAAAAATGCAAACCCATGCATGAACTAATATGATGATGATGTTACTGATGATATGTAGACTATTTCTAGTCTATATGAAATGTCCTCAATGATTTTTAATGAATAAGCGACTAAACCATTACGGTTACTTGAATGATACTAAATAAACCTAGTTTACGAAAAATGATGAATAGTGAATCATGAATACTGATTTTTCTCCGGGAATGAATAGTGCTTTATGAATAGTAAAATTTTGAAATACACTCTCAAAATATCAAATCGACTTCAAAAATGATGAATAGTAAAACTTTGAATAGTAACCGATGAATAGTAAATTCCCGAGATGAATAGTAAATTTGAGAAATGACCGAAAATTGAGAATTGTGACACATAGCCATACATAAAACCATTAGAAAATCAATCAAGGTACTTTATGTTGAAACATAGAAATCTTTGTACCTTGATAGTTTATTTTCTTTTGAAATGCTCCCCCTCAATATGTGCCGAGATTGGCGTTTGCTATATGGGAGAGCTTGCACTTTGAGTCAAATGATCATCTTTTATCATATTTCATAATTAAATCACAAATTCTCCCCCGATCAAAAATATCAAACCCTTTGAGATTTTGGATCCCAAGTGATTTAATAAGGTTTAGAAAACGTGAGAGAAAATGTGGCCTGGTTTAAATTCTCTTTTGGTTTTTGGTTAAATGTTCCTCCTCAATCATGTGCATTATGTATTTGAAATCGTTTGGCACATGAAAGAAAGAGTGCTTTTGAAACAATCACCCTTTAAAACCGATTTGAGATTTAAATTACGATCTCTCCCCTAATCAAAAATTTCAAACCAATTGAGATTTGTGATCCCAATTGATTTAAATCATTTAGAAGAATTTGGGGAAAGACATGGCAGGATTTAATTTTGAAAATTCTACTGATAAGGACCAATTTTAGACAATAAAGATTGTTAGTGTCAGGTATGATAGTTTTAAGAGATCTTTAAGTAAAATAAAACAATTTCACAATCAAACAAGAACAGAAAAAAAAATCATTTTGAAAGATCTTTGAGTTTTAAAGAAAATCATACCGTGACATAACATTAAATCTTTAGATCACCACTTATTTTGTACAAACGGACTTGATAGATGAAATATCGTTTGAAAATATTTAGTTTGAAATCACTCTCCCCTCAATCAATGACCGTAGTCGTTGATTGAGTGACTTATGTTTAAAATGAAGTCTGGTTGATTTCCAAAATTTGAGTTAGATTTATTTTCAAAACAATATTTTTCCATTTTCAAGACAATATTTTTAAGAAATTGTTTAAAAATGGTATCATCACTATTATCCACCAAAATCACGTTAGGTGGTTAAAAGTACGCTACGTTATTCTTTGTAAAATTTGGAAAACCGTCTACTGATGCATTGAGACCTCTGATGTTGCATTTGTCATGCCAACTCTTCATAGAGATCCAATTAAGCTATGTTTCTTCTTTTGTCGACCCAAGATATAGTTACCCTTTCCTTTCGGCATCCAATCATCATCATTTGTGGGATCCGGATCGGGAACAATCTTATGAACCATGATATCTGCATATGTTAGTGGACACAAGCAGGATATATGGTGGTCGACATCACCCAAGTGTCGACTAATCAAAGTCAATCCAACATATCAATCAGTTCATATAAGGCATGGGATTTATGTGTTCATCAAACTCTAATCATTTAATCCTAACAAACATATCCTAAATTCCTAGTCCTTCAACATAGGCAAATATCTTTTTCTGATAAGCACGTAGGATGATTAAGAAAGCCCGTTAGATGATGTAAATTTGAAAAACATTCTCCCCCTCAATCAATGACTCATTTCATAAAAAGTTTTAACCATGCTGAAGTCATTCATTGGGTTTTGCAAATTTATGAAAATTCTGATTCTGATTGATTTTCAAGCAACTCATTTTACCACCATTTTTGAAACAATAAATATTTTTCTGAAGAATTTTAGAAGGAAAAATATTTGTGTAGGAACAGCAGTCTTATTGGCGACATGCTTTCCTTGATTTGTTTTTGGATAAGTGCACAAATTTATGAAAATCGTTTAAGCGTAGCACTTTCCATTTTTGAAGAACGGGTTGCTATCAGAAATAATAGCAAACCATGGTTTTAAGCTGCAGGTTCTGATCAGAAATAGCGTAAGCCATATTAAGACATTTTTGAAAATAAATATTTACACCTTCTGCTCGAACTTCATCTATGGTCCCGTGCCATTATTGAATGACATTTCTAAGACCGTAGATGTTATCGATACCGAAAGACATGTCTTGAGAAAACAATATTTTGCTATTTTTCAAATTTTCTGATTTTTATGGGTTTTTGTTGGTTTTATAATTTTCTATTTTCTTTTTGTTGGTTTTCTATTTTGGTATTTTGGTTTTGATAAATATTCTGAGATAGAGTAGATGATATAGTTTAAGAAGATGATGATCTGATAGAGATAAGGATATCGGCGACCACATTGTAGAAGATAGAAGTCATCATCTCTTAAACTTTCACCACCAAAGCTTTCGAGGCTCCTGAATCGAAGAAAGAAATTGAACCATCTGAAAGTGAGACTTTGGTAGCTTCCCCCCAAACCGAAAATTCTTATGTTTAGCAGATTCAAAGCTCTATTTCAAGCTTTCCTTAGCTAGGTGCACAAAGAAGCACACCATTATCATCGATCTTGCTGCTCCTTTTAAGAATAATCATCGTGATTCTTCGTTCGGGGTTATATCATCCAATAGAACAGCAACGTATCATCCCACTCATAAATAATCTTCTCACATTTCATTACTCCTGAAGTCTGAAGCGATCCATACCAAAAAGTTGTCAAGAGACCTCTTCCCCCAAGTAGATGAATTGATGCGGTCAGGTCTCTTAGAATAGAGCTCCAAACCAGAATACACATATACCCAAGGCGAGCCTATACCATCAAAGTAGCATATTAAGTCCGATAGAAAGAATAACGATGTATACTTTTCTCTCCCTTGATGATAGTGTATGAAGCTCAAGAACCCAAGTACCGAATGCCTAAAGAGAATAAGCGATAACATTGAGTAGCGAAATTTGAATCGATTATCTCTGCGGGATGTCATCTCGAATAAGTGATTGCTACTAAATCAGCGATTAAGCTCTCAAAGTGAAGCAGTTGAGCATCCTCAATGTACACTCTCTCTCCCCGATGATTGCGATATCATCAAAATCATCACACTTGTTGTACCTCTTTTATCACCAGAACTAACTCTTTCATCTCTTCCCCCACATAGTTGGAATAAGAACACTAAACGCCATGAGTCAAACCTTGAGTTTCCCTGCGGTAATGACATTTGTCTTCCCAGGATACCTTCAATCACTTAGAAGTATTAAGTTCATCAAGTTTACTCGCGTTTAGATGCGTGTCTCCTTCCCCCTTGCTGGTTTTGATACTTCAGAATCAACAACTCTTTGTAAGCCCGTATACTAGAAATCTTTTGAGAAGAACATCATTAGCTCAGATGTATGTGTGAGAATCAACTTGCTAAAGAATGTGAGCAAGTTTAATTAGGGATTAAATTTGGCTTTACACTCTCCCCAAATTAGTGCTCTCCCCTAAGATGACAATCTTTTTGATGAATTCCCAGAATAAGAAAAAGTCTTTATATAGTTAAATGCAATTCGTCTTTTAGTCTTCTAACATGCAGCAGAAAATGTAGAACAGACTGTAGACTCAACCTTCTTCAAGATTGTCCATTTGGGGAATAGAAAGTTAACATCTTCAACTCACCAAATGCATTCCCGTTAACTTACAAATAGCAGATCCCTTTAACTAAAATCCCTCCCAATCAAACAAGAACAGAAAGATATTCATCAAAAATCAGCCCATAGGCGGGAAGCCCTTTGTCATTAATCATTTTAGTCCGTAAGAAGATGTCAACCAACTTCTCTTAGAAGAAACTCCATGTGAAGATGACCCGATAGGAAGAAGCTCAGTTCTTACATGAGTTAGGAGCCATATGACCACATATTCTCAGATATAACTCAACATGTAGAATTATCATACTTCTTCTCCCCCTCAAGAATTGCATACGGAGATGCCATTCTTGATTAAACAAGTGAATATCATCCAAAAGTAGTCTATTCACACTTCTCCCCCTCAAAGGTTGCATATGATGTCGCCATCGCCATTTTAATTGAGCAAGTGGAATAAGATTACTAGCAACGGTAGTTCGGTTCACTAAATGAATTAGAGCGCATGGAAAAAGCATGAAGCATGTTGATGAGAATGGTCATTAATAAGAAGATTTCTCTTCTTGAAGATAAAAGCGCCTGAAAATACACTTTTCTTTTCTTTGGTACAATGCTTGAGCTGTTGTGTTCAAGCGTCATAATCTCTCTCTTTTTAATCTCTTGGCAAAACTTGTAATCAACCCCATTATCATTAGGTAGGCTCTTTGTTGTGACATCGATGGAGAAAACCTAATATGATGAATTTGACCACGAAGTGAATTTGCAGAACTTCGTGACTTAAACTTGCACATGTAACAAAGGCGGTCTTTGAGATTTCATGTAACAAAACTTGTAATCAACCCCATTATCATTGATGAGGCTCTTTGTTGTGACAGCTGATGGAGAAAAACCTAATATGATGAATTTGACCCTGAAGTGAATTTACCCGAACTCGTGACTTAAACTTGCACACATGTAACAAAGAGCGGTGATGAGATTTCATGCCCCTTTGAATCTATAAGTACTCTACACTCTTCATCCAACCAACCATCAAGTATAAGACGTACATTACCTCTTGAAAATCCACAATTTAATGTGACATTGAGCACTACAACGTAACTCCTTAAAGTGATAGTTATTTTGTGGTGATAAGAGACCAATTCCCCCAAGTGGTAAAAGAAAAGGAAAAATCACCCAAAAATAACTAGATTTCCAAGTCTTTGTTTTTGAAAATATTAAAAGCTCGAACAAGGATCTCGAAGAATCTTCATCCAACCATCCCCGATACCTTCGGATACTAAGTACACTGCGCGTGATATTTCACTAACCTCAAATAGATATCTTGAATTAGCGCGTTGTCACATCTTGTGGTTTAAAGCTCAAATCTAGCCTCCTTTGGCGTTTTAAGTGAACTATGATAATGGTTTCATCCCGACCATGGTTAAAAGCACATAACCACGTAAAACCATGTAATAACCAAACTGTCATGAAGAAAATCCAAACACACATCCAATTCATGAAGTACACTCTTTATCCCTTCTTCGATTTAGAAACCGTTGCACCCTGACATCGAATAAGATTGGACATACGCTTTCCTTTCTCGAGGATGGTTCCATCATCACGGTTTTACAATTCTATGTTTAAAGCGAAAGCAGTTTCTTTAGGTAGGAGTTTACAAAACCAAGAATAAACCGAGAGCTAGATCGGAAATGCACATTACTTTAACGGGATGTTTCCTTTGTCGGAGTTTACAAATCTATGATTTAAACCGAGAAATAGATTCTTTCATGGGATTTTACAAAACCAAGACTAAACCGTAAACAATGTCAGCTTGAATGTTTTATGACAACTTTGTTTTCGGTGAATATCAGTTTTAGGGGAATATTCAGTGGTTCAACAACGATTCTTCTCCATCATCAACAATTCGTTACCCATATGTAGACAACTTCACAAACCATACTAAGTCCGGTGGTATAAAATACTTCCCCACGAGGTTGTCACGTAAAACAAAGTACCGCGTTTCTCCCCATGATGGTTTTGAACTTTCGAGCATCATAATACGACCATCTGCCGAGAAGTTCTTGTCATAAGCAAACATCTTGAAAGATCATGAATAATGGATTGAGGATTTTTAAAGTTTTGCTTAGGCGAAATATCATAGACATCTTTGTAGCATCGAGTAACCCATGAAATTATTTGATTACATCTCAACCATTAAACACTTTGGTAAACACACCATTCACGTATTCTGACGGCTATAGCAATGACCACTTGGAGAAATAAACCCGATATACCAAACTTATACATGAAGTAGAATTCCCCAGATTTGTTACTTAAGCTTGTACTAATCCTTGCGAAAAAGAAATGGTGTACCCAATGTACAAAACCTCTTGACGTATCCTCAACTGCGTAAAACACCGAAGTGATAGTTACGTTGTGGGTTAAGCGAGAAAGAATCACAAAAGTAACTAAATAGTCAAGTCTTTATCACACTCTATAAATGCCTAAACATGTCATCCGGCGGAAGGGTAGAAATAAAGAAGACGAAATAAATAAACGCGCACCCGGAAAATCTCACTGCAAACCCATATACAAAATACCGTATAAACAACCCTGTAGTCAACTTTGTTCAATAACCAATTCAAGCCGAGACATAATATTCTTCGTGAGAATGTATAAACCAAAGTATCAAGCCGTATAACTCAATGAATCTCATCATCACACCAAATCACATCATCAAATCTCATAACTCAACAAGCCTCATTATCAAATCTCATAATTAAATCTCATCAATTCCAAATCTTAAGAAGCCCATCTTTTGTTACATAAACTCCAAAGCCCATATAATCAACACAAGAACCCCGTAGTCATTTTTTTGATCAATTCTTAGTTCAAGCCGTGAATGCATATCCTCCGTGAAATTTCTTATGACCAAATACCCCCTTTTAATTACTTTTATTTTACCAAATTATCAAACATTTTATCCAAATAATGAAATTTGGATTTTATGAATTGATATTCTAATTCAGTCCATAAGTAATATTCCGTATCACCCATCACAGCCCAAATCATATAATAGGGAAGGCTTAACGATTTTAGCTTGAAAAATTCGGATGGCCCCGACACAACAACCCAAGCGAAGCAGCAAGCCCAAATACCAATTCATGACACACACTAATAATATCCGGTTATAAACATGATACCCTAATATTTAGGTCATAAGTCATAACCTAATCTCACAATCAAAAAAAATACGCCTCCATCTTTACTCTCACAAATCCGCTCTTCACATCAAAATTGATCTCAAAACTCAACAAAAAAAAACGCTTCTCATCTGAACATCAAATCTCATCTCCCATATCTAATCTCAGCCCATGAACGAACACACAAGAAAAACGACCTTCTTTCTTTTGATTTGCACGGATGAAGAACAAATAATTCGTCCCTTTAAGATCTTTAAGAAAGGTCTCGGGTAGGTTTAATTTATGTCATTATGTTGTTTGTTATTCCTTTTTGAACGAATAGATGGTAAAGAAATAACATACATGTTATTTTATTTATCTTATGCATTCGGAAATTAACCAAGGAGATTGGACTTCTAATAATGATCTATGATGGGAATGATTCAATATTAAAAAATCTTTAAAAGATTAAAAAAAATGAATCAATCTGAGATCTCTTTATGTTTTACGTTTCGAGTCTAAGATGTTTGATAAGGAGGAGATAAGGAGTCTAAGATGTCGTTGTTGTGATAGATGGATGATGAAATTGAGGATACGTATTTGGATCTGATTGAACTTTTGCATCATGTTTCTGTTTTCCTTTCCAGTGTAATATGTTGGACTGATGATGTTTGTAGAAACTGAGGTCAATGAGTCATGTGGTATTTTGATAAGTTTGGTCAACAAATCAAGGTTTGTACTTTGCTTATGTTTGTAAAGGTCAACAAAACGCAATTCTCTTATTTTTTCTCAAACCGCATGAAGTGTTTTGTCAAAACGCAGAGAGTTTCATCAAAACGCACTCTGAATCCCTTTTTAACAAACTGTACAATAATTTTTTACAAACCGCATTTAGACAAGTAGTCAAAATGCATAAACTGGGACAAATCGCAGTTTACAGATCTGAGTTTTCTCTCTCATCAAAACGCATCCAAGAAATTTCACAATTTCTAACCACTATTATCATAACCCAGAAAAACTGCTTAAAAGCTATTCATTTTTTACCCGATTGACCAAGTATCTCAGATGAGTTGACCATAGAATTTTCACGGGATGATTAAAAAATCCTTAAAAGTGCAGTTTGGACAAAAACTGGCTTAAACCAAGTAATATTAAACTGTTTGGACTCTTAGATACAAAACAGTTTTGGACTTCTTTAACCAAAGGATACAATAAAGATGGAAAACTGTTTACCACAAAGAATAAAGGAAAAAAAATTTCCAGCTTCATAAAAACATGGTAAAAGCAGTTTTGTAGCATGATTCAAACCACAAAAAATCAATCAACACGAACAACCTGAGCTCTGATGCCAATTGTAGGATCGTACATATTGTGTTGTATGATGATTCGGGTGGTCTAGAATGGTGATGATACAAGTAATCCATGTTAGAGGATGAAGAGAGTAGAGAGGGAGTTCTAGAGAGAGAGTTAAAACAAAAATGTGAAGGTTAGATTAAGAAGCTCCACCCCTTCCAAGGATGGAAGGGGTATTTATAGTTAACCTACTAGTCCTCTTGTCGGTTGTGGATCGGGTATCTGATGGGAGTAGTCCTTCCTCCGGTGTTGCTCTAAACTAATAACTAAGCTAATAACTAACTAATTAACTACTAAATAACGTAAATAACGATATGTCTACGAGCTAACATATGCTAGACTATAATTGGGGTGACCGACACTTCCTTATGGAATTTCCAATTCCTAATAAGGAAGCCTAAGTGAATGTATTGCAAGTGTTTTTGCAATGCTTTGTTTTGACGAAAAGCTCCCCCTTATTGAGGGTGTCAAAGTCTTCATGTGTATTTTGAAAATCTACAAAACAAATGTTAGAAAACAAGTATATTGTGCTTTGTTTCCTGCAAATGAGCTTCAAATTAGTTAAAAACTTTGTTTCTGTTGGACGGTTCTGGCGGATCCTTCATGCGAGGGATCCGTCTAGGCAAAAGCCTGGGAACCGTGTACCTGCATCTTATAGACAACAATGTAGATAAAAATAGTGACGTAAATGTTCAAACGAGTTATGTATTATTGCACCAAACATATTTACATAACTATATAGCATACAAACATGTAGTTTCATTGAATAAAACAAGAGAGACGATGCACATATCTCTAAAACTAAGAAAATAATACAAACATGTAGTAAATATCCTAACAATTCTAAGTTGCGCCTAAGACTTGAGGAGAACACCACTTGTGCTTGTATTCCTATGTTTAGGGACGATTAGACTTGTTGACTTCATCAAAACATTTGAGAATGTGATAGAATATGAAACGTTATTCGTCGCGTACTTCATGGACTAACCCTTTGACATGTTGACAATGAAAGCAATCATTGTCATGGCTAGGGAATGGTAGTGATAAGAATGGAGCGGTTTGAGGTGGAAAGTTTGATGAGGATGGTGAATGTTCAACAAAGGATGGAGGAATTTGTGGAGGCAAGTTTGATGAAGTCAGAGGTGCTTCAACTAGGGGTGAAGGTGGTGAAATATGTGTTGATGGTGGAGGTAATGAAGTATCTACTTCCATGTGGTCCGGTTGTTGAGTTTGGTGATTCCTCATAATCCAAAATGGACAATTTGAGGGTGAAGGAGAATAGGACATGGGTGCTAGTGTGGTTTCAACACCAAAGTTTTGGTGAGAGTGTTGTTGTGACACCATTTTCTCAATTGAGGAAAATGTTGGCAATGATGGTGGATGAGAAGGCCTAGGTGGAAGTCTTCTAAGTTGTAAAGATTTGGGGATGTAAGTGGTGTGGTGAAACATATAGCTCTAGGTACTAGAGGTGATAGTTTGGTTGCATTGGTGGAGATGGGAGTGTTTGGTTTTGGTGGTATGGTAGTGTTTGGTAAAGGTTGTTTTGTGGGAACAAGCCTTTTGGGAGTTGGTTTGTTTGGTAGAGATGGTTATGAGGGAGTTCTAGTGTTTGAGGCTTTGATGGGTCATGTTTCAGTTGAGGAGATTTCATGAACAACCCGAGCAATTTTCTTGGGAGGTCCTTTGGTTGATGAGTTTACACTAGAAGCTTTCCTCATGGTGAAATGGTAGAAAAGATAGGTGTAAAAAGAAGACTTTAGCTACTGAGAATGAGTGTATGATTGGTGATTTGGAAGTTCTAACACAAGTGGTTTATAAAGAAAGAGATTTGGCAAGTAAATTAAAGCTTAAACCACTAAAATCTTTAAAATTGCAATGATTTACATGCACAAGAGTCAACTACAGAGTTGTACTAATATAGGGAGTCATTTAAGACAATGTGAAGTGTTTAGATTAACAAAGAGGGTTTGAAATGATTATATCAAGTAGGATTGATTAGTCTGAGCAGACGGTTCTCACGGATCCCTTACTTGAGGGACCCGGGTAGGCTAAACCCAGGGATCCGGCTCTAAGGAGCCAAGAAAATGATTGATGAGGTTTTAGTAAGGTCTAGTACCTATATATCTTGAGTGTTTTTAGTATCCTCAGGTGTCTTAAATGATACGGGACTTAAATGATCAAGTATAATGAGTGAGGATAGCCAATGATGTCTTTTATGGAAAGAAATGGAGTTTTCATGAACACCAATGGGTGATCAAGGATGACACTAAGAATTTTGAGGGTTTCAAATGATGTCAAATGATCCTAGAGACCAGAAGGAGATCTAAGGAAAATTTTACAAATTCCTTAAAAATCACAAGAAATGAAAAACTAGTTTTTAGACCATTTCAAGATCAAGATGACTAAAATCAGTTTACTAAAATTGAGAGAAATATCAAACCAGGTGTTTTGAGATAAGAGAAACAATGTGTAAACATTGGAACGGAAAGATGGTGAGTTTTGAAGTAATGATAAATCAAAAATATCTTGAATGTGCTCCTAAGTCATTCATGAGTGAGTGTGAGATCAACTGAGCCTAAGGACAGTTTAAATGATCCTAACGAAGCATGTTTAACTAGTTCAATAAGGTCTGGAGGGTTGGATTGTTGTGTGAAAGTAAAGGAGTCACTTCTGTTTGCCTGGATCCCACGGATCCTTCACTTGAGGGATCCGGCTAGTTATAAGCCAGGGATCCGGCATCTGAGACAGGATTCTTAATAGTTAACATGCAATATTTTGCTCTAGGTATTGAATTTTGAAACTAATGATCTCCATAGTAAGCATACATGTATACAAGTAAGACATGGCAAGTGTAGCATGTAGAGACATCAAATATTCAAGTATATAAAGAAAATGTGATTGACAATCGATTTATTTCATATGCGTGATTAGGTTACATTTAAGAAAAAGCCTAAAGATTGTTTTTCTAAAGAAAATCTTTTGCTCATAGGTTTTCGTTTGATGGATCGTCAAGTGGGTTGTGAGCAGTTGATGATTCAGGAACGAAGAATGATGTGAGTGATGCATTCAAAGGTTCCATCATTTTATTCACAAGTGAATATTGAGGATGATGGTACATGACACGATGATAAAGGCGTGTCAGGAACATCCCATATGGTATTAGTTGTCTCTTATTGCCTTGGAGATTTAAAATTCTCCTTGCGAAGAAGTAGGCAAGATTGTATGGTTGTTGAGTTAGGAGACAGTAAATGATGTGGGCGCAACATGCGGGAAGGATCTCATGATTTCCTGTAAGACTCCAAACATTTTTCATTAGGATACCGCAAGAGGTTTAAGATCATCACGGAGTTCGATGTATGAATTATGTTTGGATTGAGGAGTGCATAGAAAGTGAGTTATTTCTTGAGGAGAGGGTATGTATGAACAATATGGACATTTTCTTCCGCGATAGTTAAAGAGAAATCAATTAATCTTGATGAAAGCACATTGTCCATAATTTGGAATTTGGAGAATGTGAGCAAATTGCTCAAGAGTCAAAACAAACTTTTGGTTTTTGATCCAAAACCATAGTGACTGAAGCGATCCTTGTTATGAACGAGTTCAAATTGATGGAAGAATTCCAAAACAAACCGCGGACAAATTTTCTCGTTGATCACGAAGACCTTCTAGTCCTATGGTGCGGAATGAAGTATTTATACCTTCTTGGAAGATTAGAGGTGAGTCAACAACACGTCCTTCATGAAAGTAACGAGTTTAGAGATGATTGAACCCACGAACATGGTTGCCAGGGGTGTTAGGTTCAAGAGATATATTTGGAATGTACACATAAGTGAGTTAATGATCAAAGTCATACTTATGAGACATGATGAAACCTATAGACATTTTACATGAGTATGTTAGTACATAGCAAAACTTCAAGAGTGAAAATGGTTTTGGTTGGTGATACTTTTAAGTATTTTAATTATACTTTTGAGCTATGGTAAATTGATAGCATCTCCTAATGTTTTTATTGTCTATTCTATTTTTATTAACAATGACATTTAACTAACTTCTTTTTGACATTTTAATGAGGTTTTCCTTTTATGGTAAGTTTTCATGAAATGGTTTTTATGTTGCATGAGTTTCTGTCATTAGTGCCTCCGTTACTGAGTTCCTTATAAAATGGATCCAGTCGGTTAAACATCGAGGATCAGGAGATCTGTAGTTTTGACAGAAATTGGTTTTGACGTAGGATCTATTTTTGCAACTCATATGTTACAAAATGAAATGTGTTTTAGCCAATGTTAATTCTTAAACATGCATTAATAGTTTCAAACATGTTGGGGTTTTGAATGTGCGAGAAAAAATAAAAACACATTATGCAAAAATGAAATGAGAGTAACTATGACATTATTTATATTTCATTTCAATGCTAAAGCAATACAAAGGATCAGATAGATGATACAAATGTAGATCAATAAAACAAAGAACATGTCTCCATGAGAGAATTTGATCATGGGATACCGAGGAAGCGATGGCGAGATGATGATGATCGAGGCGATGTAAACCATGATGACGGAGATCTTCCTTGGTTTGGATTTCTCGAAGTGAGATGATGAGGAAGATGAAGTTTTTGAGTGTGAGGTTTTTGAAAGTGGAAGATTTGAAAAATGGGATTTGTTGGTGAGAGTTTGACGCTCGGAAGAGTTTTTATGGGGAAGGAGGAATTTTTGAGATTTGTGTTTTGTTTTATTTGTATTTAGAAAGATTTGATTTTTAGAAATTAGGTTTAGACAATGCATATTAATATACCTAGGTTTAGACGGACGATGACACGTATGCACAAGGTTTTTCTAATGAAGCCACTTATATCATATAAGTGTGTTTAGATATTTATATGAATGAGAAAAAGTAAAAACATAATTTTCCATTTAGTGACATACAAGCATACATATGATTTACTAACAATATTGAGAGATAAGTCTTATGAAAGTAATACCTCTATTGCAATTTGAGTGTCTCTTTTTGATGAGTTTTATCAATGGACAACTCCGGTATCTTCGAGATCTACTTGGTAATATGTTTAGACACCTTTTTGGGAAAAGTTATCCTATTACCAAAGAATCTTGATGGTTTGCTTATTTTCAGATTAGCTAAACAAATGACAAGAAAAGTTAGAGCATTTTATAAAACAAAGTGAGATGTAAGAAAAGAAAATAATTAATGTTATCATCTAATTAATATCCAACAAAAAATATTCTTAAAACATAGTTTTTGTTTTAGAGGATTTCCTTCTTTGTAGTTTTCAAACATACACGGATCGTATCAAGTTTTTAAAGTACAATATACTCTAAGAAACTTGGTGATGAAGCTCTGATGCCAATTGTGGAAAACTAGAAGGAGGGGGGTTGACTAGTTTTACCGATTAAAACTTCGTTTTAAAGTATTTAGATCGACTTATGTCAATCTATTTAGTTTGTGTGTTGGATATTGATAGATAAGCATATAAGTATGTAATGCAAAAAGATAAAGAGTAAAGGAACACAAAACCACGACACGAGTATTTATAGCGGTTGACTACAAGGACACCTTCATTGCTACTCCACTCCCAGAGTACCCCCACTAGAGTTTGTAAAGCACTACCAACACAAGCTCCTTAATGTGGTAGGAGAAGCCTTCCTGGCGTTAAACCTACTCTTTATCTGTACAA
>OU343219.1:7537438-7722573 GCA_910596185.1 Chrysanthemum makinoi
GACTTGTTTCATTCTCACGGGAACCGACATTATCTATCGACTTTCTCTTAGAGATTGTTGATATTGAAGAAGAGACCTTCCCTAGTCTCCGCACATGAACCAAATATGCACGATTGAGTCTAGAGCCAAGAGATCATCCACAATATCTCATTAGGACACTAAATTCTTGAAGACTTGCTATTTCATAATGTGGAAAAGTAAGTATATATTAAGAGTCCTAACGCATTATCCTTTTTGGTATTGCGCGGAACATCTGAGTGATATGCATACATATTCACAATGAAGATGGAAAGCTTCTGAGCCAACATCAAACAAGCTCCCGGTAGGTGGTATGTGAGATCTATTCTATAGATCAAACTTGTGACAACCGGATAGAAACAATGGGGCGATTCAAATTTGAATCAACCTTGGTCCAGAATGGAATTGACGAATACTTTTGGAAAAACGTTCGATGTGCAAACCTTCTTTTCTCTAGCACGTCGAATGTGTATTCAATTCAAATTCAAAAAGTATCTCTGATTGAAAAATACTTTTAGAAAAACCGCTCAATGTGCGAATCTCTTCTTTTCGCTAGCACGTCGAATGTGTACTCATTCTCTAATACAAAAAGTATTTTTGATTGAAAATTGATCTTTTTTCATAAAACCTTCGTCGTATTGCAAAACTCTTTCTTCAAGCAATACGCGATTGTTTTTCAAATCATTTTCATCAATCGCTGAATCTCAATTGGCCGTTCTACTCAATTGTTGTCCTTTGAGACGCTCCGTTTGAGAAACGGCTAGGACGTACTGCGAAACCACTCCAAGGAGATTCTTAGGAATCCTACCTCGATCACAGTAAGATTTATGTTGATCAACGGGGAACGTGGGCCGTGTAACCTCAATTCAACGAAAGTGATCAAAGACACTTTCGCGGCGCTATTGCTAATCGTATGATGCGTGTGTACACCTGACGATTGCAACACGAATTGAGGAGTCATACCAAAGCCGCATGCTCACAGCATCCACACTTAATTTGAAGAAATCATGACCGGTGCATATCTCACATAACCCGGTTATGATATTTCTATACTATGCTTCTCGCTTACGCTGCAAATATCATGAACAAGTAAGGCTTCCGCTACTCTGATGGAAAGATGTCATGATTCAAAAGTGTGAGCATGTCGGTCCAAATGTCACAACTTCACATGAAGGCAACACTACTATGGATGATCCAGAGATTTTCGTGGTGATGATCTCAAAGAAAGCTCGAAGATCATCAAAGATGTGGATCGATTAAAGGCCTCCACTAAAAGTACAAATCAATGCGGACTTTGAAGAATCACTACTAATGCACAAAGATTGTTGAAATGAAGAATTGAAGTCTACGAGCTCAAGATCAATGACAAGAATAGAAAGCTAGGATTCAAAATGTAAAAAATGGGGTGACCTCCCTTAGGGGGAGATTGTTAGGAATTAGAAAATTCCATAGTGAAGAGTCGGTCACCCCAAATGTTATCTAGCTTAATTTAGCTCGTAGACTTGTCGTTAGTCGCGTTATTTAGTAGTTTATTTAGTTAGTCAGTAGCGTAAAATAGTTTAGTGCAACACCGTGGAGGAAGGCCGGGTCTTTACCCACTGTATCCCGTCCAAGGCCGATAGGAGGTATTTGTAAGTATAAATACCCCTTCCATCCATGGAAGGGGTGGTGCTTCATTCAATCTAATATTCAACATTTGTGTAAACCTCTAGCAAGAAACACCTCTCTCTCTCTCTTCTAACTCTCTAACTATGGCAAACATGTATTTCCATCATCCAAGACCACCCGAATCATCAACACAATAAAATAACGATCCTACAATATACGTAAACATCACTGAACTTGTAAAAACACGAAATTTATGTTACTTAACATATAAAAAAATTGCGTTCAAGTTACCTGATTAACACTGGAATTATAGAAGGGTATGCTTTTCATAAGTTCAGTAACCTGTATGACAACTTTGAAACTTTAGTGACTTAGCACAACTTTCGCGTAAACTTTAGTGACTTCTTTGTATAATAACCATTTTTTTTAATATCATTGTAACTATCATACATTTTTTTTAATTTTTTTAATATCACCGTACGTTTTATAAATATCGCAATAAAAAAATGGTATTAAGTTTTTTTTACTAATATCAAAGTAACTTTTTCAATAAAATTGTTAATATCGCAGCTACTTTTAATTTTTTTTTAATATCATAGTAACTATCATGATTGTTTTTTGAAAATTTTAATATCACCGTAACTATCATAGGTTTTTAATATCACGGTTTATTTTTACATATAAAAAAACTTAATATCGCAACTGGTTTTATAATATTGTTAATATCACGGTAGGTCTCATAATCAAAAAAACAAAAAAAATGCTTCGAAAAATCTAAAAAAAAAAAAAAAAAAAAGTGAAAGAGGATAGCAATAGTAAGGATATCTCAAAAGAAAGAAAATTAAAAAAATCGTTTACATGATCAATTGGTGTCGTGAAGTTTAGCGCAGATCTTGACTTTTTTCAGATCTGGAATGGGTGGTCTAGATCTGCCTTTGGGTTGCTCCGGGTCACTTCAAACCTGGCAAGTCTAACCGGGTTTCGAAAATATAAAAACTGTTTTTTGACCGGAATTGGTTCAACCGGTGGAATTGGTTCAACCGGTGGAACCGGTTGGTTCCAACCGGGTTATTTTTCGTTTATAACCCATAAACTTTTTCTTATCACTAAAATATCTGTTGCTATAAAATCTCGTTGATATGCACAGGTACGCGTCTAGTAATGTTAAATGTGCACATATTTGGAGTTAATGGTTAAAAGACAAGTGACATAAATCACGATTTAAAATTTGTTCATGTTCCGTTATCGTGTTTAAGAATTAAGACTGTTAATCATCTCGCTACAAAAAAAAAACTAATTTTCAAACGTAAAATCATTTGACACTATGACTACGTAAATTAGTTATGACGTATGTCTCCGGCTTATGCACAAAACCGACACCCATAAGCAGGGGTGGACCTAGGAGGTTTTTGGAGGTTCACGGGAATCCTTAAATTTTGTGTCACACAAATACATGTCTTTTTCAGTTAATCTACTAATGTGTCGAAAGAACTAAATGTCTTTTTATAGCTTTAATGAAATCGTAACTTTTAATTTATTTCTTTCCTTTATTGGCATGAAAAAAAATTGCGCTCCTGACAACTTAAAATCATGGGTTCGCCCTGGCCCATAAGTTTACAAAGATGCGCTAACAGTTGCACAAAAACTCATCACAATTTTGTTCCTCCTCATATCCTTCTTGTAGAACCTACATAATTTGCACTTAGCAACTTTGTGGATAGTTTGTTAAACTATATCATACTTTATGGATAGTCGTTAGTATTCGTGATTTATATAACTAACCCAAAAGTATTATGGAATGGTCCAAAGAGGATAAAGAAGCACTTAAATTAAAGACCAAGAACCTCTTAACAGTTCTCATCGCAAAAATTGGTATTAGATCACGCCCAAACACCCACTAAGAAATGAAAACACGATTCTACTAGTCAGAAGCCATGACCATATATGCTACAGGATATCACTTCATGTACATTGTTTATAACTCCACATGGATTACCAAATAAATCAATATGTGGTCCTCAAAACCACTTTGGATATAAACACATAAATTAAATTATATGAACGGTATGGTAAAATTTTGCATTTCTCTAGTATCATATCTATTGGCAATTTTATTTGTTCTTCACAAACCCACCACCATTTGCTTACGTAAATTAAGACTTGGTCATTATAAAGGGCTTCATGTCATTAGTCGCACAAACAGAACTCCAGATGCAAAAGGAAGAAATTTCATGCTTCTGCCCACAATGGTCACTGGTTAGAGCGTTTCAAGTAGACCACACAAGCGATGCCTGCAATGACTGCTGCACTTGCCAAAATCCCAGTCTGCACATGGCTTGATTTTGGGTTCACTATTGTTCGCTCTTCCATAACCGTGCCCAATTGTGATTCTCTTTTCCGCTGGCCGAATTCAGAGTTGTCTAAATGCAATCTCAACACCTAAATTTGATTAAAAAATCATTAATAACAAAAAAAAAAAAAAAAGTGCATACCCTAATAATATTTTTAACGTATAAAAGAATATAGTTTAGTGCATCTCCCAAAGAAAACCTGAGATGTAATGCATGACCTGCTAACGTAGTTGAAAATATTTTATGATGGTTTCTAAAAGCTTAATGAAATTCAAACAGTTTACAAAAGTGAAAAGAGTTTTATAAAGGTTTTCGAAAGTTGCATATTTTCAAACAAAACCCACAAACCACATTAGAGACGAGAGATGTGTGATGCTACATAAGTATCTATACTATTTTTCTTTGAATTGGAACTACCTACCAGTTTGTGTATGTACACAAATTAATAATATTGGCTTTTCCCCCAGAAGATTTTCACTTCTTTGTCCTAGTTGACGGGTATTATCGTTATTCCACAAACCGTCAAACATTTTTGTTGAACACACTCTAACGCTCTGTTCTCGAGTTTTCTTTTGTGGGAATAGAAATGATAGGAAAAGAAAAGTAAAGAAAAGAAGTGGAAAGAAAAGAAAGTGGCATTTATATTTCATGTTCTCGAGTTGAAAGGAAATGAACGGAAATTGAAGGAAAATAAACAAAGTCGTGTTCTCGAGTTGGAAGGAAAAGAAAGAAAAAAAAGAAAAAATTATAGTTATGACTTTTTAAACATAAAAATACATCTATAACAAAAGATATATAAAATAATGAAGGTTATATAACTTAGTTTATAACAAATAGTTTATGTGTAAATTTGTTTCCTTCCAAATCCGCCTATATTTGGCCGGAAAATTTGGTAGGAAAAAACCTCTTAATTTTCCTATCAAATCCTTCCACTTTCCTTTCCTTTCTGTTTGATAAAAACTCGAGAACACACCAATTTTTCTATTTCCTTTCATTTTCTTTCTTTTCCTTCCAAATCCAAACTCGAGAACGCAGCGTAAGGATCCTAGTAATGTCAGACCAGAAACAGCGACTTTTTGAAGAAAAGATAATAATGTATCACTTACCTTCTGTCCTGCAGACCTGGCATGGTTAACAGCAGCAACCAGATCACTGTCTGTAGTAAGCAAAACCCGATCGCCCTCGTCATCATCATACTATAACAAGAAACGTAAAAAGATAAATACAGATTGATTGACATGATAAGAGCAGAAATATGAGAAAATATCAGATGATAATGTACCCCCGTACCAAAAGTTGGGGACTATGATCGATATTACCACCCATCCTATGAGTAACAGCAGAAACTAGTTCGCTCAGATTTTCTGTGCCTGGAATGTTGAAACATGGTCAAATTCAGCTTATGGTACATCATATAGAGACAGACAGTAACATGTATAACGTCATAGGGTAATACCAACAAGCTTTAAAAGAACCACATAGTGTCTAAAAGGCTTCTTCGATAAGACCATTAAATCTTATTGCTTCCAATATTATCTAATACTTTAATAGTAAGGCAAGTGGAGTGAGCATAGAAAATAGCAATGTAACCCACTTGGCTAACGATATATCAGATTATATGAGTTTTGACTGATTCTTACCTTGTGTATAACAAAAGGATGTTGGTGCAACAAACTTGAGAAGAAAATGAGAATATGTTCAAGGTGATTAAGTCGTCTAATAGTCTTTGGAAATGCATTGGTCATAAGACGAGAATCTTACCACCTTGTGGCCGTACCTTTCGTTTATGGAGAAAGGTCAACCAAGGTTGATATGTGTAAGTATTAATTTTCATGAGAATAGTGAAGTCGTTTTTCATACTGGGTTCCATGAGAAAAGTATACCTAAAAAGAAGTTAATGTTTTTCATGGTTTACTATCCTCAATGGGCTCGCATCTCTATGTTTAACTTTGGGTTTCATGGTTGATATACTCGGGTTCTTTCAAAGCCTTACACAAAACTAGCTTGAGTCTTGAATAAAAAGGTTTATTATTTTCCTACCAGTATAAGATGACAAAACACAATAAAACTCACCAAAAGTAAATCTGTGAACACGTCCCCTTAAGTCTTCAAATTTGAAGGCGAAAGTGTTCCCAAGACCAAGAGATGGATATGACCTCCCACCATCCACACCATCCGATGTCATTACTGCTGACATAGACATTTCGCTGTACAGAAACATAACTTTTTTCATATGAACTTTAAGCATGCTGGTAGGAAAAACGATCTTAGAAAAAACAGTGGGACAACCTTTGACTGTCATCATAATCATCTGGTGGGTCTAGATTGAGTGCTGAATCCCAGAACTTCTGCATCACTGTGTTTGCCATATCCGCACCTGAATTACTTTCAGCCTGTAAATGATCTACCGGGTTAGACTTACATGTTAGATCAATCATCCTCAAATTTTAAACAGCTTGCTATTTGTTTTTATCTTATTTTCTAACTTTCTAAGTTCTACCTGGCAGTTTTATAATAGAAGTGACCAGAACAAGTTGAGTTTAAGAACTTCTAATTTTTTATTCTTATAGTTGGCTGCAACTAGTGTTATTTTTGTCTGAACCAATACAAGTTGTATCCATGTAAGGAAAAGAATAGTTACGAGCTCCCTTTCCTTAAAAAAAGAGCAAGATGCCCAAAAAGGTGAAGGGAATGATGCAAGTTAGTAGAAGCTTTCACATTGTTTGTATGACACAATCTGAACACAGAACAAGAGCATAATATAAACACAGATGAGGTTTTCCTGTTCATGTTACCCGGGGAAAGCTAGTCTTTGACTCAGATTTACGGGAACTAGCGGTGGTATCCCCTTGACCGTTGCCGACCCTCTCCCTCGCCACCCCAAATGAGTACCTAGCGAGGTTTGAACCGGACCTCTTGTGAGGAAATTAGGTGTCTTACCACTAGGCCACATTGGTGGTGATATATACCAACTTCAAAATAGGAAAATAAATTATGATAATAAACCACCATGAACAAGAGGTTTTAACCTAACTATAAAGTTTGTCATTTTCCATTACCTTGGCAATAGAATTTTCTTGTAAAAGATGAAGAACCATAGGGGAGAGGAGAAAAACTTTCTATTTCATATTCAAGTGGGCCCCAACTGCCCAACCCCTATTTTCTTGAAAAAGTTATCACTAGATTCAATGAATTTAACCAAGCGACCACATCAAACGGAGTACCTCACTAACAGTGGCATACGTCTAACTGAAGTTGCCTCACATGAACATGTTACAGTCCACATGGCCTAAGGGGCTAGGCGCTCACCTCTATAACTAGACTAGTTTAATTGTCAAAAACAAGCTTACTTAACAGTTAGCTAGATATGTATTTCAAGATCATTACCGAAGAAATTAATATATTACTGTAAAGATAACGATATATTGATATATGCTGGATTTTTAGGATATCTACATGTGCTTACAGCGGATACAGATATAAACTTTGATGAATAAGCTGGATTTTTGGATATCAAGGCATAACTAGTATTTTCTTTAATTAACCTTGTGATATCACTATGCGACTAACACAATAAAGTGATAAATATCAAAAAGATATAAATACTCTTATTACCATCGAAATAGCGGCATGCGTTATCTGCAGGACATCCACACATGCTACGACGTTCCCATCTGCCAAAAAAAAGGGATAAGAATCAGATGCAAATTGAAACTTATATCGCCAGCTGAAAGGCATATCCCACCTTTGTCTACAACTGGAAGATGTAAGAATTTTCCATCATGCATTATATGCAACGCCTCCAGGATTGTTGTGTCCACTGTTGCATATTCTGGATTTGGTGTCATAACCTTAAAAAATAACAAATGCCGTTTAGATCATACGTGTGTTTGTAGGTGTCTTTAAAAAGTATGTATGCAATACGAAAACAAATAAAATCAGATAGCCAGTCGTAATAAAGTGTGTTATTGGCGATAGTGTTGAGTTGTGCATCTACTGCTTTTGATGGTGTTTATTTTTTTGGCAAATTCTGAGTATTACGACTTGAAATAACAAGAGTAAGATGATCAATTTCAAAACGTACACCTAAACACTCCCATATAAAGTCATGAAAAATGCAGATGATGTAGACCTTGCAACTTTAACTATCAAAGAGTTGCAAGAGTCGAACCTTCTCAACAAGTGTTAACTCAGGAGGGAGATTCTGTGCAACGACTCGCATGAGAAGATCCTTTGAACTGCAAACAAGCACAAAACACTATTATAAATTACAAACAAGCAATATGCAGCATAAATAGTCAATCCAAGACATAATTAAAAAGTAATCGTACGTTAATATGCCCTGAATATTATTTCCAGCCATAATAATAACAGAATTAACTCGCATCTCTTGCATCTTTTTAGCAGCAACAGAAACCGGATCTGATGCTACAACCGTGGCAACCCTGCAACACATTAGAGCTACAGAGCTTAGCGACCTATGAACCCATTAACTTTTAATAAAAAAAGATAAAAGAAGTACTTGGAAGTTTCGGCAATGATGGTTGACAAAGAGGGCTTGAACATTCGGTCCCTGAGTGTCTCTATAAAAGCAGAAGGTGCTGAAAATGATTTTAAAAAATCACCCTTAGTAAACTAGACGTTGCAAGAACTTATCATTAATAAACCATACTATAAAATGCATTCCGGTAGATCAACAAAAAAAGTACCACAATGAGCACATAGAAGGTCAACCGATAAAGATATACTGCATTTGCAAATCAAAACGTAATAGCCTTCCATAAAAAAGTAAGAGCTTAACAATGGATAATGAGCAATTTTTTTCTAAGAAGTTGCAATAAGTAGCAGCAGAATGATTATTTATTTCTAATTTGGTCACTGAACTTTAAATGCTATCAACTGTTTCACTTCCAAAAAATTATACATAAGCAGTTGAATGCTTTTCTGTAACGGGTTTGAAAGTTAGATGGATCTGTAGCAAGTGAGAGTATTCTTTTTTAAATAGCTTTTTTTTTTTAAAAAAAGAAGTAACGATTGCAAATAACCATGATTAGAAATACTAGTCTCCCATTTCAACCAGTTCAAAAGAGTCTCAGAATCACCACAGAAAAATTTGCCATATAAATGTAAATATGTAACAAAGTAAGACGAAGCACATTTATTATGCAGACATTTATTGATGTCCCTGATGTATCCCCTTCTCTTCAGAGTGAATTTAGATTTAAGTAGTCACTCACCAGAAAAATTATTTCCCCATTGCCGTTCAACGCCCTCAACAGCTGCAGCAATTGCACTGCCTTGTTCAGCGGCTTTTTCCATTCTCGATATAGCATCGTATAAGCACTTTGTGATATCCAACAATGCAATAACTTCGCCATTTTCAACAACTGGAAGATGCCTAAACTTTCCTGTATTGGTAATGAATTAAAAAATCGATGACACAACATGAAAATTTAAATCAATAAAAAAGTTGCAACATTGTGTACACTGCTTTCCCACCAGTTATGCAAAATCAATATGCCCAAAGCATTTGTAAGTTCTCCCATAGCCAGTTAAGAAGTCACTGAAATTTCTCGAGAAAAGTATAATTTGCTTGTAAAAATATGAAATTCACCATGTACTTGCCCATTGGATAGGTGAGCATGGTTTGGCTAGAATGGAGTAAACCATGATGCAAAGCAAAGCCATTTGGCTTTTCTGGCCATACTGGCCGACTCAAACATTGTAAATTAAATATGAAGTATGTAAGCTCATATGTGAAATATAATATAAAAGTTGTTACTTGTTACTGGCTTCTGCTTACTAGTGTGAGTTGAGTGTATTTAAGGGACTCCTGTTCATATTTACTGCACAGCGATTTTCCTTCTATAGATTTCTTTTATCAAAATTCAAAAACTCAATACCATAATAAGCACCATTTTCGTAAGTAAAGATGTAAAGAGATACCAAAATCAACCCAACCCACCAACCAGTACCACTTTGGCCAACATTCTATACCCTAAAATGGGCAAACCATAAAGTGCACACGCCCAGGCTACTATGTCCTTGGTTAGCGTGTTGTAAAGTATTGATAACACCAGTTTCCAATTGATTGAGCTACAAGTTGAGAAAAAGAACATAAGATATTAAGAAACTAACCCTGGACCATCTTCTGAAGAGCATCTATGGCCAAAGAATCAGAAGAGACAAAAGTAGGATTTCTTGTCATAACTTTTGAGATTATAGTCTGGTCTGGCCTTAGTTCTTCGGCAAGAACTCGGGTTGCTATATCCTAAAATCATAGGAAAGATATTTAGTGTGAGAACACAATTTAAAAAAAGGTCATTTATACAACAACATTAAAAAAAAAAAAAAAAAAATGAGCACATATTTCAACTTTGTTAAACCTTGTCGGTGACTATTCCGGAAAGCAAAGCATTCGCATCAGTCAATAAGACAGCATCAACACGACGCGCTGCCATTCTTTTACACACATCTGAGACAGTGGTCCCCTCTGGTATTGTGAGGGCTTTTGACAACCTAAGATTCTTGACAGTCCTTTCACCACTAGCCAGCCAAAAATAAAGACTCAATAAAAATACCATGTAAGAGTAACTTTCATTCTGACATGATAAAAAAATTAAAAACAAAAGAGTAAACAAAGAGATTGGCGGAGCTACATTAAAGACTATATATGCTAGTGCATGATCCTGAAGAAGCCCAAACAAATCCGGATACCGCGTAGCTCATTCATTTCTAGATTTTGCTCACTTCCTGGGCAAGTACTTGCTTTAATAGCACGTATCAATGGAGTATATTTTTCTTTTTGAAATAGCGGTTTTATCAAATGCTAAAAGTAGCCGTATATGATATTCCTTTAATCATATGATTTAAGTTACTAAATTGAATTCAGATAATGTTTCTATAGTTGGTGATAAGCAACATCAACTGGATAGCCATGTTTACAAATCCAATATAGCGGGTTTTAAGATTTTAGAACTCACACTTAATGAGATGTGTTGTATTAAGTGGTGTTTGGATATGTAACTGCAAATCACTCATGTATCAAAAACTCGTTAAGTAACTAATATTCCAACTTTACTATCGCAGTTAGTAACCAAGTAGTCAACATTAATTAGGTAACCCGGAAGCAAGTTACGTAAACACTAGAAACTAATAAACGAATCCATCCCCTAAGTATATTGAACAAAGACACTCACAAACTAAATGCAAGTATCACCGTGACAAAAAAATCTTGATTAAAATAGTAACAAACAGCAACCTAAATTTTGAAATAAAACCATCTTAAACAACCAAAAAGTAAAGCATCAACAACCATACCCACAAGTAGGGAGAGCGGCAAGTGTGTGTGCGGGTGAATGTGCTCAAATATGACATGTCTTATTATATTATGTGAATGCGTAAAATTACAAGGATAGAGAACTATGAAAGCATAAGACGCATATAAAGAGAGATACGGTCATAATAGCGTAGAATAAAGCATAAAAGAATGGGTTAATATGCAAATATGTTATTAAATTTTTAAAAAAAGTTCGCCTAAGTTACTGAAACTTTCATTTTGTTCACTTAGGTTACTAAACTTATAAAACATGACATTTGAGGTCACCGAACTTATAAAAATGTTCACTTGAGTTACTCAACTTGTAAAAACACGGCATTCATGTTACTGAATATATAACCTAAGTGAACAAAATAAAAGTTGAATAACTTAGGCGAACTTTTATAAAAAGTTTGTATATTAACCCTAAAAGAATTACATTTACTAATTACTTTTTTTTTATAGTCATGTAGCAACACATAGTTGTGACAACAAAAAAACATAACATGTTCTAGAATTTAGATATAGTTATAACACAAAATAAAATAAAGTATGTAAGGTATAAAAAAGAAGTAAAAAAAAAAAAAAAGGATGATTGGACTTACGAAGAAGGGGGGGATTTAGAGGGATGGCCATTTTCTGATTGAGTTGATAATGATTTCCTAATAGTTGATGAGTTACTTCTTCTGCTGCTCGTTGAATTGGTTCTTCTTGGTGGCAATTGCCCACTCATCTTTATTGATTTTCGAATGTAAGATTTCAGAAATAATGAGGAGGAGGGGGTTTTCAGGGAGGGATTTGGCTTTTCGGGAGCCCTAAACCCAAGACAAATACTACTACTATATTTGACTTGGGATATTTAAATCTTTTTTATTCACACTTTTATTACCTAAGGCAACTGATAAAAGTAAGATGAATTGACTATTTTACCCTCTATGAAACATTTAATCCGCCTCATCATCTTCTCTAGTTGTCAACTGATTTTCATTCTATGAGCACAAGGTATGAGGTGCCATTAGTGAGCCGTTGGTGTGCCAACCTTACCGGCCAACATGCCAAATGCATTTTTTTGTGTTTTGAGCCACTCCACTAGCTCAAGCCAAATGCACCTTTTGTGTGTGTGTGTTTTTTTATTGTGAGTGAAAAATATATTTTGGGGGGTTTTGCGGGGACCTACAGGTGATGTTAGTGGTGTGTTATGAGGGAGGGTTGTTTGAGTTATTGAAAGGTGTATGATGTGGCGCTGATGTGGCGCTGATGTGGCATACCAATAACGTGTTATTGGGTCCTTGCATACCTTGTGCTCTTATAGTCATATCTATTCCCATTTCCATAACAACATTTCACGACTTCATGATTTATAAGTTATATGTTCAAATGCTCATATCGGTTTCCGGCTTTTTTAAAAACTCTTTCATTTTCATATATCTACCTATTCTTATAAGGAAGAACATATGAATTATGTAGGTAACCCTCAAGATGCCACTTATACACTTAAAATAGTGATTAGTGTCTTATTTATGTAATTTAACTTAGAGAGTGTCTTTTTTCTTTTTTTTCAGCACGGGCGATATTAGAAAATATGCAAAGTTGATTGCATAACTATGCAGCAAGAATACATGCAAAAGTTTTTTTTGGAAGATTTTAATATAGAGTAAAATCCGTCAATAGAAATGTATAAAAAGATGCACAAATGGCCATTTCTTTTTTTCTTTTTTTATTTGTTTTTGTTTGCACTTATTTCCATTCAGTTGTTTGCATTATCAAATGTTACTCGTTAACTATGAAATGGCATCCACAAAAATTATCTTAGGAAAGAGATTAATGATAGCATACCTTAAAAAGAAGAAACTTATATTACCAAGTTTATTAAGATGTTGATGGGAACATGTCTTCCAAAAAAAATGTTCACGGAATCATGAAAGAACATTATCATATCATCAGAAGTTATTCTACGAATGGTAGCATATCAATCCCTCCTCCATATAAAGGAGGGTTTGTTTGAATGAGATCTCCCCCAAAAATCTATAAAAATGCCACGTGGTATTTATTTCCCCCAAAACCCTGACAACCGTCCGATCAAAAAAATCCCCCCAGTCATTAAACACACATCCGTTTTTCCCCCAATATTGTTTTCATCCAAACAATCAAACGCTGTCAAATTATTGCGTGAAATCTGTTACCAAAATTGGATATTCATATCAAAATCAAAATCATATCCCAACCTAATCTGTATTGCTTATGTGATTATATTTCTTTGGGATTAATCAATTGCGGCTGCAGGTTAGTTTTTTTTGTTTAATTTTTGTATTATTTTCTTATGATATGCATATGTTTTGTGTGATTTAGTTTTAGGTCTATTGTTATTATAAAAAAAATAATCTTTATCAGTTATAAATGTTTTGATTGATGTGTTGCTTTTGATTATCAGTTTGAACATTTCTTGATTCTTCATTATCATAATATTAACAATCTGCTTGTTTTTTATATTCCTACTTTAATCACAATACGGGTATTAATCAATAATTATGAAAAATATTATATGGATCGTTTTGGTGTTTGGGGTTATTGGTTTTATGATTCTTCATCATCATAATATTAACAATCTGTTTGTTTTTTATAGATCAATCGGTCATTCACTGATTTGGTTGTTACAGGTTAGTTTCATTCATTTTATTTTAGGTATGATTTTGGGATCTATTTTATCTTAATAATTTTTTTTGTATGTTCATGTATTAGGTTTCTTTTCAATTCAAATTGGGGATCTATTGAAGATTAGAAGTTTATCGATGATAAAAAGGAAAGTTGTGAGAAACATTTTCCTTGATTATTAGCACCAATAATGAATAAATGTTAAAATTTTGGTCATGTTGAATACTTGAGTTTTTTTTCACATGATTTTAGTTGAATTCGACGAGGGTTTATTTGATCAAGTTTACAGGTGCCTATGGTGTTACATATTCCTTAAGAAACTTAGAGAAATCATTTATTAGGTACTTTCTATCTTTTACATTTGTTCGATATCCTTTTTTTAACAATGGTTTCCAAACTCTTGACCGGCTACTTAACGATGTGTTTTTTACTCCTAATCAGGTTGATGGTTGGCTTTGGAAACAGGACAAGAAAGGGATGTTGAGGCTTTCGTCTCTCTTAGATGATGTTTTGCTGAAGGTCACTCTAGGGGTTGCATTATTTAAATCGATGTCTAGGGTTCCTGAGAAGGTAATTATATCTGTGTGGTGTTTGACATGTGATTGTTTGCCTACTAGAGTAAATTTGATAGACCGTGACGTAAATGTGGATATTGTTTTTCGTCCTATGGGTGGTGAAGGTTCAGAAGATTGTGACAATCTATTTACATTTCAGCTTGCGGCGAGGTATTTTAGGTTGGTGGCAGGTGGGCGCGCTAGCCCCATGTGGTGTTGTAAATGTCATCAGCTTCGCAAATTTTGATTTGGGGACCAGCTGAGAAATAAAATATTTCCAGCAATTCGGTATGTGCTGTCGTGGTTGATATGCACGTGGTGTAATGACCTCATTTATGTTCTTCATAATACACGCTCAACCATTCTCAATGAAAATTTGGTGGTCCAGGTGAAATTCCTCTCACATCTTTGGATTATAAATAGATGCTCAAAGTTCCCTACTTCTTGGTATAGCTATAGCTAGAAGACGTATCCAAGATCAGTTATGTGTGGGGTTTAAAGTGCTTTTATGCTGTATTTTTCTTAGTTTCATTGTTTAGGTGATCATTCTCTTTTATTTTGCTTCAACTTCAACTTCTTCCTTTGAGAGAATGTTTTGGGTGTAATTTCATCCATCTGTTTAATGGTAACAATTTTCATTTTAGGATATGACATGGTAGTTGAAATAAAAACAGTTCACTTTCATCTGTTTAATAAAAGGTGTGGTTTTATTCTCAGGGTGTCTTCAAAAGCCTTGGGTGATGAGGTGATGAGTGTCTAAATACTCATCATTTTTGTTCCTTCTACACTGCAAAAACAGTCAAAAACACTTTGAAAAGTCTCAAAAAGACAGAAAAAATATTTAGACTGTATTTTATGCAATAATTGTCAAAATCTAGTCCCTGGTTATTCAAAACATGTAATTTTTCATAAAAGGCCCTCAGGAATTTTTAAGTTGTCGAAATTTAGCCTTATAAAGTCTAGTTTTGCAAAATGACAACTTGAGTCCTTGGAATTTTAAAGATTGACGAAATTACCCCGGACATTTTTTATTTGAAAATTATCATTTTTGATCCTTGGGAAAATTAAACTTGTCAAAAGTGGTCCTTATAATAAACTTTGCAAAATTACATTTTTGATCCTTGAAGAATTTGAAAACTACAAAAATGGTCGTTGTGTATTAATCCTAAAAACCAAACCGGACCTTATTTAACCCCATCCCACACTACCCTTTTTCCTCCTTCCAAATCAAAACCAGAAAACACAAAAAAAATAAACCCATAACCCACAACTGCTTTCCTGCTTTCCCTCTTCCCCACTCAACCTCCACCTGTCACCCATACCTTTCCCTGACAAATCCAACCCATCTCCTCACGTGGTACCATTACATCTTGGGAATCCCTTGTCTCCCCAGTGGACAGAGAGGCTGCAGAGGCACGCGTGAATTGGCGTGTTTATCTCATACGAAGACAGAGAGAAGAGAGAGAGAAGTGAGGAGACCCTCAGGAGTATAAGTAGTCATTGTAACCATTGTAAAAGGGAGTTAGTTTTTAGTTTTCTTCTTCTTTTTTTTATTCAGTTTTAATTTTCCAGTCTAGAATCTTAGTGTTCTAGCTCATGTTTTAACCTTCATTGTCATTCTTATTTACATGTAATCTTTAAATATTCCGTTAATGCAATTTTCAGTTTTCAGTTTTACTCAATTTCTGCAGCTTATTTCTTGTTCACTTAATTTGCATCTTTATGTGCTAAGATTTGTTAAAAGTTATTTTTGAAAAATCATTTTTGAAGTCAGTTGTTCGAAACCAATAAATTCATCTTGTTCTTTCACCATTTTCCTTAGTGACTGCTTGAAAAAGGCTGTTTGGATCAGCTTATTTTATGGGTCAAACCCATGTTTTGACCCACTTTGAGTATTTCACTAGTCCTACTTTGATTGTGTGTAGCTGGTATTTGATTAGGAAGCCTTGTTGTTAACTGAATTTTGAGCTTAAGTGGCTTTCTTAAACTGTTTTACAACTGTATATCAGCAGCTAGAAGTAGCCTACAACAAGTTGATCTCAGCTTGATTTTAAGCCATAAAAAGCTTTTCCTTGGATCCTAATTGTAGTCTTAACATTTATGCTTGCTTAACTTTACTTGTGTAGCCTTTCATAGCTTTCAAGGACTCCCTTTCAGCTTATAATTAAGCTCAAAAAGGCCCCTTCAGGACTGTTTTGAAACAGCAGCTTGCAATCCTAGTTCTTAGTGCTTATTAGATTCTTTTGTTCAGCTTATTTAGTTTTTTTTAGTTCCTTTTAGTGATTTATATTAGGTTTAGTGTAACTAGTAGCTTATTAGTGCTTATTGTTAATGTTTAATTGCTTATTTTTTTTTAATGATTTTAGCTTAGGAATTCCCTAGTATAGATTTTATTGCCAACTGTTTCTCCACCTAGTGTAATATGCTCCATTCTGTTTTCCCTTGGTTGTTTTTGCCTTTTTTATAGCTTATCTTAGTTCATTTATGCATGTGTTAGCTTATTGGTAAATCCACTTTGTTTATCAAGTGCTTGATATTTGCTTATGGTGCTTGAATATGTGTTAGAGGGTGTTTGGTTGTAGACTGTTCCAAACAGCAGCTTTGTCTTTTTTTTACTTTCCTATTTGCTTTTTAAGTGCTTAGTTATTGCTTATTAGGGTGCCGTTGTTCCTTAGTTGCTGTTTTAGGATTATGGTGCTTAGTCTTTTTGCAAGTTTGTAGCTTTTTAGAAGCTTGTTGTAGCTTATTTACCCCCTAGCAGTCCCTAAGCCAAACACCCCTTTAGTTGTTGCTGATGTTTATATAAGCTCTTTAAGAGTTTATCTTAGTTTTTAAAAGTTTGGTTTCTGTTGAAATACTTATTTTAGTCATAGTTTGCAAAGAAAAAAAAATGTTGGAAAAAAAAGTGTCACTGCCCAGGTTTGAACCTGGGTCAGTGCACTCTCCACGTACAGAAAACATCACAGCAGACTCCCTTACCATCTGCACTAGGACCTTTCTTGTGTTAGATATTGCTTTCCTAATTATTTAAATGCACCTAGCAGTTTTAGCTTATTCCCTTTATTACTTCTTTACAGCTTATTTCCAATAAGCAAGCACACCATTTTTTATTTTACCTAGACTTAGTTTGATTAAAAGTAATTTTTGTAATTTTTGCAGACTTTTATAAATTAGTTTAGTATTTTTAATTATTTAGTTAGATTAAATCCGTTTTTAATTTGTAATAAATAAAATAAAAAGTCAAAAAAATACCCGGCTTTTTTCTAAAATCATTTTTTGTCATTTAGAATGTAGGAAAATTAGTTTTGCCCTCGTAGGACTTAAATTACATATTTTTCATGTACGTTTTTAAATATAGAATTAAAATGACTTCAAAGTCTTTTATAGATTTAATTTCCTTAGTTTAATCACTTAATCAATCATAACCCTTTTTTCCATTCAATATCACCCGATCACGAATTCGTTCTATTACAGTTTACACATCTCGTTGGGACTTAACGACCCGGGGAAATACTATACTCCTCTGGACTCAATTGCATTGGTCTCAAGCTGTTTGGCTTTTATTACGGTTGACCATTCACAAGTGGTTGACTTGTGTAATAAACTTGACGGTTCAGAGACGATCATGAGGCAATTGACAATGATCAAGATTGCTATCGTTGTAGTTTCATACATAACAGGATAAATCCAACAATGGCAACTACACAGGCAGAAACTTCTCAGGTTGATATTATGGCCATCCATAGGTTTGTTCTCTTAATTTTGAATCGTTATATCCTAATTGGTTGATATATGTATGGAAGATACACAAACCTCATTGAAGAAGCTAAATTTAACCTTAATCATGTGTATTAGATGGCAGATGGTCTTTACTCAATCACCGACAGTAGATTTTAGTCCCGCAAACATTGTTCCCATTGACCAAAAATCTGTCAGTGTGAGTTTTACTTCTTTCTTCCGTGCAAATGGGTGATCTACCCAATTGGACCCGTTTTTGTATTTAGGATATTCTTAAAAGTTTGATTTCTTTGTTATCATACAGTTCGCTGCTTCGATGGATTGGCCTTAAGTGACAAATTTCTTTCGACACCTTGCACTATTAAACATGCTAATCCCAGTTTCAAGGAACATCTAATCCTTGAGTTGGCAGCTCAAAGTTATAATAAAGATGCTTGATATTTACCAGGTTTGTTGAGTTAACGTGTGTATATTCCTAATAAATCTTTTAATTAAGTATTATGATTCTTATACTCATTTTTAGATCATTTTTCTCAGGTTATACGTAATTAGGCACTCATGTGGTCCATGTATTCAGCTTCTCCTCATCATTTGTATTGAGGTATGCTTCTAATACACCATCTTTTTATATATCAAAATCTACTAAAATATAAATAAAAACACACAAACATGAAATTCCAGACACCCCTTAAGTGTTTTAATTTGTGTTAAGAGTTTGATTTTTTGAGAACTGAACTATATGTTTGACATCAACATGAAATTTGCACATCCAGGTTATTGAATGATTAAGTTATGATTGTACATATTCCGTAATTAAGATGCTTATGTTAGGTCATAGCAGTTATGTGGATTATAAGCCTCCACCTAGATTAAGTGATAACAAATATAGCTATACGCCCGTGTGTATGTACGACTCAGTTCGTGTTGGCATGTGTCTATCACTACAATAGATATGTTTGGATAGTCGAGTTTTTATATAAATCAATGGTCTACACTTCAATATTTTGAATGTTATGAGACCTTAATGAATCATTGATCAACTACCTTAGTTCTATTAGACATGCATTAATACATCAATGTTTGATATTGATGCTCATGTCATGGTCACTTAACAGTCTACATAAGCACGCGTACTGTAAAATATCATAAAATGTACAGAGTTTTATCTTCAAGTGGTTTTTTTATTATAGCCTATTTAGCAGCCGTTGTTTAGGATCCTTTTCAATTTGTTATCTTTGACATTTGTTTTTTGACCATCTGCAATATTATGTGCTTTTCATTTTTGTTGCATTGTTAAACTGTAGAAGCTTTGTATGGAAGTTACGTTGTGCACTTTTTAACGTCTTATAGATCTATCAAGTCAAAAAAAGCAACCAAAACAGCATAATGGTTAGAGTATTGCACATTTACAAGCACCCATGGGAGCAAGGTCACGTCAGCATTATGGATCAAATTTGGTGACGCAGAGAATAAACGGACCTTATCCCACATCTTAGAAGTCGACACCTTGAACCACAAGTTTGATCCTGAAGAGGGTAAGCTCTACACCACATGTGCAATCACTATTCATGCTCCTGAACTGATTAGTCATGCTTAAGATATCAAACGTCAACTTCTTCCAAGTTTAAGTCTGAACGACACTTTAGCTTATTTGGCGGTGAATTAGTGTATGAAGTTTATCAGTTGTATGAAATATTTATCAGATGTATGAAATATTACATGATTGGTAGTTAAAATTAACATAAAGAATATTATGTTTATGTTTTATGGTTTGAAGTAATTTTTTTGACCATGTGGAAATCAGGATATTTAGGTAAGTTGGTCTCATTATGAAGATGATGTTATTGTTGAATGGTTTAAGTAATAAAAATTAATAGTATCTATTTATTTGCATTTTCTTTTTATAAGATTATAAATTTAATGTCTTATCATACGCAGTCATTACTAAGACACTATGGTCTTAAGGAAACACATAGTAAAGATCTTCATCTTAAGATTATGACTCACGGGAACTTATTTTGATCGTGAACATTATATTAAGTTTAACGATATCTTAAAATCTAAAAGTTAATTCTCTCTTATTTTCTATTATGTGTAGATAAGAAAAGGATCTGTGATGGACATTGTTATTGGATTACCAATTGCCCTCTCAGCGGAAAACCCGCAAAAGAATCTGTGGGGGGCATTGTGGTGGTTCATGGTTATGGCTTAGTGGTACATGTGGTCAATCTATGGGGACATTGTGGTGGTTCATGGTTGTGCCCCATTACAGAACTACGTACTCTTGGGAGTCTTGGTTAAATTTAACAAGTGTATAGACTTAAGAACACAGTTTAACTCAGGCTAGAGTTTGTACTACCTTCTTATTCAACTGATGTCTCCCGATGCACATAAGTAGAGGTGGCAAAATGTGCCCAAAAACAAAAAGATGGGTTAAATGGGCACATTTTTAAAAGATTTGGGCACATTTAGCCCCCTCCTTTTTTTGACATGGGCACATATAGCCCATTGAAAATTTAAATGGGCACTAACGGACACAATTTTTTCTCAATTGTAAAACATTACAATCGTTTTAAAGGAATTTTTTTATATAATATATTTAAGTTTTTTAATATAAATAAGATATTACGTTTAAGGAATTTATTTCGTCATTTTAGGTCTTTTATTAAGCGATTTGTGTAACATGTGCCCGTTTGGCCCGTGCCCGTTTAGCCTGTTCCCGTTTAAGCACGTGCTCATTCTAGCCCGTGCCCGTTTTAGCACGTGCCCATGCCCGCCGGGCCCGCCCATTTTGCCACCCACACACATACGTAATTTAAATATACCACTGTTGCCCAAAAAAAAACCACTTTGCATCAGCTGTGATTAAGTTGATTTTTGTCTTTATTGACTTTATTCATAGGTTAACCTTGAAGCATCATAACTACGCATATCCATAAATACTCATGTTTTTTAGTGTTATGTACAGGTTTGTAATAGCTAATTTTGAACTTATATATCAAATCATGGTAACACGCCTCTTTGTCTTTCTTTTTGTATGAGATGTCTGGTTTGATCTACTAGAGAGATTATTGCGTTGTTGGTGGACACCCGCGAGAGGTGAATTAAGACCACCATTGAATTTTGTATCATCTGGGTACGTTAGAACTTTCATTTAAATTGTTGTGTTTATATATTATGGAACACACCACTTAAATGAGACCATTTATGCAGTTTTTGAAACATAAAAAGAGTTGCAGGATTCTTTTGACATCTTTGTATGAATCAATTGTCGTTTATATCATAAACAACTCGGGCCTGGTTTTAATTGTTGGTCTTATGGTTATAGATTACTTTTTTTATTGAATGGGGTTATAGACTACTTTATGGCTTCTTATCGAATTTGCTATCAACTAACAATTTTTTTACTCATAGAAAGTTGTTGGGCAAGACTGAATTCCTGGATAGGATGGATATGAAGACATTGCAGAAAAACCAACAAATAGCCAACTTTAGCTGAAGTTCTGCTGCTGCAAAGGTTCATTGTCAATTTTAAAGGGATATGTTTAACTTAAACATTTCAGGATAAAAGTTTTTTATCATGAGTTTTTTCCACACCAATCAACTTCGCCTTTATTTTTCATTTTTTCTTGCAACATTAAATGGTACCACCAATCTCCTAAATAATCTTCTCCAATGTGGGCGTACAAAGTGCACACCTCTTGCATTCAAGCACTAAGATCGAGTACGATGGATTATGTTGTTTCTTAGTTTGAAATGTTGTGTATAGAAATTTTTTGATTAAGTTGGTGCTACATTTTAGAAAAGATTCTTGCATACAAGTGCAGCTAAACAACAATTCGAGTCTACACATTCGCATTTGACAATTGCTTTGAGGGTAAGGGACCACTTATTATGGTTATTTATTTCACATTTCCTATATATTTCTAACAACTCTTATTTTTTCAGTGTGCCATCAATATCATAGATGACTCGAACCTTGAGCAGTGAACACAAGTATTCTTGCCACATTCTTAAAATGAAAATGATTGCCCCTTGGAGTGATATTTATCTAATCTTGGTTATATCTTATCACATAATCAACTTCAAACCTCAATGCCAAAAGCCCCTTAGATACGCATTTATAAATTAAGTTGCAACCTAAAGAATCATGATCAAATAACGTAATCAAATAACATGATAATCATGTGCTTAATGCCTTAAATAGCTGGATAATTATACATTTACCTCAACAATAACTTTATTACACTTGATAGTTAGTTTTCCCTAAATAATTTGCAACTTAAAGTCCCAATAGTCGCACTGAACACACTTCCCCCGTTAGTGGTTAGTACTTAGTACTACGTTTCAACTGCACACTATTGCATTAGATGTATAATCAACTATAGGAGTTGAATTACAACTGACTATAAACTTCTAATCGACTTTTTATGTACAACTTGAATTTAATAAATAGTATATATTATCATATAAATGTGAATATATTTGATGATAAAGTGAGTTGGTTTGTATTTTTCACGACATGTTTTTACACATGACATCTATACGTAGTTAGCAGGAGCAAAAAGGAACTGAAGATGGTTATTCATAATGAAGATGGAAATCTCACTAATACTACATGGCACTACAAAGAAGTCAAGGTCAAACTTTGGCAAATGTTGGACTTTATTTGGAACGCCCGGTTTACTCACATGAACAACTTTATATGGTTGTTTCAAGAGTAAAGAGCAAAAAAGGTCTTAAGGTGTTGTGTTGTGACAAAGATGATAACTACACCAATGTTACAACAAACGTCGTGTATAAAGTGGTTCTTCACAGATTATGAGTATCTTTCTTCATTTCCATTATGCCCTACTATAATATATATGTATCTGTTTTCTTTTACGATTATGACTAACGGAAACTTATTTTTATTGTGAACATTATATTATGTTTAACGATATTTTAAAAACTACATTATTAATTTTATCTTAAATAATTCTTGAAGCTAGCCGCCCAGCGGACCTGCGGCTAGTAATGATATATACCTATAGGAAGCGGACTTTTCTTTAATTGTATTAAGGATTCCAAATGTCTACCAGTTAGATTTACATAAAACTATATATTATACATTAACCGGTATACCATAACATAGGATAATATGTAGGAATATTTCTAGAAAATGGTTCGTTATAAGAACGCCTAGTCTCATCTAACGACAACATCCAATCCCAAGAAGATGCCAACCTACAAAAAAAATATCACATAGTTATTTACAACATGCCCGCAACATAAATTTGAATGAGAAAATCGCACGCTCGTACACACCCATGTATTTAAAGACCATCAACAGTAAAGAAAAATATGTTTAACATGTTTGTTAAAAAAGAATCTCTTATATAGTATTCCATATCCAAATAACATCCATTAAAAAAATCTCTATAGTATACCATGTATACAAAAAGTTAACGGTTGAATTCACACTTAGAAAATAGTGCTCATAAAAACCTACGAATGCCACAAGAAGATGTACATACGTTGTTTTACGTAAAATTAATCAAGTTATCACTTCTCACTTCAAACGCTATCGTAAATATCAAGAATCAAAGAAAACAACTTCAATCAGCCATTATATTGTACTATCAAACCTCTTAGGGCATCCCAAACATGGCCTTAAACAAAACAATTGCAAAATACGAAAATTGAATCATTGTTGCACAAAAAAGGTGGGGAATTTTTAAGTTGTAGAACATATCATGTTAGGAATTTCAGTCGTTAAAGATTCGGTCACCTCAAGTATATGTATTCGATAGATAGCTCGTAGTCATAGTCATAATATGTTAGTAAGTAGTTTGTTAAGTAACACCATGGAGGACGGACGGGTCTTTACCCACTGTATGCCTGATCCACAGCCCGTAGGTGGCGTTTATTTGTAAGACACTATAAATACCTTCTACCTCCCAAGGTAGAGGGTTGGAGCTTCAATACAATTTTTCTTTGTTTTACATAGTTCCCAACTCTCTTCCCTTTCTCTCTCTAGAACTTTCTCTCTCTAAACATATTGAACGCCCCATTTGATTATGGTTTAGTGTGTTTGTGAAATCCTATATCCTACAATTGGTATCAAGAGCCATGGTTTGATCACTCATCTTTCATGCTCTTTGTTTTGGTGGATTTCATAAGGTTTTTAGGGTTTTAAGTGTTTAGGAGAGTTTGAATCATTTAGACAAATTCTAGTGTTAAAGTTTGAATTTTGTTTGTACTTTTGTGTTTAGGATCATCATATGTGTTTAAGTTTTGAATTGGAAGGCTTAAATCATTGTGATTTGGTTGTTTTTTATTGATAAAGTGGTTGTTTTTGAAAGTTGTACGAAGCGAGTTGAGTCTCGAAGTTGTGTTTCCTCGAAGCGAGTTGCTTTGTTATTGGAAGCGAGTTGGTATATGCGACTTAGCTATTTAGCGAGTTGACTATTTATGCGACTTGGGTTCTAAGCGAGTTGTTTCTTTAAGCGACTTGAGTTCTAAAGCGACTTGGCTATTAAGCGAGTTGTACAACTAGCGAGTTAGTTTAAGCGACTTGGTGGTCAAGCGAGTTGTCTCTTTTTGCGACTTGGCTATTAAGCGAGTTGTCTCTTTATGCGACTTGGCTATTAAGCGAGTTGGTTCTTTAAGCGACTTGTTTCTTTAAGCGAGTTGTCTGTTTAGCGAGTTGATACCAAAGCGAGTTGACTGTTTAGCTACTTGTCTATTGAGACTTGTCACTTCTTCGTGCTACATTTTACGGTTGTTCTTTTGGTTTAGTAAAATCCAGTGAAAGAATCAATTTCTCGGTTTAATCAAAGAATAGTAAAATCCCGTAGAACTTGTAATCATGTCAAACATCGCACCTACTATTGTTTCTTCAGTGAGGACGTTCAAGCAGCTTGATCAGATACTCGTCCACCAATGCTTGATGAACTGATTATGACTCATGGGCTCAACGAATCCGATTGTACTGTTTGGGAAAACAAAATGGGGTCAACATTCTCAAGTCAATCGATGAAGGACCTTATCAGATTGAGACTACAAGAGACATAATTGATACTGCTGCAGATGGAACCATGATCTTTGGATTGGACAGACCAAAAACGTATGATGAGCTCAGTGATAAGGAGAAAAAGAGATTCGATGCTGATATCAGGGCTTCTAACATTATACTTCAGGGTCTTCCAAAAGATATCTACAAGCTTATCAATCACAACACTGAAGCCAAGGCAGTTTGGGATAATGTCAAGATGCTTCTCTCAGGTTCTGAATTAACTAAGGAAGACAGAGAATCACAACTGTATGATGAATTTGAGCATTTCAAGATGAAAAATGATGAGAGTGTTTATGAATATTACGTGAGATTCCACAAGCTTGTGAATGATATGAGGAATATCAAAATGACCATGCTAAACATTCAGCTGAGCTCAAAGTTTGTGAACAACATGAATCCCGAGTGGCACAAATTTGTCACCTCTGTGAAGCTAACCAAAGGACTAAAGAATACAAACTATGAGCAATTGTATGCCTTCCTTCTTCAGAATGAGAGGCATGCTATGTTTGAAAAAAGGATTCTTGATCAGTTCAAAACCAACCAGGGAGAAACAAGCTCACCAAATGATTCTACAACTTTCTATACCAATGTTGGTATTACCACCAAAGCATCTCAAGTCATACCCATGGGTAATGGTAATTACAAGCTCATCCCTGATCCAGCATATAAGCCTCCCTACTCAAACACACTCATGGAAAACTTCATCAATCAACTGTCTCTCATGGTTAGTCAAAACATGAACTCTCTCCCACACACCAACAATAACCTCAGAACAACATCCAATCCACACAATCAAGCTACTGTCAGAGATGGGAAGGTTATGGTGCAACCAGTTCAAGAAAGGCAGTATGAACAGGGAATAGGTGGAGTTGGTAGAGGATATGTAGCAAACCAGAATCGTGGGAGGAATCCAAATCAAGGACAAGAAAAGCCAGTCAAATGCTACAACTGTGGTGGTGAGGGACACATTGCTAGGAACTGCACATCTCCAAAACATCCACAGAATGCAGAATACTTCAGAGACAAAATGCTCCTTGTGCAAGCTCGGATAATGGAGCAACTTTGGATGAAGAGGAGTTGTTGTTTCTTGCTGAAGGAAATGCTAAGACATATGATGCTGATGTAGATGAGCAGCCAGTGCAGGGGATGGGTCAGAACAATCCAAATGCATTTCAAGTAGCTGACTGTGATGCTTATGATTCGGATGTGGATGATGAACCAACTGCCTAGTCAATCTTCAAGGCTAGCATCTCTCCTATGGTCTCTCCAAAGGTTCCTTCACCACAACAGGCTGGTCCATCCAAAGAATCAATCATCTCAGAGGTATTAAAACTATACGATGAGGTTGATAAGCAAAAGATACATAATGAAGTACAATCTCTTGAAACTTATGATTCAGATACTGATAATGTAGGCAATAGTAATATTGTCCCATATGATCAATATGTGACACAAAGTGAGAGTGAGATTGTACCAAGTGATGTATCTTCTGCAGTCAATAATGACTGTGCTTTTGATGAATACACTGCATGTGCCCCAGATGATTATGTTACCTCTCAACTAAATGCCTATAAGGAACAAGTTGCTATTTATGAACAACGTGTTAAGTTTGAGTTAACCACCCGTGAGAAGGACCAAATGCGTACAATTATTAGAAAAAGTAATTTTAGAGAAGAAGTATTAAAACAAGAGTTAAAATCCTTACAAGAAAAGTTTTCTAAAACTGCTAAGCAAAAACAAGAACTTTAAGAAAATGTTAAAATGCTTAAGCAAGAATTCAATGCTAAGGAATCAAAACTTTTGAATTAATTTTCCAATCTAAAAAAATTGAAAAACAAGCTTGAAAATAAGTTGTACGTACAAGGGAACACCATTCAGACTGCTCACATGGTCACTAAGCATAGAGTTTTAAGCGATAAGCATAGTATTCCCATTATTAAGGAACCCAACCCTGAGTATGGTAAGAAAGCAAGAGAAGCTCAGAAGGTAATCTATGATGGCAATGAAATCCTTAAGCCTAGACAGAAACCTAGTTGCGCTGAGAATACTGAGGAAGATATACAGTTAGAAGATGTAACTAGAAAGAAATTGGATGAAAAGCTTAAGAGCCCTTTATGCATAGAAAAGAAAATCAGCTATAAAACACCCAACTATGCTAAGGAAAACTGGATTACCTTTAACAAGTTTAGACCTCAAACACTGCTGACCCCTGAACAAGTGTTTTGGAAAAAGGATATGGACATGAAAAAAGCTGAAGAGTTTGTTGAACAGAACCCCCCAAGTAGGAGATTGCTTCCTGCCACTGTTTATCCCCCCAATACCCCAATGCATTTAGTTCCTAGATCTATTTCCACTAAGAGCAAGACCTTAATCAGTCAATATGTAATTTTTCAATTATTTGTTGACTTTGAGAAAACTTGTAAGAAAAGGATCACGCCAACAGGGATAACTGAAGGGGAAAGGGTTTTGAGCAAACAAAAGAATGCTACTTAACCGAGGTCATGCCTTTTTTTAAACAATTAAAAGGTCAATTTGAGAGTCTTAAAAAGGGGATGGATTTAGATATTAAAGAAATGGAAAAGGAATTTGATGCAATGATTGTTGAGGTTAGTGACTATGAGCGAGAATTAAAATATAATGAGATTGAGAGGAAGAACTTGCATACCTTGAATGAGAATCTTATTTCTGAATGTATTGCTCAAGATGTGTTTTACACTGCTACTAATTGTTCCATTAATGCTTCTCAATTTCATGAATTATCTCATTGCTTGAAAGTCTCCCACGATCGTGTCATTGAGCTTGAAAAAACTAACTCTAAACTGCATGATAAAGTTGAATAGGATGATCATGATAACCTGGTGAAACAGTTTTCTAAATTGGAAGTTGAGCATCTTGCTTTGCAATTAAAATATCAACATCTAAAAGAAAATGTTAAAACCTCAAATATCAAGACATCCTTGGATGCACCTGAATTTGATGCAGTTTTTGAAATTAGCAAACGTGATGAACAGATTCGAGCTCATTGTAACACGATTAGAAAATTGAGAACCCAAATTTCACAATTAAAGGGTGAAAAGAACAATGTGACAGGCTCCCAAATGCCTCCTCCTTTAGATTCTCAGAGTTCTCAGACTTTTCATCTTCAAAACTTGATTAATGTTTTACAAAAGGAAAATGAGAGTTTTCTAGAAGAAAATGAAAAGGTAAAACAACACTTTAAAGAGTTATATGATTCAATTAAAGTCACTCGTGACAAGAACAACGAAAAAATAACGTCTTTACAAAAGGAAATTGAGAATCTGAAGAGTCAGGAAACAGGGAAAATGCCACTTGTCTTTAATGAGAATGTTGCATCAAAGTCATCTGCTGACGGCAAATATACTGTGACTGTCAAATATATTCCTCCTCGTCTTAGGAATAATGAACTTGTGTTTCATAACTATTGTGCTCACCTTAAGGATAGTCTAGAATGTCTCCGTGAGATTGTGGAAGAGGATTTCATAAATAACCCTCTTGATAGAGAAATTAGGTTTGCTTGCATTCAGGCCAAACGATCTCAAGAGCTGCTAGAATGCTTAATTGCAACATGTCCTAAATCCTTAGGTGCGAAAGGAAAAGCTGTGATGCCTTGTTCTATGCCTAGTGCCAAGCACACAAACCATTATATGCCCAATGTTAGGAAAGTGAACACTAATGTGCCTTCAAGTAGTTCAGATCCTTGCACGTCTAGTTCAGGAATGCAAAAAGTAGATCAACCAACTAATGTTCCCATAATTCCCTCCACAGGAGTAATCAGTGACATAAAAGTAAGTGGGTCAAAGCCTCAAGGCAATACCAAGCAAGATAGGACCTCACAAGCTAAGAGTGTGCATTGGAAGAGAGTAGAAGAACACCCTAGGAATATTAAGTTTGAGTTTAATAAAACGAATCGTGTTGATTCTAGTATTAGCCATAGGCGTACTGTAATTAATTCGAATTCTACTACTATCTGCAAACCATGTAATGATGATTGCTTGATTTCTGTTACTAATCATGAATGTGGTGTGAATGTTTTGTCTAATGCTGTGAAATGCCCTGTTAAAACTGTTAATGCTAAAAATCAAGCTAAGAAGGCTAAAAGGCAAAGGCGAAAGAAAGTTAGAAAACAGTGGAAACCCACAGGAAGAATATTTAGTAAAATAGGTTATCAATGGATACCTTCTGGCCATAAGGTTAATGAGTTCTGCCCTTAATTTGCTAAGACAATGCCCACTAGAAAATGGATGCCTACTGGTAGAACTATTCCCTTAAGAAGTAAACATACTTTGAATAGGTCAAATACGGACATTAGCACTGCATCCATTTTTGATGATTCCATTGTTTCAACTTCTGATGTGGGTGCTCCAATTACTGTTACTAACCAATTGGAACCCATTTCTGCATGGGGCTCCCAATTATCCAGTTATCCATTCTTGTCTGTGTTCAACTGCAGATCGTTCAAATCGCTCGTGGTACCGGACTCAGTGCTGTTCCAAGCATATGACTAGAGACCGGTCGCAGCTCATGAACTTCGTGAGCAAATTCATCGGGACTGTTAGATTCGGGAACGATCATTTCGGTGCAATTATGGGTTATGGAGATTATGTTGTCGGTGATAGTGTTATCTCCCGGGTATATTACGTAGAAGGTCTTGGTCATAACTTATTCTCTGTCGGTCATTTCTGTGATTCTGATCTAGAAGTGGCCTTCAGAAAACATACTTGTTTCGTTCGAGAACTTGATGGTAAAGAACTTTTAAGAGGAACTCGTGGTTCAAATCTATACACCATCTCTATCGAAGATATGATGAAGTCTTCTCCAATCTGCTTGTTGTCAAAGGCTTCGAAGACGAAGTCATGGTTATGGCATCGTCGTCTCAATCACTTGAACTTCGGCACCATCAATGATCTCTCCAGAAAGGACTTAGTTGTAGGTTTACCTAGACTAAAGTATGAAAAGGATCATCTTTGTTCAACATGACAATTGGGAAAAATCAAGAAGTATGCCCACAAACCCAAACCTACAAACTCCGTTACAAAAGTTCTTCATACAATTCACATGGATTTATGTGGACCCATGAGAGTGCAGAATATCTTTCGGAAGAAATATGTGTTAGTTGTGGTTGATGATTACTCTCGATTCACCTGGGTTAAGTTCCTAAGGACAAAGGATGAAACTCCAGATATCATCATCAAACTTATCAAACAGCTGCAAGTTCGACTTAACAAAACTGTCAGAATCATTCGAACAAACAATGGAACTGAGTTTGTTAATAAAAAACTTAGTGAGTTTTATGATAGTGTTGGAATCAGTCATCAAAGAAGTGTTCCACGAACTCCTCAACAGAACGGTGTAGTTGAAAGATGAAATCGAACTCTTGTGGAAGCCGCAAGAACAATGCTGATATACTCAAAGGTTCCAATGTTTCTCTGGGGTGAAGCCATTGCCACTGCATGCTACACTCAAAATCGATCCCTAATTCACACCGCTCATGGAAAAACTCCATATGAACTTGTCCACAACAGAAAACCTAATCTCTCTTTCCTTCGTGTGTTTGGTGCATTGTGTTATCCAACTAATGAGGGACAAGACTTAGGCAAACTTAAAGCTAAAGCGAACATTGGAGTATTTGTAGGATATGCACCAAACAAAAAGGGATATCGAATCTACAACAAAAGTTTCTGAAATATCATGGAAACAATTCACGTTACGTTCGATGAGCTGACCGGTCCAATGGCTCCGGACAACCCAGCTTCGGACCCGCATCATCAAATAGTCCCATCAGTTCTACTCTTGTATACGATTCTTCGCCAGCAACTCCTTATGTACCTCCTTCAAAAGATGACTTGAAGAAACTGTTTGATCCAATGTTTGATGAACACTATGAGCCAACGGCTAATGATCTGTCAATTCCATCATCAGAGGCTGCTACTATCCCTGTCAATGAAGTTAACCCTTCAGTTTCTATGACGCTTAAGTCAAGAAGCGCCTTCTGATCACTCGTCTCATCAAAAATCATCAATCATCGAATGTACATCATGGAAGTGTTTCGCACTCTGATGGAGAGAATCCCTTTGCTACTCCTGGAGATGCACCATTTGAAAACATATTTGCTCCTGAATCATCATCAGAACCATCTTCATCAGAGAAATCAACTCGCTACTTCAGCCTCAACAACAGCCACATGAACATCTCAGAAAATGGACTCACGATCATCCATTGGACAACATCATTGGAAACCCCTATCGTCCAGTTTCCACACGGAAACAACTTGCAATCGATGCCTTATGGTGCTTCTTCAACTCTGTACTCTCTAAGGTCGAACCAAAAGATGTTAAACTGCCATGAATGAAGACAGCTGGTTCAATGCCATGCAAGAAGAAATTCATGAGTTTGATCGACTTGATGTATGGGAATTAGTACCGCTCCAGTTGTGCTATGATCATTACTATAAAGTGGATCTTCAAAGTGAAACTTGATGAGCATGGTGATGTTTTAAAGAACAAGGCTCGATTGGTTGCAAAAGGATACCGTCAAAAGGAGGGTATTGACTTTGAAGAGTCATTTGCTCTAGTTGCTCGTATCGAGGCAATCAGAATCTTCTTGGCTAATGCTGCTAGTAAGAACATGGTGGTTTATCAGATGGATGTAAAGACGGCATTTCTTAACGGAGATCTTAAAGAAGTCATATACGTTAGTCAACCTGAAGGCTTTGTGAATCCAGAACATCCTACTCACGTCTATCATTTGAAGAAGGCTCTTTATGGTTTAAAGCAAGCTCCAAGGGCATGGTATGATATGCTATCAAAGTTTCTTCTATCTACTGGATTCATCAAAGGAGCAGTTGATCCGACATTGTTCACCAAAAAGTCAGGAAAACATTTAATTAACGTTCAAATATATGTTGATGATATTATTTTTGCCTCGACTGACCCCAATGAATGTGATCGTTTTTCAATTGAAATGGGTTCCAAATTTCAAATGTCAACGATGGGACAAATGTCATTTTTCTTGGGATTACAAATTTCACAAAGTCCCGGAGGCATTTTTATAAATCAATCTAAATATGCAAATGAGATTTTAAAGAAATTTGGATTTGATTCTAGTGACCCTGTTGACACTCCTATGATAGAGCGTACTAAACTGGATGAGGACCACTTAGGGATCATGGTAGACCAAACGAAATATCGTAGTATGATTGGATCCTCGATGTACCTCACACCAAGTAGACCGACATTCTACTCGCCGTTTGCATGTGTGCTAGATATCAGGCTAAGCCTACCAAAAGGCACCTTGAAGTCGTTAAACGGGTCTTTCGGTATCTCCAAGGAACCATCAATATGGGACTTTGGTACCGAAGGACACCGGTATGTCACTAACAGCCTATGCAGATGCTGATCATGCAAGATGTCAAGATACTCATTGAAGTACGCCCGGAGGTGCTCGCTTTTGGTGATAAGCTTATGAGCTGGTCTTCAAAGAAACAAATAAGTACTTCTATTTCCTCTACAGAGGATGAATACATAGCCATGTCATCTTGTTGTGCTCAAATCCTATGGATGAGATCCCAATTATCTGACTATGGCTTTGAATTCAACAAAATCCCTCTGTATTGTGATAATAAAAGTGCTATTGCTCTCTCATGCAACAATGTTCAACATTCAAGAGCCAAGCACATCGACATTCGACATCATTTCATTCGGGAACAAGTGGAAAAAGGTGTGGTGGAACTCTATTTTGTGAGGTCTGAATACCAGTTAGCAGACATCTTCACCAAAGCTCTTCCTAGAGAACGTTTTGAGTTTATCCTTCCACGACTTGGTCTAAAGAGTCTTCAACCGGAAACACTTAAACGTCTTCAAGAGGAAGAAGAGGAGTAAAAGGTCTTTCCTCATTTATCTCTTGTATATATTTATTCAAAAAGCAAAATACAAAATTTCAAAACCCACAAAAGAAAATATAAAAATATAAAATTCTCAAAAAATCCATAAAAATTAGAAAATCTTGAAAAATTCCAAAAATATTGTTATTTTGTCATGTTTTTCCTTATTCGATATCATCTACGGACTTTGTGTTGACATTCAAAGAATGTTACGGGTCTCTAGATGTTCTTCGAATGTGCATAGTTTTGTTTAAAAAAAAATGAGGCGGAGAAAAATGGTGGTTTATTATCATTTCAGGCAGTAACCCGTTTTAAAAGGCAAAGGACAGAGCCATGCTTTATCTTATTTTTTTAAAAATCTCATGCTCTGATTCTTAAAAAAAATGTTTGTCATCAAAAGGACAAATGTTTCTCTTTCCAAATATTTTTCCGTCTAATGATTCTTCTGAAAAATATTTGCCATCTAATGAAAACTAAATTGCTTTGAAAATAATTCGTACTCTATTATTAGTGTAAATCATTTGTGCTTATCATCTGTCAAAATCTCTATCTCACAATCAATAGCTTGTGTCATTGCTTGAGGGGGAGAATGATTTTATTCGAATTAAAAAGGTTATTTTGAAAGGTCATTTTTCAAACAATTGGCACGTAAATGAGCAAGGGTTATTCTTGGAAAATCAAAAAGGAACAATGCTTTATACAGTTGATTCAAAACCTTTGCTAATGTTATGTTTTCAAAAGATACTCTTGCATGTTTAAACAATGGAGTTTAACGTCTGAAAATCTGATCCTTATCAGTTAAAATGTTCTTTTCAAAAGCAAGTCACTATTCTCCTCAAAAAGCTTTCAAAATTTAATTTAAATCAATAGAGATCACAACTCTCAAAGGATTTGGAAAGTGTGATCGGGGAAGAATTTGTGATTTAAAGTGGATTTAAACTGATAACTTGATAATTGGTTTTATAAGTGTTTAGCAAGCTTTCCTTCCCACATGTGCCAAACGATTTCAAATTTTCCATGCACATGTTGAGGGGGAGCATCTTTTTAAACCAAAAAGAATTGAAACATGATTGACTTGTCTCTAAGTGCAGGTTCCCTCTAGTATGTGCAAAACTCTTTCAAATCTCGAGGCACATATTGAGGGGGAGCAAACTTTTGAAAACCTTATCCTTCCCCAATATGCTTTATCTACTTGATTTAATCAGGGAACTGATGATGATATCTTTTAGAAAATGGTAATCAAAGAAGTTAATTCTTCCTCTTGCCTCCGTGTGATAAAACGATTTCAAATACATGATGCACATGTTGAGGGTGAGCTCTCTTTCTAAAATTATCAAATACAATTCAGGTACAAAATGCTTTGATAATATATCACAAGTATCTGGATTGAGTTTCAAATAGTTTTCGATTGGTTCCAATGGCAGATGAACAATACCAAATAGACTGACCAAATTTACTTTATGCATGGTGATATAAGGATGATAAGGTTAGGTTTTTGTTCCCATGATCCGCCAGAACCGGAGGGATCTACCAGGGACAATCCACTAGATAGTGTAGAAGTCCTTAGGTATGATGAAAAAGGAGAAATGTGAGATATGGGAAGAGTGCGGACTGAGACAGAGCTAGTACTGGAATAAACCCAACAAGGTTCTAGTTATGAAGTCTTGGTAAGCAATGAAGGGGTTGAAGAATGAAAAAGAATTGAATGAGAAAAGGGTAAAAATAAATAGCCCTCCAATAATTCAACCTTAGGGCAGATACCGGGTTCAATTCATATGCTACTGGTGGTTACTAAGGTAACACTGGTATTGAAGACAAGACGTCATGGACCCAGTGACACACTGCACTACAACTTCCCAAACCACTCAAGTTCCTCTTAAAAGGGCTTGTTTCATTCACACGGGGAACCGACATTTTCTATCGACTTTCTCTTAGAGATTGTTGATATTGAAGAAGGAGACCATCTCCCTAGTCTCCGGCATAGGAACCAAAATATGCACAATTGAGTCTAGAGCCACGAGATCGTCAAATAAATCTCATTAGGACACTAAATTAACGAAGTCTTGCTGTTTCACACAATGTGGAAAGTAAGTATATATTGAGAGTCCTTCGCATTATCCTTGTGATATTGCCAGAACATCTGAGTGATATGCAAACATATTCACAATGAAGATGGAAAGCCTTCTGGAGCCAACATCAAACAAGCTCCTGGTGGGTGGCATGTGAGATCTATCCAATAGATCAACCATGTGACAACCGAACAAAAACAATGGGGCGATTTAATCTTTTGAATCAATCTGGTTCAGGTTATGGATTGACGGATACCTTTGAAAAACCGGTCGTTGTGCTTAAAAACTTTTTCTTTAGCACATCGACGCGGTACTAATATTTCAAATAAAAGGTGTTTATGATTGATAATTGATTTTCATTAAAACCTTCGTTGTATTGCAAAAACAATTTCTATTGAGTGGTACACGATTGTTTTTCAAATCTCTTTTCATCAATCAGTGAATCTCAATTCGCTGGTTCACTCACTCCGTGTTGTCTTCTTTGAGACGTTCCGGTTTGAGAACAACTAGAGCAGCTGCGAAACCATGTCAAGGAAATTCTTCGGAATTATACCTGATCACAGGCAGTACTTGTACTGATCAACGGGGAACCGTGGACCGTGTACCTCAATTCAACGAAAGTGATCAAAGACACTTTCGTGTACTTTATTGCTAACTTTGTATGTAGGTACGCTGACGCGTTTGCGGTGATAAGAATGAAGCAGTCAATCCATAGCCGCATGCTCACACTACACATTCATCTCTAAAGAAATCATGATAAGTGCTTCAACGACTCTAATACTTTCACTCCATGCTTCTGCTATGCTGCTACAAATATCATGAACCAATAAAAGCTTCCGCTACTCTGATGAGAATATATCATGATCCAGAATGTGAGCATGTCGGTCCAAATGTCACAACATCACATAATACCAACACCACAATGGATGAGTCGAGATTTATGTTAGTTGATGATCTCAATGCTGGCTCAAAACTCATCATCACGTGGATCGGTTAAAGACCTCCACTTGAAATTATCCAAACATGCGGAACATGAAGAATCAATGACTACGAGCTCGAGCAAAGAACTTAATCAAGAATCATAGAACAATCTAATGTAATATCTGTTTGTATTCATTGTAAATTGAGGTGACCTCCCTTAGGGGGAGATTGTTAGGAATTAGAAAATTCAGTCGTTAAAGAGTCGGTCACCTCAAGTATATGTATTCGATAGATAGCTCGTAGTCATAGTCATAATATGTTAGTAAGTATTTTGTTAAGTAACACCGTGGAGGACGGACGGGTCTTTACCCACTGTATGCCTGATCCACAGCCCGTAGGTGGCGTTTATTTGTAAGACACTAAAAATACCCTCTACCACCCAAGGTAGAGGGTTGGAGCTTCAATACCATTTTTCTTTGTTTCACATAGTTCCCAACTCTCTTCCCTTTCTCTCTCTAGAATTTTGTCTCTCTAAACATATTGAACGCCCCATTTGATTATGGTTTAGTGTGTTTGTGAAATCCTATATCCTACATATCACATACCACAACCAAAAGCTATAAGCTTCATCTCGAAACATAAAGTCAACAACAAAAGCCATGACTCGGCCTGACCATCTCCCAAAAAATCAACAACCGACACTTACTAGTTGGACAAATGGTCTGCTAAATTTACCCATGGTCAGATTGATGCACAAGTAATGTCCTTGGATAACCAAAATTTTGACAGTAACAAATTGAGTTGCAAAGATCGGTACTTAACTATGATAATCAATAAATTATTCTAAGAAACTGTCAAAATATTACTATAATTGTTGTTTATTTCTTCAAAGGTGAAATGTAATGATGAACACTCTCGCTTGTAATCATTTATATAGATCTAGGAACCAATTTTAGTATATTTAAAATCCTAACTAACCAAGTACTAAATTTTGCATTAAGTTGCGGAACACATGGACCAGTTGACATCTAGACAAAAATCAAGTTTTTGGTATAATGACTAACCCACATCAACTTAATTTCTTTATATGTGGATAGAGCGATAACTAATAGCTACAATGTTGTTTATAAAAAATTATGGTGTGTTGACAAATACAACTACAGACATTCAACATCCCTTCAAGGTTGTTGGTAAATAGGCAACACATTTGATTTTCAGCTAAACCAATTGTGAGCTGGTCAATATGCCGCGAATACACTTTCTTAATACAAAAGGTGAAATGCATTCTTTTTACTAAGAACAGCCTTTTCACAAGGTCCTTCTGATATAGTGCTTTAAATACATTATCGGAACGACAAAAGTAAAGAAAAGAAAAGCATAACAGGTTAACAAAACAAACCTGAAAGTTTCTTTTTTATCATTCATAACCTAGCTAATCAGCTCAAATTTAATTTTTTTTTATCATTCCGTCTTGTGCTTAATCCACAGGAGTACTAAAAACAAAATCGAGCATGAAATTTAGCACAAACATAATCTATAAATCCATACTTTAATAAAAGAAACTAAAGAAGAAACATAACATAAAATGTATCCATTTATATGACAAAGAAACTGTAAAATGGCTAAATGTGTATACATATTTCATCAAACACTTAATGGGCATTGAATACAACAAAAGTGTTGGGTTTAGAAAATCCGATAGTTAAAGACTCGGTCACCTCAAGTATATGTACTCGTTAGAAAGCTCGTAGTCATAGTCGTTTAGTTATAGTTAGTAGTTAGTTAAGTAACACCGTGGAGGACGGACGGTTCTTTACCCACTGTATGCCTGATCCACAGCCCGTAGGTGGCGTATATTGTAAGACACTATAAATACCCTTTGCCTAGCAAGGAAAAGGGTTGGAGCTTCATAATGTATTTTTCTTTCTCTTACTAGAAGTTCCCATTTCTCTCCACTTTCTCTCTCTAGAACCTCATTCATACGAATTCTTGTGTTATGATTATGTGTTTGTGAAAACCAATATGTTACAAATGGTATCAAGAGCCATGGTTTGATCATCTACTTTACATGTTCTTGGATTCTTAGTTGGTTTTCATAAGTTTTGGGTTTGAATGAGTTTAGAGACATTTTCACCATTTTGTTCTTATTTAGTATTAAAGTTTGGTTTTTGATTGTACTTTTGTGTTTAGGATCATTATATTAGTTTAGTTTTTGGTTTGAAAGGCTAGATTCATCTTGGTTGTGGTGTTTTTTATTGAAAAAGTTTGTTTTTTTTTAAGTTTTCTTGGGTGCAATTTGGTCCTCGTACACTAATTCTTGACTACGGTTTGATATATTTTGGGAGCGACTAGACCTTAGTTTTGTGCGGTTTGATCTTGTACGCACTGCAGTTTGAGTATTTTATGTATGCGGTTTGATCTAATTGCTGCGACTCGCTAGTATTTTTCCTGTGACTTGTTATTTTTTATGCGTTTGAAGAGAAAAGGACAAAAGGAGAAGTAGTGGGTGTACTATTGTCCCCTTGCGAGTTGTCAAAAGGTGCTATTTGTCATCTGCGGTTTGATAATAGGTGCGATTTGATTGATGCGGTGTGACAATCCGTACTTTCAGGTCATTGAAGCGAGGATGAGTGGATAGATCTATCGAGGGTGACGCCTCCATCCGGGTTGGTGAATCCCAACCAGGTGAACGGATGCATTTCATTTGATTTCATTTCAGAGTTGTCTGGCAAACACTCTGTGGAGGGGCATACATTATTGATCGCCTAGTTTCGGGGTCATAGGCTTAAGGCAATTGTAACATTATTTTTACGTGACTTGATTGTCATGCATGGTCAATACTTGTGTAGTCGTATAAAATGTTTACATAAACCTATGATTTCTCACCAACATTATTGTTGACGTTTTTAGCAATGTATTTTCGTGTAACCGGCACGCTCATCATGACATGGTTAGGGACCTATATTTTGAGTCGCGGCGTCGACTTACATTATGTACATTATGGTTTATTTCAAAACATCGTTGGGATATGTAACATATTTGTATTTCCTTAAACTTGTTAAACCTTTTGGGACCGATGTTGTACTCGATTATGTTTTATGAAATATCCAACGATGTGTTTTTAAAGCGACACTTTAGGTCGTTCAATATAACTGTGATGTGGTGCTATGACAGTCAATGCCCCGTGAATTTCATTCATTTTGCAAAATGTAAATTGGGGGTGTGATGATTGGTATCGAGCCAGTTATAGAGAACTAAGTTGCATCATTGACCCTAGACTATAGCTACATTATCATAGCATCTCATCATTTCATCATTGTACATGTTCATTGTTATCATGCGGATTCACTTACACTTTGTTCGAGATTATTTACATTTATTTCATATCGGTTGTCACAGACATGTCTTCAGATTCTCACCCTATTACCATATCATCGGATGATGATCCATCACATTCCACCGAGATTGTATCTTCTATCGGATCCACCGCAGCCTTCCCAATCGATCATGACCGACACGAGACCGAACCCTTCGAGGAGGGCGAGGTTGCACCCACACCTCACGTTAGCCCAGTTCATAACCCGTTGCTTGCACCATCACCACCAAAGCACCTCTCGCCACACCATCATCACCATCATCATCATACTTTCTTAGAGATCCCGCACCAAGATCGGACTTGCCGCCCAAAAGCGTGCGCGTTTCGATATCCCTACACCACCATCGACCGAGCCCGAGCCCCGTTAGATTTGAGTTAGGCGAGAGTTCTAGGGCGCTGCACGACGCCTTCCACGAGGCATTAGGTGCCCGTGACGACCACGCGCTATTCTGATTGATAGTTTGACTCGGCTTGCGGAGTTGTCGGTTGACAGATTGAGCCCATCGCCGAGGAGGTCGAGGGTTTGATATTAGGCGTGGTTTGTATTGACTTAGAGTTTCGTGGTCTTCAGCACCGGCATTCGTGATAGGAGCATATCACGAGTTGAGGAGATGCCCGAGCTGTTTGACCGAGCCGAGATGACTGTGGTGAGTTACGAGTCACCACAGGAGTTAGCTTTAGCCCGTGAGCGTATTGTTACATTGCGTGGTCGATGGATGAGATGAGGAGTTTGATTGATAGTTTGGTTATGCGGTTCGTGATCTTCGTGATAGGGCGTGAGCACCATGAGGTGCCTTATGTAGACTTTTGTCATTGTATAGTTTTGACCATTAGTATCCTAGTCACGGGGTGTGTGACGTAGTTTAAAGAACTTGTTGTATTTTGGTTGTTGTACAAACAAATTATCAAGTATTGACTCTACTATTATGAATGGTTATTATTATCTATGATATCGGTCCATGTAGGCCGAAATTTTCATGTATATTATTCACGTGTGTTGTGATTATATTGTGATATTTCGTTATTGTTCCGTTGTGATTCCATTTATCTTTATGCATGATGTGGTTGTGGATATATTTGTATGATGGTTGTTTCTTCTTACGAGTTCTCATGATTGTTTCATATTGTGATTTTGAAGAGTTATGGCACCGAAGAAAGCTACAGTTGAGATGACTCGCCGCTATTCAAGTTGGTAAACGATAGCATTGCTAATGCACTAAGAGTCGAACGAGAAACAAGCCGCCGCCGCCGAAGCCGCTAGTTTAGCTACTGCTACTACTGGTAATGTCGGAGGATCTGGGGTTAAGAAATGCTCGTACAAAGATTTCAAAAGTCGAACCCACTAAGTTTCGTGGTATCGAGGGAGCAACAGCAATGATTAGATGGTTTGAAAAGTTGGAGTCGGTATTTTTGCTTTGTAACTGTCCGGATGACAGTAAAGTTAAGTTTGCTACGAGCACTTTGCTCGATGGAGCGTTGTCATGGTGGAATTCATACGCTCAACCGATTGGTATGGAGAATGCTTTTAAGCTTTCGTGGGAGGAATTTAAGAACTTGGTGACTAAGAAGTTTTGTCCTCTGACGAAATCAAGAAGTTAGAGACGGAGTTCTACGAATTGGTCACTATTGGTTATGACATTGATACGCATATTCGAGATTTCGTGAACTATCCGCGTTATGCCCATCAATGGTATCTGATAATGAAAAATTGCTAGAGGCTTTTATTGGAGGACTTCCCGAAGTGATTCAAGGAGATGTGACATCGTTCGATCCGCAAACTATCGAGGAAGCCATTCGAGTTACTCAGAAATTGATGGCTCAAGTGGTGAAGCGAGGCAAGTACACCACTACCAACCGGCAACAACAAAGAACCCCAACAACCGTTTCAACACTAACCGAGGCAACTACAACAACAATAACAAGCGCAAGTGGGACAACAGGGGTAGGAATGCTACTCAACAACAGCCAAGAGGCAAGAAGTTGCTAAGGTTTATGCCGCAGTCAAAAGAAGGAAAAGGATATTCGGGGGTTTTGCCGAAGTGTAATAAGTGTTTGAGTCACCACAATCCGGTCGATGTCCCGATCCATGTGAGAAGTGCAAGAAAGTTGGTCACCGTACTAGGGATTGCAATGCACCACAAGTTACATGTTTTGGTTATGGGAAATTGGACACTACAAGAGGGATTGCAAGAAAGGAAAGAATCAAGCAAATCCGAATCAAGAAGGTTTGGCACGAGGAAGGGTTTACGCCATCGGAGGCGGAGAAGATAGGGAGGACCCGAATGTCATAACGGGTACGCTTCTTCTCAATAATCGTTACGCCAGCTTTTATTTGATTCGGGTGCCGATAAAAGTTTTGTGTCCAATGCATTTGTACCTTTGCTCAACATTAAACCAACTACATTAGACATATCATACAACGTTGAATTAGCTAATGGTAGCGTAGTTTGCACCAACACCATTGTTCGCGGTTGCACATTCAATTTTCTTAATCATCCCTTCAACATAGACCTCATGCCCGTAGATCTTGGTAGTTTTGATGTCGTCATCGGCATGGACTGGTTATCTAAGCATCGTGCGAAGATCATTTGTGATGAGAAAGTTGTTCATCTTCCTTATAACGGCGAAACTTTGATTATTCGTGGGGAACGAAGTGGAACCAGACTTAGTATCATATCGTGCATCAAAACGGAGAAGTACATTAAGAAAGGTTGTCTTGCTTTCTTAGCTCATGTAACCGAGAAAAAGTCGGAGGAGAAGCGACTTGAAGATGTTCCTATTGTTCGTGAATTTTCTGAAGTATTTCCGAGGATTTACCGACTTCCACCGCTCGACAAGTAGAATTTCAAATTGACTTAGTGCCCGGAGCTGCACCGATTGCGCGAGCACCGTACCGCCTAGCACCATCCGAAATGCAAGAGTTGTCTAATCAATTGCAAGAGCTTTTAGACAAAGGATTCATTAGGCCGAGTTCTTCGCCTTGGGGAGCACCGGTTTTGTTTGTGAAGAAGAAGGATGGATCCTTCCGAATGTGCATAGATTATAGAGAATTGAACAAGTTAACGGTGAAGAATCGTTACCCACTCCCAGAATTGATGACTTGTTCGATCAGTTGCAAGGTTCCAGTATTTACTCCAAGATTGATCTTCGATCGGGTTATCATCGCTTCGAAGTTCGGAAGAGGATATTCAAAACAGCGTTTAGAACACGTTACGGTCATTACGAGTTTCAAGTGATGCCGTTTGGATTGACTAATGCACCGGCGGTATTCATGGATCTCATGAATAGAGTTTGTAAGTCGTATTTGGACAAGTTTGTTATTGTGTTCATTGACGACATCTTGATCTACTCCAAGAGCAAGGAAGAGCACGAAGAGCATTTAAGGATGATTTTAAGGCTACTCAAGAATGAGAAGTTGTATGCCAAATTTTCAAAGTGTGATTTTTGGAACCACAAAGTGCAATTTCTTGGTCATGTCATTGATAGTCATGGACTACAAGTTGATCCAAAGAAAGATTGAAGCCGTGAATGATTGGGCTACTCCAACGAATCCTACAGAAATTCGACAATTTCTAGGACTAGCCGGTTATTACCGAAGGTTCATCGAAGGTTTTTCGAAGATAGCGAGACCTTTGACCAAGTTGACGCAGAAAAACAAGAAGTACGAGTGGGGAAAGAAACAAGAAACTGCTTTTCGCTTGTTGAAGCAAAAGCTTTGCAGCGCCGATTTTGGCACTACCTGAAGGCATTGAGAACTTTGTTGTATATTGCGACGCTTCGCATAAAGGACTAGGGCGTTTTAATGCAAAACGAGAAAGTGATTGCGTATGCTTCTCGACAACTTAAGACTCATGAAAAGAACTACACAACTCATGATCTCGAATTAGGAGCCGTAGTTTTGCGCTCAAGATTTGGAGACACTACCTCTATGGTACAAAGTGCACAGTGTTTACCGACCACAAGAGTTTGCAATATATTCTTGATCGGAAGGAGCTTAATATGAGGCAACGTCGTTGGTTGGAGTTACTCAGCGACTATGACTGTGAAATCAAGTATCACCCGGGAAAAGCCAATGTTGTGGCTGATGCTCTTAGTCGGAAAGAGAGGCCTAAACCTTTAAGAGTTCGATCATTGGGAATGACGATTATTTCTCCTTTACCGTCGAAAATTCATGAAGCACAAGTCGAGGCACTTAAGGAGGAGAATCGACCAAGTGAAAAGCTTTATGGTATGCCCGAAAGCGCAAATGGTTTTGTAAAGAGAGCGGATGGAGTACTATGTTTCAAGGATAGAATGTGGGTTCCATTGCATGGCGGAATACGAGAATTGATTATGCATGAGTCGCATAAGTCAAAGTATTCTATTCATCCGGGATCGGATAAGATGTATCAAGATCTTAAGAAGCTTTATTGGTGGCCGAACATGAAAGCGGAGATTGCCACGCACGTTAGCAAATGTCTTACTGTGCTAAGGTGAAAGTCGAATACCGTAAGCCCTCGGTTTACTCCAACAACAGGAAATTCCTCAATGGAAATGGGAACGCATTACAATGGACTTTGTTACGAAACTTCCTAAGACATCGGGAGGTTACGATGCTATTTGGGTAATTGTTGATCGCCTTACCAAGTCAGCTCATTTCATACCGATTAGAGAGACTTATTCCATGGAGCAACTCACTAGACTTTATGTCAAGGAAATAGTCTCGAGGCACGAAGCACCAATTTCTATCATTTCCGACAGAGATAGTCGATTCACTTCAAACTTTTGGAATTCATTGCAAGATTCATTCGAACCAAATTAGAGATGAGCACAGCATATCACCCACAAACCGACGGTCAAAGTGAAAGGACCATTCAAACATTAGAAGACATGCTTAGAGCATGTGTCATTGATTTTGGAAATGGTTGGGCTAACCATTTGCCATTGATAGAATTCTCGTACAACAATAGTTATCACACCAATATAAAGATGGCACCATTCGAGGCAATCAGATGGTCGTAAGTGCCGTTCACCCGCTTGTTGGGCGAAGTAGGAGACGCATCGGTCCGTAAATGGTACGGGAAACCACCGAGAAGATTGTTCAGATTCGGATCGACTTAGAACCGCAAGAAGTCGACAAAAGTTATGCGGATGGTAGACGCAAGGATTTGGAATTTCAAGTGGGAGACAAAGTTATGTTGAAAGTATCGCCTTGGAAGGGCGTGGTACGCTTTTGGAAAACGTGGAAAGTTAAACCGAGATACATAGGACCGTTCAAGATTTTGAGCCGAAGTTGGTCCGGTAGCTTATCGCCTTGATCTTACACCGTAACTCGCCATGTGCACAACACGTTTCATGTTTCAAACTTGAAGAAGTGTCTTTCGGACGAATCGCTCGTTATTCCATTGGCCGAAGTTCAGCTTGACGACAAACTCCATTTTGTAGAAGAACTCGTAGAAATCATGGACCGCGAGGTCAAGCAGTTGAAACAGAGTCGAATTCCTATCGTCAAGGTTCGCTGGAATTCTCGTCCGAGGTCCCGAGTTTACTTGGGAACGGAAGACCGATGCGACGCAAGTATCCACATCTTTTCGCCGACACCGTTAGACCTAACAACGATTGAATTCAGGGACTGAATTCCTTTTGGGATGGGCGAATGTGACAATCCGTACTTTCGTGTCATTTCTACACCGTTCACGTTTCATTATTTCAACATTTTAGTAAACTTGGTTTACTTGGTTCAAATTCGCGTAACCTTGAGGTTTAGCGTAATTCATGATCATGACAGCACGTACATTTCATATGGACTATGAGTAGTCTACATTTCATGGACATCATGTGCATATCATTCATTCATTCACGACATTTCATTTCACCCTTCAACGCGTAATTTTTATGTTTAAAAATCTTTATCGCGTGAGTTTTTATTTTAACATTTAATCCGTTACTTTCAAAAATGATCCCGAGGTATTTTTAAACTTACATTTAGTTTATAAAAACTATATTTTTAGTTTTCCTAGTGTTTCACATTTATTTGGTATTTTAATCGTTAAAGTTTAATTATTACGCCGCTTTTTCTTAAAATTTTACGATAATTATTTTATCACCCGATTTTCACGAGGAAAGTATTTTTACAATTTTTATCAACTCATTACATTGTATTTTGATCTAATAAAAACTTTCATTTTACTCTAACTTAACTTTACTATACTTATACATTTTATCAAAAGTCTCACAAAATATCTACAAATTACACAAGCTACAAGTAAAAAAAAATATATTATGGTAGACAACCTCCCCAAAACCGCCATAGGGAGGGAGTCTTAATTGATTGGTATGGCTCTCTTACTAAATTGTCTAGCTAATAATTTTGATACAAAAGTCCTACTAACTCAAAGTTTACTTCACACAACTCATTTTATCAAAGGTGTAAAAAAAATCTTTCTCTCCTCTTTTGCTCATCAAGAACCGGCCAAGCTAGAAAACAAAGGGATCAAGAAAATTTTCTTCAAGTTCTAGTGTGTTTAACAATCTAGTTGATACTCTTTCTAAGATTTTGAAATAAAAATCTAGAGTATTTAGGTAACCTTGGTTCTTATCACCTCTTCACTTGCACTAGTAAGCATACTCTCATCATTTTTAAGTTTCCTTGTCATTTTCATATGTTTCTTATCATTTTTGGAGCTTTTATGCATGTTATGTAGTTTATACCATTTCTTTCTTGATTTTTAAGGTTTTATATACTTAATAGTCATCCTATAATTATTCCCAAGTTATTCTTTGGTCTTGATGGTGATTAGGAACCCATGACACCCTAAGAAGGTGTATGGTAGGATTAGATTAGTTTTGGAGTTGATTTGAAGGGATTAGAATAGGTTTTGTCCGAGAAAAACTATTTTCGTAAACTATATTTTACGTTCTGTCCTTAAAACGAATTTCTGGAAAACCAACAGTTGGTACGACATTTTGGTCTTGAGATTTAGAAAATATACTTTAAAACGAATCCGTGGCTTTTTGAACGGATAAAAACGGACTTATAACGAAGAAGTTATGGATTTTACAAGTTTGACGACGGAAAATATTATTTCTGAAAATTTCAGCAACATGTTTTCATTTTGTCCAAGTCAAAAACGAGCCTTAAGCTTCACAAATTATTTCGACTTGTCAAAAATATATTAGTTTACTTTGATACGAAGCTAAGGACATATAAAACGTAGAAAACGGATTTGAAACGACAAAGATATACACTTTTTCTTAAACTTGCCGTAACTAATTTTCTGCACACTATTAGCCAAAACCCACCAACTTTAACCCTTAATATCTTTATGATCGAGACCTTTTGGACGAAAACTCCTGAACTAAAACTTTTAGATATGGATACAAACTTTCCAAAACCGTCGATTTCGTTCTCTAACGATCAACGCACTGTTTTACGACCACTTTTCCGGAGCCATTTTTGGCAATTTCATGATTTTTCCGACGACATTGTTTTGCGACGAAAAGTGGTAATTTCTCTAAAAATCATTATAAAACCATTGTAGGATGACATTTTGACGTAAAAACATGTAAAGTGATTTTTGTTTGGTCAAGGCGTCAAAAGAGTATTTTTCGACGACGAGTAATATTTTCAAAAGGGTCGTAAATGGTATAAATAACATATCAAGTGCATGCATAACATTACATTGCAATTCATGACATATCATATCATTGATAATAGGTCCCGGTTGACGCATCATTTTAAACCTCGGTGTACTCACTTTTGCCGTTATTTCCAGTTTATCCAAGTGAGTTTTCATAGCCCCGTTTTTACATGCTTTCGATTATTTCAAACCCACGGGGGAGAATACATTGCACTACATTTTTTTGTACGATACCAAGTATGTTAAATTCATTACATTGCTTAAGTTACCACATATGCCAATTGAAAGTCCCCATTTCCTGAACCATGAACCGTTAATCATTGAAGCGAGGATGAGTGGATAGATCTATCGAGGGTGACGCCTCCATCCGGGTTGGTGAATCCCAACCGGTGAACGGATGCATTTCATTTGATTTCATTTGAGTTGTCCGCAAACACTCGTGGAGGGGCATACATAATTGATCAGCCTAGTTTCGGGGTCATGGGCTTAAGGCAATTGTAACATTATTTTTACGTGACTTGATTGTCATGCATGGTCAATACTTGTGTAGTCGTATAAAATGTTTACATAAACCTATGATTTCTCACCAACATTATTGTTGACGTTTTTAGCAATGTATTTTCGTGTAACGAGGCACGTTCATCATGACATGGTTAGGGACCTATATTTTGAGTCGCGGCGTCGACTTACATTATGTACATTATGGTTTATTTCAAAACATCGTTGGGATATGTAACATATTTGTATTTCCTTAAACTTGTTAAACCTTTTGGGACCGATGTTGTACTCTGATTATGTTTTTATGAAATATCCAACGATGTGTTTTTAAAACGACACTTTAGGTCGTTCAATATAACTGTGATGTGGTGCTATGACAGTCAATGCCCCCAGGAATTTCATTCCGCTGCAAAACAGGTAAATTGGGGGTGTGACATGCGGTCTGTAATCCTGCGATTTGATTTGTTAATACAAATAAGCCGTAAAAACGTTTATTTATATTTTACGATATTCTAATGTTTTGTCGATAACAAACATAAAATCATTTTAACGAAACAAATAAAATACATAAATGGTTTGAGCCAATAGTTTACTAACACACTTACGTTTTCATATAAAACACTATAACAAGTAATAGTATTTTCATGTTATTGTATGCATATGTATAACAACTAGTGTTTACATAATGGGTATATATATACATACTTAGTATGTATTGTAATGGGTAATGTAATTGGTAAGAATCTAAGTACTTGACACATTAACTAGACACATTGAATGTAGTTGGGTAAAACCCAAAGTCCATGACCCATACTCATGGAGCATAATCTATGTCCCATTGCATGACATCATGCATGAAGTCATAATGGGTATTATCCATAACTCGTTGAGCTAACTCATGACCCATTGACTAGATGCATTGCATCTTCTAGATACATTGTATCTATTTGAATACCCATGGACCAAAGTCCATAACCCATGACCCATGATCCATGACCCACAACCCATTTAGGAGGAGCGTCCTACAGATCCTCAGGAATACACTGGACGGATCCCTCAAGTAAAGGATCCGTGGGACAGTAGTGAATTTTTATCTATAAATAGTGAGCCGTTTATTCATTGTAAGTTGCCACTTCCACATAGACTTTCTCTTAGTATTGTAAACTCTCTAACCTCAGATCCAAAGGATCTTTCTATGTAGTTTTGTTTTTGTGTGATCTTCTAGGTTCCTCTTAAAGGCAAGATCACCACCTCTTGAAGTCGAGCAAGCTCAAGTCCATGAGTTGCCAAGCTTCGTCATCATCAAGACTACTGAAGTTCTCTTGTTGATAGTTCCTTCCTCCCTTCTAGAAGTGTTGTGTCTGATGAGTGTGTAAATACTCATCATTTTTAGTCAAATCTGAACTGCAAAACATTTAAAAACACTCAGAAATGCATCAAAATACTGAAAATATCTCAAAATTGTGTTTTATATGTTTCAGATGCAAAACTATTGAAATCAGATGAAAAACGAGCAAAGTTTGCATAATTGGCAGTTTCAGTCCCTCAACTTTCAAAACTTGTCAAATTTAGTCCCTAGGCACTTATTTTAAAAGAAAAGTCACCAAAGGTCCTTTTGAAATCATAAGTTGTCATAATTAGTCCTTTGGTGAAAAATTTCAAAACTTTTGAGAAATTACAACTTCAGCCCTTGAAATTTCAGAAATTGACAGAAAATACCCTTTGAGTTTCAAAAATGACAAATTCAATCCTTGGTCTAATGGAGAATGTCAAGATTGGCCCTTGAACACATCATCAGAATTTACATTCGTGGTCCCTGAATTTTCAGTTTTGGCAAGATTGGTCCTTTAAATACAATTTGGATCCATAGTTAATCCTTAGTCCATGTTTAATATTGAGGCCCAAAAATACCCAAGCCCAATCATTCATTTACCCGGTCCAAGTTATTAACCCTTTACCCATCTTTTACCCTAAACCTTACCCGGTCAAAGAGTTACCCTAAACCACATCTCTGTCTTCTCCTTTCCCTTGTTTCCCGCCCAAACATAATCCCACAAAACCAAGCCTGACAACCCTCCAACTCCCAAGAACCACGCCACAAATAAAAAACACGTCAGCCCATCCCATCACAGGACCCTAGCTACCATGGGAAACTTTTGTTCCCCACACCAAGAATGAAGACAGAGAGACAAGAGGGCAGTCATGCGTGTTTTATTGTTTTATCTCACTCATGAGAGAGAAGACAGAGACGAGAAAGAAGCAAGAGAGAAGGGAAGACCAAGTCCTGGAGTATAAAAGTTGGTAGCCATGGAGAAGAATAGTTAGTTTTTTTCCAAAGAGTTAGTTTCTAGTTTTTTCAGTTTTAGTTGTTAGTCTAGAATCCTTGCTCTAGCTCATCTTTACTTTCATTGTCATTTTATTTACATGTAATTTTGAATTTCAAGTTAATGCAATTTCAGTTTTCTTTCAATTCCAATTTTTATGCAATCTCACTTTTTATTCATGTTCTTTAGTGGTTTTAGATCCATTTTGCAGTTGTCAATGAAAAAAAAAATAAGTTTTTTTTAAAGTTCCATAACTTCACAGTTTCAAAACAAGAGTTTCTGCCTTTTAGAGGTGTGTCTGGATTTGCATTGTTATTGAGTCAAAACCCTGTTTTGACCCGTGTTGGGTCTTCCATTAGTTAGGTTTTATGTTCAATTGGTGAATTATAAGTCGTTATTTACTAAAAACAAGCTTTTAGTTAGACTTCAAGTGAAATCATTTGGTCTCATTTTTCTGTGATGATAGTCCCAAACAGCCTTCATGAACAATATTTTAGCTTCATTTAACATCTAATTTGTTCAAACTTAGGTTTTATAAGTTCTCATGTTGGTGTACTTAATCTGTTGTCAACTTTTAATGGTTAGCTTATAGGTTTTCTAGCTTAATTTCTAGTCAAAATCCACCCCTCGTAAGGCTGTTTCAACAACCTTCAACAGCAACCCCTGCACCATTTTTGCAGCTAAGTCGTAAACGACTTATTCAGCAATACTTTGGGGCAAAAGTTAGAATAGTTGGTGAACTCAAGGTAGCCAGAAGCTCAGGATCTGCCTCTCTTTCCAGCTTATCTCACGTAAGCTCGAAAGTAACATCCTTGGCCTGTTTGGCTGCAGTTCACTTCAGCTAAGTTTTTTTTGTTTTGTTTTAGTGCTTATCGGACTTAAGTTGGTTTATTTAGATACCCAGGATTCCCTTAGCTAAAGTTTTTCCAAAACTGCTCATCCTTTTAAGTTTAGCTTAAGTGTAGTTCCTTAGCTAATTTAGTGGTCATTAGGACTTTTAGATATCTTATTTTCCATTAAAAGGATTTCCATTAGCATAAATTTGTCTCAACTGTTTTTAGCTTGTATGTTGTTTTTTTTTGTGGCTTATCAATTCATTGGTAGTTAGATATCCTAATCTAAGTTGCTTATTTGCCTTTGCTCTGCTCATCCTAGCTTATTTGCGCTCACAAAAGCTGTCAAGAGGGTGTTTGGTTGGGTCCTGTGACAGCAGACAAGCTGCCCACTGTTGCAGCAGCTTTTGTTTTTCTTTTTAGCTTTTAGGTGTTTAGATCTAGTTTATTAGAAGTATAATATTTCCTTAGTTGCTTTATAGGATTGTGGCACTTACTTTTATTTTTTATTTTAGCTAGTAGTAGCTTAATTGATAGTTTGTTGAAGCATTTCTTTTTCTTTTTGTCCCTTGACTGCCACTGATCCAAACAATTCCTTAGCTGCTTATTTTATAGTTTTGAAAGTTTAGATTTTATCAATAAGTTTAAGTTTGGTCTCTTGTTCAGTTGCAAAAGTTCACTTAAGGGGTGTTTGTTTTTGTCGCCCGCAGCAACCAAACAGCCCCCTTAGTATCTAGCTCATCCAAACAGCCCTTTCATATTTTTTTTTTCTCATTTTGCTGTTAACAACAAGCTGTTACAGCTTGACCAAGTTTTTAATTGAGTTAAATAGGTGTAGTTATTCTTGCTTTATTTTGCACAAGAAGAAAAGAACCAAAAAAGAAAAATAAGTCAAAACAAGGGAGGAAGTGGGATTCGAACCCACAACCTCGTACCCACAATCAGTACCCACACAACTATCCGACAACCAACTGCAGTACTGAGCTCTTTGTGTAATCTTTTACTTAGGTATGATCTTAAAGGGTATGTAGTGTTTAGTTTAAAAATAAAAAGACAAAAACTGACAGAATGGGATTCGAACCCAGGTCTGCAGAAACCTCTTCCCACGCCCCACAGTCAACCAGCACAACCAACTGATCTAAGTACCTTGTCTTGTTTTTTCTTGCACACACAATTCATTTAACTGATTTTGTTTGTCACTTATTCATTTTAGCTTATTAAAGCACTTTGCTTGTATTTAGCTTAATCTCTTTAGCTTTTTCCAACTCTGCATTTTTCCTAGATTAGTTGTAGCTTAAAATATTTTTCATAAAAATTTCATAATTTTCCAAATAGTTTTAGTATTTTTTTTTTATTAGTTTTTACATTTATAGCATTTAATTCGTAATAAATAATTTAAGACTCAAAAAAATATTCCGCTTTTTCCTAAAATTTTCTTTTGTCATGTAGTACGTGAGAAAATTGTTTTTACATTCGTAGAACTTTTATTTTACAAATTTCACGTTTTATCTTGCGCTCCAGCGTAATTTTCGTACATAACGTACGTTTTCATTTTAGGCCACGTTTTTAGATATTTTAAGTTTACGTTTTAATTAAAATAGTTTATTTAAGTCATTTTGTTTTATAAAATCACAAAAACATCATTTTGTAAAAATAGTGATAGCGTTTATTTAATATTTTTTATCTTTTTAATTTCCTTTAATTTGCATTTAAGCCGTTGTAATTTGTTGGCTTTTCCTTAGTTATAATCATATTCAAATCCCTTTTTCCGTTCAAATCTCTCGATCACTATTCGTTGGGTGATCCATTGCATAGCTCGGCGGACATAACGACCCGGGGAGACCCTATACTCCTCAGATCTTCATTGATTTCGTGCTTAAGCAGTTTTAAGCCGGTTACGGTCCGCCATTCACAAGTGGCGGGCTTGTGTGATTTAGCTTGACTGTTTGGCACGCATCAAAATTTTGGCGCCGCTGCCGGGGAGCTGTGTGTGCTGATTATCTTACGTTTAGCAGATTAGTGATTTGAATATTCACTCTTTGTTCATACCATCCATCTGTATGTGTTTATATTTTCTTTATCAAAAATCCAAAAAGATTTTCATTCTTTGTTTTTGCAAAATGTTTATCCAAAAATTCAAAAATATCCATCTTTACCCTCTCACATATTTGATTCTTCATTTCTTACCCTCTAAAATCATTTGATTCTTTCTATGTCTCATCCTCACCCTCTTGGTTGTCAATGGTGTGGTGGTCCTTATAATGGTGGCAATTGCCCCAGTTGTAGCATGGTGGAATCAGGAAACGGGTCTGTCTATAACCAAGATCCCTATTCCCACCATAACACGACTGATTTATTCCATCAGCTACCACACTGTGAGACTCAGCAGTTTTACGGTTGTGAGTACTGTGGTGGTTCACACTACGTTCGATTGTCAATCGGAAAACACGCTTGTCTATGAGCAGGTTCCTGATAACAATTATGACTACAACACATATGACTCACAACCACATCAGTTTTACTGTTGTGAGTATTGTGGAGGTCCTCACTCTAGCTCGGATTGTCAAACAAGGAATCCATTTCCTTGTAACAATTACGACTCTTCGTATCATGACCAACCTCTACAGTACCGACCCACTTCCTCAAACTCTTCTCCTTAATCTTTTGGATTTAGTGAAAGATTTGAAGGAATGTAAACACTCCCAAGATAATCCAAAATCCATGGAAGAATTGTTAGTCAAGAACAGTCAATTAGATTCCCAGATTGCCGTGAAAACTCTATTAGGGAATTAATTAGAATACAAAAGCACCAAATCTAGCTCTCGATTCCGTTTTATTCCTGATGACAGTGATGATGAGGACACACTTGATATCCTCCAATTCTATAAATATTCATCAAGTTCATCAGATGATATCCCAGCAGTTGAGATTTCATCTCGAACAACTGCTATCACACCCGAAGCTCCCACTCACTCTCTGAACATGGGGGACGAGCATCTTGACACTATTCCTGAAAAGGAATCGGACGAATTCATAAAGTCTAGTGTTGAGGACCTTGTCCCAATCCCGAGAGAGTCACAGGGAACTTTTGACCATATGTGTGATTCTCTTTCCCCTCTTGAGTGTTCAAATGATCATTTTGAAACTTTCTCCGATTTTAGCGACGATTGTACTTCTTATAGAAACATCGAGTATGTTGAGGCATCACTTCCACAATCTGATGCTGATCACCTTCTTGAGGAGTTCTCCGGTGAACTCACTCACATCAATCCACTCTTTGATTTCGAAGCCGATCTAGGAGAGACTGAAAGTCTCATTGATGATGATCGTTCACTCACTTCTTATCCCAACAGTCCAATAGAGAAGGTTGATCACTTTGTTCCCGAAATATTCAAAGCTACTTTCACCAATCCTCTATTTGAATTCAACTCTGAATTCACTTCAATTTCTGAGAATCCACTCTTTGATACTCAGATTGAGGATAGTGATGAGCCCACAATGGAACAAGAGTTCACAAATTCACTTCATGTGAATGATTCTCTTCATAAAGAGTTCTCCGGTGAACTCTCTCATGACATATCTCCTCCGGAACATGATCATTTCTACTTTGATCTTGAGGATGATATTAGCTCGGAGGAAGGTGTACTCTATCGTATGAGTTTGCTTATTGATGATACTACCTTCACCCTTCCTCCTGATACGTCTACATTTGAGGATGAAGAATGGATCTTGATTGTTATCAAAGTCTTTCTTCCTTTCCTCAAATATCTTGTGATTTCTCTTCATCTTCATTCCTTCGGGAATGAAGACACTATCTTTGACCCCGGCATTTTCAATTATCATTTTTGAGCCGGTTCTATGTATATCTCATCGGTGTGGAACTTTCACGTGCTTCAAATGTTTATCCAAACATCTTGAATGAAAGTCCGATGGAGATTGTTTCTTCCACTTTGCTTCCCCATGAACCAATGAATTCGGGGTCGAGTCAAGCTAGCGACTCGGGAATCAAAAACAGTAGCATGCCATATGGGTTTTCACCCATATTTCTGACTTCTTTCTATTTTCTACCACCCTAGTGTGGGGGGGTTGCCCACATTTTCAAAAAAAAAAAAAAAATCTTCTTTCTAAATAATGGCCGTAGTATTTCCCTTTTACGTTCTCGGTTTCGGCATAACCGCCGGTACTTTGAATATTGAGGGCAATATTCATTTCTAAGTGTGGGGGGGAATTCTCACGAATTTTATCATATAATTATACCAATTCCCCCGTTTTTGGCCAAATTTTTTTTTGGAGTAAGTGTTCCACACTTACTCATTTGGTTATCAGTCCGCCATGTCTAATAAACAAAAGGATTGGCTAATCCAGGAGCAAACGGCTCTTGGTAAAGATTTCTCAAATCCGTTTATATGGCTTGCAATTTGCCCAAAATTGTATGGTTCTCAACTCACCATATCCTAAAAAGTGAAGAGTTGGCTAGCCCGCAAGTTTATGGCTTGTGGTAAAGGCAGTGGAAAATCCATAATTGGTATTCAACTCACCAAAGATAATTCTGATAATTTATCTAAGAGTTGGCTAGTCCGTAAGGGTACTTCGGTAAAGACACATCAAATCTGCTTATACAGGTGGTTTGCTCAAAATCGCATGGTTATCGGTGTACCATGGTTCTTGCTTGAACTGAAACATTTGGCTACTCCAGAAGTAATGGCTTTTGGTAAAGAGATGCAAATCCATTAAGTTTTTCTCAAAAGATTGCTAGGGACTAGCAATAGTTTAGTGTGGGGGATTGATGAGTGTGTAAATACTCATCATTTTAGTCAAATCTGAACTGCAAAACATTTAAAAACACTCAGAAATGCATCAAAATACTGAAAATATCTCAAAATTGTGTTTTATATGTTTCAGATGCAAAACTATTGAAATCAGATGAAAAACGAGCAAAGTTTGCATAATTGGCAGTTTCAGTCCCTCAACTTTCAAAACTTGTCAAATTTAGTCCCTAGGCACTTATTTTAAAAGAAAAGTCACCAAAGGTCCTTTTGAAATCATAAGTTGTCATAATTAGTCCTTTGGTGAAAATTTTCAAAAGTTTTGAGAAATTACAACTTCAGCCCTTGAAATTTCAGAAATTGACAGAAAATACCCTTTGAGTTTCAAAAATGACAAATTCAATCCTTGGTCTAATGGAGAATGTCAAGATTGGCCCTTGAACACATCATCAGAATTTACATTCGTGGTCCCCTGAATTTTCAGGTTTGGCAAGATTGGTCCTTTAAATACAATTTGGATCCATAGTTAATCCTTAGTCCATGTTTAAAATTGAGGCCCAAAAATACCCAAGCCCAATCATTCATTTACCCGGTCCAAGTTATTAACCCTTTACCCATCTTTTACCCTAAACCTTACCCGGTCAAAGAGTTACCCTAAACCACATCTCTGTCTTCTCCTTTCCCTTATTTCCCGCCCAAACATAATCCCACAAAACCAAGCCTGACAACCCTCCAACTCCCAAGAACCACGCCACAAATAAAAAAACCTGTCAGCCCATCCCATCACAGGACCCTAGCTACCATGGGAAACTTTTGTTCCCCACACCAAGAATGAAGACAGAGAGACAAGAGGGCAGTCATGCGTGTTTTATTGTTTTATCTCACTCATGAGAGAGAAGACAGAAACGAGAAAGAAGCAAGAGAGAAGGGAAGACCAAGTCCTGGAGTATAAAAGTTGGTAGCCATGGAGAAGAATAGTTAGTTTTTTTTCCAGTAGTTAGTTTCTAGTTTTTTTTTAATTCAGTTTTAGTTGTTAATCTAGAATCCTTGCTCTAGCTCATCTTTACTTTCATTGTCATTTTATTTACATGTAATTTTGAATTTCAAGTTAATGCAATTTCAGTTTTCTTTCAATTCCAATTTTTATGCAATCTCACTTTTTATTCATGTTCTTTAGTGGTTTTAGATCCATTTTGCAGTTGTCAATGAAAAAAAAAATAAGTTTTTTTTAAAGTTCCATAACTTCTCAGTTTCAAAACAAGAGTTTCTGCCTTTTAGAGGTGTGTCTGGATTTGCATTGTTATTGAGTCAAAACCCTGTTTTGACCCGTGTTGGGTCTTCCATTAGTTAGGTTTTATGTTCAATTGGTGAATTATAAGTCGTTATTTACTAAAAACAAGCTTTTAGTTAGACTTCAAGTGAAATCATTTGGTCTCATTTTTCTGTGATGATAGTCCCAAATGACCTTCATGAACAATATTTTAGCTTCATTTAACATCTAATTTGTTCAAACTTAGGTTTTATAAGTTCTCATGTTGGTGTACTTAATCTGTTGTCAACTTTTAATGGTTAGCTTATAGGTTTTCTAGCTTAATTTCTAGTCAAAATCCACCCCTCGTAAGGCTGTTTCAACAACCTTCAACAGCAACCCCTGCACCATTTTTGCAGCTAAGCTGTAAACAGCTTATTCAGGCAATACTTTGGGGGCAAAAGTTAGAATAGTTGGTGAACTCAAGGTAGCCAGAAGCTCAGGATCTGCCTCTCTTTCCAGCTTATCTCACGTAAGCTCGAAAGTAACATCCTTGGCCTGTTTGGCTGCAGTTCACTTCAGCTAAGTTTTTTTTGTTTTGTTTTAGTGCTTATCGGACTTAAGTTGGTTTATTTAGATACCCAGGATTCCCTTAGCTAAAGTTTTTCCAAAACTGCTCATCCTTTTAAGTTTAGCTTAAGTGTAGTTCCTTAGCTAATTTAGTGGTCATTAGGACTTTTAGATATCTTATTTTCCATTAAAAGGATTTCCATTAGCATAAATTTGTCTCAACTGTTTTTAGCTTGTATGTTGTTTTTTTTTGTGGCTTATCAATTCATTGGTAGTTAGATATCCTAATCTAAGTTGCTTATTTGCCTTTGCTCTGCTCATCCTAGCTTATTTGCGCCACAAAAGCCGTCAAGAGGGTGTTTGGTTGGGTCCTGTGACAGCAGACAAGTCTGCCTAATTGCAGCAGCTTTTGTTTTTCTTTTTAGCTTTTAGGTGTTTAGATCTAGTTTATTAGAAGTATAATATTTCCTTAGTTGCTTTATAGGATTGTGGCACTTACTTTTATTTTTTATTTTAGCTAGTAGTAGCTTAATTGATAGTTTGTTGAAGCATTTCTTTTTCTTTTTGTCCCTTGACTGCCACTGATCCAAACAATTCCTTAGCTGCTTATTTTATAGTTTTGAAAGTTTAGATTTTATCAATAAGTTTAAGTTTGGTCTCTTGTTCAGTTGCAAAAGTTCACTTAAGGGGTGTTTGTTTTTGTCGCCCGCAGCAACCAAACAGCCCCCTTAGTATCTAGCTCATCCAAACAGCCCTTTCATATTTTTTTTTCTCATTTTGTTAACAACAAGTCGTTACAGCTTGACCAAGTTTTTAATTGAGTTAAATAGGTGTAGTTATTCTTGCTTTATTTTGCACAAGAAGAAAAGAACCAAAAAAGAAAAATAAGTCAAAACAAGGGAGGAAGTGGGATTCGAACCCACAACCTCGCACTCCACAATCAGCACCCACACGCCTATCCGACAACCAACTGCTCTACTGAGCTCTTTGTGTAATCTTTTACTTAGGTATGATCTTAAAGGGTATGTAGTGTTTAGTTTAAAAATAAAAAGACAAAAACTGACAGAATGGGATTCGAACCCAGGTCTGCAGAAACCTCTTCCCACTTCCACCAACCAAAGACAAACCAACTGATCTAAGTACCTTGTCTTGTTTTTTCTTGCACACACAATTCATTTAACTGATTTTGTTTGTCACTTATTCATTTTAGCTTATTAAAGCACTTTGCTTGTATTTAGCTTAATCTCTTTAGCTTTTTCCAACTCTGCATTTTTCCTAGATTAGTTGTAGCTTAAAATATTTTTCATAAAAATTTCATAATTTTCCAAATAGTTTTAGTATTTTTTTTTTATTAGTTTTTACATTTATAGCATTTAATTCGTAATAAATAATTTAAGACTCAAAAAAATATTCCGCTTTTTCCTAAAATTTTCTTTTGTCATGTAGTACGTGAGAAAATTGTTTTTACATTCGTAGAACTTTTATTTTACAAATTTCACGTTTTATCTTGCGCTCCAGCGTAATTTTCGTACATAACGTACGTTTTCATTTTAGGCCACGTTTTTAGATAGTTTAAGTTTACGTTTTAATTAAAATAGTTTATTTAAGTCATTTTGTTTTATAAAATCACAAAAACATTATTTTGTAAAAATAGTGATAGCGTTTATTTAATATTTTTTATCTTTTTAATTTCCTTTAATTTGCATTTAAGCCGTTGTAATTTGTTGGCTTTTCCTTAGTTATAATCATATTCAAATCCCTTTTTCCGTTCAAATCTCTCGATCACTATTCGTTGGGTGATCCATTGCATAGCTCGCTGGGACATAACGACCCGGGGAAACACTGTACTCCTCTGATCTTCATTGATTTCGTGCTTAAGCAGTTTTAAGCTGGTTACGGTCCGCCATTCACAAGTGGCGGGCTTGTGTGATTTAGCTTGACTGTTTGGCACGCATCAGTGTCTAAGGCATTAGTGAAGGATGCCAAAAGGGTCAAGTCTAAGGCCTTAGTGAAGGATGCCAAAAGGGTCAAGTCGAAGGCATTAATGAAAGGTGTCGAAGGTCCGTGTCTAAGGCATTAGTGAAGGGTGCCAAAGGTCCATAATGAAGACATTAGTGAAAGGTGTCAAAAGATCGTGTCAAGGGCATTATTGAAAGATGCCAAGGGTGTACAATCGATATGGTGCATCTATGTACAAACATATATAGGATTGTATCCAAGGATATTGATATTCTTGATGATGTTGTAATAAGGAGTAGGTCTCCTTTGGGATAGGTGTTGTGTAGTGTTAGGTAGTAGTTCCTCCTTTGTAATGGAACTCAGTATCTAGCCTTGTACCGGATAAAGTGTAGGCGACATTGTGATAGGTTTGGTTCTACCTCATGGAAGAACCCGATGTCTAGCCTTGTACTGGATAAAGAGTAGGCGGCATTGTGTAGGCTTCTCCGCCACAAGGAGCTTGTGTTGTGTAGTGATTACGAACTCTCGAGTAGGTGACTCGGGGAGTGGAGTACGGCAAGGAAGGTGTCCTTGTAGCCGAACCACTATAAAAAACTCGTGTCGTGGTTGTGCACTTCTAACTCTTTATCTTTGCATTGTTTATTTATATGCTTATCTATCAACATCCAACATTCACACTCAATAGATTGACATTTTAAAACAAAGTTTTAATCGGTAAAACTATTTAACCCCCCCCCCCTTCTAGTTTTTCACAATTGGTATTAGAGCTTCGTTACCAAGTTTCTTAAGAGTATATTGTACTTTTAAAACTTGATACGATACGTGTATGATTGAAAACTACAAAGAAGGAAATTTCTTAAAAACAAAAGGTCACGTTTTAAAGTCATCATTTTTCTATAATGTTGGATAATGATAGATCTTTCTAACATTTTCCTTGTTGAGAATTCTCCATATTAGGATTTGGGCATCCTAAGAAGATCATGAAGAATTTCGCTTCAATATTTCTTGTCTTAAAAAGAATATATAGCAAAGGTATGCTCTTTAACAAATTACTTATAAATAAATTATTATTGTATATTTTCTAGATTAATTAATAATATCATTTTGTATAAACATGTTAAGATTATTAGTTTCATTACGCTTTCTTAAAAATCGCTAAAGTTGTTACCTATATTGAATTCATCATCAAGAATACTATTCTTCATTGATCTCTATAGACAAAACTACAACCTAGTGATAATGATATCTTGGCTATTCGAGAGCCTTGGTCATCAGTTCTCACATAAGGTTATTGACATTTTATCTATGTCAATAGAGTCCATGTGAAACTCTTCATATCATGATAAAATAGTATTTTATCATAATTCTTAAACTTCCCAAGAATTATAATTTATTCATAAAAAGGGAGCCTCGTCAAATAGAACTAGTAAAACACGTCAAAACCCCAAACCATAAGTTATAGAGCATAAACATCAACTCTAGCCAAGAATTAGAACTCCCAAATCAAAATTATCAAAGATTACTTAAACTGCTAACCACTAATATGCCAGATTCCTAAGTTTGCACTAGCCGGATCCCTCATTCAAGGGATCCGTGGGAACCGGCACATCAGAAGACAGTTTAAGTAAAAAGATGATCACTGTGGACTTCTATACTTCACTTTACTCTCTCAAACTCACGAACATAAAACCTAATTTACTGTTCACAGGAGTTAATTTATCATCTTATCAAAGCAAACATTTTCTTGTGTAAGTATAATCTTCACTACATTGTTATTTCCATTCTTCAATTCCTAGGAGTACAATTATCATCTTTACAAATTGAGCTCAAAATAGGTTTATCACAATTTGGTATTGATGATGTACCCTCTGAACAGCTCGAAGGACACTCCTCAGAGACGTGTCGAAGCCCTTCTATTCGAAGGCCCAAGTTAGGTATCCAGAATATTCATAGGCGTCAAACCATTCGTAAGCACGAAGGTTACCTACAGGGAATTCGCCATTCGAAGCCCTAAGCCCTTCAGGGTATGGTTGACGAAGGAGTAACGGATAGGAGAACCTCCTGACTTGATCAAACCTACGATCTCCCTCTCTTTCCTGGCTTCCCCGCCAACTTTGAGAACGTGGGTCACTAAGCCCTAGCAGTTACCCACAAACATGGAAGCCCCCATCATCTCCGACATTCACGCAGAAGTGCCCCTAACCCTGATTCTTCCACTATAAATGGATTGGACGTGTAATGCCCCGTGAATGACACGACTTAAAATCATTGAAATTTAAACTTTTACGCGGAAACGATTTGACTTAAAACTGACCTGCTGTTACTAATCGTTGAACTGATAAAATTCTGTAACAAACTGACCCTTGAAAGTATTTTTACATGAAACTAGACTCAATTATCTTCGAAATGACGGGTGGCTCGACCCGTGACGACTTACGGTTAAAAAGATATGATTTTTCCAAATTAGTTCTCCAAATTAGTTCTCCAAATTAGTTCTCCAAATTTGTTCTCCAAATTAGTTCTCCAAATTAGTTCTCCAAACTAGTTCTCCACTAGTTCTCCAACTATTTAAACCACTTTACAAACACTTATCCATATACTTTGTTTTTACAAACATTCTTGACCCGTTTGACCCAAAATGGGTTAAAATAGACCTTGTCCCAAACATCCCATTTTTTGCATATCCTTTTTATATACTTTTGACCCATTTTTCGGAAAACGACTTCTATAACATGACATAACACCAAAACTTCCAGAAATCATTAGGTCATTATAAATATCAAATATATGCATAAACTTGGTCATAATGACCCACGGAAACGTGCTTTACAAGTGACGGGTGTTATGCCAAACACCCGTTTTGACCCGTTTGCATACACCACTTAAACATAACTCTTTAACATGCTTTAAAACCTGTAAAATGACTCTTAAAACATTTCAAAGACTTGACACTATAAACATTAAACCTTTCATGACTCTCGGGGGACAACCTTGTCATGAGCTCAGTATCTACCTAAGCTTTACCTTCTTATCTATCTTCTAAACTTTCGCATAATCCAACCTTAGCGCTTAGTTCCAAGCATTTCCTTTGCCTTCACATTTAAACCTACAAAACATTAACATCTTAAACCGTAAGCACAAGGCTTAGTAAATAAAGCGTTCATAACATGTTATCATATACATTCATACATTATACATCATAACTCATTTCAAATCATTAAACATTAACACATACTTTGGTTCACTTAAGTAAAACATTTCCTATGGTTCAACATCAACATACCTTAGCATAATCCACCTTGCTTAACCTTCATGACTAGTTAAGCCAAACTAGTCTCAACCACACTTTATATAAACATATATTCAATTACCCCATTCCTTAGCATAACAAAATCACATAACATATAATGTGTAGAATCATATAACAACATATAATGACCGGTTTACTTACCTTAATTCCAAGATAGTGATATCAATCAGAATCATCATCATCAATACCATCATTAGCCTCTTCTTCACATCCTAGGTCAATTATCATAACACTTAATAATCATAATTAAATAATTATGAAAATGGTTTATATAACCATATCCCATTTCTTACACACCTCTAATCATCATATAATCATATCTTGATTATGTGATAATCAATCCATAAATTACTAACTTAATAAAACTTAACCCATCATCATCATAACATCTTTAATTAGCTTAAAAACATCATTTACCCAATTCCCCCAAATAGGTATATGAACCCTAATTTATAATTCATCAATTAGCTTAGGGTAAAGGATTACTTACTTGTAAGGATGATTAGCACTAACTTATTTCTTAGTTTGGAGCATTAATCCTTCATCAATTTGACCATTGGAGAATCTTGTTCTTTTCCCTCCTTTTTCACTTCACGACACACACATACACACCTAAATTATTCTGGAAATCTAATGATACAAGGAGAAGGATTCCAGACATATGTAGGTGGTATGTTTGCCTAATTGGCACATTAGGTCCTTCAAGTCTCATTCCTTCTATTTTGGCCACAACATACTTTATAACATGTTTAGCACTTGGCAACTTAGGTCCCTTAAGTCAAATTTTCCTTATAAATGTGACATATCATATTTTCCATAATCATTTACATAACATTTGTTGACTATTAGTTTGAATATCGGGTTGACTACAATATAACATTCGTTGACTAACCAATCACGTTAAACCTTGGTCAATTTCATCTAAGGTGGGGCCTATTTGTATCCGGGATATGGGTCTAACAATTCTACCCTCCTTATTTAGATTTCGTCCCCGAAATCTCTCGTCTATTACTAACCATGACTTGGTCATTTCTTAACCCCATTCTTAGTATTAAGCACACTTTCATTCAAACATTTCATTGCAATGATCTAAGTGATCCTGCAACACAAATTGACACATTCCAAAAATCCTAAATTCACTCTACTTCTTGTTGATTTGTCTAAGAGCATACGGCTCTTACTAAGGTTTTTATGTCAAACGAGACACATTTATTATAACCAAAATATCATTTGATCACTTTATCACTATTACACCACATTCTTACTTGCTTTACTCTAACTTTTAATCAATGATTATATGTCACTTGAGAAAATTTGCGCCAATTTGACTTTATATAAGTCAAATATAAACTAATACAACTTAAGATTATCATCTTTACCATAGTCATCTCAATACCCTTTTAACATTTTTTTTAACACCTTACTTTATTTACTTCATTTTAAGGATTTCCGCTAAGTATTATAAGTCACTTAGGAAATCTTAGGTCGCATTTGACTTTCACAAGTCAACATTGACTAATACCTTCACATTCTACTATGGTCATTCCATTATTTCATTAACATTTTTATTATAGGGCCTTGTTTCTTTTACTTCTTTCTATAATTTCCTTGTCAAAGACTACAAGTCTCGTAGGAAATTTCAATATTTTGACTTCATAAGGTCAAACTTTAACTTACATCATCCCATTTACACATAAGGGTGCTAATAAAGGTTAGCATCCATTACTATCATTATTCACATTTTGTACCACTCCTCAAGGTACATTATAATATCATTACAAATCCTTAATCTTTCCAAGTCATACTTAAGACACTTAAATGATTGGTTTCACTTAATGTCTCAATTTAAAGTCGCATTCTAATTATATCCTACCTATCTTAGTTCTTAAGACTTCTAACTAATTCTAGGCTTTCGTTTTCCACCCTTTTTATGTAGCACCCCAAAAATGATAGTTTGCAGCAGAAGTAAGTATTATCGAGGTATTACTCGATTGGTACTACAACACAATGTATAGAACAACAATTTAACTTGAGAAATCGTATTTCGTAAAGATTTATGTTTACATTTTTCAAAATATATATTATAGAATGTAGGCCCATAAAAGAATTAAAGTGGTCCCCAAATTTACATCAGAATCTTATATGATAATGCCATGCCAATGCCCAAGCGCCTCCAAAGTTTAGCTAACGCCATCCTGAAAATACATGCTAAAAATGTCAACACAAAGGTTGGTGAGTTCACAGGTTTTTAAATACTCAAGTAGTTTCCAAAACAGGAAAATCAATTGGTTGTCAAAATTTTGAAAGGGTCCATTATGTATGCAGCGCGTTCATGGTATAAGGGTTCCACTACTTAAGCCGATTCAGCCGTATACATTGCCCCTACGTGCAACATGCTCTAACCTAGCATGAGAAGGTGATTCTATGCACTCCGGTTAGTAGAGTGAGGGGTTGGCTCTGCCCCTAAATAGCGCTATCCATAGATATCAACGGCTCGTCCCGTACAGTGGGAGGGAGTTAATAAGTAGTGTGGTAACAGGGGACTTTTACAGTCGTACATAGGCGCCAAACATAAGCATACATACCAGTTTGCACAGTATAGCAGAGCATAGCTCAGTAGATTGAATCAGTTCAGTAAATCCATAATTTCTTAAATGCACAACCAATTTAGTTTTAAGTAATCATAGCATGCTTTTCACCCCAAAACAGTAAAACAGTAAAATAGGGCTGTGAAACTCACCTTAGTCCGAAAATCCGTCAATACAATTAGTCCAAAAATAATTATAAATTTAGCCCAATAAGGGTTACATACTTAGCCCATTAATATTTTATAAGTTAAGCCCAAGTTACAAAACTATACATAATCATAAGTAAAACGAATCGAGCAAATCAGTTAAGCAGTTACACGATAAGCAGATTCAAAGAAATAATCTTATAAGCCAACTTCACAAATAACCCACTTAATAACTAAAATGATAATACCACAAGTACTTGGTTTCAAAAGAATAAGCCAAATCATACATAAGTCATAACTCAATTAAGTTATAAAAATTATGAAGTTTTAATTACGCAATATAAATTGACGATGAATAAACTAAAGGTCACATAAGTCATAACATACAAACACCGTCGAATCAGATAATGCTGAAAGGTAAACTCACAATAACAAACGCCCTTGTGACCTCTTTTATACCGAAAACAAATCAAATTCAAAATAATCATTTCAAAATTATGTAAAACAACATATACACAATCCAAACCTACACCCTCTTGGGGTGGGTTGCGACAGCAGGCATCAAACAGCCCAAGCGCACCCTAGTCGGGTTGCGGTGTAAGTCGGAGCAAACAAGCCAAACGCACCCTTGTGTGGCTTTTGTGCTGGTCCGAGGAAAATAAGCAGACTTAACGACCCTTACAGTTTTGTGTTTAATGAGAACCAAAACAAAAGCAACTAACTCATAAGCTTGTTATTAATTTCTTGCAAGTTAATAACTCAAGTTATTTATCAAATAAGCAATTCATTATATTCATGAAATTAAGCACAAGTATGTATAAGCTGGAACAAACAAGTCACATCCTTCAGTGTGACTGTGACAGTAGGCAAACAAACACCCCCTTGAGGGTTCGGACTGCAGAAAACAAACACCCATAACGGGTTCCTTTGCTGGTCGAGACAATAAGCTACGCGCACCCATTAGGGCTGCGGTTTGGTGGCTAAACCCACGAGCCAAACACCACTATGTGGTGTGGCTGTGGTGTGCAGTTGAGACACAACAAGCCTGAGATAATTAAACAAACTGCACCCTCTTGGGTGTTATCTGTAGCCACGACCCAAGACAAACCAAACGCGCCCATGGGGAGGGGAGGCTCACGTTGGTGGTCCGAGACAAGATAACCAAACACACCCTTGCGGTGTGGGTCATCCCTGTGAACCAAACCAAGACACACCCTTGTTGTGTGTGGTTATAAAGTCGAATCAAATACAACTCAAAATCAAACATATATTCAAGTAAGTTATAGCATAGATCAATCAAGTTAAGAGTATATAAAAAAATAAGCAGAATCATAGCCACTTCGAGACCCAACTGGGTCTACTGAAATCCCAAACGGGTCCCTGACCCAAACCGGTTACAAACTAATTCAAATACTCTTTAATCAAGATTTCCACCACACAAATATTTGATATCAAACATGTTTTTAAATCATTTGTAATCCACGAAAACTCATTAATCTTATATATAACCAGTTTTTAAATGAAATTAGAACACGAAGGTTGTTCGTCATACCCAAAAGACGGCGAGAGAACTAAGGTGGAGATGGTGGCAGTGGTTGTGTGTTTGTGGTGGTGCTATGGCTTCACAACACGAACCAAACAGAACCCACTAAATCCATGACCCCGTCGCCCTAAACCCGTAACAACAAACGCACCCTTGGTCTTCCTTTTGGCCTTGAGCGGCGGCCATGGCAGTGGCGGTTGGTGAGGCTATGGAGAGTCGGTGGGTGAGTGGCGGTGTGAGGTGAGAGATGAGAGGGATAAGAATCTGATCTTCTCCTCCTCTTTTTTTATATATATATATATATAAAGCAAATGGGGCGGTTGTATTATTATTTTTGTAGCGTGTACCTGTGTCCCGTTGAGCTAAAGTGTAAATGTGTTACATTTATTTGTTACTTGAGAGAAATATATTTCTGGAAGCGTTATTATAAAATTAGTATATAAACAATATTATCGACTACGATAAATAATTATCGAGGTTAAACCAGAACTTTTGTGTTGTCGGTTACGCATTATATATAGTCTTCTTGTTTTACGAGGTAACATCTCGTTAAATAGATTGAATTAATTAACCTAGAAAATTACCGGTTAACTACCGTCTACAGTGTTGTCTTTTACGTTACAATAAAAGTCAAATTGAAAAGGTAAAATAGTCATTTTACCCTATGAAAATTTACGTCACATTAGTTAGTTTCCTTAATCCGACAAACTGATAATGTTTTATCTATAAAAAAAATTTGACGTAGAAAATAGATAAATATTCTTTTATTAGAATATTATATTCGTTTAATATAAGGTGAAATTTTCCGGTGGTTACATTTTACCTTACTCACGCCATGTCGAGAACACATAAGCCCACTCATTTATATTTCCTCATTTACATGGAAAGGCGTCCCAGTCTATGTAAATCAAGAAACATAAACTCATGGTTCGGAGATTCACAATTTCTTTAATTAAATGAAAAGGCGTCCCAATCCATTTAATCAAGGAAATCATAAATCGTCCTACTTATACACTTTCGACATAACATTCGTATTTATTACTAGTTTTCACTTTACTTTCTTTCTCTTCGTTCTTTTACACTTCACATTAATTTTTATTTTTGGACTTGGATCCATACCATTATCACATTTACTTTGGTGATTTTTATATGCCAAAGATATAGGCAAACCTTTGCCGGTGAAGGCAATACATTCCTTCATTAACATCATTAGCTTGGTCTCCCGAAGGATACCACCATTAACATTAGCTCGGCCATCCCAAAGGATACCATCATTAACATTATTAGCTTGGTCATCCCAAAAGGATACCATCATTAACATTAGCTCGGCCATCCCAAAGGATACCATCATTAACATTATTAGCTTGGTCATCCCAAAAGGATACCATCATTAACTATCATTAATTCATCGGTTATATGATAGCTACCTTTAACCTTTCACATTTAACATTAGATCCAAGTCATTAACATTTTAACACACTCACTTTTTCATTCCTTTTATTAAGTTTAAGCAAGCATCATTGGTATATGAAACCCGCTTGTCATATTTACACATTTTTATGTGTTTACACTTCTCATTACAACTTACATTCTTTAACTCAAGTTAACCATTTCCACATCTTTACCATTACCTCTTTTAGGCCACTCGATTCTTTTCCACTTCCAACCTTACATAGGTTAGATTGATAACACCTTTGTTAACGTACGTTTATCCTTTACATTCATTTTAAACATCAACACGATCTCTTCGCGTTTTATGAAACAACATATTATTATGTTCTTACTTACATTCTTAACTCATCCCTTTTTAGTAATTAGCACAATGGCTATACCATTTTCATTTCATCATTATTTGTCATCATTTCTTAATCTCATTCATTACTTTTTCACATTAATAGACGCTTAACAATTAGCGTGACAATTCTTATCTTGCTATCACACATTATACTTTAGCACACTTATCATTTATTACGTTTCACACCTTAAGCGTCAAATACTTTAATTCACAATTATCCCATCTCTAATATCACTTATCATTTCTAATCACATCCCATACCGTTATTCCAACACACATTCATATAATCATAATACGATCATTGACACTAACCATGTGTACGACAATCTAATCATTTAGATACCTCAAGGCCTCTACGGACTTATATCACATAAAGATCAATACTATAGCACGCATTCATTATTATCAACTTAGGTTCATGTAAACTATCACATGATCTGATTCAAAACTTAAACATTTACTTTCTCGCTTTAACTTCTCTTACATTCAATGCATCTAAGAGTGGTTTAAGTCTAGGAAACCTAAACTGGAAACCTAATTCACTTAAACCGAAGCTCTGATACCAAGTTGTAACGCCCCGTGAATGACACGACTTAAAATCATTGAAATTTAAACTTTTACGCGGAAACGATTTGAGTTAAAACTGACTTGCTGTTACTAATCGTTGAACTAATAAAATTCTGTAACAAACTGACCCTTGAAAGTATTTTTACATGAAACTAGACTCAATTATCTTCGAAATGACTGGTGGCTCGACCCGTGACGACTTACGGTTAAAAAGATATGATTTCTCCAAATTTGTTCTCCAAATTAGTTCTCCAAACTAGTTCTCCACTAGTTCTCCAACTATTTTAACCACTTTACAAACACTTATCCATATACTTTGTTTTTACAAACATTCTTGACCCGTTTGACCCAAAATGGGTTAAAATAGACCTTGTCCCAAACATCCCATTTTCTGCATATCCCTTTTATATACTTTTGATCCATTTTCCGGAAAACGACTTCTATAACATGACATAACACCAAAACTTCCAGAAATCATTAGGTCATTATAAATATCAAATATATGCATAAACTTGGTCATAATGACCCACGGAAACGTGCTTTACAAGTGACGGGTGTTATGCCAAACACCCGTTTTGACCCGTTTGCATACACCACTTAAACATAACTCTTTAACATGCTTTAAAACCTGTAAAATGACTCTTAAAACATTTCAAAGACTTGACACTATAAACATTAAACCTTTTATGACTCTCGGGGGACAACCTTGTCATGAGCTCGGTATCTACCTAAGCTTTACCTTCTTATCAATCTTCTAAACTTTCGCATAATCCAACCTTAGCGCTTAGTTCCAAGCATTTCCTTTGCCTTCACATTTAAACCTACAAAACATTAACATCTTAAACCGTAAGCACAAGGCTTAGTAAGTAAAGCGTTCATAACATGTTATCATATACATTCATACATTATACATCATAACTCATTTCAAATCATTAAACATTAACACGTACTTTGGTTCACTTAAGTAAAACATTTCCTATGGTTCAACATCAACATACCTTAGCCTAATCCACCTTGCCTAGCCTTCATGACTAGTTAAGCCAAACTAGTCTCAACCACACTTTATATAAACATATATTCAATTACCCCATTCCTTAGCATAACAAAATCACATAACATATAATGTGTAGAATCATATAACAACATATAATGACCGGTTTACTTACCTTAATTCCAAGATAGTGATATCAATTAGAATCATCATCATCAATACCATCATTAGCCTCTTCTTCACATCCTAGGTCAATTATCATAACACTTAATAATCATAATTAAATAATTATGAAAATGGTTTATATAACCATATCCCATTTCTTACACACTTCTAATCATCATATAATCATATCTTGATTATGTGATGATCAATCCATAAATTACTAACTTAATAAAACTTAACCCATCATCATCATAACATCTTTAATTAGCTTAAAAACATCATTTACCCAATTTCCCCAAATAGGTATATGAACCCTAATTTATAATTCATCAATTAGCTTAGGGTAAAGGATTACTTACTTGTAAGGATGATTAGCACTAACTTATTTCTTGGTTTGGAGCATTAATCCTTCATCAATTTGACCATTGGAGAATCTTGTTCTTTTCCATCCTTTTTCACTTCACGACACACACATACACACCTAAATTATTCTGGAAATCTAATGATACAAGGAGAAGGATTCCAGACATATGTAGGTGGTATGTTTGCCTAATTGGCACATTAGGTCCTTCAAGTCTCATTCCTTCTATTTTGGCCACAACATACTTTATAACATGTTTAGCACTTGGCAACTTAGGTCCCTTAATTCAATTTTCCTTATAAATGTGACATATCATATTTTCCATAATCATTTACATAACATTTGTTGACTATTAGTTTGACTATCGGGTTGACTACAATATAACATTCGTTGACTAACCAATCACGTTAAACCTTGGTAAATTTCATCTAAGGTGGGGCCTATTTGTATCCGGGATACGGGTCTAACAGGACGGGCAACGGATTATGGTATGTTCATTTCACACTCATCTCTTTACTTACACACACTTATACAACCATAACTCATACTTACTCTCACGCCGGAGGTGGTTTGCAGGGTCCTACCCATGCGTAATCACTTAACGTAGTGTCTTTGTATTTCTTATTCTCAGGTGAAAGACAAGTCTTGGCTGGAACATACACCCCTCATACCTTTGATCATCATCGAAGCCTGGTAGTGCAATCTATTGTACAATCCGTGGCGCCATCCGTGGGACCACTACTATTAGTCCCGTAATCACCAAGTCTGAAAACCTTAACCGATTACGCTACCTTTCCAGCATGGAACTAGGAAGGGAAGATACACCTCCACCAAGTTTCTCTACCCTGGTCCCTCTCAACACAACTAACACCGATAATCTCGCCCCCATAACAGCCTCCAACTTCACTACACGATCTCGTTTGGAAACCACTCCCATACATCACGCCTCAACATCCGCTAACCCTCTTCCATAAATTAGCCCTGCCTTCGTTGAGGCAAACTTCAAAGCCTTAGAGTCTTTACTGAGGACTCATAAGAGGTAAGTTCGCAACACTGAAATGCGTAGAGAACTGGAATATTCCAGTGAGGAGTATGATGAAGAGATTGAGGTAGATAAGAGGCCTCGACCTATTAACAGGGGGCATTTGGCCCTACGAAATAGTTCTCCTTCCATAAGAAGGCCAAATGGAAGGACTGTGGGCTTTGAAGAAGGTCCTGGGGGAGATACGGGAAGAAGGGAAAGAATGCAAGGTGAAAGAAGGAGCGAGAACTCTAACGGAGGAAGCAACTCAATAGGGAACGGAGGGGTAAACCTACCTCCTCTCCTAGCTGCCCACTTAGGAAGAGAAGGGACTCCGATACCCCCATCATATGTCTCGAGTGTCGGAGGCCCTCCTCCATACTCAGGTATGAATCAGTTACCCCCTCCGGGAATGATCCCCTACCTACTTGCTCAAACCTATAACACATACCCTCCAAATGGTTCTCTCCCCAACCAGAATTACCAGAAAATGCCCTATGGACACGTTCCTATACAGTCGATGGGTGGAAACCCTTCGTATCAACCTTCTACAGTATACCCTGCATACACGCAACCATTTCCTAACTCATATAACCCTACACCTATTTATCCACCTCCGTATAACCCTTACTATGCCGAAGCCTCTAGAGCTTGCACACCTTTTGTGAAGTGGATCGAAGACTACCCTCTACTTGACGGTTTAAAGATGCCCACTCACATAGGCACCTACGATGGGAAAGGAGACCCTGATAACTTCTTACACTTGTTCGAAGGCGCTATCAAGATGCAGAAGTGGGTCATGCCCGTAGCGTGCCACATGTTCACCTACACACTCAGAGACTCCGCAAGAATATGGTGGAATGGACAGAAGTTGGGGAGCATTGTAAGTCTAGACGACCTTAAGGCTAAGTTCCAATCACACTTTAGCCAACAAAAGAAGTACACCAATACCCATCTAGCCGTGCATACCATCAAGCAAAGAGAAAGCACAAGGGCCTTCGTTACAAGGTATACCGATGAAACTTTGAAAATTCTGGGTTTGCATGAGGATCAGAGGATCTCTGGTTTTGTACATGGCCTTCAGACTCGAAGCTTGGTGGAATTCTTGTCCACCGATCTTCCTACCACTTACAAGGCACTGATGGAGAAGACTTACACTTGGATTGAGTCTAAAGAAGTAGCAGCAAACGGGGCTCCGATAGAGCAAAAGGAAGCTTCTGACAAGTTCTCCAAAGGGTCCTCCTGGGAAGGATCCAAGAATAAGAAGAAGAACATAGACCACTTCACTCCATACAACAAAGGCTCGAATCATGGACTCTTGGCGAACTTGGTCAAATCTCCCAGGGAGATTCTGGCTACCGAGAAAGCCGCAAAGTCCTTCGATCCACCACCTCGGATGTCAGCACGAAGCAAAGCCAGGGATATGTCGAAGTATTGCCACTTTCACAAAGACCATGGGCACGACATAAACAACTGCAGAGAGCTGAAGAAGCAGATCGAAGAGGCGGTACGATCCGGACAATTAGCACACCTGGTTAAGGGCATCAAGAAGGGAAAAGACAAGTTCTCCGATACCCAACTGGGTGAATGGAAGGGGAACAAAAAGGAGGATATCCCTACAGAGGATCCGATACTAATGGTGCACAGGCATGATCCAACCTTGAAACGGAAGGAAGCAGATGGGGAGCTGGGAAGCGTAGGAGAGATAACATTCCCTTCCATCCTGGGGCAGATACCTTTGACTGACCTCGTGGTCATCAAGGTATGGGTCTCAAACAGGGAAGTAAATCGAGCGTATATGGATTGTGGAAGCTCCTGAGAGATCATTTATGAGCATTGTTTCCTAAAGCTCAAGTCATCCATACGCTCACGAAGGGTGGACTCAAAAACACCTCTGGTAGGGTTCTCTGGCGAGCACTCATGGCCCCTGGGAGAAGTACCGTTGGAAATCACCATAGGCGAAGGCCCCTTATCCCGCACGGAGACACTCACCTTCGTCATAGTCAGGTCAGATTCTCCTTATAATTTGTTAATAGGGAGAACAACTATGCAAAAGATGGGCATTGTTGTTTCCACCATACATGCTGCCATTAAGTTCCAAAACCCCTTCGGAGTAGGAACTGTTCATTCTAATTATGGGGCGGATAAGGGTGTATATGGTGTCAAAAGGATCAAAGAAGACTCGGAGGAACCTCCGATAGCAATTCTAAGTTGCACAGATGTAGAAGAGCGAGTTGTGGTCAACCCTAGCAACCCTGAACAAACGGTGGTAATAGGAAAGCAACTCCCGACGAATTTCAAGGCAAAGCTCACAGAACTATTGCGGACTAACCTTGATATTTTTGCTTGGAAATATTCTAACATGACAGGGGTCCCAAGAACATTGCTGATAGACGAACAGTCCTTCGGAACGGAGCATAAACTCAATGAGTACAAACACATTGAGCTAATAAAGCAGAAAAGGAGGAGCCTGGCCCCCGAAAGAAACGCTGCAGTCTGCAAAGAAGTTGATGAACTGACATAAGCGGCATTCTAAGGGAAGTTAAATACCAAACCTGGGTAGCTAACCCAGTAATGGTTAAAAAGAGCAACGGAGGGTGGCGCATGTGCGTTGACTTCACTGACATCAACAAAGCATGCCCAAAGGATTGCTACCCCCTACCAGAAATTGACTGGAAGGTAGAATCCTTGGCAGGCTTCCGGCTAAAATGCTTTCTAGATGCCTATAAAGGGTATCATCATATCCAGATGGCAAAGGAGGACGAAGTAAAGACAGCATTCTACACAAGCAAATGTGTCTACTGTACAGAAAGATGCCCTTCGGATTGAAGAACGCAGGGGCAACATACCAACATCTCGTAGATAAAGCCTTCAACAAGCAGATAGGCAGAAATCTCGAAGCATACGTTGACGACATGGTTATCAAAAGCAAGACGGAGGAGGACCTACTCCTCGATGTGCAAGAAACCTTTGACCAGCTTCGGGCAATTAACATGAAGCTGAACCCTAAGAAATGCTCCTTTGGTGTCGAAGAGGGGAAGTTTCTAGGGCATTTGATTACTAAGCAGGGGATAAAGGCTAATCCCTCCAAGGTCAAGGCAATTACGGATCTCCAAGCTCCTAAATGTTTAAAAGATGTGCAAAGTCTGAATGGGAAGCTAGCTGCTCTAAGTCGATTTTTGTCGAAGGGGGCTGACAGATCCCTACCGTTCTTCAAAACACTTAAAGGATGCGTGGATAAGAAGACTTTTCAGTGGAGTCAGGATGCAGAAGCTGCTTTTCAGAAGATGAAGGAATTCATCGAAATCCTTCCAACACTCACAGCCCAAATCAAAGGCGAGGTGTTGTTCATGTACTTAGCATCCTCAATGGAGAGTATTAGCGCAGTCCTTATGGCAGAACGAGACAAGCGACAGATCCCCATTTACTTTATCAACAGGGTCTTGCAAGGGGCGGAGATCAACTATCCAACATTGGAGAAGTTAATACTAGCTCTAATCTACGCAGCAAGGAGGCTCCGGCGATACTTCCAGGCTCATCCGATCATAGTATTAACCGACAAGCCATTCAAACAGATCTTGTCAAAGCCTGAAAAGTCTGGAAGGGTGGCTAAATGGGCTATTGAACTTGGGGAGCATGAAATAGAGTTCAAGGGTCGAAACTCTATTAAAGGGCAAATTCTCGCAGACTTCTTGGCGGAGACGCCTTCTGAGCCAGACACAGAAAAGGAAGAGCCCAAAGCTAAATTCACTCAAGTACAGGATGACTGGAAACTTTATATAGACGGAGCATCCAGCTCCGATGGTTTTGGAGCAGGTCTAATGCTGGTCAGCCCTGACGGGATGGAGCATACATATGCTCTTCGTTTCGAGTTTGAAGCCACAAATAATGAAGCAGGGTACGAAGCCCTATTAGCAGGCCTCCGATTAGCTAAAGATATAGAGGTCAAATCTCTTGCTGTTTTCGTAGATTATCAATTGGTAGCTAACCAAGTGACTGGCTCTTATGAAGCAAGGCAGCCCGTCATCAAACAGTACTTGGAAAAAACAAAGGAGATCTTTGGAGAGCTTGATTCCTACACTATCCAACATGTTCGTAGGAACCAGAACAAGAAGGCAGATGCACTGAGCAAGTTAGCCTCTATGGCCTTCGCACATCTCACCAAAGAAGTACTTGTCGAAGTCCTACCTGAAAGGTCCATCATTCGCAAGGAAGTTACTGACGTGGTTCATGAAGAAGGAGAGACATGGATGACTCCCATTAGGGAGTATTTGATAAGTGGTCTTCTCCCTAAAGATCCCAAATTAGCAAGGAAAATACGGGTTAAGTCTCCACAGTACCGGCTAATGGGGGGAACCCTATATAGAAGGTCATTTCTATCACCTTGGCTAAGATGTGTGGGACCCAAATAGGCTACGAGCATTATCGCTGAAGTCCACGAAGGATCCTGCGGCCTCCATGCAGGGACCCGCTCAGTTGTCTCGAAGATAATGAAGTTGGGCTATTACTGGCCTTCGATGCACAGGGATGCGGCAGAAATCATTCTCAAATGTGAAGCTTGTCAGATACACTCAAACGTTCCCAAGATGCCAAAGCAGGACATGACAAGTGTGACATCCGCATGGCCCTTCTCCCAGTGGGGAATTGACATCGTAGGACCTATGCCCGTGGCTCCTGGAGGAGTCAAATTCTTGCTGGTGGCAATTGATTACTTCACTAAGTGGGTAGAGGCTAAACCTTTAGCCTCCGTTACGGGGAGACAGATCGAGAAGTTCGTGTGGGAGCACATTGTGTGCAGATTTGGAGTGCCCCACATCATCATATCCCACAATGGAAAGCAGTTTGCTGAAGGAGTCTTCTACGAATTCTGTCAAGGGCTCAACATAAAGCAGTCTTGGACATCCGTCTACCATCCACAAGGTAACGGACAGGTGGAGGTTACAAACAAAGACATCGTCAAAGGGATCGAGAAAAGGCTGGGACGAACTCACCATGGATGGGTGGATGAACTCCCTCAAGTACTATGGGCTCATCGGACACACCCTAAGTCAAGCAACGGTGAAACCCCCTTCAGCCTAACATACGGAACAGAAGCGGTCATCCCTTCGGAACTAAGTGTACACACGGAGCATGTGGCAACGTAAGATGCCTCCCAAAATGATGAAAGGATCAGGGAGAACCTTGATCTACTAGAAGAAAGAAGAGAGATAGCCTCCATCCGAGAAGCCATGCACAAGCATAAAATCGAAGGCTACTATAACAAAAAGGTCTGGCCTTCCACCTTCAAGTCTGGGGAATATGTGTTACGCCTCAACAGTGCAAGCAAAGCAGAATACCAGGGAAAGTTGGGACCTTCTTGGGAAGGACCTTACATGGTAGCTGAGGCCTACGGCAACGGAGCCTACAAATTGGCAACTCTTCTCGGAGAACCCATCGATAGGACATGGAATGGTACGAACCTTCGAAAGTTCTATGTTTAAGAAGTACTTTTACATTTTCATTCTTGTAATTAGAAGCTTCTCAAGGGATAGCAAACATTATTGGTAGTTGTCTTAGTTTACATTTCAAGAATGATATAATCCTCTCTACCAATTCAATGATAAATAAGACATTTCCCACAAATCTCTTGCTTCGTTTCTTAAACACAAAGATTTGTTCAACCAAGTCGTTTATGAGTTTCAATGTCGAATAAAAAGGCATATGGTGTAACGAACGCCTCATCATTTAAGCCTATCAAAACATTCACATTAACTCTCCTAGTAGTTTTTGGCACTTATGAAAATATAAACAAAGTCATGCTACTTAAAGGATTAGAGATAGAGTGGGTCGCGACCCTCTGTCAATGATCAAATTTGGTCATTATATTCTTGGTGTTGAAATTTACACACAATGAGGTTGTTTAACCTTAGGATGTAAAAGTTAAGCGTCGAAAAAATGGCGTAAGAGAAGTTCACAAAACAAAAAACAAATAATAGTTAAGTGTGTAGAGGTTCTCCCCCACACTATGTCATTCAAAATAAGGGCTAGTGCCCTTGTACCTGCATAAGGAGCCTAAGCCCCAATTAAGTTGTCTTTGGCCTAGGCCATACATCACAAAATATTCAAATTGTTTGAAGAACCAGACAAGCATTATAAAATAACATAAAATTGTCTTAGAAAGGGTACATGCCACCCTTGAAACCAAATTACTGCCAACATGGCAGCCTTCACTCTTGCTTCTGGGGAGATGGAGTTGGAGATGGTTGAGCTGAGGCAGGCTTGGTAGAAACTGTTTTCTTGGTGGGAGTCGCAGGCTTGATCTTACGAGGATTCTTTGAGAGGAGGTCTTCCAGAGGTGCCATAGGGTCTTTGGCAGCTTCAGCTAGGAAGGAGTACTTTGCGGTTGCAAACGCATTTCCTGCCTCATCGTATTCAGCTTTCGATGTGGGACGGTAGCATTCAATTTTGGAGAGGTATACGGGCTTACCTGTTTTAGCAGCCTCCTCCAAAGCCAAGAACCGTCCATGGAAGATAGCTGATTTGATGACCTTCCACATTTGTGCTCCCAACTCATCACTGTAGTAGAGTTCCATGGCTATATATGGCACCACCTTAGACACGACCTCCGCACGGTCCTTTTGCAGCATCTTGTACCTCATCTGCAAGCCATCAACCTCCTCCCTTAGCTTCACTTCCATCTCTCCAAGCCTAGCCCTCTCACTCTCCAAACCGACGCTCTTCGCCTCCAACACAGCATTCTGACCTATTAGGCTGATAACCTTAGCCTCTTCCAATTTGAGCCTGCCACATTCAACTGTTAATTGGATTATCTTTTCACGAAGGTCTTGGACGAGCGGATTCTTCTCAACATCCCTCTCAATCTCGTCACACTTAGCCTCCAGCTCGGCATATTCTCGGTCCCTGTGCTTCTCCCTTTCAAGCATGACATCCATTTCTTGTCTAGCCTTGGTAACTGCCCTGAGTAGTTCCCTGGTACGATCATTCAAATGGTTGTCCAACACCGCTTGCCTAGCAACGATCTTGTCATGTAGATCGCAGACCCCTTCGATGGACATGTTGTCCAATAATCCTTTCCACTTGGAAGGGGTAACGTGGTCCACAATACGGTGGCAGGACAGAGCATTAGGAAGCTCCTTCGTGTCTGGAAGGCCTGCGACCATTAAATTGTACAGGAATTCAGTTACTTACCATATTTATATACAATTTACAGAGGAGACATTACTTACCATGCATCTCCATAGTCTCATCTGGTAGCTCGAAGGCAGACTTCACAAACCTCTTGCCTTCAACACTCTTCTGCCGCAAGGCCCTAGATCCGGAGGCGAGGAGGAGATTCTTCCTTTTTTTGGTCGCCTTAACTGCCTTGCCAGCTGTTCCTTTTTGGCTTTTCAACCTGTCAGCTATCCCAGTGGAACCTGCAACCTGGAGATCCTCCTTTACAGGATCGTCTGAGTCTGCTACGTTCTCAACAAGTTGAGAAGGACCCTCCAGCACAGCTTGGGGGGGTGCTGAGGCAATAGGCTCTGGTTGCGGCGTGTCTACTTCATTGTTGTTGATGGAGGTGGAAGGTGAACCAACACCGTAGGACTCTTCGGCCTTTTCAGCGGGCATGAAGCTCAAGTCTTCATCCAAATCTTGGTACATAAAGTTCCTGAATGACATTTCTGCAAAAACGAAACAAGACAAAATAAATATCAGTGCTACATTGGTCCTACTTAAATAGAAGTTGAAAAACATACTTTGTCCATGGTACATGATAAGAGGCTTGTTGGGAGACCCCTCCCAGCTCTGGGCAATCCCAACCATGTACAAGATTGGATCGGGGAATACTTGTACATCTACAGGATATCTAGCCAAACGCTGATAGCATGGATCCCTTCGCACCTTATATGGCAAGGGGTCATTGTATGGTTTTGCATCAAACATGTACTCCTTACTCAACAATTCCGGATAGTTGGGGGGATAATAGTGTTTTGAACATAGAAAAAGCTGCCTTTCCAAGCTGTTATATTGGTGTACACCCTCCCAAACAGATTTGGCACATCCCCTTCAGGCCTTTTAGCTAAGGTTAACCAGTTACCCCCAGGATACAAGTTCAAAAAACCCCTTAACACCTTTAGAGTTCGTTCATAGCCATATGCTTTACACATTACTATGAATGTGGTCAGTTTGGCTAAACCAAATGGGATGAACCTAGAGATATGCACCTTGTAATATTGCATTAGCTCTAAAATAAGCGGATGTAGTGGAATCCTAAAGTTGGAATGGCTAAACACATGAGTGTATAGTCCTACGAAACCTTTTGGAGCATCAAAGATACCCTGATTAGACTTGGGTAACATAATTTTATACTCTGGTGGGATCGGGTAATCAGCTAGATGGTCGTGTCAATCTTGCGAAGTTAGCGTACACTTTTGTTGTTTAATGATAAACTTGGAATCCATACTTCTATTTTAAACTACATAAAGAGGAATATTTACCTTTGTTTTCGAAGATGGTGTGCGCTCAAAGGGTTTACTGCGTGAAAAAGAAGACGGAGAGAGTAAAAGTGTTTTAGGGTTCCAACAACTTCCCCTTAAATACTCTTTTTTACCGTCTTTAAAGCCGCACACGTGTCCCTAGTATTTACTCTTATCCGATTTAAATAGTTTTTAAATTTTGAAAGAAGTCTTTTGGTCTCCGGGTAAAGTGGGAATATGTGATAACTGTAGCGGGCAGCTTAGGAGTTTAGTTGGCATTAAATGCGCTAGTTAGGCGCATAGTTATCTCCTAAGTGATAAGTTTAGCAGCGAGAGGAAATTTTTTCGCATAATGAAGTCAAAAGCAATGCCTCTTCGCTCATATGCATCACTTTCGACTGGGGGGCTTGATGATGTACCCTCCGAACAACTCGAAGGACACTCCTCCGAGACATGTCGAAGCCCTTCTATTCAAAGGCCCAAGTTAGGTCTCCAGAATATTCATAGGCGTCAAACCATTCGTAAGCACGAAGGTTACTGTAACACCCCCAAAATGGCCCAGCGGAAGCAAACAAGTATTGGGGTGCTACTAAATTGATATCACAACATAAGCATAGAATAACTGATTTTCATAAATAAGATTTTATTCATTCTTGTAAACAATATTTACATTGTTGATTTGTGCGGAAAAGTGGCCCATTATCAAAATGTTGTTCCAATACATAAATCAGAGTCTTCTATGACCATGCCATGCCTTTGCCTTGCACCGACAAAGATAAACTATCACCTCAAAACCTGCAAATACATGCTAAAAAGTGTCAACACGAGGTTGGTGAGTTCATAGATTTTTATTTGTAAAAGTTTCTATGTACCACCAGATTTAGTATTTAATACATTTCATTATGTGACCAGTTCACTCGGTCATGTTACCAGTTCACTCGGCAATGTGACCCATTCATTCGGTCATGTATGTACATAGCAAATGCAACCAGTACAATCGGTCATGTGACCAGTTCACTCGGTCATACAGGCATAACAGTTTCAAGTACTTGTGTCCATATGTAAAATCAAGCAATAACATTACACTTGTATGCATTGGAAAGTAATCAAGTAATTGACAAGTAACACATAATACATTCAATCATTCAGCATAGTTTTTGTAAACAATTCACTTGTTTAGGTAAAATCAGCATTTAATTTAAGTAAAAACGAGCATGTATTCTCCCCCAAAACAGTTATGAAAACAAGCAAAAGCAGGGGCTATGAAACTCACCTTAGCAAATAAGCAATCCGAAAGTGGGATTCAGTGAATATTGTGAAGCTGCACCGACACGCGACCTAGATAAGGAGGGCAATGTTTTAGTTCTTTGTTTTAAGTAGCACTTACTTAAAATGGTTCAATTTATATTGTTTTTGTATAATGGTATTAAAACTCAACTTTTGCTTTGTAAAAATAATTAAAATGTTTTACTAGTAAGTATATGAATGCATATATACTTTTTCATGTTGACACTATAATGGTGTTGTCAAAATTAAATAAAATTGAGTTATTTCCTAATTGTTTGTAGAAAATATTTATTTCAATTTGAAGTCTTCCAAATTTATTATATGATATAATGATAATATTAGTCATCATTTGTTTATCCAAAAAGTGGTTTTTAGCATATACAACTTACGACTAGGAACCTTCATGACATAAATTTGTTTACACATTACCTTATTATATGAATCATGTTTTAAGCACTTGATTCTTATGTTAAAACCTTTACACTTGTTTAATTGTATTAAGACTTTTTTCACTTGACGTTATGACAACATGTAATGAAATGAAAGGGAGGAATTGGCGGGAACGAGTTTCGTTTATTTGTCTTCCGATTAAACACTTCGGGTTTTATTTTGATTTGAGCACACTTATAGCACGAGTGGGCTGCGGCACAATGGCATGAGTATAGGTTTGGATCTAAGCCCATTGATCAACTAAAGACTTTTATAAATCACAAGACATGGGCTGTGGCCCAAAGTAATACAAATGTAGTTTGGTACTTAGTTTAGATGGCTCATTTCATTATGTTATCTTTTGCTGCCAAACTTTTGACGAGGTAAGTACTTGCACCGAGAGAATTTGTAGCATAACTTAGACATTAGAGAGTGGTCGAGGGTTCCAGGTTCGACACCAACGGGTCTACTACAATTCTGTCTCGAGTCTCACGACTGTTGGACTACCCTTCGCCCTTGCTACCATATAAGATTACTCGAGGCCAACATGCTAACTTAACATGTTAGAACAAAGGAACGATAAGACCATACGATAGTTGAGTAATACTCAACCCGGTTTCATCTCGACATCCTCGAGTACTCTTATGAGCCATGACTCGTTTTATGTAAACTACGTTTGCTCATACTTCATTTTTATACAACTCCTAATCTCGAAACTGTTGCTAACAAGTATTCAAAGGAGAAGTTTTCTTTGACGAGGAGTTTGTCGACGGACAACCCATGAAATAAACGTCATCTGGTGTGAGCACCAAGGGCTCACAGTCTAGTCGATTTACAACTCGATACTAACCAAAATGACAATTCTTATAACCGAAAGTCATACATTTGAAATTGATACAAGGTGCCAAGATTAACATTTCTACGCAAGTTTCAAGTACTAAACAAGATGACACGACCAACAACAATTTCCCAGATTCAATACCAATTGATACTAGCATGATTTATGAAACTTAACTTTTCCAATTTCTTGGTTTCGTACTCTCGACAGAAAACCAAACCAACAAAAAGCCAATGACAAACTTAAGTTCCAAAGTGACGTAAATCATTTATCAAAAACACAAGGATTATATAACATCAAGAACACTTACTTTCACAATCGAATTATCAATTTTACTAACAACCCAATTCATAAATTTTAACAAGTTCAAGGTTGAGTAATTTCTTACAACGAGGAAGATGATAACGAAGTCGAAGGCCAACCCAGAAATCCAACACCACTTAAATCCCAATCGATTTTGAGTAAAACCCCAAGCAATAGCTTTCAATACTTTCGAGTTTTCTTAACCTTTGAGGTGAGATTTAAGGTGTGTTATTCCCCTGGGTTGCCTCGACAAGAATAAAAAGAAAAGAGAAGGGATAGTCTTTGACTATCTTTCCCACCTTGGAAGAGGAAGAGGTGGCCATTTTTAGTAAACCCCTTATCTCTGTTGTCTTTACCTTCCCACTAGGAGACCTCTCATTGGAAGGATGGAATGAGGATAGTGACCCTTGAAGCTCTTATGGCTACACATGGATGCTCTAAATCTTGATGAAAACAGGGGCGGCATGAGTGTTGGTGAAGACCCAACAAAAACATTCACCAAAATTCTATGAATGGAGAGGGTATGATGAAAGAGGTTTATATCAGATTCCATCTTTAGCCAATTTCTTTGGGGTTGCATTGACCTAGACGAGGGGGTAGGGAGTAGCAGGAAAAGGTGAGTCTTTTGGGGGAGGTGGGATTTCTTTTGTTGTTATCTCAATGTGAGAATGAAACACGTGGGATACGGGAAGCAGAAAACGAAAAGAAAATATATGGAAGGGTGGGGCGTTATTTACAAGGATGGGGATAATGATTTGTTTAATTACTTTCCAAAGTAAATTGGTAAGGTTTTATTTATAAGGTAAGTTTATTTGTTAACTGTTAGATATTATAGGTAACTTAAATTGTATTGTGCATTTTGTGTCCAGCGGAAATTATACTGTGACTGTATTTTCTTGTGCTTCAATGACTTTTATCATGTAACGTTTTTAGAATTCGTTTCAAAAATGATTTTATCTTGGTAATATTTTCCATTCCGGGGATTTATCGTATGTTTTATTTGCCCTTATCATAGTGTCGGTACGCGTACAGTGTCGGTCACAGTGGAAAACGAGATAACCTCTCGTCTTACAATTTTAAATCATAAGACACTTATTTCACAATATTCAAATTATGCAATGAATGCAGAAGAAATGTAACAGGCTACAGTATGCGAGTTATCCACTCAAATGATCAGTCAAGCTTATGCATGCTTAATGACTTATGCCTAGTAATAATAAGTTACCATTTATTATTTAATAATAAGTGAAAAATTATCGTGATGCTTAAATTTTAACTTGGACAATAATGAATTTCACATTTATTATACAGATACTTAGTGGACAAGTATCGTGTGTCTGGTGTCGGGTTTTTAAGGAAACGAAATGACCCCTCGTTTTTAAATATAAATATTGACAACTGTCAGAAAATAACCGATTTGAATTTTCTGACGTAATAAATATTATTATAATAATCGGAAATTTTACGGGTTGTTATAGTCTATCCACCTTACAGGAGATCCGTCCCGGATCTCAGTTTACGTTACCCGATGGAGTGTCGGGAACGAGGTGATGGTATTTGGAACAAGTTTTGAATTTTCCCTAGGTTTTTCTAGGGTTTCCTCTTTGGGTATGGGTACCTAGGTGTTATGCCAGCAACACATCCTCTATCTGAGGAGCCATGAATTTTCTGGGGTAGATTTATTGGGTGAAAATTTTAATTCTTGTTGTTATGAGGTTTCACTATTTTGTTAGTGTAGGCACCTCTAACTTCTCATGGTCTTATCAAATCGTACCCATTTCTGGCGTTTCATGATTCTAAGGTATATGGGGTGATTCTTAAGATTTGCTATGTGTTTTTCTTCTTTAAAGTATGAAGTACACATCCATCAATAAGACATGTTTTCAAAGGATTGTAAAGCATGTTCTTAATTAAGGTGTGTATAAGAAGGTTGTTGCGAAAATTTTAGTGTTTCAGCCAGCATTTTGTCTCATTTTTACTGAGGGATTTGGGAAGTATTATTATAGGATATTTAAAGGGGAATCCTCAAAATTTAGAAACTATATTGTAGCAAGGGTGTATAGCAGGATATAAAATTTACCCATAGCTACTAGTAGAGTTTAGTTGTCTAAGTTGGGTAGGGTTAGAGGTTTAGTGGTTGGTGAACCTCGTTGTTTTCTATGGTCTTAGGCAGAGGTGTGGGATACATCCCTAGGTTAGGCTTAGTTACCAAGGAGAACATTGGTCATTTTTGTTTATGAGGTATTAATTTAAAACGCTTTTCGAGAGAGTAAGTAACCAATAGAGTGGTTCTAGAATACTTTTCAAAGTATTAAGAAACACTTTATTTTTTGTGAAGTAGTAGTTTATTTTATGGTGAAATGGTAGGGGTAATTTGGTTTGTAGAATAATTCATGAAGTGATTCATGAAGTATTTTGATTATAATGGTCTGTGGGATAATCGGAAATAGTTTGTATGGAAACTCTTTTGTTTGTAGGGGGGGGGGGGTAACAAGGTAGGCACGGTTATTCTGGAGGTGGGTGGAGTTTCTAGGTATCAAATTTTCAATGGTAAAATTTTCAAGTTTTGTGAGATTATAGGTCATTTACTGTGTTTTCGAGATTTTGCTAAAGGTTTATTGTTCTTTTTTATGCCTATTCCTACTAGGGAATCTTTCTCATAGATGCTATTGTAGGGTTGCTCCTAAAATGGTTTGATTCGTCCACAGAATGTAAGGTTTGGGGTAGAAGTGGCTATACCATAACCCGATCGTGACATGGAAATATTCTACATAGGGAAATAATAATGTGACGCCAGTGAGTGGCTTACGATTAAGGAATGCCAATGAGTGGTTTATGATTAAGGAATGCCAGTGAGTGGCTTATGATTAAGGAATGCCAGTGAGTGGCTTATTACATGTTTATTAAAATATTAGAATTAATCAAATTTCACTAGACATAACGCTATTATAACTATCCTAAGTATTGCAAAATTCACCTCTGAGTCGGACATAGGTGATCAGGCTATGTTCCACTGTCCCTGGTTGAATATAAGTGATCAATCTATATTCAACCGAGGTTCAATGAATTTTGAAATACTTAGCTTAGTTACGCTAGTAATATGTCCCAATACTTCCAAAGGTTATCTTAAAGACTAGAACAATTATTCCATTTATGTGAGAGGAAAAGGTGCAGTGCTGTGATACGTAAATATACGTATAGGGAAGATAATTATAACCTATAATGAAATTAGGTGAGTAGTGATAAAACATGTATCTTATCAAGTATGATCTCAACAGGATCATAAGTGAGGCATCAGCTATAAAAGTGTGCATGTGTCGGTCATAGGGTTAAGTTTTTGTAAAAGTGGTTATAGTCTAGGTTTTAAAAATAATACCCAGTTTTCTATAACCTAAGATCTGATACCAATATGTAACACCCCCAAAATGGCCTAGCGGAAGCAAACAAGTATTGGGGTGCTACTAAATTGATATCACAACATAAGCATAGAATAACTGATTTTCATAAAAAAGATTTTATTCGTTCTTGTAAACAATATTTACATTGTTGATTTGTGCGGAAAAATGGCCCATTATCAAAATGTGGTCCCAATACATAAATCAGAGTCGTCTATGACCATGCCATGCCTTTGCCTTGCGCCTCCAAAGATAAACTATCACCTCAAAACCTGAAAATACATGCTAAAAAATGTCAACACGAGGTTGGTGAGTTCATAGATTTTTATTTGTAAAAGTTTCTATGGACCACAAGATTTAGTATTTAATACATTTCATTATGTGACAAGTTCACTCGGTCATGTTACCAGTTCACTCGACAATGTGACCCATTCATTCGGTCATGTATGTACATAGCAAATGCAACCAGTACAATCGGTCATGTGACCAGTTCACTCGGTCATACAGGCATAACAGTTTCAAGTACTTGGGTCCATATGTAAAAGCAAGCAATAACATTACACTTGTATGCATTGGAAAGTAATCAAGTAATTGACAAGTAACACATAATACATTCAGTCATTCAGCATAGTTTTTGTAAACAATTCACTTGTTCAGGTAAAATCAGCATTTAATTTAAGTAAAAACGAGCATGTATTCTCCCCCAAAACAGTCATGAAAACAAGTAAAAGCAGGGGCTATGAAACTCACCTTAGCAAATAAGCAATCCGAAAGTGGGATTCAGTGAATATTGTGAAGCTGCACCGACACGCGACCTAGATAAGGAGGGTAATGTTTTAGTTCTTTGTTTTAAGTAGCACTTACTTAAAATGGTTCAATTTATATTGTTTTTGTATAATGGTATTAGAACTCAACTTTTGTTTTGTAAAAATAATTAAAATATTTTACTAGTAAGTATATGAATGTATATATACTTTTTTATGTTGACACTATAATAGTGTTGTCAAAATTAAATAAAATTTAGTTATTTCCCAATTGTTTGTAGAAAATATTTATTTCAATTTGAAGTCTTCCAAATTTATTATATGATATAATGATAATATTAGTCATCATTTGTTTATCCAAAAAGTGGTTTTTAGCATATACAACTTACGACTACGAACCTTCATGACATAAATTTGTTTATACATTACCTTATTATATGAATCATGTTTTAAGCACTTGATTCTTATGTTAAAACCTTTACACTTGTTTAATTGTATTAAGACTTTTTTCACTTGACGTTATGACAACATGTAACGACATGAAAGGGAGGAATAGGCGGGAACGAGTTTCGTTTATTTTTCTTCCGATTAAACACTTCGGGGTTTATTTTGATTTGAGCACACTTATAGCACGAGTGGGCTGCGGCCCAATGGCATGAGTATAGGTTTCGATCTAAGCCCATTGATCAACTAAAGCCTTTTATAAATCACAAGACATGGGTTGTGGCCCAAAGTAATACAAATGTAGTTTGGTACTTAGTTTAGATGGCTAATTTCATTGTGTTATCTTTTGCTGCCAAACTTCTGACGAGGTAAGTACTTGCACCGAGAAGAATTTGTAGCATAACTTAGACATTAGAGAGTGGTCGAGGGTTCCAGGTTCGACACCAACGGGTCTACTACAATTCTGTCTCGAGTCTCACGACTGTTCGACAACCCTTCGCCCTTGCTACCATATAAGATTACTCGAGGCCAACGTGCTAACTTAACATGTTAGAACAAAGGAACAATAAGACCATACGATAGTTGAGTACTACTCAACCCGGTTTCATCTCGACATCCTCGAGTACTCTTATGAGCCATGACTCGTTTTATGTTAAGTACGTTTGCTCATACTTCATTTTTATACAACTCCTAATCTCGAAACTGTTGCTAACAAGTATTTAAAGGAGAAGTTTTCTTTGACGAGGAGTTTGTCGACGGACAACCCATGACATAAACGTCATCTGGTGTGAGCACCAAGGGCTCACAGTCGAGTCGATTTACAACTCGATACTAACCAAGATGACAATTCTTATAACTGAAAGTCATACATTTGAAATTGATACAAGGTGCCAAGATTAACATTTCTACGCAAGTTTCGAGTACTAAACAAGATGACACGACCAACAACAATTTCCCGTGATTCAATACCAATTGATACTAGCAGGATTTATGAAACTTAACTTTTCCAATTTCTGGTTTCGACTCTACAGTAAAACCAAACCAACAAAAAGCCAATGACAAACTTAAGTTCCAAAGTGACATAAATCATTTATCAAAAACACAAGGATTATATAACATCAAGAACACTTAGTTTCACAATCGAATTATCAATTTTACTAACAACCCAATTCATAAATTTTAACAAGTGCAAGGTTGAGAAATTTCTTACAACGAGGAAGATGATAACGAAGTCGAAGGCCAACCCAGAAATCCAACACCACTTAAATCCCAATCGATTTTGAGTAAAACCCCAATCAATAGATTTCAATACTTTAGAGTTTTATTAACCATTGAAGTGAGATTTGAGGTATGTTATTCCCCTGGGTTGCTGATAAGGTTTTAAAATGTACCTTTTTGAGGGGTCATTTAAGCCCTTATTTGATCACTTTTGTATCCGTTATTATTTAATATCGTTCCTTTTCACTTTTTAGGTCTCTTGAAGGCAAAATGCTGAATGGCACTTATTTGGACGGCGCGAATATACGTAAGAAAATGGCCAAAGTCGAATCGAGACACTCAAAGCTGCTGAAAACATAAGGTGATCTAAGGCGCGTCAATGCTTATCTCAGCGACGCCGTCCGAGGATTTTGTGACAAGACGTAACCCAAAACTCTTATTTTCAAGTGACGACGCCCGCTAAAAGAGTAGGCCGTCGAACTCGTGACGCCTAGATGCAATCTAGACGGCTTCGAGAAAGGCCGAAGAGGACGGCGTCACAAGCACAAGGTGACGCTGCCGCAAGTCTAACGTGGCCAAGACTAAACCCTAATGACGGCGACCGACCTGGCGTCACAAAACATAAGGTGACGCCGTCGCATATGTAATCTTATATATAGAATCCAATTTTTCAAGATTTGTGTGTAGTCTTTTGGAGTAAAAACCTAGAACCGAACTAAGGCTGTTTGTACGAGATTTTAGGTTCCAAACCCTATCTTACATCAAGATAAGTTCTTTACTTCATTAATACAATTATGTCTTTGATTATTTGTGTGTATGCTTGCATGTTCTCCATGTCCGGCTAATTTATTTGTGTGTTTGCTTAGGGAATATGAAACTTAATTATTGATTATTGATTGGTTGTCTCTTATTGTCACACCCCCAAATTACCTGTTTTGCAGCGGAATGGAATTCCTGGGGATTGACTGTCATAGCATCACAATCACAGTTATATTGAACGACCTAAAGTGTCGTTTGGAAAATACATCGTTTGATTTAATAAAACAATCAGAGTTTACAAAGTCCAGGTCCCAAATGAAAAATCAACTTGTGCGGAAATAAGTTTGTTACAATTCAAACGATGTGTTAAAGTATGTAAAACCCAAGTGAGACGCTGCCGTCACCACGCCACTCCATGATGTGTCCAAATGCATGCCATGAAGTGAATGCCTTAAATACCTGAGATAAAACATGCTAAAAAGTGTCAACACAAAGGTTGAGTGAGTTCATAGAGTTTGTGTTGAAATGTAAAGCCTTTCAAAATCGTTTATGCAGCAAAGGCATTGTAAATCGTTGAAATGTAAAGACTATCAAAATCGATTATGTAGCAAAGGCATTGTAAATCCACTCGGCCCAAGTCCCGCCCATACAAAACTTGCAACCCGTGTGTTCACAACCCACGCCTGAATATGCATAGTTTCTGTTCAAACAGAAATCGTCAAATGAATTCACAAAATAGTGCATGACTCAATGTATCGAATCGCTTTATAGCAAAGGCATTGTAAATCCACTCAGTCCCAAGTCCCGCCCATACAAAACTTGCAACCTGTGTGTTCACAACCCATTGCCTAAATGTATATATAGTTTATATTCAACCACACATCGTCAAATGAATTCACAATAGTACCTAACTCGAAGTAAAACATAGGTTTAATTAATTCGTTTGAACACAATCATCGTAGTGTGAGTTAAATCGTTTCACACTCATCGTTAAAAACAAAATCGTATTTATTTCACTAAGTTCATGACACCAAAGCGTAAACATCGCACCAATAAAAATTGGTAATCATCGTTTCATCGCCGCCCTAATAGGTAATTTGCCAATTTACCTTAATGATTCAAATATAGTGCGCTCGATTTCCCCTAAATGGGTCAATAGGAGCTGAGTGTTAATTCTAATAGGCCTATTCACTATACTCACAGCCACCAAAGTGACTAATGGTTAATGATGTAGGGACTTCGAACATGGCAAATACTTAGTGACAATAAAACATCGGATATAGCATACAGTTCAAAGCATTTGTGTTCGGTTAAAAATATAGCATGTATCTCCCCCAAGAGTTTGTAAAACAATTAAGAAATAGAAAGTGGGGCTATGAACTCACAGAAATCCTTAAATGATTAGAGTAACTATGAAAGTAATTGAAAATAGTCGAGCATGTATCTCCCCCAAAACAGTTATGAAAGCATTAAAACAAATGAAAATGGGGCTATGGAACTCACGGTTATTCATATAAGTTAAAGTACTTGTGAAAGTAAATGAAAACAGTTTGAGCATGTATCTCCCCCAAAACAGTTATGAAAACAAGTAAAAGTAGGGGCTATGAAACTCACTGTTGTAAATGATTACGATGACAAAAGTGAGTACACCGAGATGTAATGTGATACGTAAATCTTGACCTATGATGAATGATATGACATGTAATGAGTTGCAATGTAATGTTATGCATGTTTCGATGTTATTTATACCATTTACGGGTTTTGAAAAATATTACTTGTCGTCGAAAAATAACTCGTTTGACGCTTGACCAATCAAAAATCACTTTACAAGTATTTACGTAAAAATGTCATCCTACAATGGTTTTGTAATGATTTATAGTGAAATTATCACTTTTCGACGCAAAACAATGTCGTCGGAATTTTCTTGAAATTAACAAAAATGGCTTCGAAAAACTAGTCGTAAAACGGTGTACGCCGATCGTTAGAGAACTTAACTCGACGGTTTTGGAAAGTTTGCATCGATATTTAGAAGTTTCAGTTCAGGAGTTTTCGTCCAAAAGGTCTCGATCATAAAGATATTAAGGGTTAAAGATAGTGATTTTGTTGAATTGTTGTGCAGAAAAATGAGTTTCGGCCAAGTTTGAACATCCGTAAATAATTTACTATAACTCCGCTTACAAACAAACACTTGTTGTTTTGAAAATATGGCCGTGAACTTGATTTTACTAGAAGACAATTCGTTTCAAAAGTTTCACAACCTTGTTAAAACAGCCCTCAACAGGGATTTCACGCTACCGTAACACTTGTATCGTAAAAATAATATAGATTTTCTAAAATAATAGTTACGGCAAGTTTTTGAAAACGTGCATATATTTGTCGTTTCAAATCCGCTTAACGTATAATACGCCCTTAGCTTCGTATCAAAGTATACTAATATATTTTGACAAGTCGAAATAATTTGTGAAGCTTAAGGCTCGTTTGACCCTAACAATGTAAAAATATGTTGCTGAAATTTCAGAAAAACTATATTTTTAGTCGCCAAACTTTTAAAATTCACCACTACTTCGTTATAACTCCGCTTTTAATCCGCCTCAAGCGCCACGGATTCGCTTTAAAGTATATTTTCTAATTATCAAGGCCAAAATGTCGTGCTAACTGTCGGTTTTTCCAGAAAATCGAAACAAAGACAGAACCTATTTTATACGTATTGAAAATAGTTTTTCTCGGACAAAACCTATTCTAATCCCTTCAAATCAACTCCAAAGCTAATCTAATCCTACCATACACCTTCTTAGGGTGTCATGGGTTCCTAATCACCATCAAGACCAATGAATACCAAGGGGATAATTATAGGATGACAATATATATATGAAACTCCAAAAATCAAGTAAAAATGGTATAAATCACATATGTCTTGCATGTTGCTCCAAAAATGAAAAGATACATATGAGATGATAAGGAAATATGAAAATGAAAGAAACATGCTTACAAGTGAATATGATGAGGTGCAAGTAACAAGGTTAAGCCTAAACACTCTTGGTTTTTATTTCAAAACCTTATAAAGAATGTTAACTAGATTGTTATAACTTGTGCTTGAGAAAAAAAATATGATGATCCCTTAGCTAACCTTGAAGGCCGGTTTTGGAGAAAACAAGAGAGAAGAAAACCTTTGCAAACTTGATGAATTATTTGAGGTAGATGAATGAATGAAATATTTGGAGTATAGATCTATATAACCATGAAATTCTTACCAACATTAAATGCACATTTTCCATATGGCCGGTTTTTAGGGGTTAGTGTTTCCCAATTATATTTTTTTTTTCTTTATAAATTGTATTGTGTAAACATTTACTTGTACAAGTTGTAAGAAAGTGCAAGTAATATAGAAAATATGTACAAGTAAAGGTAAAAATGGAAATTTTTGGTACAAGTAAGTTTTTAATAGATCAAAATAGAATGTAATGAGATAATAAAAATTATAAAAATACATTCCTTGTGAAGTTTGAGTGATAAAATAATTATCGAGTAATTTTTTAAGAAAAGTGTCGTAATAATATAACTTTAACGATTTATGTACCAAATAAATTTGAAACACTAGGAAAACTAAAATATAGTTTTTATAAACTAAATGTAAGTTTAAAAATACATCGGGATCATTTTTGAAAGTAACGGATTAAATATTCAAAATAATAACTCACGCGATAACGCTTATTTAATATAAAATTTACGCGCTAAATGTGAAATGAAATGTCATGAATGAACTAATGAGATGCAAATGATGTCAATGAAATGTAGACTAATCTTAGTCCATATGAAATGTACGTGATGTTATGATCATGAATTCGTCGCTAAACCATAAAGGTTACTCGAATTTGGAACACGTAAACCAAGTTTATGATAAATGTTGAAATAGTGAGGCATAAATTGTTTCGAGAAATGACCTGAAAGTACGGGTTGTCACATTCGCCCATCAAAAGGAATTCACCCTCAATTCGTGTTAGTCTATCGGGTTTAGGGTTTGATGAGGCAAGCCTTCCCATTCTCGAACAAAACCCTCAAAAGACTTTTTGGTAACCGATTTTACTTAATCCCACAACTCATCAAACAAGAACTGCCATACGATTAGGCTAAATCGGTTTAGGTAACAACTTGTTTCTAGCTCGATCTTTGCAACTCATCAAACAAGAACTGCCACGCGGATCAAACTGGAAACAAGTGGTTTGAAGAAAATCTTTTGAAAATTTGGCTCGATTACGAAATTGCTTACTCATATGAGACTACATTCCCTTCATTGCATGATTCTTCCAGAATTAAACATAGGTGATCAGGCTATGTATAATTTAGGAGTAACTATGCAATGCTTGGACTAATCGACTCATATGATGTTTGGTGCTAAGTCAACCGGTGTAAAAATTGTGATAGGGAATGACAGGGTATTCTCCACATTGGAGTATGAGGAAAAGATAATGGGATGGGTATTTAAAGGCATCAATGTGACAATCGATTTTGAAATGAAAGTGAATAACCCGAAAAATGTACGTAAAAAATCGCATGCAAAGTGAACATGCACTTATGATGAAATGATGAGATGCTATGATAATGTAGTTATAGTCTAGGGTCAATGATGCAACCTAGTTCTCTATAACGAAGCTCGATGCCAATCTGTCACACCCCCAAATTACCCTTTTTGCAAATGGAATGGAATTCCTGGTAGTTGACTGTCATAGCATCACAATCACAGTTATATTGAACGACCTAAAGTGTCGTTGGAAAATACATCGTTTGATTTAATAAAACAATCAGAGTTTACAAAGTCCAGGTCCCAAATGAAAAATCAACTTGTGCGGAAATAAGTTTGTTACAATTCAAACGATGTGTTAAAGTATGTAAAACCCAAGTGAGACGCGTCGTCACCACGACTCCATGATGTGTCCAAATGCATGCCATGAAGTGAATGCCTTAAATACCTGAGATAAAACATGCTAAAAAGTGTCAACACAAAGGTTGAGTGAGTTCATAGAGTTTGTGTTGAAATGTAAAGCCTTTCAAAATCGTTTATGCAGCAAAGGCATTGTAAATCGTTGAAATGTAAAGACTATCAAAATCGATTATGTAGCAAAGGCATTGTAAATCCACTCAGCCCAAGTCCCACTACCATACAAAACTTGCAACCTGTGTGTTCACAACCCACTGCCATAATATGCATAGTTTATGTTCAAACAGAAATCGTCAAATGAATTCACAAAATAGTGCATGACTCAATGTATCGAATCGCTTATGCAAAGAAAGGCATTGTAAATCCCCTCAGTTCCAAGTCCCGCCCATACAAAACTTGCAACCTGTGTGTTCACAACCCATTGCCGAAATGTATATATAGTTTATATTCAACCACACATCGCCAAATGAATTCACAATAGTACCTAACTCGACGTAAAACCATAGGTTTAATTAATTTGTTTGAACACAATCATCGTAGTGTGAGTTAAATCGTTTCACACTCATCGTTAAAAACAAAATCGTATTTATTTCACTAAGTTCATGACACCAAAGCGTAAAACATCGACCAATAAAATTGGTAATCATCGCTTATCAGCCGCCCTAATAGGTAATTTGCCAATTTACCTTAATGATTCAAATATAGTGCCGATTTCCTAAATGGGTCAATAGGAGCGGAGTGTTAATTCTAATAGGCCTATTCACTATACTCGGCCACCCGCAAGTGACTAATGGTTCATGATGTAAGGACTTCGAACATGGCAAATACTTAGTGACAATAAAACATCGGATATAGCATACAGTTCAAAGCATTTGTGTTCGGTTAAAAATATAGCATGTATCTCCCCCAAGAGTTTGTAAAACAATTAAGAAATAGAAAGTGGGGCTATGAACTCACGAAATCCTTAAATTAGAGTAACTATGAAAGAATTTGAAAATAGTCGAGCATGTATCTCCCCCAAAACAGTTATGAAAGCATTAAAACAAATGAAAATGGGGCTATGGAACTCACGGTTATTCATATAAGTTAAAGTACTTGTGAAAGTAAATGAAAACAGTTTGAGCATGTATCTCCCCCAAAACAGTTATGAAAACAAGTAAAAGTAGGGGCTATGAAACTCACCTGTTGCAATGATTACGATGACAAAAGTGAGTACACCGAGATGTAATGTGATACGCAAATCTTGACCTATGATGAATGATATGACATGTAATGAGTTGCAATGTAATGTTATGCATGCATTTCGTATGTTATTTATACCATTTACGGGTTTTGAAAAATATTACTTGTCGTCGAAAAATACTCGTTTGACGTCTTGACCAATCAAAAATCACTTTACAAGTATTTACGTCAAAATGTCATCCTACAATGGTTTTGTAATGTTTTATAGTGAAATTATCACTTTTCGACGCAAAACAACAATGTCGCCGAATTTTCTTGAAATTAACAAAATGGCTTCGAAAACTAGTCGAAAATGTGTACGTCACGATCGTTAGAGAAACGAACTCGACGGTTGTGGAAAGTTTGTATCGATATTTAGAAGTTTCAGTTCAGGAGTTTTCGTCCAAAAGGTCTCGATCATAAAGATATTAAGGGTTAAAGATAGTGATTTTGTTGAATTGTTGTGCGTAAAAATGAGTTTCGGCCCAGTTTGAACATCCATAAATAATTTACTATAACTCCGCTTTACAAACAGCTTGTTGTTTTGAAAAATATGGCCGTGAACTTGATTTTACTTGAAGACAATTCGTTCTAAAAAGTTTCACAACCTTGTTAAAAACAGCCCTCAACAGGGGATCGCATAGCCTACCGTAACACTTGTATCGTAAAAATAATATAGATTTTCGTGAAAATAATAGTTACGCAAGTTTTTGAAAACGCGCATATATTTGTCGCTTCAATCCGCTTTTCACGTTATAATATCGCCCTTAGCTTTCGTATCAAAGTATAATAATATATTTTTGACAAGTCGAAATAATTTGTGAAGCTTAAGGCTCGTTTTTGACCCGAACAATGTAAAAATATGTTGCTGAAATTTCAGAAAACTATATTTTTAGTCGCCAAACTTTAAAAATTCACCACGACTTCGTTATAACTCCGTTTTAATCCGTTCAAGCGGCCACGGATTCGTTTTAAAGTATATTTTCTAATTATCAAGGCCAAAATGTCGTGCTAACTGTCGGTTTTTCCAGAAAATCGAAACAAAGACAGAACCTATTTTATACGTATTGAAAATAGTTTTTCTCGGACAAAACCTATTCTAATCCCTTCAAATCAACTCCAAAGCTAATCTAATCCTACCATACACCTTCTTAGGGTGTCATGGGTTCCTAATCACCATCAAGACCAATGAATACCAAGGGGATAATTATAGGATGACAATATATATATGAAACTCCAAAAATCAAGTAAAAATGGTATAAATCACATATGTCTTGCATGTTGCTCCAAAAATGAAAAGATACATATGAGATGATAAGGAAATATGAAAATGAAAGAAACATGCTTACAAGTGAATATGATGAGGTGCAAGTAACAAGGTTAAACCTAAACACTCTTGGTTTTTATTTCAAAACCTAATAAAGAATGTTAACTAGATTGTTATAACTTGTGCTTGAGAAAAAAAATATGATGATCCCTTAGCTAACCTTGAAGGCCGGTTTTGGAGAAAACAAGAGAGAAGAAAACCTTTGCAAACTTGATGAATTATTTGAGGTAGATGAATGAATGAAATATTTGGAGTATAGATCTATATAACCATGAAATTCTTACCAACATTAAATGCACACTTCCCCCCCCCCCCCCATAGGGCCGGTTTTTAGGGGTTAGTGTTTCCCAATTATATTTTTTTTTTCTTTATAAATTGTATTGTGTAAACATTTACTTGTACAAGTTGTAAGAAAGTGCAAGTAATATAGAAAATATGTACAAGTAAAGGTAAAAATGGAAATTTTTGGTACAAGTAAGTTTTTAATAGATCAAAATAGAATGTAATGAGATAATAAAAATTATAAAAATACATTCCTTGTGAAGTTTGAGTGATAAAATAATTATCGAGTAATTTTTTTTAAGAAAAGTGTCGTAATAATATAACTTTAACGATTTATGTACCAAATAAATTTGAAACACTAGGAAAACTAAAAATATAGTTTTTATAAACTAAATGTAAGTTTAAAAATACATCGGGATCATTTTTGAAAGTAACGGATTAAATATTCAAAATAATAACTCACTGATAACGCTTTATTTAATATAAAAATTTCGCGCTAAATGTGAAATGAAATGTCATGAATGAACTAATGAGATGCAAATGATGTCAATGAAATGTAGACTAATCTTAGTCCATATGAAATGTACGTGATGTTATGATCATGAATTCGCCGCTAAACCATAAAGGTTACTCGAATTTGGAACACGTAAACCAAGTTTACGATAAATGTTGAAATAGTGAGGCATAAATTGTTTCGAGAAATGACCTGAAAGTACGGGTTGTCACACTTATCTTAGTTGATTAATGATCTAGTAATGCGATAGGTCATTCGTTGTGTACTTAATGCTTGATTAAATCTTTGTGAACCTTAGAATATAACTCCTTGAGTAGTTGTAAGCTAAACCATCCAAAGAGTGCCTTAGAGTAAGAGTTTATTATCCCTAGTGGGTTTTGTAGACAAGACCATTTGGTAAGTTCAAAGAGTTAGGGAACATACGCATACCCTACAACTTTAGACACACAACGCAACTAAGAATAAGGGCGTGACAATTCAACCACCAATAGGAGATAATTAAGGAGTAGTAAACCTAAGTAAACACATCTTTAAACTATCATACGAGCACACAATAATTAGACATAGACTACATACACCTTAGATTAGATAATTAGATAAGTAGAGTAATCGGTAGCAATACCAACCCCCAAATCCAAACCCCGAGATTCGTACCTTTCAATTTCCTAAAAAACATAAAAAGATAAAAAAATAATCTTCCTCAACCCCAACCTTAGCGTAGTAACTTCTTACTAGCATTCCTATTCCCCTAGAGAACGATATCAATACCCGTGGCTTACCCTAATTACTACACTACAATGATTAGGTTCACTGCCTAGGGTGTTATAAAACTTGCTCGAAGAAAAGGAGGTTTCCTTGACCCCGAACGACGTGTGTAGCGTTATCAAGTTTTTGGCGCCGCTGCCGGGGAATAGAATAGCTAGTTAGTAGTCCACCTCGTTTAGGTTTCTTTGCTTGATTCCTATCAAGTAAATTTTTTTCTCATTTTTAGCTTTCTCTTAGTCTATCCCCCTTCTTCGTGACCTTTGTCGTAAACCCCATCACTTTTCATCATGGAAGATGACAAACCACCAAACAACACTTCACCACCAAACAAATACCCACTGGTTGACCCAGCCTCTGCCAACCAACTTCGAGCTCGTATCATTAGTGAAATTGGAGAGCTTAGGAAACTAAATAGGATAATTGAAAATACGCTTGAGAAGCCCTTAAGGAATCCTGACGCCCTTTAGATAGTGATTCGACCTCAAGTGATTTGGATGATGATCTAGAAGAAGGAGAGTATAAGGTGTTAGAAATTATGGAGGGTAGTAAGGAGGAGGAAGAACTTAGGGAGTATTTCGATTCATACCCTAAAGGAAAGGAAACCACTTATCACTATAACGTGGTTAACTTCCCAAGACCACCTTTCGAGCTTCTCGTGATAAGAAAAAAAACAAAAAAGGGAAACCCTAAAAACATCAAAATACCGTGTATGATTGGATACTTATATAGGGATCACACCTACATTGACTATAAGGCACCCATGAATATAATGTCTAGGCTTTATTACAATTGGATCATGAGAAAAAAATTGGAAACCTATGAGGGACCCCTTTCGCCCTAGGAAAGCAAGTAACTATGTGGGGAGGGTGATGGGATTGCATGTCTTCGTCGGTAATTTCACATATAGGTGTGATTTTATGATTTTGGAAAATGTTAAGGGCATCATTGATGGATTTTTAGGAGATGTGATACTTGGAAAACCATTTATAGAGGAATCTAAGATGGTTTATGATGAAGAGAAAGGAATAGTCGAGTTCTCAAATGAAGCCGAAAGTGTTAAATATATAATGCCCCACAAAAATAAGAAGTTTAAGGGCATGGATAATTTAGATGTAGATAACATTCCGGCATTCGAGGTAGACTGGAAGAATAAAGTTTACTACACCGCTTGTCTTGAACTAGGCCCTAAATATATTCGTGGTGAGAGAAGAGTTAAGGAGATCGAATGGGCCTCTAAGATTAGGACAACGTAAGGGCACGACTACGAGTCTAGCTACAAGACTCATAAATAAAGAAAAACACTTCGTGGGAGGCAACCCATGCTTAATTGTTTGCTTGTTAGTGTCATATATCTTTTATTAATTGTTTATTCTCACGTTTAAATTTGTAAAAATGCTTTATTTTGTTTTTAACCTCGTCTTAATTGCATATAAAGGTATTTTACATAAAGGATAAGTGTAGGGAGGATTACACACGCTTTCAAAAGAAACGTAAACATGAGAATAACAATTCATTAAAAGATATATATGTGTGTCAAATGCTTGTATCGAGTCATAATGGATGTTTTGCGAAATTTTTCCGATTCTAAAGATGTAAATTTTCCGAATTTTACGAAAATCGCAGACCATTTTGCAGGATAACCTGACGGGTCGGATTGCAACCTGACGGCGTCCGAAGGAGTAAAAACATCGATTACTTTTTCTCGTTTTCGAGCTACTTATAAATTTTGGAATTTTCCGTGTCTTAATTTTCTAAAAAAATCCTGTAAACATCCATTCCACAAGCATTATATCCTAGTTTAAATCGAGTCTTATATATATTATTACCGCCGATTTTACGCGAAGGTTTCGTTTGTTCTCTTCAAATGCGCAGGTTTAATTTATCAAGAAGAAGAAACAAAAGATTGGAAGGAGCTTTTCACGCACACATTCTTCTTGGAAAGGATTTAACCACTACTTCAAACACGGATCCTACCGAGCTAATCAGGGGAGTACTAGTTTCTTTCGTTTTTCATTACCTTCATTATCATAACTTTGATACTTTCGGGGAACATTGGGGACAATGTTCAGTTTAAGTGTAGGGAGGGAAAATAAAACGGGAACTTTGAAACTATGCTTATCCTTGATTATTTGCTTTGTCCAAGTGTATTTGTGTAATAAACCATGAGAAAATGTCGGTTAGGGTAATTTTGGCACCAAATTTTTAATTTTTCATGACATATAGGAGTGGGCCATTAGTTTTAACAAAAGCGTCTCACGAATAGGAAGTTACATGACTAGCACAAAAAACCCTTTACCACCTAAATTCCTCCCAAAATGTGAGGATCGCCCTTAGATTAGTAGGAATTAAAAGCATTCATCTTTAATGCTTAGAGTGTGAACCGGTAGTATATTAGATTCTAGAACTTGTTTTGTGATGCATTCCGAGATCGCTAGTAAGACTACACTTGTGTAGTTAGGAATAACTAAATGATAAGAGGCATTAGGATAACCCTTGTTTGATACCCGTAATATAATTACTTCTTCCACATCGGTTGAGTAATTCCCCACACCCTTTGCGTTGTACTCATCTTTAGTACACGATACCCCTAGTTAACCCCTCGGAGCCTATCCTTTTCGCGGTTCTCGTGATGTTTCATTTTTTTTCAGAATATCAATGAAGAGCATTGTTTACACCTCACCCCCAAATATAAACCCAAATCGCCTTAGCCTACCCTGTATGCACTCACTTTTAGTGCATTATTGTTATCACCCTAAACCCTTAGTTCAATTATCTGGTTGCTTGCATGAGTTTCTAAGTCGAGTCATATCCTTTGTACACAGTTTTGGGACGATTGGGACTCATGGGAAAAGTTTAAGTTTATAAAATGATTGAAAGGGAACGTTAATTTCCCTTGTTTGCGTAATAACATACCCCAAGTGTTTTGATCTTTTCAATTCGGGTCAAATTAGTATTAGAGTAATAAAACTCAAGTGTAGGGATGTGCCTATAAATCCCTATCATTTTGATGTTACCGTAGAGGATGGTAGAGTAAAAGTGTATGAAAAAAAAAATTGAAAAAAAATAGAAAAAGAGAAAAGAAAAAAAAATAGAGTGAAAAAAAAAAAAAAAAACAAAAAAACATACGGGCTACCATCCTACATCTATCCTTTAAATTTATGTTTGTTTGTTTCAGTTAGCTAGAGTTTAGAGTGTCGAGTCTTGGCTTAGCAACGCCATTCTTCGTATACTTGCAACATAGAGATTTTTGACTTGCCACCACTAAATTGCCTATCCCACAAAACCCTTTGTTTCCCTACCGTAAGCCTAACATTACAACCCTTTAAAGACCTCTTTGATAGTCTTTCCTAGGTGCTTACGCCAAAGCGATGGAGGTTTGATCTGGTCTCAAGCCTATGGTAATCTATGTACTAGGACCGGTTAATGAGTGTTTATCTTCCATTTCCAATTTGTTATATTTCATATACACCCGAGAGAGATGTGAGTATCCAAACACCCCATGTGAGGTGCTAGTATGTAATTTTCGTGCTTGTTATGACTTTTGCGAGGCTTATATGTGTTGTGGACTGTTTTAAACCTATGCTTCATGACCCCTAACTTATAAATTAATTGGCTAAAAGCACATTTGCTTGAGGACAAGCAAATACCAAGTGTAGGGATATTTGATAAGGTTTTAAAATGTACCTTTTGAGGGTCATTTAAGCCCTTATTTGATCACTTTTGTATCCGTTATTACTTAATATCGTTCCTTTTCACTTTTTAGGTCTCTTGAAGGCAAAATGCCGGAATGGCACTTATTTGGACGAAAAAGGCGAATATACGAAAGAAAATGGCCAAAATCAGAATCGAGACACTCAAAGCTGCTGAAAACATAAGGTGACGGCGTCACTGCTTATCTGCGACGCCGTCCGAGGATTTTGTGACGGGATAGAACCCAAAACTCTTATTTTGAAGTGACGACGTCCAGTTGTAAAAGAGTAGGCCGTCGCAACTCAGACGGCCTAGATGCAATCTAGACGCGTCCGAAGTGAAGAGGACGGCGTCACAAGCACAAGGTGACGTCGTCGCAAGTCTAACGTGGAAAAGATGAAACCCTAATGACGGCGATCCGACAGCGTCACAAAACATAAGGTGACGCCGTCGCATATGTAATCTTATATATAGAATCCGAATTTTTCAGTATTTGTGTGTAGTCTTTTGGAGTAAAAACCTAGAACTGAACCAAGGCTGTCTTATACAGTATTTTAGGGTTCCAAACCTATCTTACATCAAGATAAGTTCTTTACTTCATTAATACAATTATGTCTTTGATTATTTGTGTGTATGCTTGCATGTTCTCCATGTCCGGCTAATTTATTTGTGTGTTTGCTTAGGGAATATGAAACTTAATTATTGATTATTGATTGGTTGTCTCTTATCTTAGTTGATTAATGATCTAGTAATGCGATAGGTCATTCGTTGTGTACTTAATGCTTGATTAAATCTTTTTGAACCTTAGAATATAACTCCTTGAGTAGTTGTAAGCTAAACCATCCAAAGAGTGCCTTAGAGTAAGAGTTTATTATCCCTAGTGGGTTTTGTAGACAAGACCCTTTGGTAAGTTCAAAGAGTTAGGGAACATACGCATACCCTACAACTTTAGACACACAACGCAACTAAGAATAAGGACGTGACAATTCAACCACCAATAGGAGATAATTAAGGAGTAGTAAAACCTAAGTAAACACATCTTTAAACTATCATACGAGCACACAATAATTAGACATAGACTACATACACCTTAGATTAGATAATTAGATAAGTAGAGTAATCGGTAGCAATACCAACCCCCCAAATCCAAACCCCGAGATTCGTACCTTTCAATTTCCTAAAAAACATAAAAAGATAAAAAAAATAATCTTCCTCAACCCCAACCTTAGCGTAGTAACTTCTTACTAGCATTCCTATTCCCCTAGAGAACGATATCAATACCCGTGGCTTACCCTAATTACAACACTACAACGATTAGGTTCACTGCCTAGGGTGTTATAAAAATTGCTCGAAGAAAAGGAAATTTCCTTGACCCCGAACGACGCGTGTAGCGTTATCAGTTGCCTCGACAAGAATAAAAAGAAAAGAGAAGGGATAGTCTTTGACTATCTTTCCCACCTTGGAAGAGGAAGAGGTGTCCATTTTTAGTAAACACCTTATCTCTCTTGTCTTTACCTTCCCACTAGGCGACCTCTCATTGGAAGGATGGAATGAGGATAGTGACCCTTGAAGCTCTTATGGCTACTCTTGGATGCTCTAAATCTTGATGAAAATAGGGGCGGCGTGAGTGTTGGTGAAGACTCAACAAAAAAATTCACCAAAATACTATGAATGGAGAGGGTATGATGAAAGAGGATTATATCAGATTCCATCTTTAGCCAATTTCTTTGGGGTTGCGTTGACCTAGACGAGGGGGTACGGAGTAGCAGGAAAAGGTGAGTCTTTTGGGGGAGGTGGGATTTATATTGTTGTTATCTCAATGTGAGAATGAAACACGTGGGATAGGGGAAGCAAAAAACAAAAAGAAAAATATGGAAGGGTGGGGCGTTATTTACAAGGACGGGGATAAGGATTTGTTTAATTACTTTCCAAAGTAAATTGGTAAGGTTTTATTTATAAGGTAAGTTTATTGGTTTTATTTATAAGGTAAGTTTATTTGTTAACTGTTAGATATTATAGGTAACTTAAATTGTATTTGTTAGGAATTAGAAATTCCATAATGACGTGTCGGTCACCCCAAATATAATCTAGCATAAGTTAGCTCGTAGACGTATTGTTAGTTACGTTATTTGTTAGTTTATTAGTTAGTTATTAGCGTAGTTTAGTTTAGTGCAACACCGCGGAGGAAGGACGGGTCTTTACCCACTGTATGCCTGATCCACAGCCCGTCAGGAGGGCGTATCATTTGTAACTATAAATACCCCTTCCATCCTTGGAAGGGGTGGTTGTAACACCCCCAAATTTGTTTAGCGGAAGCATACGTGTTATTTGGGAGCGTTACGGAGTTGGTGGATCACAACACAAGTAATAAAGAACGGAATACATACTCCGTTTGATTTTATAAAATAGTTTTAAAACGCTGTCTTACACCATAGTTTAAATAAATGGGTACATCCCATTAGATAAAGTGGTCCCAATGTAAAAACATCATTTTTGTGTAAAAACACTTCTTTAATACTACTACGACCATACATCCGCTTCTTGCCTTGCTTGCTTCCTTCATGAACAAATCTTAAACACCTGAGAAAATATGTAAAAGTCACTAAAAGTGGTGAGTTCATAGGTTTGAATTAAAATAGTAAGCTTGGACCATAAGCAAAGGCATATAATCATTACAACGAATATAATGATATATGTATGAATGTCTATTACGTTAGCTCTAAGTTCATGCAACCGATACTACGACCTTTTTGTATGCTAAAAGATGCCATACAATATAGGGGCCCATAGCAAGTGTTTTGTCCCTCAACACTTGATTCCGACATGGTATACGTTTCGCCTTGGCCTAATCATGGCCAACCGAACGGAGGAGTCACCCTCAATAGATCTATTTATAACATTCGCGTTTCCCAATGGGGAATTGACGGTTCATGAGAAAGGGGCATTCTCTAGGGACATAAGGGCTTAGGCTAAACCACGTAATAGTAATCATGTAATAGTTTTGGTCCATAAAATGTTTTGCATAATTTCTCACCCCAAAATGTATAAAACAATTTATCAAGTAAAAGTGGGGCTATGAAACTCACCTTAGCAAAAGTGCAAATCCAAATGTGGGATTAGTGATGGTTGTGGAGTGGCACCGACACGCGACCTAGATAAGGAGGGCAATGTTTTAGTTCATTGTTTTAAGTATTACATACTTAAAATGGTGCAATTAATATTATTCTTATATAATGGTTTTAAAATTAACCTTTAGTTTGTAAAAATAATTTAAGAGGTTTACTAGTAAGTATATGAATGTATATATACTCTTTTCATTTTGACATTAGTATGGTTTTAAAATCCAAGTTTGATTTAAAATAAATAATTAAAATGTTCCATTAGTAAGTATCTAGATGTATGTATACTTATTTAGGTTGACACAAAATGGTGTTGTCAAAATTATGATTTGTTTTCTAATTGTGTTTAGAAAATACGTAAGTTAAAGTCGTAGTTAAAATGATATGATAGCCTTCGCTTAATTATAAAAATCTGGTTCTTACAATGTACAACTGGAAATCGTTATGATACAAGTTGGTTTACATGTTGTCGTTAAATCCGTTATGTGAATATTATTATATGACTCACAATTTTTAGACACTTGGTTCATTGTTTGTACGCCTTTACTCTTGTTTTACTCGTCGATATATGTGTACATAACTAAAGTCGAAATCTCCAAATGTGTAACAAATGAGTTTAGCTTTGCGATTTATTCCGGTATACTTGACGCGTTTCATTTACTTAAACTAACATTCAAAACCGTAGGTGGGCTGTGGCCCAGCGGTTTGGGTACACGAATGGGGCTTGGCCCAAAAGGAGTTCAAGAAATCTTTGAGATACAAATGGCTGTGGCCCATCAGTTTTTGTTAGTAGCCTTTGCTACTAAACTAGTCAAGAAGTGTTCTTGTAATTGACATTTAGGAATGGTTAACGCAGGAAGAGAGAAAAAAATGTAGTCAAGATACATTTGAGAAGTAGAGAGTTTGAGTCAAACCGCCATCATCTCGGAGTTACAATCGGGTCACGACTAATGTGCTCGAACACATCTTGGCTACCCGTCTTGATTATAACATCACAAATGAGTATTCGGCCAACAAAAGAAAGACATAAAGCTAGTTTCTCAACAAGATGAACACCTAACTAACCAAGATATCAAACTTTTTATGAGACTAAAGTTTCTAGTTGTATGCTTGACTGATGGTGTCATGGGTCTCGAAATGGGTTCCTTTTCGAGCCGAACAACTCCACAACAAGGATAACGACAAGTATGTGACCAAGTGTCACAAGTTAAACTCGTTACAAGGTGCTTGACTTACTAAGTCAAGTGCCTCTTCCAAGGTCGAATTTCCAGTTTCTAAGACCATGCTTACTAGTAGACTTACAAATGAGAAACTTTCAAACTCTTTGGTTCCGGCTTTTTGACAGAAATAGTTTTCAAACAAGACATCCAAATTATCACTATAGCATTGACAAACTCGATTATACATGGCATAAATTTTACAAGGTGAGGTTGAGACAAAGACTCATAAGCCGAGTATGATGATGATGGAGTCGAGACTAACTTAACGCGATAGAGCAAGGGGATGGCAAGGCTATACCATGGTTGAGTACTACTCAACCCGGTTCCTACCTCGACAGTAAACCAAACCCACTTATTACAAATGACTCACTTAGATTCCGGAGTGACATAGTTGTTTATCAAAGACATGAGTACTATCACGTCGAGATTACTTAGTTGCATAGTTAAATTACCAAGTTGCTATAAGACTTAACCTTCATTTTTTTCTCGACTCATATATCTCGACAGAAAACTATACGGACCCTTGAGCATATAACAACTTAAGTTTTATGGTTACAAAACAAGATTAGTAAAACAAAGTAACATCCAAATCTCAACTAGTTATATACACGAATTCATCGTGGCATCAAATCTTAAACCCAAATTGACATGACTAAAACACATGATAGTTTCATTGATAAACTTTTCGACTCTTAATATCATAAAACAACATAAAAACATAACAACAAAAGAGATGATAACCTCAAATCCGAAAATGATAGGTGATGAACGAAAAGTTGTTTCTTGGATTCTAATTCCAAACAAAACAATTAGCTCCAAAATACCTCCAATTGCAAAACCCCCAAATCAATTTTGGAAAACCCTAACTTTTACAAACCCTAGCTTTTGAGAGAAAATGAAATTGAAACTTAATTTGGGGTTCTTGCATCTCCACTAGAGATACAGAGGTACTTTGGGTAAAGCTTGAACTCTCTTCTTCTTGGTGTCGATTGAAGCCGAAATTGGCTAGCTTCCAAGGATGGACGAATCTTGTGAATTGGCTCAAGGTAGATTGGAGTTGAGATATGTTTCTTGTGAATGATCTTATTTTGATTCCTCTTGGATTCGTTTAAACAATAGCTGGCGCACCAAGGTTTGATTTGAGAAGAAATCTTTCATGATTTTGGTGAGGATAGATGAGGAATAATAGAAAGAGGCATGTTGGTTTACCATATTGGGAGATTCGACCTACAAGGGTGTGCAGCCTAGCGTGTTGAAGAAGAGATTGATATCTTCTCTCTTCCCTGGTTTTGTGTTATGTTTGTCGTGAGTGGGAAGTGAAAAGACAAAGGTGTATTATCTCAATATTTACAAAGGTTTACTTTTAAGATGAAAGTATAAATGGGTGTCTTTATGTATTTTATTCATAGTACAACTTGTGAAAGTGTATGCATATACCTTACACTTAGGTATTAATGGTATTTGAGTTTTATAAAAATTATGTTTGAGTGATAGTGTGTTATATATTTTGTGTCCCGCGATATTATATTGTGACCAAGGTATCATTGTTCGATAACTTTTATAACGTAGTGTCTTATTGTTACGTGTCGTAATATTTTCATCTTTGTAATATTCCAAGTTATGCGACATTTGTTAATTGTTTTAGCGAGTCCTTATCATAGTGTCGTAACGCGCGGTGTCGGTCATTGGAGAAAACGAGATAACCTCTCGCCTTACAATTTAAATCATAAGACAAATGAAATATTCATAAAATGATATGAATGCAAGAGTGGTTAAATCTTTACTGTATGCGGGTTATTTACCCAAATGATCAGGCAAAGCTTATGTATGCTTAATGACTCATGTTTAGTAATAACAAATTACTAATTATCAGTTAAATTTAGGTGAAAATTTACCGTGTGTCACAGTGGTGCTTTTCAATCTAACCTTTCATTTTTTGTTAAACAAGTCTCTACCAAGAACACCCTCTCATCTCTTTCTCTCTCTAAAACATGGCATACTTGATTCATCACCATCCAAGGCCACCCGAATCATCAAACACAATATATGTATGATCCTACAAATGGTATCAAGAGCCATGGTTATTGTGTTATGTTGATTTATTGTGGTTTTCTTATCTTCTTTAAGCTGTTTTGTACTATTTTCTTTGGGTCAGAAATTTTTTTTTCCTATTATTTTGGTACATCAGTTTATAACAATTTTTATGTGTCCTTTGGTCCAAAAACTCATATGGTCCATTATTGTGAAGAATCTGTTTTGTGTCAAGTAGTTTGTCCAAACAGTATCATACCTTATTGACGTTTTTTTTGTACCAATCCAAACCGTGAATATTTCAAGTCAAACTGGTCAGTTCTCGTGGTCAAACAAGGCAATAAATGATGCGTTTAATGTCATTTTTTCTGGGTTTCGTTGAAGATGGTCGGAAAATGGTCGGAAAAATCGTCGGAGCAAAAAGTAAAAAAACCTAGCGACTTGCCTACTAGCGACTTGTCTATCTTTTTTAGCAGTTTGTAGTATTCATGAGTTTTGGCTCATGGAAGCGAGTTGTCAAACTGGTTTAAGTAGCGACTTGTCAAACTGTTTATGGAGCGATTTGTGTTGCATTTTTGAATGCAACTTGAGTCTAGCGACTTGTGACTTTAAGCGACTTGACAGAAAGGTAGAAGAAGGAATGACCACGACCACACATACCTAATACCAAAAACGACTCGACCTCAATACCATTACATCATTGGTCCTAGTTCATCATCAAAAACGAATTGATTAAATTATCAATGAGCGTGAAAAGAACATCTCGCCTGGTATCATACCAAAACCATCATTCGATACAACTCACCACAATCAATCAAATCTTAAACCTATCCTATCTTCCATCTTCTATTTCATTCTATCAAGACTCGACTCAAATCGTACAGAAATTAAAATTGATCTCAGATTCGATTCAAGTTTTCTTGTAATCTTTTAAAGATTACTTCAACTTATTCATTATCATCATTGATCTTTTTGAAGGCCAAGCTTCATGTTACTATCCGAAAATCATAAAGAATAATTTATAACAAATATATTATAATTAATCTTTTGTTCGTTTAAAGTAAATACAACAACCACAACATAAACCTTACCCGAGACCCATTCAGGATCTTGAAGACACAAAAGACACGATCTTGATTCGAAATACCAAGGTAACGATATGGTTGAGATGTGCCGGTGAGATTTGATTTTTGATCGATTTTTGATGCTATGATAAGATGATATTCGGATCTGAGATAAAATATGAGATTGAAATAGGTGAGACAGAGGTTTTGATGGAGATGAGATTTATCTGAGTTGAGATCATAGATTGGTGAGAGACACGTTTTTTTGTGTGGTAGGCGTATATCTAAATCTAAGGATGAGAAATACTAGGGTTAATGTGTGTTTAGGGTATCATTTATATTACCAGTTGTAAGTTTTTTTGGATATTGGATTTGGGCTTCATGTCATTGATACTTAGTCGGGCTGACTTTGTTTTGGACTTGGGCCTCATCTTGAATTAGTTTATGGGCTTTATGGATGTGGGCTGTTAATATCAATTGAACTAATGGACTGGGCTGGTGGTAGTGGTTTGTTGAGCTGAAGATTACACACGCATGAATATCTTCACATTTGTCATCCGAATTTTTGTGGTACAAAAATTAGAATACAAATTTTATATTGGTTAATGAGTGGTATTTTGGTATGGTATAATTTCACGGAGGATACATAATTCACGGCTTGAGCAAAAATTTGAAGAAAAAAATGACAATGGGGTTTTTTGTATGGTACTATTGACGAGAAATTGAAGTGACGTTCAATCAATAGTAATCTCCATATGTGGTCATTACTATTAGCCGTTGAATCAATGGAGGTTCAATTTCAGCAATTCCCATGAGATATTCAACACCACATTATGTCAATGATACTTCACAGTCTAAGCAAAATCTTTCATGAATCTTCAGCGTCAGTCATGATTTTTCAAGATGTTTGCTTATGACAAGAACTTCTCGTGCAAATGGTCATACACGTTATGATGCTTCCGAAAGTTCGAAACCATCATGGGGGAGAAACGTGTACTTTAATGTGTTACGGTCAACCTCCAGGGGGAAGTAGTATATACTACTTGACTTAGTATGGTTTGTGAAGCTGTCTACATTTGGGTAAAGAATTGTTGATGATTGATAATGAACCGCTGATGAAACGCTGCATGTTCCCCTAAAACAGATATTCACCTAAACCGAATTTGTCATAACACATTCAAGCTGACATTGTGTACGGTTCTGTCTTGATTTTGTAAAATCCCGCGAAAGAATCTATTTCTCGGTTTAAAACATAGACTTGTAAAATCCCGTGACAATGGAAACATCCTGGTAATAGTAAAGTGCATTTCCGGATCTGTCTTACGGTTTATTCTTGGTTTTGTAAAATCCCGTGAAAGAAACTATTTCTCGGTTTAAACCATAGAATTGTAAAATCCCGTAATGATGAAACTATTCTGGAGAAAGGAAAGTGTACTTCGGGATCTTATCTGATGCTGGTGCTATGGTTTCTGCTTCGAAGAAGGGATAAAAGGGTGTACTTCATGAATTGGGTATTTGTTTGGATTGTCCTCATGGCAGTTTGGTTATTACATGGTTTTACGGGGTTATGTGCTTGTAACCATGGTCGGGATGAAAACCATTATCATAGTTCACTTAAAACGTCAAAGGAGGCTAGATTTGAGCTTTTAACCAGAAGATGTGACAACGGGGTTAATTCACTATTATTTATTTAAGGTTGAAGTGAAATATCACGGGCGAGTGTACTTAGTATCTGAAGGTATCGGGGATGGTTGGATGAAGATTCTTCAAGATCCTTGTTCAAGCTTATTATCAAAAATGAAGACTTGGAAATCTAGTTATTGTTGGGTGATTTTTCCTTTTCTTTTACCACTTGGGGGAATTGGGCTCTTACCACCACAAAATAACTATCACTTTAAGGAGTTACGTTGTAGTGCTCAGTGTCACATTCAATTGTGGATTTTCAAGAGGTGATGTACGTCTAATACTTGATGGTTGGTTGGATGAAGAGTATAGAGTACTTAGAGATTCAATGGAGGATGAACTATCGACACCGCTCTTTGTTACATATGTGCAAGTTTAAGTCACGAGTTTGGGTTAGTTTACTTCAGGGTCAAATTCATCATATTGGGTTTTCTCCAACAGCTGTCACTACAAAGAGCCTACTGAATGATAATGGGATTGATTACAAGTTTGCCAAGAGTAGATGAAAAGAGAGAGATTCTGACGTTTGAACACAACAGTTCAAGCCTCGTTCCTCAAATAAAAGAAAAGTGTATGTCTCAGTGCACTTTATCTTCGAAAGAAGAGAAATCTTCTTATGACGTTTGAACACAACAGTTCAAGCCTCGTTCTCTAAAGAAAATAAATGTGTATGCTTCAGTGCGCATTATCTTCTGAAGAAGAGAAATCTTCTCAATTATGACCATTCTCATCAACATGCTTCATGCTTTTTTCATGCGCTTTCAGTGATAAAGTGAACCGGACTACCGTTGCTAGTACTCTTATTCCACTTGCTCAATATAATGACGATGGCGACATCATGTGCTAAATTTTGCGGGGGAGAAGTGTGAATAGAATACTTTTGGATGATATTCACTTACTTAATCAATAATGGCATCTCCATATGCAATTCTTGAGGGGGGCGGGGGAAGAAGTGTGATAATACTGCATGGTTGATTGATATCTGAGAATAAATGGTCATACGGCTCCTAACTATTGGAAGAACTGAGCTTCTTCTTGTCGGGTCATCTTCATCATGTCTTTGATAGAGATGATGGTGTATAAGTTTGTACCACGTGTTCCTCTTAAAAGTTCCACACCATCTAGTTCTCTATCAAAGCAAGAGTGTTTTCTGAAGGCCACCTCTAGATCGGAATCACAGAATTGACCAACAGAAAACAGATTATGACTAACATATTAACGAAGCAAGAGTATTCTTCTAAGAGCCGTTGGTTGACATCTTCTCACGGACTAATGTGATTAATGACAAAGTGCTTCCAGTTGCGGGGCTGATTTCCTTGATGAACATCTTTCTGTTCTTGTTTGATTGGGAGGGATTTGAGTTAAGGGGATTTGCTACATCTAAGTTAACGAGAATGCATTTGGTGAGATGAAGATGTTAACATTCTATTCTCCAAACGGACAATCTTGAAGAAGGTCGAGTCTACAGTCTGTTCTACATTTTATGCTACATGTTAGAAGACTAAAGAAGAATTGCATTTAACGATCTAAAGACTTCTTAATTCAAGCATTCATCATAAAGACTGTCGGTTTAGGGGAGAGCACTAATTGGGGGAGAGTGTAATGTCAGATTTAATCCCCAATTAGACTTGCTCACATTCTTTAGCAAGTTGATTCTCACATATACATTTGAGCTAATGATGTTCTTCACAAAAAGATTTCAAGTATTTGGGCTTATAATATGTTGCTGATTCTGAAGTGTCAAAACCAGCAAGGGGGAAGGAGACACACATCTAAACACAAAGCGAGTAAACTTGATGAACTTAATTCTTCTAAGTGATTGAAGATATCCCGGGAAGACAAATGTCATGACCGCAGAGAATCTCAAGGTTTTACTCATCAAGGCTTTTAGTGTTATTATTCCAACTACGTGGGGGAAGTGATGTTAGAGAATGTTTCTGTGATAAAAGAGGTACACAAGTGTGTGATGATTTCGATGTTATCGCAATCATCGGGGGAGAGAGAATTGTGTACATTGGGGGCGCTCAACTATTTCACTTGAGGGCTTAATCAGTGATTCAGAGATATAATCACTTATTCCGGAGTTGACATCCGTAGAGATTGTCATCCGCAGAGATAATCGTGATTCAGCTGCTTCTTCAACGTTATCGGTTATTCTCTCTTTGGGCATTCGGTACTTCGGGTTCTTGAGCTTCATACACTTTTTCAGGGGGAGAGAAAAGTATACATCGGGGTTATTCTTTGGCTATCGTACTTAATCGCTACTCGATGGTATAAGTTTCTCTGTCTTCGGTATATGTGTATTCGGGTTCGTGAGCTCTAGTCTAAGAGACTGACTGCATCAATTCATCTACTGGGGGAAGTGATCTCTTGACACTTTTTTTTGGAATGGATTGCTTCAGACTTCAGTGGTTATGAAATGTGAGAAGATTATTTATGAGTGGGATGATACGTTGCTGTTCTATTAGATGATATTACCTCGAACGAAGAATCACGATGATTATTCTTAAAAGGAGCAGCAGGATCGATGATAATGGTGTGCTTCTTTGTGCACCTGGCTAATGGAAGCTTGTAAGAAAGCTTTGAATCTGCTCAGCTAAAGGATTTTCGGTTTGAGGGAAAGCGCAAAGTCTCACATTCTTTAAAGGCTCAATTTCTTCTTTTCAAGAGCCTCGGAAGCTTTGGTGGTGGATGTTTAAGAGATGGCGATTTCTATCTTCTACAACGGGGTTGTTCGATATCTTTATCTCGGTACTCGTATCATCATCTTTCTTAAACTATATCATCTATTCTATCTTTGTATATATTTATCAAAAAGCAAATTACAAAAATATAAAACCAACAAAAAGAAAATAGAAAAATATAAAATCAACAAAAACCAATAAAAATCAGAAAATTTGAAAAAGACAAAAAATTATTGTTTTTCAATGACATGTCTTCTGGTATCGATAACATCTACGGTCTTAGAAATGTCATTCAATAATGGCACGGGACCATAGATGAAGTTCGAGCAGGAGGTGTAAATATTCTTTTTCAACACATGTCTAAAACAATGGCTTGCAGTTATTTCAGACTGTAACCCACGCTAAAACCATGGTTTGCTATTATTTCTGATAGCAACCCGTTCTTCAAGAAAGGAAAGTGTTGCGCTAAACTAATTTTTCAAATATTTCGTGCACTTATCCTAAAGCAAAACAAGGAAAGCATGTCGTTAAAAAGACTGTTGTTCCTACACAAATGTTTTTCAGTCTAAAATTCTTTAGAAAAATATTTGGTGTATTCAAAAAATGGTGGAAATTGAGTTGCTTGAAAATCAATCAGGATCAGAATTTTCTTAATTTGCAAAACCCAATCAATGACTTCAGCGCTTTCAAATTTTCATAAAATGAGCCATTGATTGAGGGGGAGAATGTTTTCAAAATTATATCATCTATCGGGCTTATCTAATTATCCTAAATGCTTAACTGAAAATTTATGTTAACCTACGTTGAAGGACTAGGTGCCTAGGATAAGATTGTTAGGATTAGATGATTATAGTTTGATGAACACATATATCCCATGCCTTATATGAACTGATTGATATGTTGGATTGACCTTTATTAGTCGATTGCTGTTTGGGTGATGTCGACCACCATATATCTGTTTGTGTCCACTAACATATGCAGATATCATGGTTCATAAGAATGTTTCCGATCCGGATCCCACATATGAATATTATTGGATGCCGAAAGGAAAGGGTAACTACATCTTGGGTTGACAAATGAAGAAACGGAGCATAATTTGACTTCTATGGAGAGTTAGCATGATAAAATGCAACGTAAGAGGTCTCACTGCATCAGCAGATGGTTTTCTTCATCATCAAATGAAGAAATGGAGCTTAATTTGACCTCTATGAAGAATTGGCATGACAAATGCAACGTCAGAAGTCTCACTGCATCAGCAGACGGTTTTCTTCCTGCCCTACAGCAACAACAGAAGCTTCTGAACCACCTAACGTATCTTTGTGCAGGATACCATTTTTAAACAATTTTGAAAAAAATTGATTAAATTGTTTTGAAAATGGAAAATATTGTTTTGAAAATTAATTGGACTTAATTTTGGAAATCACCGGACTTCATTTTATCAAAACTTAATGTGGAAAACTAGAAGGGGGGGTTGAATAGTTTTACCAATTAAAACTTCCTTTTAAACTATTTAGATTGACTTATGTCAATCTATTTGGTTGTGTGTGTTGGATGTTGATAAACAAGCATATAGAAGATATGTAATGAAAGAAAAGAGTAAGAAGCACAAAACCACAATGCGAGTATTTATAGTGGTTCGGCTACAAGGTCACCTTCCTTGCCCTACTCCACTCCCCGAGTCACCTACTCGAGAGTTCGTAATCACTACACCAAGCTTCTTATGGCGGAGAAGCCTTCACAACGTCGCCTACTCTTTTTCCGGTGCTAGGCTAACCACCGAGTTCTTTCACACCTTAGGAGAACTAATCCTTTCACAACGTCGCCTACCCTTTATAAGGTACTAGGCTAAGTACCTAGTTCTTTCACACCTTAGGTGAACTACACCTTCACAACGTCGCCTACCCTTTATTAGGTACTAGGCTAAGCACCTAGTTCCATTGCAATGGAGGAACTACTACCACACTACACCAACTACTAATCCCAAAGGAGATCTACTCCTTTACAACATCATCAAGGACATCAATGTCCTTGGATCTAATACTAGTGTATCTTGTACATCGAAACACACCATATCGAATGTACATCTAAGGCACCTTTCACTAATGCCTTTGACTAGATCTACAAGACACCTTTCACTAATGTCTTGTGTCTTTGCTTCTAAGCACCTTTCACTAGTACTTCTTTGTCTTGACTTCAAAGCACCTTTCACTAATGCTTCTTGGTCTTGACTTCTAAGAACCTATCACAAGTGCTTATCCTATAGACGATAGATACCCTTCACTAATATCTTCGTCTTGACTCTTGAGACATCTTTCACTAATGTCTTCAACACTATACTTCTTTATAGAAAGAAAAGGATCATCAACAAGAGAGCTTCAGTAGCCTTGATGATGAGGAAGCATGGCAACTCATGGACTTGAGCTTGCTCGACTTCAAAGGTGGTGATCTTGCCTTTAAGAGGAACCTAAAAGATCACACAAAAACAAAACTACAAACATAGATCTCTTGGATCTATGGTTAGTGAGATCTAACTCAGTGGAGAAAGTATATTGGAGAGGGGTTAGAAAGGTGTATCAAACAATGAAGAAATGGCTCACTATTTATAGAGAAAATTCTCTACTGTTCCCCGGATCCCACGGATCCCTACCACTTGGGATCCGGCTAACACAAAGCTAGGGATCCGTGGTCCGCTCCTCTTTGCCCATGGGTATTTTTGGTTATGGGTCATGGGTCATGGGTTATGGGTTGATCCATGGTTTTCTTCCTAGATACAATGAACTTGGTTAAGTGGTTTGTATAAAACCATGAGTTATGGGTTAAAACCATTTTCTAGTATTTACCCATTTTAGTATTTACATGTTTTTACCCATTTTAGTATTTACATGTTTTTACCCATTTTAGTATATACTTAGTTTTTACCCATTTTAGTATACTTAGTTTAAATACATGTTTAACCCAATATGTAAGCACTAGTTGTTGTACATATGTATCTTAATCATAAAATCACTTATATTTGTTTTAGTGTTTTATGTGAAAATGTGAATATGTTAGAAACTATTAGTTCAAACCATTTACGTATTTTATTTGTTTCGTTAATATGATTTTACGTTTGTTATCGACAAAACATTAGAAGATCGTAAAATATAAATAAACGTTTTTACGACTTATTTGTATTAACAATCTCCCCCTTTTTGTTGATGACAAAACATAAAATTATTTTAAGGAAAAGCTAAAATTCGTAAAAGTTTGAATATGTAGTTTTTACTTTCTTCTCCCCCTTTTTGTCGAAACAAAAAGTGTTTGAAGGAAGGCAACACATTATTTTTTAAGAAAAACATGTGAAGGAAAAGTAAAAAGGAATAGAGAGCAAATAACGGGAAAGGATCTCGTCTTTTACTCCCCCTTGACGAGTCCATCCCTATGTAAGGGCGTCAAGTAAATGATACTAATCTAGTTTGTTTGCAAAAGATTTCGTCTACGAGACGAATGTGCTCCCCCTTGATTATTGCAAAGGGATGTCATGAAATGTAAACCTAGTATTGCAAGTAATTTGCAATGTATTGCTTTGACATAAAGCTCCCCCTAGCTTTAGGATGTCAAAGTCTTCATATGTAAATTGAATAACTACAAAACAAAGGTTAGAAATCAAGTATAATTCACAATTTCCTGCAAATGTGATTCAAGTTAGTAGAAAGAACTATTCCTGTCTCACGGATCCCACGGTTCCCTCCTAGTAGGGATCCGTCTAGGCAAATCTGAGGGATCCGTCTGGCTGATGAATAAAGTCAGCAAAGATTGGTATAACAAGAAATGTTAATACCGAAAAGAGATATGGATTATATAGTATACTCACATACTCAGAAATATAGCAAGTAGCATGTAATTCCATTTAATAAACAAGAGTTATGATATACGTGACTCGAAAAACAAGAAAATAGACAATACATGACTAGGAATTTCTAGATCACCTAACGCTTGAAGCTAAGACACCACTATAATCTTCTAGCTCAAGTTTTGTTTAGGTTTAATCTCGTCAAAACATTCGAGGAGATGATAGAACATGAAACGTTGGTCTTCTCGTACTTCATGTATCAAACTTTCAACATGTTGACAATGATAACAATCTTTGTCATGGCTAGGTAGTGGTGGTGGATGAAATGAAATGGCTTGATTTGAAGGATCAAGTGAAGCGGCTTGTGGTGCTTCAAACGATGGAGGGATTGGTGGAGGTGCATTTAAGAATGACTCAACCAAGAATGATGGTGGTGGTAGAGAAGTGTCAACTTCCATATGGTCGGGTGGTTGACTTTGATGATTTGCCATAATCCAAATGGGATTATATGATGAAAATGCCGAGAAGGAAGCCGGAGCAAGTGTTGACTCAACACCTTGATTTTGAACCATTATTCCTCCTAATGAGGAGAATGTTGTCGGTGGAAGCGGATGAGACGGCCTAGGAGGCAAGTCCTCTAAATTGTAGAGGTGTGGTGATGATAGTGGGGATGTAAATGAAATAGCTCTTAGAACCAATGGTGATGGTTTGTTGGAGATGACATTGTTTGGCCTAGGAGGTATGGTTGTGTTTTGCATAGGTAGTTTTGTGGGTATTATCCTTTTAGGAATTGGTTTGATTGGATGATGAAGGATCTCATCATTTGTTGGTTTGACCGGAGATGATTCGGTTGAAGAGATTTTGTGTACAAAACGAGCCCTTTTGATGGGTGGTTCTTTTGTGGATAGGTTGTTACTTGGGGTTTTCCTCATGATGAGATGATTTCAAGAGGTTACAAAAGCTGAAAGTTAGGATGAGAGTGATGACTATGGAGGTCCTAACAAGGTGGTTTATAAACCAAGAGATTTGGCAAGTGCATTTAAGCCTTAAACCACTAAGATTCATTGGAATGTGATGATTAACATGCACAAGAGTCAACTACAGAGGTTGTGTTGTTCTAGGAACTCATTTAAGATGAGATGGAGTGTTTGAGTTAGGAAGATGAGTTGAGATGATTTTTTTAGCAAGATTTGACTTATACCGTCGTCCGATCCCACGGTTCCCTTCTCAGAGGGATCCGTCTAGGCTAGTCCTAGGGATCCGGCTTTCAGCAGCTATGAAAGAGTGGAAATGATGTTTATAAGATATAAGACCTATAAATCTGAGTGTTTCAATCCTCCTAATGTTTTAAATGAAGGAGTGCTTGAGTATTTGAATGTAATTAAGTCGTGTAGCTAATGATTGTCTTTTATGGAAGGAATTGGAACTTTCAAGAGTACCAATGGAAAAGCAAGGATGACACTAAAGATGAGAGTGTCAATTGAAGCTAAATGATCCTAGAAATTAGGTTGTGACTTAGGATTGTGATTGGGAAAATATCCTAAAGACTTTTGAGATGAGAAAGCTAGAATTTGATCAACTTTGATCAATTTTGATGCAAGAATGGTTACGACCATAAAAGAGAGAGACTTCCAACGTTTAGATGAGAGGAATCATATGAGATATGAATGTGAGTTTTGAAAGCGGAAAAGTGATGGATTTAAAAACGAAACGATAGATCAATAAACGTCCTTGAGTATGATCTATGTGAATTATGAGTAGAGAGGACCTACCTATCTTGATAAGGATTTAATTTGCCTTAAGACACTAAGTTTTAGCTAAGTGTGAGGTGTTCTAGGGATATGTTTGAAATACAATGCTTGCAATTGCATTTTCTGTCTCACGAATCCCACGGTTCCTAAGAGTGTAGGATCCGCCTAGTACAACAGTTGGGATCCGTCTATCTGCTAGGCAGAACCTTTACTAAAGGTATGCAATGATCTTGACAATGCATTATATCTCAAGGATAGTCTAAAAGGAGTCCTAAGACTAAGATATCAAATGTAAGATGTTTTTATTTCATGAAGGAAATAGAATTACATTGATAAAGCACGAGTAGAATGGAATTGATCCTATTTTGAAATTCTACTAAGTTCTTTGAGTGTTTTCGCTGGATGGATCATCAAGAGGTTGATGAGTTGCGGATCAGGAATGAAGAACGTCTTCATGTGCGAGATGTTCAATGGTTCCATCATCTTGTTCACAAGTACGTACAACGGACTTTGAAGTTGAGGATGGTGAAACGTGAGGTTATGATAAAGGCGCGTCAAGAACATTCCATAAGGAATAAGTTTGTTCTTGGACCCTTGAAGATTTACAATTCGTCTTGCAAAGAAGTAGGCGAGATTGTATGGTTGTTGTGTTAGCAAACAATACATCATGTGAGCACAACAGCGGGGAGAATTCTCGATACCTTAAGGCTCCAAACATTTTCACGTAGGATGAGCGCAAGGGGTTTCTATTCTTCAAGAATATCCCTTGTGTGGATGATGTTGGATGGGAGTGGGGGGTTTGCATATGTGCGAATTAAGTCTTGTGGGGAAGGAATGTGAGAACAATATGGACTATTTTCTTCACGAAAATTGAAGAGAGAATCAAGAGACCAATCTTTAGTGAAGGCACGTTGTCCATGGTTTGGAATTCGGAGGATTTGAGCAAATTGCCCAAGAGTTAAAACAAACTTTTGGTTTTTGATCCAAAACCAAAGAGATAGAGAACGATCCTCGTTACGAACGAGTTCGACTTGGCGGAAGAATTCCAATATGAACCTTGGAAATATTTTCTCGCATTTCGAGAAGACATTCCAATCCTATGGTTCAAGGAGCTATTGATACCTTCTTCGAACCAGAGAGGTGTCTACAATACGTCCTTCATGGAAGTGACAGTTTTCGAGATTATTGAACCCGCGGACATGATTGCCAGGCGTGTTGGGTTCAAGAGTGATGTTTGGAGTGTAGACGCTAGTGAGTGAAAAATCAAACTCGTATTCATGCTAGTGCAGTGATAATTATAGAAGAGGAAATAGAAAAGGATGCATGATCAAACTATCATAATCTAACGTTTTTATTAGATTTTTATTAACAATGTTTTTAACAGCAAAGACATTTAACTTACTTATGGTTTTGATATTTTAGTGAAATACTACTTTTAGAAAGAAAAGTGTTTTTAATCTGCATGAAAAACTGCTTTTTTCCAGAGGACGGATCCCACGTTCCTTTTCAAAAGGATCCCGCTAGTATATCTTCCGGATCCCGTGGATCTGTAGTACAGAAACAGCTTTTGATAAAACATAGGTTTTACAGTTTTATACCACGAAATATGTTTTATCCTACATTTTCTTTTAGTATGCATACATGACTTCTAATGTATCACGAAATAAAATAAAACATATAAATCAAAACAAGTGACAAACACATTATAAGAAATAACCTAGATAAACTAGATTATTAATAATATTGCATTTCAATACAAAGGATGATACAAAGAGTTGGGTATATGACCCCGATGTAGATTAACAACACAAAGTAAATGTATCCATATGTGAACTTCACCATAGGGTAACACAAGTATGAGTGTTAAGACGATGAGCACGAAAGGACGTAAACCATGTTGATGACGGATCTTCTTGGTTTCGCTGAGATGAATGAGAAGGAAGATGAAGTTTTTGAATGAGAGGAAATTTTGAAATTGGAAGATTTGAAAAAGTGAGGATTTGGTATAGAGGTTAACTAAGGGAAGAATTTATGGGGAAGTAGGAATTTTAAATTCGTGGTTTTGTTTTATTAATGAATTAGTAGAAATAAAACATAGGTTGTATACACTATAGACGAGAAATATAACAATAAAAAGAAAAAAAAAATCTTCCTAATGAAGCTTCATGTAAAACATGTATAAGCACACAAGATAATCATATAAATACCTAAAAGGTATATTTAACTACCAAGTAAAGTAAACATAAAATCATACCTCTAGCTCACTTAGGAATGTCTTTACAAGTGACATCACGAACGTCACTTAGACGATTCCTGCTCCTTTGCGTTTAAGATACCTTCTTAAGGAAGGTAATCTTGTTACCAAGCGACTCCTAAAGCTTGGTGGGTATGAGCTATGACTAATCAGCATGACAAAGAGGATTAGTGCATTTAAATGAAAAAGTAAAAAAATGTTGTTTATCAAATCAACATCCAAACAAATAGTTTCTGAAAAACATGGTGTTTGTTTATAAAAAAAACTCTTGTAGTTTTCAATTATCTATGGATCGTATCAAGTTTTTAAAGTACAATATACTTCAAGAAACTTGGTAACTAAGCTCTGATGCCAATTGTGGAAAACTAGAAGGGGGTTGAATAGTTTTACCAATTAAAACTTCATTTTAAACTATTTAGATTGACTTATGTCAATCTATTTGGTTGTGTGTGTTGGATGTTGATAAACAAGCATATAGAAGATATGTAATGAAAGAAAAGAGTTAGAAGCACAAAACCACAACGCGAGTATTTATAGTGGTTCGGCTACAAGGTCACCTTCCTTGCCCTACTCCACTCCCCGAGTCACCTACTCGAGAGTTCGTAATCACTACACCAAGCTCTTTATGGCGGAGAAGCCTTCACAACGTCGCCTACCCTTTTTCCGGTGCTAGGCTAACCACCGAGTTCTTTCACACCTTAGGAGAACCAATCCTTCACAACGTCGCCTACCCTTTATAAGGTACTAGGCTAAGTACCTAGTTCTTTCACACCTTAGGTGAACTACACCTTCACAACGTCGCCTACCCTTTATTAGGTACTAGGCTAAGCACCTAGTTCCATTGCAATGGAGGAACTACTACCACACTACACCAACGACTAATCCCAACGGAGATCTACTCCTTTACAACATCATCAAGTACATCAATGTCCTTGGATCTAATACTAGTCTATCTTGTACATCGAAACACACCATATCGAATGTACATCTAAGGTACCTTTCACTAATGCCTTTGACTAGATCTACAAGACACCTTTCACTAATGTCTTGTGTCTTTGCTTCTAAGCACCTTTCACTAGTGCTTCTTTGTCTTGACTTCAAAGCACCTTTCACTAATGCTTCTTAGTCTTGACTTCTAAGCACCTATCACAAGTGCTTATCCTATAGACGATAGATACCCTTTACTAATATCTTCGTCTTGACTCTTGAGACATCTTTCACTAATGTCTTCAACACTATACTTCTTTATAGAAAGAAAAGGATCATCAACAAGAGAGATTCAGTAGCCTTGATGATGAGGAAGCATGGCAACTCATGGACTTGAGCTTGCTCGACTTCAAAGGTGGTGATCTTGCCTTTAAGAGGAACCTAAAAGATCACACAAAAACAAAACTACAAACATAGATCTCTTGGATCTATGGTTAGTGAGATCTAACTCAATGGAGAAAGTATATTGGAGAGGGGTTAGAAAGGTGTATCAAACAATGAAGAAATGGCTCACTATTTATAGATTAAATTCTCTACTATTCCCCGGATCCCACGGATCCCTACCACTTGGGATCCGGCTAGCACAAAGCTAGGGATCCGTGGCCCGCTCCTCTTTGCCCATGGGTATTTTTGGTTATGGGTCATGGGTTATGGGTTGATCCATGGTTTTCTTCCTAGATACAATGAACTTGGTTAAGTGGTTTGTATAAAACCATGGGTTATGGGTTAAAACCATTTTCTAGTATTTACCCATTTTAGTATTTACATGTTTTTACCCATTTTAGTATATACTTAGTTTTTACCCATTTTAGTATACTTGGTTTAAATATATGTTTAACCCAATATGTAAACACTAGTTGTTGTACATATGTATCTTAATCATAAAATCACTTATACTTGTTTTAGTGTTTTATGTGAAAATGTGAATATGTTAGAAACTATTAGTTCAAACCATTTACGTATTTTATTTGTTTCGTTAATATGATTTTACGTTTGTTATCGACAAAACATTAGAAGATCGTAAAATATAAATAAACGTTTTTACGGCTTATTTGTATTAACACTTAAGTCACTCAATCATCGACTACGGTCATCGATTGAGGGGGAGAATGATTTTAAATAAAATATTTTCAAATGATATTTCTTCATAAAAGGTCCGTTTGTACAATAATAAATGGTGATCTAAAGATTTAATGTTATGTCATGGTATGATTTTCTTTAAAACTCAAAGATCTTACAAAATGAAATTTTTTCTGTTTTTGTTTGATAGTGAAATTGTTTTATTTTACTTAAAGATCTCTTAAAAACTATCATACCTAACACTAACACTCTTTAATGTCTAAAATTGATCCGTATCATTCATTTTTCAAAATTAAATCAAGCCACGTCTTTCCCCAAAATCCTTTAAATGATTTAAATCAATTGGGATCACAAATCTCAAAAGGTTTGAAATTTTTGATCGGGGGAGAGATCGTGATTTAAATCTCAAATTTGTTTAAATGGAATTGGTACCTTTAAAGGCACTCCTGCCTCCATGTGCCAAACAATTTCTAATACATAATGCACATGTTGAGGGGGAGCATTTATCCAAAAACAAGATGAGTATTTAAACAAGCCACATTTTCTCCCATGTTTTCTAAACCTAATTAAATCACTTGAGATCCAAAATCTCAAAGGGTTTGAAATTTTTGATCGGGGGAGAATTTGTGATTTAATTATGAAATCTGATAAAAGATGATCATTTGGCTCAAAGTGCAGATTGCTCTCCCATATGTGCTAAACTCTTTCCCGTATTCTCGAAGCACATATTGAGGGGGAGCATTTCAAAAGAAAATAAACTATCAAGGTACAAATGTTTTTATGTTTTAACATACGTACCTTGATTGATTTTCTAATGGTTTCTTAATGGCTTTTGTGATCGTGGATGCACTTCAAAAGAACTCTTTCCTCTATGTGATAAAATGATTTCAAATATCCTATGCACATATTGAGGGGAGAATTTACCAAGAAAATCAAATGGCTTTTTCCACGGAAATTGTGATCAAGAAATTATTTCAAAGAACTCTTGCCTCCATGTACTAAACAATTTCAAAATCATATGCACATGTTGAGGGGGAGCATTTCTAAATGATCAAAACAATTAAGGTACAAAATGCTTTGATTTTATATCACAAGTATCTTGATTGATTTTTCCAAATGATTTTTCAATTGGTTTCAAGGAAGAATGAACAATACCAAAAAACTGACCAATTTACTTTATGCATGGTGTTATAAGGATGGTTAGGTTAGGCATTCGTTCCCACGATCCCGCCAGAGCTGGAGGAATCTACCCAGGGACAATCCACTAGGTAGTGTAGAGTCCTTAGGTATGATGAAAAAAGGAGAAAGTGAGATATGGGAAGAGTGCGGACTGAGGTAGAGCTAGAACTGAAATAAACCCAACAAGGTTCTAGTAATGAAGTCTCGGTAAGCACTGAAGGGGTTGAAGAATGAAAAAGAATTGAATGTGAAAAAGGGTGAAAGGAAATAGCCCTCCAATAATTCAACCTTAGGGCAGAAACCGGGTTCAATACATATGCTACTGGTGGTTACTAAGGTAACGCCGGTATTGAAGACAAGACGTCATGGACCCAGTGACGCACTGCACTAAACTTCCCAAGCTACTCAAGTTCCTCTTAAAAGGGCTTGTTTCATTCTCACGGGGAACCTACATAATCTATCGACTTTCTCTTAGAGATTGTTGATATTGAAAAAGGAGACCCTCTCCCTAGTCTCCGGCATAGGAACCAAAATGCACAATTAAGTCTAGAGCCAAGAGATCATCCACAATATCTCATTAGGACACAAAATTAATGAAGACTTGCTGTTTCACAAAATGTGAAAAGTAAGTATATATTAAGAGTCCTACGCATTATCCTTGTGGTATTGCCAGAACATCCGAGTGATATGTAAAAGTATTCACGATGAAGATGGAAATCCTTCTAGAGCCAACAACAAACAAGCTCTTGGTGGGTGACATGTGAGATCTTTTCTAAAGATCAAGCTTGTGACAACTGGACAGAAACGATGGGGCGATTCACTCTTGAATCAACCTTGGTCCAGGATTGGAATTGATGAATACTTTTAGAAAAACCGTTCGATGTGCAAATCTTCTTTTCTCTAGCACATCGAATGTGTACTCATGATTTCAAACACAAAAAGTATCTCTGATTGAAAAACTACTTTTGGAAAAACCTTTCGATGTGAAAATCTTCTTTTCTCTAGCACATCGAATGTGTACTCCTGTTCAAATACAAAAGGTATTTTTGATTGAAAATAGATCTTTCTCATAAAACCTTCCTCGTATTGCAAAAATCTTTCTTCTAAGCTCTACACGATTGTTTTCAAATCAATTTTTCATCAATCAGTGAATCTCAATTCGCTGGTTCACTCACTCCGTGTTGTCTTCTTTGAGACGTTCCGGTTTGAGAACGGCTAGAGCAGATGCGAAACCCTGTCAAGGAGATTCTTCAGAATTATACCTGATCACAGGCAGTACTTGTACTGATCAACGGGGAACCGTGGGCCGTGCACCTCAATTCAACGAAAGTGATCAAAGAAACTTTCGTGTGTTTTATTGCTAACTGTTATTTGCAGGTACATTTGGACGGTTCTTGCAGCTGATCGTAATTGAGAAGTCAATCCAAATCCGCATGCTCACAGCATCCACACTTAATTGAAGAAATCATGACTAGTGCATATCTACGTAACCGGCTCGATATTTTTATACTATGCTCCTACTACGCTGCTGCAAATATCATGAACCAGTAAAGCTTCCGCTACTCTGATGGAAAGATGTCATGATCCAGAAAGTGTGAGCATGTCGGTCCAAAAGTCATAACATCACATGAAGGCAACACAACAAAGGGTGATCCTGAGATTTACTGTCGCTGATGATCTCAAAGAAAGCTCGAAGATCATCAAGATGTGGATCAGATCAAAGACCTCCACTTAAAGTACAAAGTAATCGGACTATGAAGAGTCACTACTAAAGCACAAAGATTGCGGAAGTGAAGAATTGAAGTCTACGAGCTCAGAACAGAAGACAAAATAGAATGCTAGGATTCGAAATGTAAAACATGGGGTGACCTCCCTTAGGGGGAGATTGTTAGGAATTAGAAATTCCATAATGAAGTGTCGGTCACCCCAAATATAATCTAGCATAAGTTAGCTCGTAGACATATCGTTAGTTACGTTATTTGTTAGTTTATTAGTTAGTTATTAGCGTAGTTTAGTTTAGTGCAACACCGTGGAGGAAGGACGGGTCTTTACCCACTGTATTCCTGATCCACAGCCCGTCAGGAGGGCGTATCATTTGTAACTATAAATACCCCTTCCATCCTTGGAAGGGGTGGTGCTTTTCAATCTAACCTTTCATTTTTTGTTAAACAAGTCTCTACCAAGAACACCCTCTCATCTCTTTCTCTCTCTAAAACATGGCATACTTGATTCATCACCATCCAAGGCCACCCGAATCATCAAACACAATATTGTATGATCCTACAGTATTGTACATTTTGTGTCCAGCGGAAATTATACTGTGACTGTATTTTTTTGTGCTTCAATGACTTTTATCATGTAACGTTTTTAGAATTCGTTTCAGAAATGATTTTATCTTGGTAATATTTTCCATTCCGGGGATTTATCGTATGTTTTATTTGCCCTTATCATAGTGTCGCTACGCGTGCAGTGTCGGTCATAGTGGAAAACGAGATAACCTCTCGTCTTACAATTTTAAATCATAAGACAATTATTTCACAATATTCAAATTATGCAATGAATGCAAAAGAAATGAAACAGGCTACAGTATGCGAGTTATCCACTCAAATGATCAGTCAAGCTTATGCATGCTTAATGACTTATGCCTAGTAATAATAAGTTACCATTTATTATTTAATAATAAGTGAAAAATTATCGTGATGCTTAAATTTTAACTTGGACAATAATGAATTTCACATTTATTATACAGATACTTAGTGGACAAGTATCGTGTGTGTGGTGTCGGGTTTTTAAGGAAACGAAATGACCCCTTGTTTTTAAATATAAATATTGACAACTGTCAGAAAATAACCGATTTGAATTTTCTGACGTAATAAATATTATTATAATAATCGGAAATTTTACGGGTTGTTATAGTTACCTACGGGGAATTCGCCATTCGAAGCCCTAAGCCCTTCGGGGTATGGTTGACGAAGGAGAAACGGATAGGAGAACCTCCTGACTTGGTCAAACCCACGATCTCCCTCTCTTTCCTGGCTTCCCCGCCAAGTTTGAGAACATTGGTCACTAAGCCCTAGCGGTTACCCACAAACATGGGACGCCCCCATGATCTCCGACATTCACGCAGAAGTGCCCCTAACCCTATTTCTTCCACTATAAATGGGTTGGACGGGCAATGGATTATGGTATGTTCATTTCACACTCATCTCTTTACTTACACACACTTATACAACCATAACTCATACTTACTCTCTCACGCCGGAGGTGGTTCGCACGGTCCTACCCCTGTGTAATCACTTAACGTAGTGTCTTCGTATTTCTTATTCTCAGGTGAAAGACAAGTCTTGGCTAGAACATACACCCCTCATACCTTTGATCATCATCGAAGCCTGGTAGTGCAATCTATTGTACAATCAGGTATCACATTGTTTTTTAAGATAAACTAAATCAAAGAATCAACATTGTTAATACAAATTAAACTCATTTTTTGAATTCAATGAAGATGTATTGAGCAAAACTGTGATGAATCCCATTAGGTTACTATTCACACAATTAACACCACATTGTGGTTTTGATGTTCAGGACCAATCATGCCTAGCAATAGACAACAAGATTACCAAGACACCGCACATTACATTCCCATGTACCATAGAAAGGATGGTTTGAACCCGGATGACCGAAAAGCTTTCAAGTTGTTGGAAAAGAGACTATTCCACGAAGGACGAGTAGTTCACTCCTCATTCATCAACAACACCGACATTCCCCAAGTCTTTGGGGGAATCAACTTCCATTGCCTCTTGAACATCAATGAGCAAATTTGTCCGGTGTTTGTACTAGAGTTTTACATGACCATGAGGATCATTCGAAATGAAGATGGAACCATTTCGATAGAGTTTATCATCAATGGGCACGAATTCACCTTCACTCTTGAAGAATTTGCTAGGATACTGTTAGGAACATGTTTTATTATCAAGTGTATGTCATTTCATTTGTAATAGGTCATTAATAATTATGGTTTATAAATGTTTGTAATTAGTTTCTCAGCTCATGTAGTAAGCCCATGAGCTGTGATAGAAGGTTCTTCTAGAACCAAGGGGAAACACCCCTACTTATGTAAACACTATAAATACCCCCTCCCTTGAAGGGAGAGGGTTGTTGGTTCTAATTGCAATTATCATTTTCATTAATACTTCATTAGTTCCTTCTACTTTCTCTCTCTAAAACCTTTATCTCTCTAGAAATACATATTGATGTGATAAAATGGTGTCCTAACAAATACTTCGTATCCCATGTCAAAGAGCATGTATGTACTCAAATGAATGGTCATTGGCCAAGCTTCATGACATGGTGGATCATCACGAGGTATACTTCACACCCATCCCGGAAGCAACTACACTAAGAGATACCGTCTTCATGGAAAGAGCGTCTCCGTCAAGAGTCACTAGAAAGTCCAAGGTTATCTATAGAGATCCGTTTCAAATGGAGCTTTCGGAAATGTTCCCATTATACAAGAAATGGGAACTAGTGCTAAGGAGAACGTCCTTTGTTTGGTGGGAAATAAGGATCATCCAAATGCTTGCCTAAGCTTCATGATCTATTGCCTTGTAACCGGGACTCATTTCAATCTCGCCTACTACATGGTGAAACGAATGGCAAGTGTAAAAAGTAGGGACAAGATGGTGCTCCCCTATGCCATGCTCTTGACTCGCCTAGAAAATTTCGTCTTTGCTTTGGATCCATCTCCCTACTCCAATGACCACAACTTTTGCAACAAGGTCATAGTGCCTCTATCCGATGAGAAGACCACAAGGATTATGGTTGAAGGCAAGAGACCTCACCCACCAACGGACTCATCAGATGAAAGAGAAAGAGAGGGAGAAGGTAGCAACCTCATTGGCAACGTTCAACTCGACCCCCTAGCATACATTGACCAACTGCCAGAAGTCCCGAGCCCTTCACAAGAATTTCAACAAACAAATGGCATGTTCAAAGGTTTTGCTAACTTCCTCAAGAAGAAGAAGAAGTAGGGGTAGAGGGGTAAAGAGTGAAGAGTAGAGGCGATGGACAAGGAGTTTGAATGGGAGGAAGGTAAGGTCGTGGACCTTAATTTGTGAACAATGGTCTGTAAAACAATTTAAACAATATTTTTGTAGTTTAGGACGTAGCTCTAAGTAGATGGCTTGACTTAAAGTAAAACATTCTAACCTAGGAACCCGAAAAATGAGAATTTTACGACGACTTGATCACAATCAAGAAGTCGGTCCCTCTCATTTTGCTTACCTTCTAGTCGCCCTTACTTACTATGCGTAATATTTTTTGCTTGCATATCGATTATTGAATGTAGAAATGATTAGGATGTGTATTTGCTAAATAGTGCAAATTCTGCACATTTGCTGAGAAGCTACTGGTCAGCAGTAGCCGAATCCTTGAGCTATAACTAGCCGGATCCCTCAGATGAAGGAACCATAGGATCCAGGAAAACATATAAGGAATTCTTACACTTTCACTTCAATCCAATCCTCTAGACCTTATAACACTAGCAAAACATGATACTTTAGGACCACTTAAGTCTTCCTCAAACTCAGTAGGTCTCACACTCACTCAAAGCTAACATAGGATCACACTCTAGATATTTTTTATTTATCACTTTACCAAAACTCACCATATTTCCGTTCCAATACTCACACAATGTTCCTCGCATCTCAAAACACTGAGTTTGCTATTTCTCTTAATTTTGACAAATTGATTTTAGTCATCTTTTACCTCAAAATAGGCTTAAAACGAGTTTTTCATTTCTTTTTATTTTTTAGGAATTTTCCAAATTTTTCTTAAGCTACCATCTGATCTCTAGGATCATTGGTCCTCATTTGTCATCCTCAAATCAATAGTATCATCCTTAAATACTTAGTCGCACTTTCAAAAAGTCCATTTTCCTACAAAAAACCATCATTAGGTATCCTCACTCCTTATGGTTGGACATTTAAGTCACATACCATTTAAGACATCTGAGGGAAGTCAAACCCTCAAGATTTATAGGTACTAGACCTTAAAAAGCATAATCGCTCCACCACTTTGCTGTCTAATAGACATATCCCTAATGAGAGGGAACCGTGTGATCCGGGTCTACAGAACAGCTTAAGATCAGATTTTCCTTCTAATTCAAAACACTAGTTTAGCCCTCCCAGTTACTTGACGCCCTCAAAAGGAAGCACCCGCCAAGGGAGAGCTAAGACGAGAATTCTTCTCATCTCTTACTCTCTATTTTTCATATTTTTACTTTTCACATGTTTTTCTTCAAAACTATGTGTTAGTTTCTTTTCGACGCTCTTTTTGTTTTGACAAAAAGGGGGAGAAGAGAGTAAAAACTCCAATTCAAACATTTACGAATTTTAGTTTTTCCTTAAAATAATCTTATGTTTTGTCATCAACAAAAAGGGGGAGATTGTTAATACAAATAAGCCGTAAAAACGTTTATTTATATTTTACGATCTTCTAATGTTTTGTCGATAACAAACATAAAATCATTTTAACGAAACAAATAAAATACGTAAATGGTTTGAGCCAATAGTTTACTAACACACTTACGTTTTCATATAAAACACTAAACAAGTAATAGTGTTTTCATGTTATAGTAATGCATATGTATAACAACTAGTGTTTACATAATGGGTATATATATACATACTTAGTATGTATTGTAATGGGTAATGTAATTAGTAAGAATCTAAGTACTTGACACATTAACTAGACACATTGAATGTAGTTGGGTAAAACCCAAAGTCCATGACCCATACTCATGGAGCATAATCCATGTCCCATTGCATGACATCATGAATGAAGTCATAATAGGTATTATCCATAACCCATGAAGCTAACCCATGACCCATTGACTAGATACATTGCATCTTCTAGATACATTGTATCTATTTGAATACCCATGGACCAAAGTCCATAACCCATGACCCATGATCCATGACCCACAACCCATTTAGGAGGAGTTTCCTACGGATCCTAAGGAATACACTGGACGGATCCCTCAGGTAAGGGATCTATGGGATCCGTGGGACAGTAGTGAATTTTTGTCTATAAATAGTGAGCAATTTCTTCATTGTAAGTTGTCACTTCCACATAGACTTTCTCTTAGTATTGTAAACTCTCTAACCTCAGATCCAAAGGATCTTTCTATGTAGTTTTGTGTTTGTGTGATCTTCTAGGTTCCTCTTAAAGGCAAGATCACCACCTCTTGAAGTCGAGCAAGCTCAAGTCCATGAGTTGCCAAGCTTCATCATCATCAAGACTATTGAAGTTCTCTTGTTGATAGTTCCTTCCTCCCTTCTAAAAGTGTTGTGTCTAAGGCATTAGTGAAGGATGTCAAAAGAGTCAAGTCTAAGGCATTAGTGTAGGATGCCAAAAGGGTCAAGTCGAAGGCATTAGTGAAAGGTGCCGAAGGTCCATGTCTAAGGCATTAGTGAAGGGTGCCAAAGGTCCATAATGAATAAATTAGTGAAAGGTGTCAAAAGATCGTGTCAAGGGCATTAGTGAAAGATGCCAAGGGTGTACAATCGATATGGTGCATCGATGTACAAACATAGATAGGATTGTGTCCAAGGATATTGATATCCTTGAGATGTTGTAATAAGGAGTGGATCTCCTTTGGGATAGGTGTTGTGTAATGTTGGGTAGTAGTTCCTCCTTTGTAATGGAACTCAGTATCTATCCTTGTACCGGATAAAGTGTAGGTGACATTGTGATAGGTTTGGTTCTACCTCATGGAAGAACCCGGTGTCTAGCCTTGTACTGGATAAAGAGTAGGCGACATTGTGTAGGCTTCTCCGCCACAAGGAGCTTGTGTTGTGTAGTGAATACGAACAATCGAGTAGGTGACTCGGGGAGTGGAGTAGGGCAAGGAAGGTGTCCTTGTAGCCGAACCACTATAAATACTCGTGTCGTGGTTTTGCACTTCTAACTTTTAATCTTTGCATTGTTTATTTATATGCTTATCTATAGATTGACATAAGTTGATCTAAATATTTTAAAACGAAGTTTTAATCGGTAAATCTATTCAACCCTCCTTTTAGTTTTCCACATGAATGCTGCGGTTTAGTAAGTTCTGCGATTTGATTGTTGCGGTTTGGTAATCCTGTGATTTGATTGTTGCGGTTTGATAATCCTGCGATTGGATTGCTGCGATTTGGTAATCCTGCGATTTGCTTGAAGCGGTTTTTAATCTTGCGGTTTGTTACATGCGACTTGATTCACTGCGACTTGTCACTTGAGATTTGTCATTTCTTTGTGTTAAGTTTTACGGTTTTCTCTTGATTTAGTAAAATCCCGTGAAAGAATCTATTTCCCGGTTTAATCAAAGAGTAGTAAAATCCCGTGTACTTTGGAATTATGTCTACCATCATCTCTTTCGTTGCTGATGACGTTCAAGTTGCAGGGTCCGATACTCGTCCTCCTATGCTTGGTAGAACTGATTATGACTCTTGGGCACAAAGAATCAGACTGTACTGTTTAGGCAAAGAGAATGGTCGTAACATCATTAAGTCAATTGATGAAGGACCATTCCAAATCTGAACTACCAGAGATGTACTTGAAACTGCAGCTGATGGAACCGTCGGGTTTGGATAGACCAAGGACGTATGATGATCTTGATGATAAGGAGACGAAAAGATATGATGCTGACATTAGAGCTTCAAACATCATACTTCAAGGTCTACCAAAGGACATTTACAAGCTGATTAATCATAATACTGAGGCCAAGGCAGTCTGGGATAATGTCAAGATGCTTCTCTCTGGTTCAGAACTGACTAAGGAAGATAGAGAGTCACAGCTTTATGATGAATTCGAGAACTTTAAGATGAACCCAGGGGAAAGCGTCACTGAGTATCATGTGAGGTTTCACAAACTTGTGTATGATACGAGGAACATCAATATGACAATGCCAAATATCCAACTCAATTCCAAGTTCATAACAACATGAACCCTGAATGGCACAAATTTGTTACTGCTGTCAAATTGAATAAATGATTGAGGAACACCAATTATGAACAGCTGTATGCTTACTTACTTCAACATGAGAAGCATGCTACATTTGAGCATTTGATCATGGAAAAATTCCAATCTAATACTGCTGCTGCAAACTCTTCAAATGGCTCAACTGCATTTCTCTCAAATGTGAGGATAAGTACCAAAGCATCATAAGTCATACCTACTCAGGATCATAATCACATCACCATTCCAGACCCAGGATATAACCCATCTGACATGTTCATTGAAAACCTTGCAAACCAACTGGCCCTAATGGTTCAGCAAAACAGAAACTTACTTCCCCACACCAACAACCATCTCAGAACCGCATCTAATCTACATAATCATGTTACTATTAAATATGGAAGGGTTGTGATTCAAAACATACAAGGAAGGCAGAATGTGAATCCACCATATAATGCACAAGGGAATGTAGGAGCTGGAACTGGTTATGGGAATGTTGGAGCTGAAGCTGGTTATGTGGGAGATCAGAACCGAGGAAGGATCACGGTTCAGGGTCAAGGGAAGCCAATTAAGCGCTAAAACTGTGGAGGGGAAGGAAACATTGCTAGGAACTGCACTCAGCCAAAACGTCCACATAATGCAGTGTACTTCAGGGATAAGATGTTGCTGGTGCAAGCTCAAGATAGTGGAGCTGTGTTGGATGAGGAAGAGTTGATGTTTCTTGCTGAGGGGAATGCCAAAACATATGATGCAGATGTGGATGAACAACCGGTGCATGATTTGGCACAAAACAATCCCAATGTCTTCCAAGTTGCAGATTGTGATGCTTTTGACTCTGATGTTGATGATGAACCAACGGCACAGACCATCTTTATGGCTAATATTTCTCCAATGGTCTCATCACCTCAACAAGCCGGTCCCTCCAAGGATTCTATCATATTAGAGGTACTAAAACTATATGATGGGGTTGATGTGAAAAATATTCTCAACGAAGTACAATCAACAGAAGTCGTTGAATCAGATATTGAAAATATGGGTAATAGCAATGTTGTCCCATATGATCAATATGTGAAGGACGATGAAAGTCTTGTTGTACCAAGTGATGCATCTTCTGCCATCAATGATGAATTTGTTTTTGATGAGTACACTGATTATGTGCCTGATGATTCCATGACCACTAAACTAAATATTTTTAAGGGTCAAGTTTCCCTCTATGAACAGTGTGCTAAATTTGAGCTGACCATACGTGAGCAGGAAATGGATAGCCAAATGAGTACATTAATCAAAAAAAGTAATTTAAGGGAAGAAACATTAAAACAAGAATTAAATTTCTTACAAGAGAAACTTAATAAAACTGTTAAGCAAAAGCAAGAACTTCAAGAAAATGTAAAAGTGCTTAAGCAGGAATTCAATGCAAAGGAATCAAAACATGTAAATGATTTTTCCAACCTTAAAACTTTGAAAAACAAACTTGAAAACAAGTTGTACGTACAAGGCAACACCATTCAGACTGCTCACATGATCACTAAGCATAGAGTATTAAGTGATTAGCATAGTATTGGCCTTGTAGAAGACCCCAATCTTGCGTATCTTAAGAAAGAAAAAACAACTCATAATGTGATTTATGATGGTAGTGAGATTCTTAAGCCTAAACAAAAGCCAACTTATGTTGAGAACACTAAAGAGGACATAAAAATAGAAAATGCCTCAAGAGAGAAAATGGAAAAGAAATTAGAAGATCCTTGGTGTGTGAGTCATAATATAACATTTAATTGCACTAAGGATAATTGGATAGCCATTAATAAGTTCAGACCTCAGACTCAATTGACCCATGAACAAGTGTTTTGGAAGTTAGATATGAAAAAGAGAAAAGCTGATGAACTTGTTGAAAAGAATCCTTCCCTTAAGAAATTGCCTTTAGCTACTGTGTATCCACCAAATACACCAATGCATTTAGTGCCTAGAAATCTTCCCACTCAAAGTAAAACCTTAATCAACTTATATGTAGTTTACCAACTATTTTTTGATTTCGAGAAAACGTATAAGAAGAGAATCACACCGACATGAATTACTAAAAGGGAAAGGGGTTTTAAGCAAACTAAAGCATGTTATCTAACTGAGGTCATCCCATTATTTAAAAAACTAAAAGAACAATTCGAGAGTATTCAAAATGCTATAAACACTGAAGTGAATGAAATGAAAAAGGATGTTTAATGAAATAGAAAACGATGTTAAAACAAATGAATGTGAGCTTAAGAGTAATGAGATTGAGAAGAAGAATATTCACATCCTTAATGAGATTTTGATTTCTAGATGTATTGCTCAAGATGTGTTTTATATTGTTACGAATTATTCCATTACTGCTTCTCAATTTCATGATTTATCGATTGCATTGAAAGTCTCACAAGATCGTGTCAATGAGATTGAAACCAAAAATTCAAAATTGCGTGACATAATCGAAAGGGATGATCATGATAATATGGTCAGGCATTTTTCTAAACTAGAAGTTGAATATCTTGATTTACAATTAAAATATCAACATCTTGAAGAAAAAATTAAAACTTCAAATGCCAAGACATCTTCGGATGCTCCTGAGTTTGATGCATATTTTGAAATAAACTCTCGTAATGAACGGATTCAAGCTCACTGTAACATGATTCAAAAATTGAAAGCTCAAATTTCCCAATTGAATGGTAATATGAGTGAAGTGACTGGCTCCCACATGCCTCCTCCTTTAGATTCTCAAAATTCTCAGAATTTCCATCTTCAAAACATCATTGATGTATTACAACATGAAAATGAGTGTTTTCTAGCTGAAAATGAAAAGGTTAAACTGCATTTCAAAGAGTTATATGAATCAATTAAGGTCACTCGTGACAAGAACAATGAAAAGATGACGTCTTTGCAAAAAGAAATTGAGAATCTGAAGAATCAGGTAAAAGGGAAAATGCCAATCACTAGTGGTGATTATGTTGCACCAAAGGTGCCTGCTTGTGTTAAATATGTTGTGAATGTGAAGTATATTCCTCCTCATCTTAGGATTAATGAATTTTCATTTCAAACATATCTTTCGTACCTTAAGGATAGTTTAGAGAGTCTCCGTGAGATTGTTGAAGATGATAAAATAGAGAAACCTCTTGATAATGAAGTTGGTCATGCATGCTTATATGCCAAACGATCTCAGAAACTCCTAGAATGTGTAATTGCAACATGTCCTAAATCTGGTACAAGGCGAGATAGAATAGTCATGCCCAGTTCTATGCCTAAAGTCAAACATGTGACCTTTGATGTGCCTCCTAAAGTCTCAGATTCCAACACTTCTAGACCAGAAAAGCAAAAAGTAGTAAAACAAACTAATATTCTCGTCGTTCCTTCTACAGGAGTAATCAGTGACACTAAGGCTAGCGGGTCAAAGCCTTCAGGCAATACAAAGCAAGATAGGACCACGCGAGCTAAGAGTGATCAAGAGAAGAAAGTAGAAGACCACCCTAGGAATAATAAGTTTGAGTTGAATAAGATGAATCGTGTTGATTCTAGTATTAGCTATAAGCGTACTGCAATTAATTCGAATTCTGCTACTATTTGCAAAACATGTAATGAATGTTTGGTTTCTGGTAATCATTATGAATGTGTTGTGAATGATTTGAGAAATGTTGTTAAATCTCCAGTTAAAAATGTCAGAAATGCTAAACAGGTTAAGGAAGTCTGGAAGCCTACATGGAAAAGGTTTAGTAATTATTGGAAGCCTACAGGGAAAAAGTTTAGTAATGTGGGTTATCACTAGAAACCTATTGGCGGTAATTTCAAAATTAATGAATTTTGTCCTAAGATGTCTAGATCAATGCCCACTAAGAAATGGAAGCCTACTGGTAGAATCATACCTTTAAGAAGTTGTCACACTTCAAATAGGTCCACTGTCACTACTAATCTTGCTTCCACCATTAATGATGACATAGCTTCTAGAAATATTGTAGGTATACCAATTGCATACACTAAACAATCGGAACCCATTTTATCATGAGGATCTAAAGCTTCAAGTTATCCATACTTGTCTGTGTTCAAATGCAGGTCGTACAAGTCGTCCTTTGGTATTTGGAATCAGGCTGCTCAAAACATATGACTGGAGATCACTATCGGCTCAAGAACTTCGTGAATAAGTTCATCGAGACTGTTAGATTTGGGAATGACCACTTTGGGGAAATTATGAGTTATGGAGATTATGTATGTGGTGACAGTGTGATCTCTCGGGTATATTATGTGGAAGGTCTTGGTCATAGTCTGTTTTCTACTCTCGATCAAATGAGGCACATCATGATCACCTCTCTTGGCTAGGGTCAACCAATCTCCACCAGAGTATATGTTCAAGAAGCCTCTAAGCACAGTTAATGATGGTTCATACATATATGCTTTGCACATTACAATGTATGTGGTAAGCTTGGCTAAGCCAAAAGGGGTTGAACTAGATATGTGTACTTCGTAATACTGTAGAAGTTCTAAAAACAGTGGATGCAAAGGTATCCTTAGATTGGAGGTGGTAAAAGCATGAGTGTACAGACCAACATATCCCTTAGGTGCATCATATATACCCTGACGTTTACTAGGTAGCATTACCTTAAACTCTTTTGGGATGGGATAGTCTGTGAGGAAGGCTTGAAGCTCTTCCTTTGACAAAGTACAGGTTTGTTGTCTTATAGTAAACTTTGCATTGGCACCCATCACGGATATATGCAACACAAAACAAGAAAATTTAATAGTAGAGATGGAATACGTTACCTCTTGGTCGGACAATTGATCGGAAGCACAAGACTGTGTGTAAAATTTTGGGCGAGTGGTAAAAGTGATTTAGGGTTCACCGTGTCACATTTTATATACCCCATTTAACTTTCAATCCTGACCATACGCGTGTCACTAGAATCACCTAACACCCGGATTTCAAACTTGATTCAAAATTTGAAAAGACGTTTGTATTTACCGAGAAAAGGGTGGTTTGGCTAAGTGTCCTTGCATTAAATGCACACTAAGTACAAATTCAACTTACACCTTCTGTACAGATTTGTGACAAAGGGGGTTTCGTGTGTATATTTTTGAGTCGTAAGCAATATATCCTTGTTCTTACATATCACTTTCGACTGGGGGGCTTGATGACGTACCCTCCGATCAGGTCGAAGGACTCCCCTTCGGCCTCAGTCGAATCTTCATGACGAAGGACTAAGTCAATCTTCCTAAGTCATCGATGGCGTAAAACCATTCATCATTGACATGGTTACCAATTGGGAAGTCGCCAATCGAAGGCCTAAGCCCTTCGGGGTCTGGCATTGGAAACACTAAGACAAAGAAGAACTTGATTTGGTCCAACCCACGTTTCCACTTTCTCCTTAGCTTTCCCGCCAAGACAGAGAGTGGGGATGAAACCCTAGCGGTTACCATAAATTATGGGACGCCCCCATGATCTCCGAAATATGTGCAAACACTCTCCAAGCTTATTTATCTACCTATAAATAGATTGGACGAGTCATTACTGATGGGATGTTGATTCAACACAATATTTCACACTCTTAACATTACCTACATAACTTAACACATACTTACTCGCACGCCGGAGGTGACTCGCAAGGTCCAACCCCTCCGCAATCACTTAACGAAATGTCTTCTATTTCTTATTGCAGATCGGCTACAAGTTTGGCACAAGCACAAGAACTAAATTAGGCTGATAATAACTTTCTATCACTGCTTAACCTACAGTCAATCAGAAAATCATATGGAAGCATGGTGTTGACAAAATAAATCTTCCTCACTTGAATTTCAACCTAAAAATCAAACCTTTACTGCAGGAGATGCTCTTTAACATTGCTGGAGTACCAATTGTCGAAAGAGGCTATAACAGCTGCATGTTTGCTTATGGTCGTCAACCCACCATTTTTATTATTTTAAAGCTAAAATTCTATCTAAATCAATATCCATTACGGTCGTCTTTGTGGTCACTATTAACATTCTGTGATCTGTGTGGTCTTGAAAAAAAAAAAAAAAAACTGACCTGACATTGATGTGATAGAAATTACTATAGAAAATTATGAAAAAGTATATATACACAATTTCATTTCAATTTACCTACTTCTGTAATCTGTCACGTTTTGTATTTACTTTCGTTTATCATCTCATTAATTAATTATGCTGAAATTAATGTTTATAGTTGTTAGACTGATCATGTTGCCTATAAGGTGTAGGAGACATTGAGAGTTGTAGTTACGTAATCGGTTTTCATTAGGTTAGTGGTTGGGAGTTAGGTTCGGATGTCAAAATTAAGGTGTTTTCGTTTAGTCGTTAAAGTGAAAGGAATTTGGTGTACGTGTGGACGGACATCTGGTGCTCAATGTAGGTATTTTTGGTAGAAATATGTAACTGTTTAGACACGTCTGAGATGTTTGATCGTACATAGCTTTTCAGTTTTGGATGAAAATGCTAGTGTATTTATTACTCTCGAAGCTTCCTGGTATTCGGAAATGAGGTTGTTTTAATTAGTTGAATTCAGCGTTTTAAGTTTCCAGAAAAAAGGAGTTTAAGGTAGAAAAATTGCTTGTCACATTTCAGCAGTTGATGAGGTGATAGTCTCTTTTTGTAGTGTAAGGTGACTGTTATAGGCGTTTAGACATGTTTGTTAGTATAATACTGTCCAGCTTCCATCTGATACCATTATATTTAAAGCTAAAATTCTATCTAAATCAATATCCATCCCACCCGGTGAAAAAGTTTCAATGGCTCAGCTTGTATGGCTGAGCTTTGACACATGATTTTGTGCTGTTTTTACAGCTTGTATAAGCTGTTTTTACAGCTTGTATGGGCTTTTTTGTGTGCTGTTTTTACAGCTTGTATAAGCTGTTTTTACAGCTTAATATAAGCTGTTTTTTATGCTTTTTTTGCAGCTTGTACGGGCTGTTTTTACAGCTTGTATATGTTCTCTTTTTTTTCTGCTGTTTTGTAAACAAAACTGTGCAAACCAAACAGATTACAGTATTTCAAATTTCAGGAATTTATGTCAACCAAACGCGTAACATTATTTGAAACCTCAGGGTTTGAAACACTTCAAGATTTGAAAACCCTCAGAATTTGAAACCTCAAGTTTCTAAATAGACGGATTTTGAATATGTGAGCCAAACGCCCCCTAAGTGTAATTCGGAGTGGTTTAAATGTTTTATGCTGTCTGAATGTGAAATGTTTTATGTAAATTCAGTTAGTTGTGGGGTTGAAGGACATGCATGCTTGCCATTTCACTCTCTCCAAGTTTTTGTAAGTTAATACAATCTTTTAGTTTATGTGTTAAGTATCATTCTAGTTAACTCTGTAAATCCATCGAACAAATGGAACTTATAAACTGTTAATCAGCGTTTGTTTTCAATTGTCTACATTGGATGGACAACAGTTCCTAATGCACAATGTCAGTGTTGATATAGTTATATTGTTTAAGTCATTAAGAGTATGATCTGTAACTAATATATAGGTTTGTGATCAGATTTTATATTATTCATGTTTTGTTTTGTTTGGAAGACCATAGGTTGAAAGTTTTTTACGGACCCATCAATGCAATCTCAGTTATTCACTTTACGGGGGACAAGTGAAGATTTAGGTTAATTAGATTATCTGGTGGAAAAAAACAACCCCTTAAGCAAGGCAGATGTTTTTCATTGTTTTTAGTTTTCACTTGCCTTCTCATGAAACTTATATTATTTTACTTTTCCAAAATTATTATCAAGATATTCAACGAAAAATATCACCTTTCTAAAAAATTAACAAAAAATAGTGGGGTATGGGTAATAGTAGACTTTTTGTTTTGATTACCAAAAGTGATGTTTGTTATACTGAGTGTTTTGGATAAACTTAACTATCTGTAGGAATTTTGGAGTTGTAGCCGCACAAAGATCATCAAGCCTCCGGTTTTCATTCAAGTGCTCTACGCGAAAAGTTCACATGGGAAGTAATCAACACGGTGATGCAAGAGGCGCTCTTATTGTTTTAGAAGGTTTGGATCGAAGTGGGAAGACCTCACAGTCTGGTAGGCTTGTCAAGTACTTGGATGGTCTCGGCTATCCAGTAGAATCATGGCGCTTTCCGGATAGAGAGACTCCTGTGGGGAAAATGATCTCCACATATCTTACCAATCAATCTCAGTTGGATGATCACACGATTCATCTGCTTTTTAGTGCAAATCGTTGGGAGAAAAGGTTAGTTTAGACATGTTTTGCCATTTTCTTACTTCTAAGTAACAAGTAATAACTTTGAGAATGCTTTTATGTTGCATTTGGAGTGATTATGCATCAGCTGAAATATGAATTTGTATCATCATGTCTACTTTGTCTCTGACTTTTCCCTGAAAAACATTAAATTGAAATGCATGTGCACATCATTCTTTGGGATTGCATGTTTATAATAAAGATATATGATATTGAACATATAACTTTATGAAGACTTTGGCGTGTTCATACCTCATACATATTTCGGCTGTAACACTTATGCACTTCATAATCAAGTTATGGGAATCCTAGTAAGGGCGGATTTTTGTTTGAGTTGCCTTGATTTGTATATAGAATTTATTGTTTGAAAGCTTATTTATAGCCACATGAATTTAAATTTGTTGCTAGTTGGAATGTGGTTAAGTCATAGCAAACTGCACTTGAGACGACAGACAAGCACATTTGATGATAGATACACTTGCATAGAACTACTTTCAAAAATTGATTGTTTTGAGTACTATATGACACCCGACAGTCTATCTATTCATTGTGAGCCACTCTAGAATTTGGATTGAAAATAATGTTTTGGAATGCTCATGTTTGAACATATATAATTGTATGCATTCTTCGTGGTCTCATACGCACCATTTTACCCATGATTTTCAGATCCTTGATGGACGCTAAGCTTAAAAGTGGTAAATCCCTGATAGTTGACCGCTATTCTTATTCAGGAATAGCTTTCTCATCTGCCAAAGGTCTAGATATTGAATGGTGTAAGGTGAGAATCATGCCTTTGTGTTTAATGACTTAATCCCTCATTGTAGTCGCTAGTTCTATTTGAAACACAATTTTATTAGATGAATAATAAATAGGCCCAAGCATGGGCTTGGGTTAGTACATAAACATGGGCCTAATGTAAATACATAATACTAACAAATTTGTGATTGTTGTGCAGGCTCCAGAGGTGGGACTTCTGGCACCTGATCTAGTGGTGTACCTTGACATACCTCCAGAGGTAGTTTTTCTTCTGACAAAACCATTCCGGCAGTGTCGTTTTATTCTCTTTCTCATCAAATTTTAATATGATATTGTAGAGAGCGGCAGAGAGAGGTGGTTATGGAGGTGAGAGATACGAGCAGCTGGAGTTTCAGAAGAATGTATCTCAGTATTATAAGATGCTTAGTGATGCATCATGGAAGGTAATTAAGTTTTTATTGAAAAATGTTAATTTTGTTTTATGTCCTTTAATCATTATTGATACCTAGGCGTGGCCAAACGGGTTTAGGTTGAACGTCAAGATGAGTGCGGGCCAAAACAAGTAATTGTTTGGTATGGGTTGAAACTTGAAGTAGTCCATCTTGGGATGATTCAAAACGCTTTTGTCTTATATTGATATTGTTTGTAGATCTTGATTATGTCAAATATGATTATGAACAATGTATCCAACAATCTAATCTTATGAAATAATATATATTGGGGGATTATAAATCAAAAACAGTTGAGGTGACATTCAATCCATTTGACTTGTTTCCTTTCTACCTATGATTTCCGTTTACTTGTTAGAGACAGGCATACGAAAGTTATCTCATTTCATTAGCAAATGGGTGAAAACTGAAACCTATTTGACTTCTTATAATTGATGACCCAACCTTTATTTGATGACATTGATAACGATCCAAAAATATTTATGATCAACAGATAGTAGATGCAAGCCTCCCTATGGAAGATGTTGAGAAACAACTGAAGGAGATTGTGTTGGATTGTGTCGTGTCATGCCAAAAAGGGAAATCAGTTTCAGAGCTCTGATTGTCATAATAGAGTTAAATTAGGAATGTCTTTGTGTCGTATTAGAAAAGTGTCATTGTTTTGAAATTTATCTTGTTTTCGACTTGTGATACAAGTTAGGTTTTATTCGGTATTAATACCGCATCAGTCATTAATGAAAATCATAGTTTGCTGTCAAATACACTCCTTTCTCTTTTCTACTTTTTATAAGGAGCTAGCACCCGCTAAAAGTGGTGCACTATCTTGATACTATCCGCAAAGGGTCGTATCACTATCCACTACCACAAGTAATTTGATTACGGCTTATCTTATTGATACATTGTTGTTTCGATAATTGTTTCGATTAAAGTGACATAAATTAAGTGATGCAATATGTTTGCTAATTTTATGGTTTTCAACTTTTAATCATTGGATCATATAGATATACTTTTGTCTCAATGTTACACATTATACAAAGTAAATGCAAGTGAAAAACCTATAAGCTCAAAACTGTTTATCACATCTTTCTTCGTGAATCGATGAGCTCTCTAAATATTTTGGTTTTTACATAGCGTTTAGATGTTTTGTTTAATGTGACTGTCACATATATATGATTCTATTGATTAATATATATATGATTCTGGTGATTTGTTATGTGACCATTGTTGCAGCGCCAAGAATGTTTTCAAAGCTATGTCAACTGAAATTTCCTTACTGATTTGTCTAACAGATGTTAACTTTGGCACAAGGGAACCACCGTCAACTTTGGTAAGTAAACCACGTAAACAAACTATCCGGAACATTCATAAAGCCTGATTCTGGATTGTATGACTAGGCCTCGTTGCCCCAAAAAGTTAAGAGTTTACTACTCCGTAGATTTGAACTTAAGACTCTTTATTAGAATGTACACTCAATAAGTACACTTACTGCTAAACTGCATTGAGCTTTTCCCTCCGTCATGTCACTTTACAACCCAGTGAAGGGTGTTCATTCATTTTCAAGCATGAACTTTGTAAAGAAGACTCTGCCGGGCGTATCATGCTCCACCATAAAGTAAGTCTCAAGAAATTGCAATTTTCAGATACTCAAAGAATCATTCTCCTAAACAATAAGATTTAAAGTTACACCAGCTAGAGTTTCGGAAAGCTACATACGTGAAGCAAGAGCCATGGGCAAGAAAGAGACTGTTTAAAAGCAAAAGAAAGTCTCAGTAAGCAAAGTTATCGACCTTTGCCAAACCCCTGTGACTGAGCATTATTTTTGAGACCCGACGGTCATGATTCTGGATTGTAAATGATAATTACTGGCTATGAGAAACCAATTCATTCTCAGATTATGATCTAGGACATTGTTGTCTTGTCATCAAGATGCGCTCAGTTATGAATAGATTGATACAGTATTAGCTCCAGTGAAAATTTAAGACTCGTCCATTTTCTTAGTTGACCTTATGAATCGATGCTTACAGCCAAGTTCATCTTCTGCCGAGATATTTTTCTGGCCAAGATGCAATTTGTTATCAATAAGTGATAGTTCGCATTGCAAATGCACATTCGTTCAAGTGTAGCTATTTCACCATTGCTGAGTTAATAGCAGTGCACTTGGTATCCATCACAAACCTTTTACTTGGAATTTCAAGGAAATTTGTAAAAACAGTTGGATGCAACAGAACCGGATCTTATCAAAGCCAGAATCAATCCAGATCCAAAGCAAATTTCTTTTGCTTCAAAGAAATGAATAGGAATATATAAAAGTTTGGATCACTAGACTAACATTCAAGTCCATTTCATTGTGTATAGTCAGTTCTAGTATTTGGAAACTTACGGTTCCTCGTCAGATTGGTACCAATGCACACTTCTAACAGCAATGGCCAACATTAAGGGAACCTTTTGCAAGTATAAAAGAAAAACACCAAAGAGAGTTTAGTTTCAACTGCCACTGCCGTAAAAACTCAGTATTCTCGCTACAAACAGAAAACAACACTACCAAGTAGAGCTTAAAACCCGAATAAACCTAGTTCACTAGCCTTCTCCTTCTCAAATGTCTCAAAGTACTGATATATGGTCGTAACTGCAAGCAATATTCCAGTACCAGACCCTATGGCTCCCATGAAATCTGCCAAAACCGTCAAAGCACCGATGCACATTCCTCCGAATGCAGCCGCTGTTGGGATGTACCGGTTCAATTCCTTCTGCAGATTCGAGTCACGGTGGCCAGGCATCACCATTTGTTGTTCCTGCATGTTCCATAACCATTAGAAACAGAAACACTAAACCATCACAATGCAATTCTAGTACATCTTTTTAGCATGCCGCAATTCAGATTACCAATTTCACAAGACTCGGATAATATAGAAGAGCCCTTATTCACTAGAACAATATAAATCAACACACACGAGAAGGATATCATATGGGAAGCAAGCATTACCTTAAGTTGCTTGGCCACATCTCTTGCAGAAGATCCAGAAACTTCAATCCAAGTTTTAGAGAAGAGTGCACATGCTGTTAGCATGAAGACCAGGTAGAAAAGAGCATGGAAGGGATTGGCTGCCATGTCTGCCAAGCTGATATTAAGATGCAAGCAAATCAAAAAAAGGAAAATATCAGTACAGCTAGAGGTGGCAATTAGACAATTTATATTTATATATGGGCCACTTTGGGTTGTGTGGAAAGTCAATTTTTTTAAAGCATACAGCTCACTTAATCATTTTATCTAGATATATAGATTATCTTGCTTTGGTAAATGGTAATCACAAGTCAAAACTAACATCACTTTTATATGAAAACTGACGCACAAAAAACGTTCACGATGTTTTGAAATGAACATGTTTTTACCCATAACCCAACCCAAACCACCCACCCTGCATCTTCGGGTGTACAAGGGCGATTTTGGCATACACAAGTCTGCAAAACAGAACCATATTGAACAAGCAGAAATAGAAAACACGATTAGTTAGCTACCTTGAAGGGGCAGTAACATAGTAAGCAAGGCCACCGACTGGTACTGATTGGCCTGAGTATTCAGATTCCTTCCATTTTCCCAATAAGTTGACCAAGAAATTTCCGCTGTACTTTCTGTGCAGCAACTGGTGAGGCAGAGTGGTTAGTACAAAGAAAAATAAGTCACATAGTTCAGTTCAACTAGTGAAGATATAATCAATCACAATACCTGAGAGACGAAATAAAGGTTGGAAACAAGTGCAGACTGAAGAATGATAGGCATGTTGGAAGTGTAGAACAACTTGATGGGGTAAGAACCTTGCTGCCCACGGGCATTCTTTGATCTCACAGGCAAAACAACACGGAACCCTTGGAAGTAGATAACAATGAGGAAGATCAACACAGTAGCAAGCAAATTGGTTACATTAGGAAGATTCTGCCGATAGAAAGCTTCCCTCAGTGCTCTAACTTTATCCGATCTTGTGATGAGAAGATGAAACAAGGCAATGACTGCACCCTCAAACTCGGCACCACGTCCGCTGTTGATGGTTGTTGGGCTGAATGCTTTCCAGATGATGCTCTCACTGCATGATCAAAAAACGTATGAGATGGTGAAGTCGTAACGTATTACACGTAAGTATGGATCAGTTGGTTACCAGATGTTGGTGGCTATGAACAATGAGATTCCAGCGCCTAGACCATATCCCTTTTGGAGAAGTTCGTCCAAGCATATCACAATAATCCCAGCGAAACATAGCTGAACAATGATGAGGATGGCGTTTCCAACACCAAGTTGACCAACACTGCCGTACATTCCAGACAGAACATAGGCAACAGCCTCACCAACGGCAATCAAGATACCAAGCAACTTCTGAGCACCGTTCCTGGGAAGATGATAATTTAATTACACGCTACACTTGTAAAACTGAAGATAATAAAGAGAAATGAACTTACAAAAGGGCACGGTCCTCACGAACATTGTTGTCAACTTCAATAATTTTGGAGCCAGCTAAAAGCTGCATAACCAAACCAGAAGTGACAATGGGGGTGATACCAAGTTCCATGACAGTGCCACGGTTAGAAGCGAGAATGACACGCATCCAGTAAAAAGGATCAGCGCCGGTTGTGGAATGTATTCCATACAGAGGAAGCTGGCTGCACACCAGAAAGATGAAAAGAGAGATGACAGTGTATATGACCTTCTCTCTGAATGGAACCTTCCTATCTGCGCTCTGCACTTCCGGCAAAAACGGAAGAAATGGTCTCACCAGATGTAACACTCTAAACCCACCTCCCATTTTCACCACCCACAAGTTGCTGTTACAAAAAACATACCGTAAGTAGATTATACAACACCGACCCCATAAACAAGACACTAGATAAACCAATGTACTGTCATCAGGGACGGAACCAAGACACAATTTGATCAGGTGCATTTACAAAAAATAATACAAAAATTTTTGGGACCAGGTGCATTTACGAAAAATCAAAGGTTTATACAAAAAGTAACACTACGCCGCAAAATTCCATGGGACCCACCCTGGTTCCTGTTATTTGCTTTAAATTAAAACTAGCATACTAAAAATAACATAGCAACCAATAACAAATCATTTCAATAACATTATTTATACATCAATTGATTAATATTAAATAACTTATTCTATTCCTATCACCTACTAACATGATTCACATTTTTTCAAAATCAAATCAATAGATCTACTACAATCACAAAACAAAAAAAACAAATAATCAAATACATAACTGATTTACCCCGTAATATTTTGAAGAAATAAAAATGATGTGAAATTGACAACTTACACAAGTCAAATTTTCTTTGAGATATTTTTTATATGAATCAAAATTTTGGTACAAGTAGTACTTGATGATGGGTGAAAAACGGGGTGACACGAATTCAAACCAATGACCGTGTGAGATTATTCAACGTGGTGACGGCTTCATTACTTGTTTGACTTTTTCTTATTTAGTTTTTAATAGGGTTTATGTCGTAGAATAGCAATGTACTTTTCAAAGTGTCCCGTTTTAGTACGTGTATTTTTTTTAAGTTGTATAATAGCAATGTATTTTCATGAGTGTCCTGTTTTGGTACGTGTACTTTTTTTAACTTCGTAAAAGCTGTAGAATAGCAATGAACTTTCCATAAGTGTTCCATTTTAGTACGTCGATCATTTTAGTACGTCGATCGACGTACTAAAATGGAACACTTATGAAAAGTGCATTGCTATTCTACAACTTTGCTTGAAGTTAAAAACACGTACTAGATTGAATACTTATGAAAGTATGCATTGCTATTCTAACTTAAAAAAAGTACATCTTAAAACACTTAAAAGCATTGCTATTCTACGACATAAACCCTTTTTAATATTTCATATTTGAGCTTAAATGTAATGATTTGCACACTTTATTTTTTTAATGGGTTAATTGCATTTTTGGTTACGGTGGTTAGGCTAAATTGCAAGTTTGGTTTTCAAAATTTTAAAAGTGTAGTGACAGTTCTTATTTTGAAATTTGGATTGCATTTTTGGTCTTTGGATAAAGTTAAATGACTAAAGTACCTTTGTCTTCTTCAGAAAAAGATAATGGTAATTTGGTCATTTCACACCGATAAGGACCATAAATGCAACCCAAACTTCAAAATGAGGACTATCGTTGCACTTTCAAAGTTTTGAGGATCAAACCTGCAATTTGGCCAAACGACAAGGACCAAAAATGCAATTAACTCTTTTTTTTTGGATACTCAATCTTGTATTAAACTGTTGTACTGTAGATATACACTGCTTTAATCGATTATACATATGAGTGTCCCAATCAAAAAATGAAATATACAAATCATCTCTCTTAAAATAACTGCTCCACAAGAAATGTTTTCCGAAATAAAAAAGTGTCAAAATTTAGGTGAATGTTAATAACATTCTAATCAAGGATGAAATTAATCAAGCAAATATAATTGAGCTTGACTTACCTTACTTATCTAATTTATGTGAATATATATCTAGGCAAACGGGAAAAAAAGTTATACTTATCAAAACTGTTCTCAATAACCTTTTTTCACCATTAGCTTTCTGTAATAAATCTCCGATATCTTCCTCAATTCTTAACGAATTTTAATTCTGATCACAACATTAGATTCAGCTACAAGGCCTAAGGCTTGCTTAGTTAACCCGACCCAAGTCCAAGAATATGCACATGGATCGTTTAAAGAAAACGGGTCAAGTTCCATGTAAACGGGTATAGTATAATTCAAGTTATTATAAACGTTCAACACGTATACTCGTGTTTATCGTGTGTGCCCCCATCGACTCACACACTCTTAGTCGTTTTGTCGTGTTTATAACTCCCACAAACCAACACCATCTTCATAGCCCAGACCTCGTACTCGTCCTTCTTCAAATAAGGAAATTTTGCATTGTTGTTTGAGACAGTGGTGATGATCTGAGGTTGAATATTTTGTTGTGGTTCAACAACTGTGTCAACACTTTCATTGTCAGATTCTGCCATTCCCCTTTCTATTGCCGACGCTACAAAGAGAAAAAAATATGACTAATCACTATCTATCATCCGTACGATCTTCTTTTAAATTCATCTCAGCCACATAAAATAAATGTCCCTTTCATGTGTGATGGACACGATTTCTTACTTGGTCAATTAGCACATGTTTTAAAAAACTAAGTAAGGATAAGTATGAATACTTATTCCATCCATGCATTACATGCTATACCTTTTTCATGAAAGGTAGTACCCTATGAACCAACACCTATCTCTGCAACAAACTTTGAGGATTTCTTGCTACTTTTGAACTCTGGAACTGGCGCCTTTTATTTCCATCAGTGTCTCTATATAAAGCACCACATGCTATAGTCACTCTATATAAAGCAACATAACCTAGACTCATTTATCACCAATTCACCAACACTCTCATTCTAATGGCAAACCATCATGACTATCCCTTTCTGTTTAACCTTCCTAACAACTTCCTCAATGAAACCAAAAAACGTAAACGTGAAGACAACCTGAAAAACTGGAAGTGGTCTGACGTGATCGTCATTGACGATGACGATGTAGATGTCCCACATGTCAATGTCAAGCATGAACTTGCTGAACCCTTGGATGGCGATGTCCCACATGTCGTCATTGACGATGTCGATGTCCCACATGTCGATGTCTCAAATGAAGTTGCTGAACACCATGTAAGGACACACAAAATTTGTATTCATTTTTCACATATTCAACTAACAATAGTATAAATTTACATGTAGGATATTCTTGATGATGATGTTCCAATGGCACCATTCAAAACAAATAAGAAACACCATATCAAAATCAATGGCAGAAACAGGTTGTTCCGTCTACTTGATGAAGATGAAGATGAAGTTGAAGACAAAAACCCGTCGGAAGTCAATGAAGATGAAGATGACGAAGATGAATGGTTTTAGGACCATTCAAATCGTATTGTCTAAACTTTTAGTTTCTATTTTCATTGTTATTCTCTTATTGGGATTTAACCAATAAGTTTCTTTTTAGGATCTTTTTCCAGTTCATGTACTTCTCCAATTTCTTATTGGTAGAATGAATAAAAATTCTAGGATGGTTTTGATTCTATGTTTCTTTTGATGTGCACCACTCCTCTGTTAGCCTAAAAGATTGTATAAAATATAATACATAAGATTGTATATCGATGCAACTGATATAAACAAAAGATTGCATATCGTTGCAACTGATATAAACAAAAGATTTTAACACTTCGATGCAACTGATATAAACAACATAAACAAAACACATATCCTTCATTTAAAGAAAAAATGATTATGAAATCAACAAAACACGCCTATAAACGCATTGATAGGTCCTTATGAAATGGATTAATAGTTAAGTTTTGAACAACAAAGATGACCAATTTTTAAAGGCTTCTTCAGTTCATATGATTCTTCCCATTTAGTTAATATTTATCTCTTTGAGTCCTTTTTTTGCATTTAACTCTTTGTAGTCATATGCAGGTATATCAAGGAGTGCATAGAAACTTAGTCACTACTAAAGATTGAAAGAAATTTTAGAATGGAAAAGAAGTAGATGAAATTAATATATTTAAAAAAGTGCATAGAATATTTTCAAAGTCTTACTACTAAGGAGTCCCACAAGATTATAAATGCTTGATATTAATGGCGTTATGTTAAGTTAGTGCAGATCATTTGATGAATTTCTAGAATTAGAATTGGACTCAAATGTTATAAAAAAATGCTTCGAATCAACTGTGGAGAAATGAATGTGAAATGAGATGACCAAACTTCAAAGTATGAAATGAAAGCATGAAATTAATATATTTAAAACACCTATAATATATCTGTATTTTTAAATTTTCTACTTATCAGTGGATAAACATCATACATGTAACAACTCTCTAAATATATGAAAATTTGAACTTTAAATTCAAGATAAGCTAATCAGGTGAAAATAAATAACATCTATATTTTCTCATTAAAACAATTTGAAAAATGTTCTGTTCTTTCATGTTTGCATAGGTAATATACTTATACATCATTTTTATGCTCTACTAATGCAATTTACCCTTCCATATTACAATATAACAATGGTAACTTTCCTTGCAGGAATCGAAGAACCATTTGTTAACAAGTATTGAATCACCATCTCTTCAACAGGTTAGCCTCTAATTATTGGGTACTAAAACTAATGTACTTCATAGTAACATTGTTATAGCCTCTAATTATTTTTAGTTTCTTTAGCCTTCGCCAAATAATGTATGTTGCATTGGTTGCACTATAGTTGTAGATATCACTAATGTATGTTGGGTAAAGCAATGCGAGCATTAATAGGTAAACCACAACTAAAACATCATGTCATTTAGGTATGGTATATATAATCTAATTTTAATGATGGTTGAATAATGCTTAAATGGATAATAACCATCAATTACATGTTCATTTTTAGAAAATCAAAGTATTGTTTTGTTACCATCAATTACATGCATTGTATCATTGTTTTGTTATAATAAACTATTGAATCAAAGTATACTTTATGGATTTGCTAACAAATAGCTCTACACTTTTTTGCATAAAAAATTAGTACTTATATTGGTTTGTACTAGACTATCACAATACCTCTACTAACACATGCAGTAGATCAGTTGTACACTTTTGCATGAGGTTGTAACCCCCAATGTTTTATGGCTTTGCTAACACATAGCTCTACACTTTTTTGCATAAAATAATAGTACTTATATTGCTTTGTTCTAGACATAGCTCTACACTTTTTTTGCATAAAAAATTAGTACTTATATTGCATAAAAAATTAGTACTTATATTGCTTTTGTTTCAGTCCAGGTCATATACAGTGTTTGAAACCTTTTCTTTTTTTACATGTCATCTACATGGTTTGAAACCTTTTGTTTTCTTATATGTGTAATGACCATCAGTTACACAAACAACACCAAGTACTACGTATTAACCATGCAACATCAGCTAATGCAACCAAGTATTAGCTAAACAGCTAATGCCATGCTATATTTGTATGCCATATCTATTTTTATAATTTTTTTTATGCTTTGCTATACATGTATGCTATTCTATATTTGTATGCCACAGTTATATATCATACAACATATAATGAAATTATTACATACAATGACAAATAGTCCTACAAACTGTAAATACTTAATATGAGTCACCCGTCAAACGAAAACCATGATCCCAATATACCCACCGTGGATGGTATCAATGGCTTTCGTAATTGTACTCCCAATCTTCTCAATCCAACCAAATTTCATTTACAACAAATGTGGTACCTTTAGCCGATATCACTAATGTAAGTGGGTCATCTCAAAGAACACAACCAATAAGGCGAAGAGGTCGCCCCGTTTAAGTGAGCGGGTTATACGTTCTAATAATAATGAAGTACGATCCAATCAAATTTCATCTACAACAAATGTGGGACCTTTATCCGATATCACTAACGTAAGTGAGTCATATCAAACAACGCAACCAAGAACACTATGGTCGCCCCCGTTTAAGCGAACGGGCTATAAGTTCCAATAATAATGAAGTAACTCAACCACTCCAACTTACTCCGCAACATATTTTGCCACAATCACCTTTAATCTCGAGGTTTAACGGGACCCGCTGTTTAACACCATCTACAACTATACCTTCGCGAATTACATCGTCACCCATTCAGCTATCTGTTATTGCAAACACTGGTGTTTCATCACCACCGTTACGACGTCGTGGTCGACCTCCGCGCAAGCAAATGTTGTTCCGGCTTTCGACGCAATGTTACACCACGTAAGTATTTGTAACAAATATCAATATCAACAAGTTATTTTAGAGTATACGTGACTAACATTTTGGATTGCAGGTTTGACTCGAAATGATGATCATATGAATATGTCAACACATCCAACCCCTCGAGTCATGCTTTCATCGGTAACTGTTGTTGATGATGATGGTGATCCAGTCCATCATACTCATTTATCTAGCGAAAGTAACCCTGCATTTCCAACAACAAATGTTGTACGGTTTAAATAACTTCGCCTTCAACCGTCGTGCTAGACCTCCACTGCAACCAAATGATGTTCCATCTCGGCGCAATGTTAGACCACTTGAGTATATGTAACAACTATCAATATCAACGAGTTATTGAAAATTATACGTGACTAACTTTTTAGATCACAGGTTTGACTCGAAACGATGATCATATAAATATGTCAACTCATCTAACCCCTCGAGTCATGCTTTCATCAATAACTGTTGTCGATGATGATGGTAATCCAGTCCATCGTACTCGATCGACAACTACTCTAAAAAATGACACTAACGTACCTGCGAGAGTGCATCGATTGCCACGTCAAAATCGTAAGTAACTTTACCCTCTATTTTTGTTCCCTACCTTTTATACAGTCATGTCCAAATTAGTCATACAAAATATTTTGACTAATATTGGTCCCATTGCAGGTATGATCAGAGAGTATAGTGATTCTGGGGACGCCACATACACATGTTCACATTGTCAAGCCAGATATTGGTATGGTGAAAGAACAGTTAGACGTTCATCCAAATATAATCCCAGATTCTCCACGTGCTGCAGTGAAGGAAAGGTGGAATTGCCTTTTCTGCGTGATGCTCCACAATTACTCCAAGAATTGATGGATTACAATGGTGGAGAACGTTCTAAGTTGTTTCAAAAAAAATGAAGGTTTTTAATGCAATGTTCTCTTTCACGTCCACTGGAGGAAATATAAACAAAGAATTAAATGATGGATGTGGACCTTACACATTTCGTTTGAACGGCCATAACCATCACCGTATTGGGACTTTGTTGCCAACACATGCTGATGGACGCCCTAGGTTTGCCCACTTGTACATATATGACACCGAACATGAAGTTGACAACCGAATTCATGCACTCAACATAACTGGTGCGACAACAATCTTAGTTTGTTGGTACAGCAGTTGATTGCAATGCTTAACTTAACTAACCCATTGGTGCAATCATTTAGGATGGCTAAAGATAGGTTTAATGAGTCTTCATTTCAACCTGTTACCCTTCGCCTGATTGGTACTCGCCAACGGTGTGCAAAACAATACAACTTACCTACAGCTTCCGAAGTATTTGCATTAGTACCGGTGATGGTAATCCGACAGTTGTCGAGATGTATCGTTGAGGAACGTGCTACTGATGATGGTCATAATCCTGTGAAACGTATTTCTGAGTTGCACCCAAGTTTTATGGCTTTACAATATCCTTTGTTGTTCCCTTATGGAGAAGATGGGTTTCATGTGCACATACCTCTCAATGTTCCTCCAACGACTAAGAGAAAATACTTGAGTTTGCGTGAGTACTGTTGTTTTCGCCTTCAATGTCAAGTTGAAGAAGGAAAAACATTGCATAAAGCTGGCCGTTTGTTTCATACATATTGTGTTGATGCTTATACGGCTGTACTTGATCATGATCTTGACTGGTATAAGCGAAACCAAAGTACCATTTCGTTCGAGTTGTATCCGCGGTGCATGATCGCATTGCTAATGGAGAGACAAACAGTGAATCAATTGGCCGAAGAGTTATATTGCCTTCATCGTTCACCGGAGGACCAAGACATATGATCCAGTAATATCAGGATGCCATGGCCATTTGTCGTTGGGCTGGACCTCGGATCTTTTGTGACTATGACATGCAACCCAAAATGGCCTGAGATTCAACGTGATGTCGAAAACTACATACCTGGTCAGCCGACATCTGATAGACCAGACACCATTACACGTGTTTTTAAAATGAAACTAGATGACCTCATGGACGACATAAAGAAAGAACATCATTTTGGCGAGTAAAGCTGGTGCGTATTCATTTCAATTTATGTATAGGTAAGTATTTGAGCTTTAAAATTTGTGATTTCTTACGCAACTATCCGTTTACATACATGTGCAGTGATATACACAATTGAGTTCCAAAAACGTGGATTACCGCATTGTCATGCTCTCATATTTCTGCACAGAGATGATAAGATTTCGACACCTGATGAGATAGATCATGTCATATCCGCGGAGTTATCTTCAGAGGCGGACGACCCAATAGGATTTGAAGTGCATTCGTACTCATATGATGCATGGGCCATCTGGCGACCAGTTTAGGTCAAGTCCATGTATGTCCAGAGATGGATGTACAAAGGGCTACCCAATGGAGTATTGTCAGGAAACGTTTATTACCCGTGATGGTTGGCCACGTTATAAGAGATCGAACAATGGAAGGAGAGCTAAAGTTGGTCAACGTGATACTATACTTGATAATCGTTTTGTTGTTCCTCATTACATTGATTTGATTGTTAAATATGATTGTCATATCAATGTTGAATGGTGTAACCAAGGTACTTTGGTTAAGTACCTATTTAATTATCTTAACAAAGGTCCGGATCGTGCCACAATTGTCATAGAAGGTCAAACAAGCGATAACAGCAACAACAACACTAGAACACCGTATCGTTCAATTTTACATCATGAGAACGAGATTGAACAATACCTCAACTGTCGTTACATTTTACGCTTGTGAAGCGTGTTGGAAATTGTTAGGTTTTGAAATGCATTACCGATCTATCGCTGTAGAAAGGCTTCCTTTCCATGAAGAAGGATGCAATAGAGTTTACTTTAGGGACGAAGACGAAGTCGAAAATGTTCTTGAAAGGGCTACCAATGCAATGTCTAAGTTTACAGGATGGATGAGAGCAAATCAGATATATCCAGAAGGCCGAACTTTAACCTATGCCGATTATCCCACTGAATTTACATGGCATGATAGGGACAAAGAATGGAGGCCACGTAAGAGTGGAATGAGTATTGGTCGGATTTATTATGTTCATCCGTCAATGGGTGAACTTTACTATCTACGAATGTTGTTGAACCACGTCCCTGGTGCCACAAGCCATACATTCCTTAAAACAGTAGATCGAACTGTGTACCCAACATACATGTCGGCATGCAAAGCGTTGAACTTATTGGGAGATGATGTTGAGTGGAACTGATCAATAAGAGAAGCGTCTCAATGGAAGTTAGGAGATCAACTACGGGAGCATTTCGTAACTATATTCTTTGTTTTATGCAGTTTGATTATGCAAAATTCTTTACAGATAGTTTTCCATATATATCAGACGACATTACTCACAAGCAGCGTAGGTTGTTGAATAATCAACATGTGGTGTTCTGGTCGAGAGATTCAGAATTACACGCTACTAGAACTAGAGACGATTTTAAATGGTAACAACAAGTCCTTGCTTGATTTCCCACAACTCCCTCAGATTGACTACTCATTGATGAATATCGGAAGGAATCGATTGATTGCTGCTGAAAGGATGTACAACATGAACGAAGAATGGGTTCGCTTTACCACTTTGTATGGTGGATTGAATTCAGAACAAAGGGTAGTATATGATAATATTATGCTAGCTGTTAATGAAAATAATGGCGGTTTATTTTTTGTATACGGGAGTGGAGGTACAGGGAAAACGTACTTGTGGAAAACAATTATAGCTTGGATACGTTCAATAGGAAAAATTGTTTTGTCGGTGGCATCATCGGGTATTGCATCATTGTTACTTCCCGGTGGACGAACCGCACATTCAAGGTTTTGTATACCTATGGATCTTGACAGCGAATCATGTTGTGGGATTGATGTCGGGTCAGATCTAGCATGTTTGATCCGAGAAGCGGCTCTTATCATTTGGGATGAGGCACCTTTACAGCATCGACATGCATTTGAAGCTGTTGATCGAACCTTCCGAGATATATGCAAGTATGATAAACCCAATGCTGAGAATCAAGTATTTAGTGGAAAGGTTGTGGTCCTTGGTGGAGACTTTAGACAAATTCTACCTGTTATTCCGAATGCCCCACGGGCTGTGGTGGTCGCTTCTGCTATCAACAAGTCATCAGCGATCTGGGATAACTATAGGGTTTTTGTATTGACAACCAATATGCGACTCTCTGATCCATCACTTGATGTTGCAGATATAAATGATATGATGCGTTTTAATAATTGGCTTTTAGCAATGGGAGATGGCACGCTACCTTCCGTTGCAACTGATAACGAAGATGAGGCTACATGGATAGAAATTCCCGATGACCTTTTGCTTCCTGTATGTGACAACCCAATCGAGTCTATTGTATCAAGTACATTTCTGAATCTCCCAAATAGAATCAATGACATACATTACCTAAAAGAACGGTGTATCCTATGCGCAACAAATGATGTCGTTGATTCAATTAACTCTCATGTACTCCAAAGTATGTCAGGTGACATGCACATTCTTCATAGTGCCGATATCATATGTTCAACAACCGAAAACCTGGAGGAAATGCAAACCATGTACCCGACTGAATTTCTTAACACTTTGAAGTTCTCCGGTGTCCCAAACCACATTCTCGAGTTAAAGGTCGGTGCACCAGTCATATTGTTACGTAACACAGGATTGCAACGAGGTTTGTGCAACGGGACACGTCTAATCATAACCCAAATTACCCGCGAGGTTCTTGAGGCCCAAATAATCACAGGGAGTCATATTGGCGAGAAAGTATTTATTGGTAGGATTGACATGACCCCCACTGATTCATCGTGGCCATTCCGATTTATACGAAGGCAGTTTCCTATTAAAGTATGTTTTGCCATGACAATAAACAAGAGTCAAGGTCAAACGTTTAATCATGTATGTGCGTACCTAGAAAAACCAGTGTTTACTCACGGACAACTTTATGTTGTTTCATCTCGTGTAACTTCCCGTGCTGGTCTTCAATTTTATATTGACAACAAAGGCTATTGTGCTAATAATTTGACACAAAATGTTGTTTACAAGGAGGTGTATTATAATTTACCTATAGGTATGTTAAATAGTGTGAACACTTATAAAGTTTATGATCTTTCTTTTTGACGAAATTGTGTATCTTTGCAGTGACCGTCCAATAACCATGAGCAACCGTTATCAGTATGTTGGTGACTTGCGTCCAAATGTCACTAACAAATGGACTATTAATGTTATGATTGCACGTGCCTGGACAACTTACAATCCAACAACTAATCGCATTCTTTCTCTTGATCTCATTTTAGTGGATGAACGTGTAAGTGAATGTTACAATTTTTTAATGCTAACGTGCATATCGCTTATAACTGTACCTCTAATGATTATTTCTTTCCTTTCAAACTTTAGCGTTCTTCAATTAATGCTAAGCTTCCCTTTAAGCTTATTAACAAATTCAAAGATCGTGTCAAAGAGGGTTGCGTGTATAAGATCCACAATTTCACAGTGCTTGATTATGAGACAATCATCTACAGGCCTTTGGATCGCAAGTTCTTTGTGGAATTTTGTTTCACAACTACCACTGCCCCTTCACTTATTCGATCAGAACTATTTGATAGATATGTGTTTTCATTTATGCCATTCGGAAGCCTCCCTGATCGTTATGGAGTTAAAACATATCTCACAGGTGATAATATTAGTATGTTCATTTGGATTTATCATTTCTTTACTGATGCAATATTTTTTTTTTATTATAGATGTCATAGGAGTTCTTCGAGAATGGGGTCCTCTACAAGATAATGTTGGAAAGAACCAAGGTTGTAACCCACAACTCCGCAAAATTGTCATTGTTGATATGAGGTATTTTTTCCTATAAATTAATCAACTATCTACACTTTTATATCACTACGTAGAGGTACAAACTGTTGTTAACTAAAAAAATGCAGTGATGTCAAACTCAACGTTTCATTGTGGGGTAAGATGGCTTTGATGTACGAAGATAGCTTTATCAATTCTATAAAAGATACCAATGTTGTGGTCGTCTTGACGTGTTGCAAAGTCGGACCTTATGCAGGTTTGCATTTTGAATTTACATATATATGGAGTACCAAGCATTATCCCATTCGACCAATGTTCTCGAGTTTCTTATTACGGATAAATGATATACTAAATTAAGTTACCTAGGTTTAACATAAAAGAAAAAAATTATTTACTAAAGTATTGCATGGATTGAATCTGAATTTCCCTTTTGTTGCAAAATCTTTATGCTGCAAAATATTGGTCGGTGTTTGATATATTCAACCATATACTAATTTTCTAATCTCAGGTGCACCGCAACTGACGACGACCGTGTCAACACAATTCCATTTGAACCTTCCGATTGTTGAGGCTGTTGCATATAACAACATGTGATATTTTTAGCAATTACCAATTCACTCAATTAGGCAACAACAAAATAGACCTTTAAGTAGACTTATTTCCAACATGTAGTTTACCAGTGTTAGTGTTCATTTGATCCGATCTATTTATAAAATTTTTGTGTCCTCTCTTCTGTTCAAGGCAGAAACTATGTGGCTTGATTTGCTTATTATAGGACCAAAAGAAAAATAGCCAACTTCACAAACAACCTCTAGGATAGATTCTGTCACATAAGCTATTTTGACTACACTATCGGTGCATTGGTTTTCTTCACTATGTAGCCTTGGACATGTTTCATGCTGTACAAAACCTTTCTGGGCACTCCTAGCATGCGATATGGATATATATTAGAATTGGCAAGATGGGCAGAACGGGTAATAAGTCAAATGGGTTAGGGTTGGAATGTTAGTTTCTTTATATTTTCGTAATAACCAGATATTGTTATAAAGACATCAATAGTTCACAACTTGAGTTAGTAATGCCAATCTTGACAATTTATTAGAGAGAAAAAAATAATAATAATAATTCGTAAAGGACACTTGATACATAATTACTGATAATTTGTTGCAGTAGCTGCATTATAGGCATGTAGAATTAAGCAAAGATCTTTACTCTTATGATCTTGCACAACTGCTTCCATGGCTCTGATCAGCTCCTTTTGTGAAATTTATCTTTTTTGTTTGTTTGTGTGTGTGTGTGTTTGTTTGTTTGTTAAATTTCTGAAGAGTATATATAAGCAAAAGGTGTATCTGATATGTTGATCTCAGTGAAGAGTTACTTGATTGCAAGTTTAAGATTACAAAAATTATATACGTGGGTTTAAAAAACTCATGATGGAGTAATTAGTTAGAATTTCTTAAAAGTAATTGTATAGACATTTCTTCGTTGAAAAGTACAAAGTGAATGGTTTGCTAAGGTTCTTCATTTGGATGCAACAAATGATCCACTCTTTAATGCAGCCAAAGTCTCATTAGGTACCTGGGGTATCATCTCCAAGGTCTATTTTTATTTGCAACAATTTATATTTTTTGATGGCCCAAAATATAGTTGAGAAATTGAGAACGTCTAAATAGATCCTTGATCAAATTGCTAAAACTACTTGATAGAACATCTATGGGCAACAACATTGTGGACCTTTTATCTACAAAACTATAAAATACGCTACAACATATACATTGTTTACATTAGATAAAGCAGGCTACCACATGAATACATGATTCACAAGCTAGCATTCTACTCCTTATTAGAAGAAAATTACTACTTTTCAAGAAAATTACTACATGGTACCATAATTTTAATATTTTTTTCATACTACTTATCACCTTTAATTTTTGATTTTATAGGCCTATTCATCCGGTCATCTTTACATCTCCGTATCTTAAGGTGACGAGTTGAAAGTAACACCTATTCCGGAAATTTATAACCGCCTAGCTAATGGCGTTGATGTGGTAATTAACTTAATCTTATTCATATGGATTACGTATATGGTTTACGCTCCCAATACTCCTAATTTTGGTTTTTGTTATTAGGGAACAAGGTTTATTGTATATGGAATGGTGATCGGTATCGACTTGAATCATGACTGGAAATACATCCAATGTACCAAGTCTTTGGAAGAAAGCAACAATGGAAAACAATCAATATTATTGTGATGGATGTGAAAAAATTGTCACGAACCCCCGTCAAACGTAAGTATACATTTTTAAATAAATGTACCATATTTTTTTATTACCGTTAGTTTCTAACAGGTACAAGTTAGTCATAACAGTACAAGATAACAACGAAGAAATGAACTGTGTACTTTTCAACTCAGATGCCATTTTACTACTAGGCCTTACGACGGAAGAGTTGATTACCAAGTCTATAAAAGAGGTGAATTTTTTGTATGTTTACAAATGGAACTAATACGTAAATATCATATTCAAACTTAATAGATGTGTCATTGTTTATTTAGGGTGCTGGAAACCCCGATTGGATAGTGGATTACTTTATTGATAGCCTCATTGGTAGGTGGGTTGTTCTCGGAATCAAGATTGACAGTTATAATCTACAACCTACATATGTACGTAGGTACACGGTTACCAAATATTATGGTCATGATGTTAGTGCCTTGAATAAACATTGTGGGAGTTCGTCAAGTTCATCAACACGTATGGTTTACTCAGATGTAAACATACCATCGTCGCTAAATGATTTTAAGATGGCTGACTATGTTATTATTGGTGATGAGAACATGGATTCAGCTATAAACCAGGATGAAGAAAATATGATGAATGATCTTATGTGGGGTCAAGCTTGTGAATTCGAACATCCTATCACTCATATAAAGGATGATGAGGGTCATCTAGCAGCTAATACAAGCTCAATGGAGGTAATTATGAATGACACCAATAGATATAAACCCATCATCCATGTTGATGTTGTTCATTGTGAACAGAAATATTTCTTACATGCATCAGATGACATAAAGATTGACATTTCTGAGACTCAACTTGAGGATGCTATGGTTGAGGCCAATCAAGTTGATGACGGTGAGGGTAATAAGGTTGTGGTTAGTGAGCCTCAAGCTGATGAGGCTGATGTTGATGATGCATGAGTAAATCACTTTTAGTCTTTTATATGCATCTTTAAAAGTTTGTTTTCATTATTTATTTGCATGTTTACTTTTGTCAACGTACGCCGGCTACTTTGAACTTCAATCATGTTCTATGATTATATCTTATCTTTCTATTATATCAACTGATCATATGTTTACTTAGTTAATTTATGTTCCTTTTTATATTTGTGTTGATAGATAATACATGTTGTTTACATATTCATTCTTAGGTTGTCGTAAAGAAAACACTTAGTTGATTTTTTACGCGTGACCCGTGCAACGCACGGGTATTACACTAGTTTTAAAGGTGTAGAGAGGAGTTTGCTTGTGAGGTTTATTTGGATCTTAAAAATATTCTTCTTATGAGAGACTCTCACACAAGCTCTGATACCACTTGTTGGTTCCCACTCTAGATAGATCTTTACTGCCTGTTAAGGGTGGTGAATAGCCTATGTAATCACAAGCTAAACACAAGAGAGACTCTTGCTTTGAAAAGCTAATGTCTATGTGGAATATAGACACAACTAATAAGAAGAACATGACTAATAAAACTAAAAGATCCTTCTATGGATTTCTATTAATGAACAAGGAGAATTGTGTTTTATGTTTTGATGTGTTGCAATTCCCTATGCCGTAGGTTCAATTTATATTGATGAAACCCTAATCGGCATTAACAAAAACGTGTGATAATAATATGCATATCTCTTCCAAATTTAGCTCATGCATATCCTCAACTATAACAAACTAAATCTTATCCTGGAATAACTATTTGACGCTACCATGACTAACTATGCTACCAGTAGAAACTACCAGCACTAACTATTATAATAGCCTTACCAGCAGGAACTATATACCTGCCAGTAGGAACTACTACGCTACCAGTAGGAACTACATACCTACTAGTACTACAATTATGACTAAGTATTACAAATATTCCTAACAGTCTATGTGTTGTTTGATTATTTGTTTTTCTTTTCTTCGCTTTAACATACTAGACTAGATTTGTTTATGTTTGCTTAAATCTAATGAAACCTAGTTATTGATCATTGATTTGTCGTCTCTTGTTTAATTGATTGCTTAGCATTAGGAGTAGGAAAACTGGTTTCTCTCCTATATGTGCTAGCTTGAACGTCTTACTAAACGAAAGCATAGAGTGCACTATTGGTTTTTCTCGTTGTATTTATTGCATGAATTGCGGCTTGTAGATCCTAGAAAACTTAATAGACTTTAAGGATTTTAGGAAAAACTTATACGTTCATTGAGTTGGGGACTTCGGCACCTCCCCACGACCAATATTAAGGAATACAACGCTTCAATTAAAACAAAGGCGTGACAATTCAACAAATCAATAGGAGAAAACTAGGGAGTAAAGAAATCTAAGTAAACACGTTTTCCTCATTGTAAGAGTTGCCACTTTTATTTTCTTGTTTATTAGTTTAATTTAGTTTAATTAATTAGTTTTGTTTTGGTTAAATTAGTAGCCAAAACGCCCACTTTTCAAACCTCGAGATTTTTAATTGCTTTTCATAAAATATAAAAATACAAAAAGAATCATCTCTCACCTTTAGACCTATCTCAGCATACACTCCGGCCTTCACAATACACTATTCCCCTAGAGAACGATCAATCCCGGTGTCTTACTTATACTACACTACAACGGTTAAGTACACTGCCTAGGAGGATTGTAAAACTTCTTGTGAGGTCTTACAACTGTCCCATCAATACCCAATCTAACATTCATATTTTTTAATCCATGTCCATTTTGATCATTTAACAACCTAAATTAAATCAAAGGTTTAAGTTTATCGGTTTACTAAACATAAGCTAATCCAAACACTCAACATGGGCTTATGAGCTTATGTTATATAAGACATAAGCCACTTATATAACACAAGTATAAGCCCAACTCATAAGCTTAGCCAAACACCCCCTTTAAGTGTTTTTACATGTTGGCCTCCGTTCAAAGCTTAGTTTCCTCTTTAAATCTTCTGAGTTTAACATTCAACAAATATCAAGTTTCTCACTTTTTCATTATTATACTTTTTTTTATAAGCCAAATCCATTGTTTTCTATATTTTGCGGCGAGAAAATGTTGTGTGGTTACATGTTTTTTTCTTAACAATAACCCTACAATTAAATGATAATTTAAATTAAAATAACTTTAAACAATTAAATGAAATGTCATTTCGTAGCATTTTCTAAGAATAGTCTCAAATTCTTTATATGCTAGTAGAGATAAATAAATAATTTATTTAGGTAATTCGAGTTATTTGGTTCGGTTTTTGGTTTTACCCAAAATTTCTTTTTAACCAAACGAACCGAACCGAATAAAACGAAAAACCCGATAACTGGACTGATTAACACCCCTACTAAATATAACCATATACGTTTCAATTTTTAGCCCAATGTATCATTAACCAAAGACAACATTTGAATAACACAAATTTCAGTCCGTGATTTTGAACAAAATTAGGCTCAATAAAAAATAACAAAGACCAACCCACAAAGTATTTAAAAGTTTGCTCTTTTGAATGTTAAGTATATTAGGCCACAAATATTAAAAGTTTGACACCAACTCAAAAGGGTTAAAAAAAACACACAATCTTAATTTTTCTCTAACCCTAAATCATTTCACCTTTTGCAACCACCCTTTTCTCAAATGTAGTGTTAATACAAATATCGTCATTAAACGTTATTTATATTTTTGATCTTTACCTAAGTTTTGTTAACGACAAAAGTAAATTTAATTTGTATAAAAGCTTAAAGCTTGTCAAGTTTAATAGATATTAAAACAAGCTTTTTCAAACAATATATTCATCATTCAAGCATTTACATTTATGATTAGTAACATCTTGATATAACTCTAATCATTATGTATGATAGTAGTTTTAGAATGTGTTAGGTTCTTAAAACCAAACACTACTTAAGTACTTGCATATTTCTAAAAATAGAAATACAACATATGACATCATGTGATGCATCATGGAAATCATTGGAAGATTTCATTAGATATTTTGTGTGGATTTGTACTCTTCATATCTTGCACAATCTCACTTAGATAGAGTTGACTTTAGCAAAGATTTGATATCTTGACTGTCGGACCGGCGGTACCAAAATGGTACACGGGCGGAACCCTTTTAAGGTTCCGCGGTCGTGGACGCTCCTGTCCAAATTGGCTATAAATAGCAATGCCAAGCCAAGTAGTTTCTTATCCCTTTCTAACATACTCTCATACATATCTTCTCTCTAACCTTTCTAACTCAGTTTCATATCATATTAGTGATCTCTTTTGTAGCAAAGAAGATCAAGTCACATTCAAGCTTCAAACGAGAAGTTGGAAGTCTTGTTTGTTTAGTGTTGTATGATCTTGTGTTGATTCATACTTCATTGTTGTATTAAACCATCATAATCTTGTGAGTGTGAGTGGTTAGTATTTTAGTCCTCAAAATACATTGTGTGTGGGAGTGGTTGTACCCTTGGAAAGAACTTGACATCTAGCTTAGTGTCGGAAATAGTGTAAGCGAAGTGTAAAGGTTTTCTCCGCCGGTGAAAGGAGCTTGTTGACTAGTGAAGTTAAACTCTCGAGTGTGAGACTCGAGGAGTGGAGTAGGGCAAGGAAAAAGAGTCCTTGTAGACCGAACCACTATAAACAACTTGTTGTGGTTTGATCATTTCTTTCCTTATTTACTTCTTACATATTGCTTGCATATTTCATTAACATATCTAAGATCAATATCAATTGATCTTTACAATAAGTTTCAAAACAAAGTTTTAATTGGTAAACTATTCAACCCCCTTCTAGTTTTCTACAATTGGTACAAGAGCCTCGTTGCTCAAGAATTTCTAAAATAACTTGTATTTTATAAACTTGAAACGATCCATGGATTCTGAAAACTTTAAAGAAGGGCAATCTATGCAAAGACCACCACTCTTTGAAACCAATGGATTTATCTATTGGAAAAACCTTTTTGAAACATATGTAAAATCAAAAGATATAGATCTTTGGTTTATTATTGTTAAAGGGATTTTAGTTCTACAACAAAGGATATTTCCGTTGATGAACAAAAGAAACTAGTTGCTAAAAATAATGAAGCTAAAATGATGCTTTATAATGCTTTACCTAGAAAAGAATATGAAAGAATTTTTATGTGTGAAACCGCCAAAGATATTTGGGAATCTTTAATTGTTACACATCAAGGTAATTCACAAGTCAAGGATAACAAAATTGATCTTCTTGTTCAACAATATGAACAATTTGTTATTCTGAAGATGAAACCATTGATTGTGGCTTTGCTCGCTTTAACACTATTATTACATCACTTAAAGCACTTGATGAATCTTTTCGTAGTAAGAACTTTGTCGGGAAATTTCTTAGAGCACTCCATCCCAAATGGAGAGCTAAAGTGACCGCCATTGAGGAATCAAAAGATCTCTCAATAATGTCACTAGACGAGTTGATCGGTAACCTCAAAGTACACGAAATGGTGATGGAGAAAGATTCGGAGATCATCAAAGGAAAAGGGAGAAGATCAAATCCGTTGCTCTAAAAGCAAAAGCGGAATCAAGTGATGATGACGAATCTTGCTCGGGTAGTGAAGATGAGGAATATGCCATGGCCGTTAGAGATTTTAAGAAGTTCTTTAGAAGAAGAGGAAAGTTCGTAAGACAACCTCGAGAAGAAAAGCCATTCGAAAGGATCGGGATGAAAAGAAGGGTAAAGGTGAAAGAAAATGTTTTAGATGTGGTGATGCAAGTCACCTCATAGGAGAATGTCCCAAGCCACCTAAAAGCAAAACTCAACGAGCTTTTGTAAGTGGTGCTTGGAGTGATAGTGAAGACGATGAAGAATCAAGCAAGGAAGAGATCGCTCTAATGGCACATGAGTCAAATGAGGTACTTTCCGACTCTTCTTATTCTTCTATTGATGATGACACTTTGCAAAAACAATATAATCAATTGTGTGAGCTAAGTCTAAAAATCATAACTAAAAATAAATTTTATGAGTTAAAAGAAAAAGAAAAACGACTAGAAAAAGGAAAAGCAAATGACGATGATTGTAAATCATGTCAAGAGCTTAAACTTGAAATAGAAAAACTAAAGCTCACACAAGATATTTTAATAGAAAACAATTCTAAATTTAAAAGGTTTAACAAGAACATCGCTCTTGCCGATGAAATAGTTAAAATTCATAAAACACCAGGAGACATGAATGGGCTAGTCTTTAATGAAGTATTAATTCCAAAGAGTCAAAATAAAACGGCCGAAAAGGACGAACATTCTGTCAAAATTGCTGCGATGCAGCCGCGGACGACGGAACCAAAATAAGGGTTCCGTCCGTTGTGCAAAATGGTGCCGTGGGTACTTCAGAACGAGAATGTTCGCAATAAGGACCGTACTGAATTTGTTAAAATAACAAAGAAAACCAATAATAGTATTAAACTAAAACCATCTGTTACTTCAGGAGTAGGACTTGTCAAAAATGAATTTAGATAAAAACTACTCAACAACGATATAAAACTCCTTTTGCCAAACGCCCTTTCCTAAGAGCAACCACAACGTACAACCCAACTACCAACACAATGGTTGGAATCAAAACTTTCTTAGACCATATCAAACTCCAGATTACATGCCATGGAACTCTTACCCATCGTTTCCATACATGAATCAAATAAATGGTATGTGTAACCCAAATGGACCCATGAGATATTGGGGACCAAATGCTTGAGTTGTTTGCTTCTTAGGTATGCTTGAAAGTTGGATTGGAACCTGATGAATGGATAAAAGATAGTGGTTGCTCACGACACATGACGGGCAACAAAAGTCTCTTCTCATCATACCAAGAGTATGACGGAGGTAATGTCACCTTTGGTAGCAATCTCAAAAGCAAAATTATTGGCAAAGGTACGATCGCTCATAACTCCTTAACTATTGAAAATGTTGCTCATGTGGATAGGTTAGGATTTAATCTACTTAGTATTAGCCAACTATGTGATAAAAAGTATAAAGTACTATTTGATGAAAATGGTAGTAAAATACTAAAAGATGGTATCACCATAGCTAAAGGAGTTAGGAAAAATAACATATATGTCATGAAAATAGATAAAACATATAATGACAAACTTTGCCTAACAACATTAGATGATAGCTCATCTCTTTGGCATAGACGTTTAGGTCACGCTAATATGAGACTTATACAAAACCTATCTTCAAAAGAATTGGTTAGGAATTTACCAAAACTTAAATATGACCAACACTTTTTGCGGCTTGCAAAATTGGTACACAAACACATAGTAGTCACAAATCTAAAAATATGGTGTCCACATCTAAGTGTCTAGAATTATTACATATGGACTTGTTTGGACCATCCGCTATAAGAAGCTATGGAGGCAACTTATACACTTTGGTCATAGTAGATGATTATTCAAGGTTTACTTGGACGTTGTTTTGAAAACCAAAAATGAAGCTTTTGATAAATTTGAAATACTTAGCAAGAAAATTCAAAATCTTCTAGGTGTCAAAATTGTGTCCATCCGTACGGATCATGGTCGTGAATTTGACAACGAAACTCAATTTGGAAACTTTTGTGATACAAATGGTATAACACCCACGAACACCTCAATCTAATGGAGTAGTAGAACGTAAAAATAGAACAATTCAAGAAATGAGTAGAACAATGCTTAATGAACAAAACATTCCTCAAAAGTTTTGGTGTAACGCCGTTGACACTTCTACATATATTTTGAATAGAGTCTTAATACGTCCTTTCTTAAACAAAACACCATATGAACTCTATAAAGGTAAAAAGCCAACGTTAGGATATTTTAGAGTCTTTGGTTGTAAATGCTTTATTCTTAATACTAAGGATTATCTCACCAAGTTTGACCCAAAGTCTTATGAAGGTGTATTTCTTGGTTACTCTCAAACTAGTAAAGCTTACATTGTCCTAAACAAAGAAACAATGATAGTCGAGGAATCGTTGAACATAACATTCGACGAAAGTCCACCTCCCTCTAAGACATCACCTTTGGTAGATGATGACTTAGTTGAAAGTCAAATGATAGAAGGTCAAGAAATAATTAATAATAACAAGGAAGATGAACCATTAAATAAAGAAATTGTCAACATCAAAGAATCTAAAAGTCATCCTTTAGAAAAAGTCATAGGACAACTCAATCAAAGAACCTTAAGGTCACAAGCCCAAAATCAAAGTAATTATTTTTGCTTTGTATCCACCATTGAACCAAAAACCATAAATGAAGCAATAAAAGATGAATCATGGGTTATTGCCATGCAATAAGAATTAAACCAATTCGTTAGAAATGATGTTTGGAAATTAGTTCCAAAACCTAAAGATCAAACTATAATTGGAACAAAATGGGTTTTTCGAAATAAAATGGATGAAAATGGGATAGTATCTAGAAACAAAGCTAGGCTTGTAGCGCAAGGTTATAATCAACAAGAGGGGATTGATTATGATGAAACTTATGCACCGGTAGCTAGGCTTGAGTCTATTAGAATATTGCTTGCTTATGCATGTGCCTATGATTTTAAATTATTTCAAATGGATGTTAAAAGTGCCTTTCTTAATGGGTTTATTAACGAAGAAGTGTATGTTGCTCAACCTCACGGTTTCACCGACTTTGAGAAACCACATCATGTCTTCAAACTCAAGAAAGCATTGTATGGTCTTAAGCAAGCACCAAAAGCTTGGTACGACCGACTTAAGACTTTCTTATTGATAACAAATATACTATGGGATTAGTAGATAATACTCTTTTTACCAAGAAAAAGGAATCACATATTATCATTGTTCAAATATCCGTTGATGACATTATATTCGGATCAACTTGTCAAGAATTATGTGATGATTTCTCTAAAATCATGCACGACGAGTTTGAAATGAGTATGATGGGTGAGTTAAATTTCTTTCTAGGACTTCAAATAAAACAACTAGAAGATGGCATATTCTTTAACCAATCTAAATATATAAAAGACATGCTTAGGAAATTTGGTCTTGAAGATTCCAAACCAACTAAGACACCCATGTCCTCGGACACTAAACTAACCAAGGATGAGGAAGGTGAATCCGTAGATAACACTAAATATAGAGGAATGATTGGTAGCCTACTCTATCTTACGGCTAGTAGACCCGACATTATGTTTAGTGTTTGTCTATGTGCTCGCTTTCAAGAAAACCCAAAGGCATCACACTTAGAAGCCTTAAAAGGATTTTTAGATACATTAAGGGAACAACGTGTTTAGGATTATGGTATCCCAAAGGAACGGGTGTAGAAACCATAGTGTATGCCGACTCGGATCATGCAGGTGACTATGTCGATAGAAAAAGTACAAGTGGTATTTGCACTTTTGTTGGACATTGTCTCACCTCATGGTTTGCAAAGAAGCAAACGGCCTTGGCCATCTCAACTCTGAAGCGAGTACGTCTCAGCTGGAAAGGCATGTCAACAAGCTCTTTGGATGAAGCAAGCTCTCGTAGATTACGAAATTCATCTCAACGACATTGTGATACTTTGCGACAACAAAGGAGCCATCGATCTCAGCAAGAATCCCGTTCAACATGCTCGTACAAAGCATATTGAAATCCGCCATCACTTTCTTCGCGACAATGTTCAAAAGGAAACATTTCAATCGAGAAAGTATCCTCCGAAGACAACATTGCCGACATCTTAACTAAGCCTCTTAAACGAGAACCTTTTAATCTTCTTAGACTTGGTTTAGGGTTAATGGAACCAAACATGTAGGATAAACATAGCCCAAAACATTAGAATAGTCAAAACTAAACAAATTTGTCTTGTACACCTACTGTAGCCACGGCACCAAACGATAACAAAGACGGAACCAAATTTTTGGTACCGTCGGTCCGTGGTGTCTACAGAAGCAAAACTGCTATATACAAATCATCCTCTTCCTCAAAACCCACTTTACCAAAACGTGTAAAACTTAAACCAAGCTCATTATTGTCATCTTCCACCTCACTAATCACTGAAGATAACATCATTGTAAGTATCCTAACTACATTTCATCTCTTAATTCGGAGTCTAGGATTCTTATTTATGCACAAAACTATCACAAATCATTACATGGGGTTTTATGTATGCTTTTATACCAAATATGAATTCAATTGGCAAATTGCATAACTAGTCATTGAAATTAGGTACTACATTATCATATTGCATAAACAAATCATGCTTCCCACTAATTGATAGATAATGAATATAAGGCCCTATTCAAACAACCAAACACCCCATGTCAAAAGTTTTGAAAAGCTTCTCACTTGTAGGAAAACAATTTTTCATTGCTAATACAAATAGAAACGTTAAATTTTCATCACTTGCATGCTCTTGAATACTAAAGGTATTGCATAACTAATATGCATTCCGGGTATATTCAAATGAAGCCACATTGAATTAGGAGCATTTGGGTTATCTCATGGTATTTGCCAAACACCCACTAAAACCATTTTTGTGCATAAAATGAGTCGAGATAACCGCAACTCCAAATTGTTTTCATATAGGCACACACTAGAACCAAAACGTTAAAACTTATTCTCATTTTTTAACATATTAACTCTTGTCCTTAGGAATAACCATGGTAGCCGCAAGATTCTATGATCACAAAGACACCCTTAACTACATTCCCAAACACCACAAAACCAAAGGACTTACCAAGGAACAAGTAGAAATATTTAGGGGTCTAGAATCAAGGTATTTCCATGAGGGTAGAACCATTCACTCATCCTTCCTTGAAAACACCAACCTTCGTGAAGAACTAGCCGCCATTCAATTCGATTGTCTTCTTGACATCGATGAACCAATTTGTCCTAGGTTTGTGTTAGAATTCTATGCTAGTGTGACCGGCTTTAATGATGAAGACGATGATGAATTTTGTCTTAGGTTTAGAATCAATCAAAACGACTACACCATCACCTTAGCCAACTTTGCTCAAGTGCTAGGAATTCCCAACCGAGGAACTTGTCTCTACTCGGATAAATGGTCACTCACCGCTCTTGATGCTATCAATGACCGCTCTCTACCCTACCAAACCCGTTTGGCCGACAAGGATGTCATCCGTGAACACCTTTTAACCCAAAGGGTGATACAACCCGAGTTACCCGCAAGGGAAAGGAGGTAAACCGAGATCCATATGGAATGGAGCTAAATGAACTTAAGCCCGAATTTAAGAAATGGGAGGAGCTACTTAGAGCCAACGTCATTAGCACCATAGGAAATAGGGATCACATAAACGCTTGCCTTTGTCATATGCTCTACAACTTGTCCACCCGTCAACCATTCAATTTAGCTTACTACATAGCTAGGAGAATGATTGATATTCCAACTCAAGGATCGGTTGCTCTTCCATACGGGATGCTCCTCACCCGTCTCTATAGAAACTTTGCACCAATTCCACCAACACCAAAGGGGATGCACCTTCACTATGAGCTCATCCCTCACATCTTTGTACCTTTGAGTGATGCACGAGTTGCTAAGACAAAAGGCAAAGAGCAAAACCTCCAAATCCATCATCATCATCATCAAATAGCTCCGAGGATGGTCTTCCAAGCTCTCGTCTTCCGCCTCATGAGTATTATCCGTCTCTTCCCGAAATAGAGAATGAATCAGCGGAGTTCAAGCAAACTAAGGGAATGTTCAAGTGCCTTGGTAGGATGATGAACAAGATTTACAAGAAGTTGGACAAATAAGGGTACTTTTAAGGAGCGTTTGGAACAATACATTATCATTAATGTTTGATACAATTTAGTTGTTTTTATTATGTAGGATGATAATATAACTTGAAACAATGGTGAATGCTAACAATTTCATGCAGGGGATAGCGCAAGTATGCTATCAAATTTTACCCATTTTCACTATAATGTGAAAATCAATAAGCCTTGCTCAAAATACATGCTCCACTATGTTTATATATATGTTATCTGCTTTTCCTAACTAGAAATGTTTAGTATAACATGTTTTGAGAAAAATTTCAGGTTTCGGAAAAGTCCCGACACCTAAAAACGAACTCTGTCCATTTTTCTGCACTTCACGGATCATACGGCACCATAAATTTGGTACCGTCCGTTATGTAAATTGGTACCGCCCGTGCTTATGCAGGCGGACCAGGCGGCACCCTTTTTAGGGTTCCGGCCGTGTAAGTTTTTGGTGCCGTGGATCCTTCAGGTAACTTTCTGAATTTCGACTATTTCGTGATTCCAAATTACCATCCAATGCTTATAAATCAATCCTAACTTGCTTATACTCTTATTAGAACTAGTATAATTCACTTAGGTATATAAGAAATCCATTTCCCACCAAAATTCAAAAATTTGAAAAATCCACCCAAGGAGCCCTTTTGCATAAAGGAAGGAACCAAATTTTGGTACCTTCAAATCCGTGGGTGATCTGAATATTAGGAAATTCCACTCACTAGAACACATTTATTGCAAATCTTTTCTTCTTCACTCCATCTCTCTTGAATGGCTTGACTTGGGTGATATGACTAGCATTCAACCCACTTCCAAATCATTAGGAACCTCATCTCTTCAATGGCTTAACATCAAATCAAACACATCTCTCCATGATTTTTCACTTCTATAAATTGAGAGGTTTTACCATGATCATCCTCACACCTTCTTCATTCTTACTATCATCTAGCAAAGACAAACCAAAGTCAAAAATGACAAAATCATCTCCAAAACCTTGCAAGAAGACCGCTAGAATTAGTGTGAGGCCTTGTTGCTTCGTTCACCTTAGCTCCTCATCCGAGTCTTCTCCACTCACAATCTCATCTCCCATCCGAGATGATACAAACCTCACCTTAGCCACACCTACTCAATCACACATTGTGATCACCACTCCACCACCAACTTCACCTCCACCGGCACCCATCCAAACATCCAAAACACCCTCACCACCTTCACCAAGGTCTCCAACTCTCATTCCTATGGAGTTATTTTCCACTCCACCTACTTCACCAAATCCTTTCTTGGAGGACTTGGATGACTTGCCTCCTAGGCCAAATCATCCACCACCATTGCCATCATTTGGCTCAATTGAGCGGATGGCTCATGAGTCACCTCGGTCATCCTTTGACCCAAACGCCCCATTAGGGCCTAAACCTCTTCTCTTCCACCCCATTCACAAAGACATTCATGGTCCTTTGTATGGGGATCATTCACTCCCCACATCAATGTCCCCTCATCTTGAGGACATTGAGGAGTGTATGTGGGATGCCAATCCCACTAGAGAGGAGATTCAAGCGGAACTCCACAACCTCCACCAATTCAAAGGCATGGTGGACTCTCACTTGAGTGAGACAATGCAAATGCAAAGTGCTTTGCTTGCCTCCATCATGACCACCCCAAACATTTCCACTAACACCAACACATCTACCATTCCACCACCACAACCTCCCCAAACATACTACCCCTAGGCATGGTTGCTCAACTTGTGAGCAAACGGCCCAAACCGTTGATAGGACCTGGGTTATGGTCCTTGACTTTCAAGAAGAAATGAGGTTCATCCTCAATCATATCCTTGAGCGTCTCAACGCTCTTTCTCATCCACCATCAAATTAGGATGGTTATAGTTTAGCATTTCTAGTTTTTCTCTTCTTAGGATTATTTTCTTTTCTTTTCTTCTTGTACTAAAACACATCATTGTGTTCTCATTTCATGATCTTTATTCATGAAAATTTTAACTAATGAATGGTGTTTTATTATAGTGTTGGTGCTTTTACATAGTGTTTGGAAATGCTTGTGAATGATCATTATTACTAACATTTTTTTGTAGCTTTTATTTTCACAATCCATGTATCTTCCCATTAAGCACCCAATTTAGGGAGAGCTTTGATCAAGGGGAGATAATGGCTCGGGCTCATTACATTCCGCATCGCCTCTACTTTTTGTTGAGACAAAAAGGGAGAGAAAATATAGAACTTGATTACATTTTGACTTTTCTTAAAAAGTCAACTGCATACTTTGACTTTCTGAAAAAGTCAACATCATACATCAACTAGTGAATACTTTGACTTTCATAAATAGTCAAACATCATACACTTGCATTATCTTTCTCTTTTCAAGTTCTAAAACTAATATTTTTATAACTCTTGCACAAACTTTGTATCTTTTATAAAAATAAAATTTATATTTTGTCCTCAACAAAAGGGAGAGATTGTTAATACAAATATCGTCATTAAACGTTATTTATATTTTGATCTTTACCTAAGTTTTGTTAACGACAAAAGTAAATTTAATTTGTATAAAAGCTTAAAGCTTGTCAAGTTTAATAGATATTAAAACAAGCTTTTTCAAACAATATATTCATCATTCAAGCATTTACATTTATGATTAGTAACATCTTGATATGACTCTAATCATTATGTATGATAGTAGTTTTTAGAATGTGTTAGGTTCTTAAAACCAAACACTACTTAAGTACTTGCATATTTCTAAAATAGAAATACAACATATGACATCATGTGATGCATCATGGAAATCATTGGAAGATTTCATTAGATATTTTGTGTGGATTTGTACTCTTCATATCTTGCACAATCTCACTTAGATAGAGTTGACTTTAGCAAAGATTTGATATCTTGACTGTTAGACCGGCGGTACCAAAATGGTACACGGGCGGAACCCTTTTAAGGGTTCCGCGGTCCGTGGACGCTCCTGTCCACTTTGGCTATAAATAGCAATGCCAAGCCAAGTAGTTTCTTATCCCTTTCTAACATACTCTCATACATATCTTCTCTCTAACCTTTCTAACTCAGTTTCATATCATATTAGTGATCTCTTTTGTAGCAAAGAAGATCAAGTCACATTCAAGCTTCAAACGAGAAGTTGGAAGTCTTGTTTGTTTAGTGTTGTATGATCTTGTGTTGATTCATACTTCATTGTTGTATTAAACCATCATAATCTTGTGAGTGTGAGTGGTTAGTATTTTAGTCCTCAAAATACGTTGTGTGTGGGAGTGGTTGTACCCTTGGAAAGAACTCGACATCTAGCTTAGTGTCGGAAATAGTGTAAGCGAAGTGTAAAGGTTTTCTCCGCCGGTGAAAGGAGCTTGTTGACTAGTGAAGTTAAACTCTCGAGTGTGAGACTCGAGGAGTGGAGTAGGGCAAGGAAAAAGAGTCCTTGTAGACCGAACCACTATAAACAACTTGTTGTGGTTTGATCATTTCTTTCCTTATTTACTTCTTACATATTGCTTGCATATTTCATTAACATATCTAAGATCAATATCAATTGATCTTTACAATAAGTTTCAAAACAAAGTTTTTAATTGGTAAACTATTCAACCCCCCTTCTAGTTTTCTACATGTAGCTACAACCTTTAAAATTCGTCCCTTCCATTCAACCGAATCAAACATGATCTTATCTTCATATTCGAGGATCAAATACAAACACCCTTTTTCTTCTCTTATAGGTTTCAGATCTTATTGTTTTGTTATAGATCTATGATGAGTTTGATTTTCGAATATATATTATCTTGTGACTAAATTATAAAACCAATGATCTCAGTTTTTGCAATGATCTCAGTTTTTGTCGTTTTTTAGGATAGTTTTTGTTTTGAGGAGATGAGTTTAGGATAGTTTTTGTTTGATGTTGTTTGTTTTGGTTAATAGCATATTGCACTTCATCTTCTCGAACTTCTTTCTTTTTCTTTTCTTAGACCGATGAAGACACATATATGGTGTCTAAATATGAACGGGGTTATGCTAACCATGTGGTTATTCGTAGTCTTGGTTTGGTCAAATGAGATAAAATGAGATCTTGTTTTATTTATTTTTTCTTTTTGTAGTTCGGACATGGTGATGGGTTTAGGACAGATTATGGTCTCGGGTAGGCTGTTTAGATCACACAACGGCCACGATGATTGGTTCGGACATGGTGATGGGTTTCTTTTTGTTTTGTTAGTGTTCTTGTTCGAACTAGATAGGTGAGGGCGGTTGATTAGGAGTTGGATCGAATATTCTGTGTATTTGTTTCTCGGATTTATTTTTTAGTGTTGGCTTGGCTTGTAGCTTGATTAGATTGTACATTGTGATTAAATGGTTATATATTTTGGTGAAGGGGTGAATTAAATAGTGTATTAATTGTATGTGTTGAATATTAATTTTTTAGTCGTATTTGTGCTTCAAATAGTTGTAAATTACGATTTGTTACCTGTATTTGTTTAAAATTTATATTAGGAAATCTTAAAAAATTAATAGGAGGGAAGTGATTAAATGCATTATAAGTAGTATAGATTAAACACATTAATTAATACTACATCCGTCCCATAAAAACTGTCCACTTTGACTTTTCTTAGTCTTTCTTTTTCAAGTTTGACTTTAAATAATTTTGTTTAAGTTATACAACACTTGATGAAAAATATATGAATGGATTGGGATTTAAATGGATGTTTAATGGTATGATTTTCATAAAATATCATATAACGCAAACAAAAATATTTACGGTCAAAGTTGAGAAAAAAAGACTTAAAAAAGTCAAACTGGACAGTTTTTATGGGACGGAGGGAGTATTATTTTTAAAACACCCTTATAATAAAAAATACATGTTATTATACACATTGTTCAAACAAATAAAACACACAAAGCTTTATACAATTTATATGCTAACAAGTTGATGGTACATATAATTTTTAAAACCGGACCGGACGAATGGGTTCAACCAGAATCCGAAATCGCCATCGGTTCGGTTAGCTAATAAAAACTGTTCAAAAATGAAACGGAGAGGACCTGTCAGAACCGGTAAAAATGGGTGGACTGGGTCGGAGTGAGATTATTTTTTCTCCGATTAATCAGTTCATCATTATTATTTTGTTGGCGCTAAACTTTAATCACAAGGTATTCGCCGTTGCAACGCATGAGTACCCTGCTAATGTTAACTAACAAATGTGTAGAAGGAAAAGTAAGGGCTCGTTTGGTTTAATACATTTGGCATTAGATTTAGCTTTTGAGATTGAACTCCTTACTGTAGGGCATGTGCAAATCCAGTCTATATAGATGACTTTTGAAAGTATTTCAATATGTTTCTACTGTACCATATAATCCACTTGTACGAATTATATTAAATTTTTTGTCTTCTTGTTAGTTTTTGGTTGACAACTTACTTTTAGCGGGGCTATCTCTTTTATTTTATATTAAAAACAATTATTATTAATTTTGACTCTTATGCCTAACCCACTAAACAAACAACTTTTATTCTTTCAACCCAAACTCAAATTTCAACTATAATTCAAATCTTAATCCAAATCCTAAACCCATCTATATACCAAACGGGCCCTAAATGTCTCTTTACAACTTATGGATACGTTTTGGATTCTAGTGTTTGATTTGAGTAGAGTAATTATTTATTATTTAAAAAAAAACTGTCCATCGGGCGTGCCTTAAGGCTAGTTGTATAATATAATATAATCTATACTATATATAAATAAAAAAAAGTACTTGAAAATGAAAAACTAAAAAAGGTATATATGAAAGCCATAAACATTTATCATTATTTTCGTTTATAACTTATAATCCATATTATTTTCATTCAGTTTAAATCATATTTAATCTCTAAATTCTTAAACTTTTATTATTTTTAGTTTATAATATAATATTTTTAGAAGTCAAAAGTTAAGAAAAGTATATATGAAAATCATAAACTTTTATTATTTTTTTCGTTTATAGCTCATAATCCTTATTATTTTCATTCAGTTTAAATCTCTAAATTCTTAAACTTTTATTATTTTTTGTTTATAATTCATTTATATTTTTTTATCGCTACAACTACTAGTATAATTTTTCGTTTATAAAATAGTAAGTATGATATATGATATGATAATAGGAACTTAGGAAGTGAAAAGAAAATCATATATTTAAAAAAAAAAAAAAAAAAAAAAATGATAAAATCTGAAAGTAACAAACAAGGTACAGTATCATCATATAGCTGTTTGAACAATTTGACTCTTCCATCTTCAGAAAATAGGGGGGAGATGAGTAGTAATAGAAGTAGTAGCGGGGGGAATAGGCCGGAGTGGTTACAGCAATATGATTTGATCGGGAAAATAGGAGAAGGAACATACGGCCTTGTTTTCTTAGCCAAGATTAAATCCAATCGTACTAAATCTATTGCTATTAAGAAATTCAAACAGTCCAAAGATGGTGACGGTGTTTCCCCTACCGCTATTCGCGAAATCATGGTTTCATTGAATCTCTTTTTTTATTTTCAATCCTTTTAACTTCCTTCCTTCCTTCACATTTTTATATATACATACTTTGTTTTTGCTCAGTTGCTAAGGGAGATTAACCATGACAACGTTGTCAAGCTTGTCAATGTCCACATCAATCACATTGACATGTCTCTCTATCTCGCTTTTGATTACGCTGAGCACGACCTCTATGTGAGCACACTATTTATTATTGTCTTGTCATATCAACTGATGCCACCATGATACCTTGACTTACTTTTTAGTGTCGAAAAACCAGGAAATTATTAGACATCATAGGGACAAGGTTAACCAAGCTATCAACCAATACACAGTCAAGTCGATACTTTGGCAGTTGCTTAACGGGCTAAATTATCTTCATAGGTAAGTCAAGCTGCTCATTTTAGTTGCATAAATACCATCATCGCTAATCACTTACATTTGGTTTAATGGATTCAGCAACTGGATTATGCATCGAGATCTTAAGCCCTCCAATATTTTGGTAACCTTTTTAGCAATGAGATACTACTACACCATTTAGCTAATCCAATGGATATTGAATTTATTACTTATATGTTCAGGTGATGGGTGACGGAGAAGAACAAGGAGTTGTAAAAATCGCAGATTTTGGACTTGCTAGAATATATCAAGCTCCGCTGAAACCATTGTCCGATAATGGGGTAAGAGGCAGTATAAGATTTTTGTTAGTAACGTAAGAAAATGCTTGCTTGTTGTTGGTAATGATGAGCACTGCAGTAATTTCTCTTTTTGTTTCCCTTAATGGTGTTAACTTTGGTTTCATAAGTAGGAAATCGAAACACTAGTTGTACCTTGAGCAAGGAAATCAGTTATATAACACATTTGGAGTAGAAATATTAAACAAAAATAGTTACATTTCTTCATATCTCTTATTTTCGTTGCATAGAGCTGACATTTCAAAGTTAAGAAAGTAGATTCAAAAGGATTGACTGTGATGTCTAAGGTGTGTTGTTTCTAATACAATAGTTGGTATAAATAATCATTGGCAGGTCGTTGTAACCATTTGGTATCGTGCACCAGAATTGCTCCTTGGGGGAAAACACTATACTAGTGCCGTTGGTATGAAATGTTGCCAACAAATTCCGTCTTTTTATATTTATGTTGTTTATCATACTATTAAGTATGAACTTAGTCATTCTGAAGCAAAATTCTTTATATTATTAGATATGTGGGCTGTTGGCTGTATATTTGCGGAGCTTCTGACCTTGAAGCCACTGTTTCAAGGACAGGAAGTAAAGGCCACACCAAATCCTTTTCAGGTGACTAACATATCTATCTGTATTCGCTAATATTTCTTTAGTAGGTGTTTGGATTAGCTTATTTTGGGGGTTATTGATTTTTGATAAACTCGTAAGCCCACTTTTTTCGGCTTACAAGCTTATCAACTTGAGCTTCTGAATTTAGATAAGCCATAAGCTCAAGTTGATTACCTCGTAAGCGAAAAAAAGTGTTTTTGAGCTTTTGCAAAGTCAAATAAGCTCGTGAACCTGAAAAAAGCAAGCTAATTTAAACACCCTTTGAACGTTTTCTGTTCTAATATTGCTTGTTGCTTGTGCAGCTTGATCAACTCGACAAAATCTTCAAGGTTTTAGGTAAGGAAAAATGAAACTGAAGGCCCGATAAAGCTTTACAAAGTTCTAAATCCATATGTGGACATAACATTTTGTTCTGCAAATATTGTTAATCTGTCATACGTGAATTTTTCATTTTTTGTTGATATAAATTAAGATGATCTTATGATTGTGGATCGATTAAAATGTTTTCAGGACATCCAACAGTAGATAAGTGGCCGACGCTTGCCAATCTTCCACATTGGCAATCAGATCAACAGCACATCCAAGGGCACAAATAGTAGATTCCTCCTAGTTTTTTGTTCTGTGACTTCGTAAACAATATCTTTCTGTCGTCACCATCTTACGCCCGATTTATGTTCCATACAGTGATAGTCCTGGTCTTTACAGCGTTGTTCATCTCTCTCCAAAAAATCCTGCATATGATCTTCTCTCTAAAATGTTGGAGTACGTGCTACCTCTCGTAATCATTAACATTTCTGTTAAGTTGTTTTCTTAACATGTTGAATGATATATGTTCTCCATACCATTCTTACAACTATCATAATGTTCCAATTATGGACCATGTAGAGTAAATGACTAAGTTTGTAGGATCTCACCTGTTGGGAATAAATTTCACGATGTTAGTTGATCTAGTTATTTAATCTATTGAGAGTTTTTACTATTTTCTCGATCCATCATTATTGCAGATATGATCCTCGAAAACGTATAACAGCGGCACAAGCTCTTGATCATGAGTGAGTTCTCTCTCTTTCGTCTCAGTCTCTCTGTATCTGTCCATCTCTCTCTGCACATGAATACTATATATTTCAGATATGATGCAATAACTCATACCCAAAAATGACTTGAGCTAAAGAATATACTTAGTAACTACAAGCAGGGAAGAAATTATGTTTTCATTGACAGTCAGTTGTTGCTATCTACCTGTAGGGTCAATAGGCAAACAGATCATTGTTCAACCTCTTGACTGTGAATTCCATTATATACAATGTCACTTTGCTTCAAGCAATACTGGTTGGTCAATGGCCAATATTTTAATGTGAATAGACTATAACTAATCTTTTGGTGCTTCACAAAACTGAACGCTTGCTCAAAACTTTGTAAATTACAGAGTAAATTTTTTTAAAAGTTATATCCCGATCGTCAGAATTTAGTTTAGTTATTATTTTTCTTAGTAAGAACGATTAATTTGTTTACTTTTCTTAAATTTCTATATATTATTTTTCTAACGTTGTTGTGTTTGTAGGTATTTTCGGATGGAACCTTTACCTGGACGCAAGTAAAATTTCTTCCTTTAAGAGCTTCACATAACATATTGTGTATTTGTTTATTGCTGCATTGCGTATATAATGTTTTCATTGTCAATAGACATTCTTAGTTAACTGTTTCATATTTCTTGTAGCTGATATGTTGATGTGTATATGCATGTATATCGTTATTTATGATGTGTTTTTTTTCTTCTAATTTCAATGTTTAGTGCACTAGTACCGCCTCAACCCGGGGAGAAAATCGTGAATTATCCTACCCGTCCAGTGGACACAAACACAGATTTTGAGGGCACAGCAAGTCTCCAGCCTGCTCCACAGGTATGCTTTTTATCTTATTCATGGAGAAAGATATATCATATGCTAATTTGACTCCATTTCTTCCTTGTGTTCTATATGCATCATATAGTTTGGTCTCTAGTAAAGCTGCTTCATATACATTCGCCCCCTATTCTTATTTGTTGAATTGATGGATCCTTATAAAGTATTTAAACTGATTTTCATGCCTATTTTTCTTTTAAATGAAGCTAGTAAGGCCATCGAAAAGGTGAATCAGCATGTTTGAGTCTTGCCCCTTCTAACTATGACAGCAAACTAGGAACTATTGATAGGTTTTCCTTTAAAGATAGCATGCTCACTTGCTGGTTTCTACCTGATTTGGCATCAGATAACCAATGATCTATTAATCTATGTAGCTTTCTGAAGAATTCTGTATCTACTAGTATACATTTAGAGCTGTGCCCGTTCCTATGACAAAAATATGAACGAATGACTCATGTATTAACATTATCCAGCCAAGCGTACAGTAGCACCTGAATCTAACCTAAAACCATTGCTCCACGTAAATGCTTCGGGTTAATCAATAATTTGTACCAAGTAAGTAGAACCTAACGCATAAGCATAATGAAACCCAAGCTTCCACCATATTCAGTTTCCTATTGCTGCCAAAATGTATTATATTTCATCATTCCACTGGAAATATCTATGATAATGAGAATGCCAGGATGACTTTTTTTTTTTGTGTAAGAACGTCTCATGTACTAATGATGAAGTGCCAGAAAGTTTTGTATCTGTACTAATGATGAAGTGCGTAAAACGTTACCTACATCACCAATTAGTTTTTATGTGCAACAAAGTATCATGTAGTTGTATTACTATTTCCAAATGATACAGATATAAATGGACAAGTTTCATTTATATGCAAAGCATGGCAGTGCTTTGGTGGTATTGTGTTATGTTTACCACATTATCTAATATTAAAATTGTTCTGCACATAGAATTGTACAGCATTAATAGTCTCCCCAAAAGTTGTTATTGAAATCAACTTGCTGAAAAAGCTTATAGTATTTTTGTCAAAAAGAAATTTCTACTAAATGTAACATCAAACTCTTGATTTCCTCTTGCGTTAAAGTTGATATCGATCAAAGAGG
>OU343219.1:7722673-7789203 GCA_910596185.1 Chrysanthemum makinoi
AGAGAACAATCACACGTGACTATGAACATTGTCTGCTTGTTTGTTTTCTCACAAGTGGAACCAACCAGTGTTGCTCAGGCTCTTGAAGACTCAAGTTGGCTTGAAGCAATGCAGGATGAGATGCAACAGCCAAAATCTCCAGGGTTTGATATTGGTACCACTACCGACAAGTATGCTATTGGGACAAAATGGACTCAAGAATAAAGAGATGCTCTGGTTGTCATCAAGAACAAAGCCGACATTGTACAGGTTATGTGACAAGAGAGGGATCGATTATGATGAAGTGTTTGCACCAAGAGCAAGAGTTGAGGCTATAAGGATCTTCTTAGCTTATGCATCCTATATGGGCTTTATGGTCTATCAAATGGATGTTAAAGGAGCCTTCTTGTATGGTGAAATTGAAGAGAGGTGTATGTCACTCAACCTAAAGGATTTGAAGATCCGTGATCATCCGACCTATGTTTATAAGGTAGTCAAAGTTTCTATGGACTAGATCAGCACCTAGAGCCCGGTATGCTAGGTTTCTACATTTCTCACAAGCATTACGTAAGAGGTGCAATTGATAAGACTCTTTTCCCAAGAAGAATTCCACCGACATTATTCTGTGCAAGTGTATGGATGATATTATCTTGATCCACAAAGGAAGCTGGTGCGTGGAGTTGAGGAACCCATGGCGGAGAGTTTCATGAGTGCAATGGGAGTGATGACTTTCTTTGTAGGTCTTCAAGTTCAGAGAAAAACCTGATGGTATTTTTATAAGTCGTGACAAATATGTGAGGGACATCTTGAAAGAAGTTTGGTATGGAGGGCACGATCGCTACTACACCTTATGAAGCTCCAAAGACGAAGACCAACAATGAAGTCGATCCACCTGCGGAATGTTCATTTGTAAGTGTCTATGATTGGGTTTGATGTATTTACCAGCCTGTGCCCGATATTACTTTTTGCCGTGGAGTGTTTGTTCGCAGATCAAGTTACTCCACCCACTTCCCATCTCAATGTCATAAGAAGATCTTTAAGTATCTCAAAGGCCAACCTCATTTAGGTCTTTGGTACCCAAAAGAGTCTCCTTTTAAGTTGGAAGCCTATAGTGATAGTGACTATGCTCGGTGCTAATCCGATAGAGGTCCACTATCGGGAGGTTGCCACCTCGAAAGAGATTGATTTCTGGCAATGCAAGAAACAAACTATTGTGGCTACCATTCATCAAGCAGAGTATGCGGTCAGTCTAATTGTTGTGACGTGTCTCTTTGATTCAAAAATCTGTTGGATTATGGGTATAATTTCATGAACACAACAATTTTTATTGATAATCAAAGTACCATATGCATTGTTAAAATCCAGCCATAGTCTAACAAAACATATTGAAATCAAGCACCACTTTATAAGAGATGCATATGATAAAAATTTGATAAATGTGGTCAAAATACATTCTGATGATAATGTGGCCGATTTGTTAACAAAGGCTTTTGGGGACCAAGGTTTCAACACCTGTGGTCCATATTGGCATGCTTAACCTTAACCAAGTTTAAGGGGAGGCATAGGCCTCGTGGGAGGCGCCCGTGGGGAGGATTTGTGTATAACTTTGCATTTTTTGCTATGTAATTTTGTATATTTGGTTGTTTTGGTAACTAATTCTAATCTGCTAATGTAAGTTTAGTGTGTTTCTTTGTTTTGTTTGGCATGTTTCGTGTTTGTTTTGCGAATGGTGTCTCGATCACTTGTGTTATGGTCAAGAAAGCTCGCCGTTTCTTCCGAATTGAAGTTGAGTGTGCTATTTGTTTCTCCGGTTGAAGAATCAAGTCATATGATTCAATCAAAAGAAGCGTAGCAAATAGATCATTCATTCATTCAAGAAATAGTTTATACTACGTGACATGTGAGTACCGCAACATCAAAAGCATCTACATGATCTAATAGTCCTAATCTATTACATATCATCTGCTCCAACATCTTGAGCATTTAGCACGATATGCATGATCGCCACATCTTTTAAGCACTAAATGCCGGGCTACGCCAGGATGAGCATAACCAACTCTAACAGATGCTAGGATCAAAATGGAGAGGATGGATTGATGAAAACGGAAGTCAAATGATTGTAGAGAGATGAGAAGGAAAGATTTTCATTTATGCATCATCTACTCTTTCAATCATACATCAACTTACATCATTTTCCTTTTTCCATTCCTTGATACGATATGTGATGATGCACCAAAACATGATGCCAAGAGACCAAGCACCACCTTTCTTCCCATAGGAAGTGGTGGATTTTTGGCCCGTGACCTTCGTTGAGGCCTAGGTGCTGAGGGTTGGGAATAAGATGTTCTCTCATTATAGATTCATCGAATCTTCACAGATACATTTGGTTTCTCAACACTTTCATCTTCCCTGAGGAGAAAAGGTGACTTCTTTGGTAGTGGATATGGTTTTGGAAAATAGATAAACCATGTATTGGTATCTTCTACCAGATGATGAGGATGTTGTTGTGAGATCTATGATCTCAAGTTTGGTACTCATGATGAGTTTGGTTAATTTTGAAGGATTGAAGAGATTAGGGTTTGATATTATTTGGGGATTTTTGATGAAGAAGTCTATGTGCATTGGGATTATTTTATAGACGGGTTCAAGTGGTAAGAGAATTAATTCGTGTGGGTGAAACAAGAAAAGATGTTTATCGAAGCTTCAGAGTAAGTCTGCTTCTTCCGGAGGTCTCTACTTCAGCAGACCGATTCGCTTTCTACCAAGTTATAAGTGAATCGAGGAAAAGTAGAAATCCACGCCGCCTTGGTCAACTTTGACTAAAATTGAGAACTTTCTATTTATTCTCTCCTAATATTTTCGCTCCATATTAATTGATTCAATTACTCTCTCAAAAAAACACTTCCTTTGTGAAAATCAGAACCCTAATCCTCAAAATCACTCATGGCACTTCAATTTAAACACTATCATAACTGTTGCTTTTCTTGGGACCGCCGAGAGATGAGCTTTATAGGCCGATGATTTCTTTACTAAGATCAAAGATTGTATATGCATTGGACGCATTATCCGTGATGCAATATATGAAACTTTGATTACTCAATTTTGGGCCAAAGCAGAGAGAGAGAGATACCGAGATAGTTGCAAGTGTTGATGGACAAGTGTATGTGGTGACAGAGGATTTGATCGTAAGCCAACTTCGCTTGACGATGAGAATGGGGTTTATCATTCTGACTCTACAATGGTACTTGAAGGACTTAGAGCTATTGGATATCAAAGTACGAGGACAGATATGTGGTTGAAAAATAAGCTCTGTCCTATGTGGAGATTCTTGGTTCATACTTTGGTGCGCAGCATGAGCAATAAGTCGAGGCCGATCAATTTTCAACACAAATGGGATGTGGTATTGTTTGTTTATCTAAGGGTTTAACTTTTAATTTCTCTAAGTATATCTTTGATAATATGGTAGAAAATATAACTAGGACAAAGGGTAAGTTTTTGATGTACCCTAGGTTCTTACAGATGATATTGAATATTTCTACACAAACCCAAGCCTTTTATCCTATAAGTGTCTCGCACCCAAGTTATTTGCTACAATGAGAACTAAATTTAGGACACATTTTCCTTTGTTAGCTGCAATGTTACCTCAGGAAAATGAGATTGATAATGAGCTTAATGTAGTTTTACCTTCCTCCAATCCTACCATGGAACTCCTCTAGTGATGGTGAAGGTCCTTCGTTGTTGTGAAGCATCTATACTTTCACCAAGACCATGTTCTAGTCCAAAGATTTATCCAAGTTCCTATTGAAGCGCTTCAGATCAAATTGATGAAGTTCAGGTTGATAATGACAGATTGTCCACACCAAGTCTCCTGTTAGGACTCCATTTCGTGAAGGTTGTTCTAATGTTGATCGTGATAATGTTGCTTCAACATTCTAACAAGTTCCACCCAACCTAACAATCACATGATGTCGATGAAGAAACTATCACACTTACCTCATTATATGTTCTCGATGAACAAGCTTACGTGTGAGGTGATTGGTCTTAAGAAAGAACTTGCTGAAACCAAATGTTCTTGGTGATAAGATCATGGCTTGAGAATAAAGTTGAGCACTTGGAAAACCGCTAAGTCGAAGGTACAAAGAGAAGTTTGATTTCTTCGATGAGGAGGACACGAGAATTTAATGAATCTCTTGCAATATTGGTCGATGTGGCACTTACATCTGATGTTCATTCTTCTATTGATAAATCTTCAAAGAGCAAGGAGCCTATTCTATATACTAGCAAAAGACAATATTTGAATATTGTACATGCTGATACTTCAAAGGAGCCACATTTGGTTGATGCATCTGCTGATGTCCTAGTGAAGGAGGTTACTACTAGTCATGGTCAAACTCGTTTATCCCGCAACATTCAAATGTGTCGCTTCCGCAGATGATGAAGAAGGTTTTATCATGAGAGAATGTACAAGTTGAATGATTCATCCGAGGTTTTCTACACCTATGAGAGGAATTGTCTCAACCTATTTCCTCCGATGTGGATTTGATTGCTTCAAGCTCACATTGGTTCTCAATAAATTGGTTCTCTGAGATATCTTTCTCGAGACAGACAGACTCTGGATTGCCGATTGGTCAAGTCGAAAAGTGACTAAAGAACAATATCAAGCTCTCAGCCGATTATTTGTCGATTATGAGAATATCCAAAAGAGTCGTAGTTGTGGCTAAATTTTTCAAGATCAAGATGCTTCGATTTGACTCTCGAAGGAAATTAGAGCTTGATGAATTCTTTTCCTACGATTATCATGATCAATGGGATGGTTATATTTCTCAAGGTGCTTCCTTCTTTCTGCAAAACTTATCTTAGGAGATTCTTTTAATGATGATGATTTTGTGGAGAAAATGAAGGCACTTGGTAATCAAAGAAAGCTAGAATCTGCTGCTACGAGAAGAGCTCTTATTGATCAAAGAAATAAAGCTAAAAGAGACGCACCTATGACACTTGCTCGTAAGAGGAATTATATGAGAAGAGTTGTGAAGAATGTCGCTATGTATAATTCTGGTATGTCCATGAAGCAAATTGACTTTGTCCGATGATGCTTTGATTCGACAAGATAATCCGTTATGAAGTTTTCTTCACAAGGTACTATTTCTTCTTCTTCATTGGAAAATCGTGATTCAATGCCCCGATGTTCCTACAAGCCAAGAGACAAAAACAGTTGAAATTGTGGATAATTTTGATACCGTTGCCTTCTATGGTATCTTCATTTGTTCCTTCAAACACATTCTCGATGCTACCCTTCTTCGCGACCGGTTGTTTCGAATCTTCTTTAATTTTCCGACATGTTGTCTAGTGTGGATCTTAATGATTCTCTGATTCAGAGACCGATTACAGATTGGTACCGACACATTGATGGTATGGAAATGAAGAGTTTGGTTACCAGAAGTTCTCGAATGCATTGGCTAAAAACATGCCAGTGAATATGATTTTGATATCCAAGCCGATGAATCTACTTTATTGAAGTTGAAACTCGATGATTTTCCGGAAGGAACTCATGTGATTTTGGTTGATGGAAAGCTGGAAAGTCAATATCTGGTCTAGGCCGGATAATAATGTTTCGAGTTCAACTTCTGAAGGATATTCTTCATTTAGTGAATAGACATGATTTACAAATGTCCATAATCATGTTATTCCGTATTATAAGTATCATTCAAAGAACCGGTTCCGGTTTATATCTTTTGGGCATCTTCAAGTTATGTTTGATTCTGATTCTCCAAATGGTAAAGGGTATTCTATTTGGAAGAATTCTCATAAATGGGAGATTGAGAGTTGGAGGTTTTATACTTTGCCTTGTGTTCGTGTAGTTCGCACTACGTGGGATGATTTTATGTATGCTATCGATAGGCTTTATCCTTTATCCGATACTTTTATGGAAAGGTTGCCGAGACACAAGTTGGACGCGCTCCTAATCCGGTTGGCAATGATGACCTTCATGCTATTCAATGTGTTGGTTTGATTAAGAATCAACTTCTATCACATAAAGGTTCATCTTGATTGTAATTTTGTAATATTGTTTTCTTTCTTTCTTTTCTTAGTTAAAAAAAAAAAAAAAAAAAAAAAAAAAATATGTTTTTTGGTTTTATCTAACTTTATTGCAGTGTTTGTTGTATATTTTTGGTTCTTGACTCACCTGATATACTTTGTGTATGTCCAAGAGTTAGCTAGTCCAAAGGGTACAGCTTTGGTAAAGACACATCAAATGTTGATAGTCAGTAATGATTTGTCAAAATCATAGGGTATGCAACCACCCATGCTTAATTGAAGAGTGTTGTATGGTTTTCAATTCACCATGGTTTATTCCTATTTGGAATCCAAGAATTGGCTAGCCCACTTGTATATGGCTTGTGGTAAAGGCAAAGGGCATATTCCATATTTGGTTCTTAATTCACCAATTTAAGATTTAACTAGTCCCGAAAGCAAACGGCTACGTAAAGACATTTCAAATCCGCTATATGGTTGCTGGTTTGCCAATAAATCGATGGTCAAGGTACCATGTTAGTACTTAACTTAAACATATGGCTAAAAGAGTGATGGCTATTGGTATAAAGAGACATCAAATCCATTTATTTTCAATGATTCACCTCCCGTGAGTTCACACACCGATGTGATGAGAATAGTATGCAACTAATTGTTTTGATGTACCTATTGTCATTTGTTGCTGCAAAGATATAGAGTTTTAAAGTTTCTTCATCATAGAGATGTTTTTGGCTTCTTTGTTGTTGCCGTTGTCGCTTCGTGTTCAATCCTCTGGTGCCGTCAGATTTATCAAGAAACCGAACTTAACAAGTCAAATTCCAGCTAGTGGGAGGATTGTTGGGAATTATGTGAAAGTCCGATTATGCCAAGTGTTTTACTGGCGAAGTGGATTCTGCCAAGACTTATTCTATTAAGTATAATAGTGACTAGTTGGTTTCTCATGGTGTTTATTCCGGTTTAGTATATTTAGTGATATACATGAGCTTTATTAGAAGTGATTGTGTATATCTTATTTAGTTTTATGATTATATGCTTCTTGAAAAACTTTAGCGATATTGTTTAGGGTTCCTTGTCTATAAAAGGAACACATTAGAAAGAGTTAGAAATCGATTGAAAAACTCGCTTTTAGTTAATATAAAGATCCATAGAGGATCAAGAAGTTCTTAGATTATTTGTGTTTATATTCCTCACGCCGAACATAAGTTGTAGAGATTATCTTTATTGTGCTTGTGATTACATAGGCATACATAACGATCCACGAGCTCAAGATCTATCAAGGTCTTTGTTTGTTTCAACACCCTTCCATCCTTGGAAGGGGTGGAGCTTCTTAATCTAACCTTCTCATTTTTGTTTTATCTCTCTCTAGAACTCCCTCTCTACTCTCTTTCATCTCTAAACATGGCACTCTTGTTTCATCATAATCCTAATCAATTCAATCATCAAACAACATAAAATATATGATCCTAACATCATGTGTATGTTTGCATGTTACTAAATGGTAAATTATGTGTTTATATGTTTTTCTTTATCCAAGCATATTTATATAATATACGTGACTTCATTAAAAAAAACTTTGTGCTTACGTGTTATCATCCATCTAAACTAGATGTATCATAATATGTGTTGAACTAAATTTTCTAAATACAAATAAAACAAACACAAATCTCAAAATTCTCCTTCCCCATAAAACTCTTCCCGACATCAACTCTCACCAACAAACCCCATTTTTCAAATCTTCCACTTTTAAAAACCTCACATTCAAAACTTCATCTTTCTTCTATCTTATTTTGAGAACAAAATCAAGAAAGATCTCCATCAATATGGTTTAACATCACCCTCGTGATCATCATCACTTTGCTCATCGCCTGTATCCCATGATCAAATTTTCTCATGGAGACATGTACTTTGTCTTATTGATATACATTTGTATCATCCATCCTGATCCTTTGTATCGGCTTTTAAGCATTAAAATGAAATGTAATTAATGTCGTAGTTTATCTCATTTCTCTCTTGCATAATGTGTTTTTATATCTTTTCTTTCGCACATCTCAAACCCCAACATGTTTGAAATTATTAATGCATGTTTAAGAATTAACATGGCAAAAACACATTCCACTTTATACCATAAAGTTGCAAAATTGATTCTACTCAAGACCAATTCTCGGCTTCAAAACCGCAGATCCTGATACCGAAAGTTAACTAGCCGGATCCTTTAAAGTTGAACCCAAGAAACCGGTGATCCGTGACGTATTAACTCATGCAACATAAAACCATTTCATAAAAACTTACCATAAAAGGAAAACCTCACTAAAATGTTAAAAAGGAGTAAGCTAAATGTCATTGTTAATAAAAAATAGAATAATAATAAAAACATTAGGAGATCCTATCAATATAACATGTTAACTCAAAAAGTATGATTAAGTATCACCAACCAAAACGTTTCACTCTTGGAAGTTTTATTATGTATTAACATACCATGTAAAGTATCTATTCCATGTCTATAGGTTTCATCATATCTCATGAGGACTTCGATAATCAACTACTTATGTGTACATTCCAAATATATCTCGAGCCTAACACACCGCAATCATATTCGTGGGTTCAACAATATCAAACTCACATTTTCATGCAGGACGATTGTTGACTTCTAATCTTTCCAAAGGTGTATCAATACTTCCATTCCGCATCGATGACTAAGGCCTTTCGGATTAATGAGAAATTGTCCATATTGTTTTGGAATTCTGGCCGCTGTTGAACTCGCTCTGTAATGAGGATCATTCTCTCCATTATGGTTTTGGATCAAAACCAAAAGTTTTTTTTACTCTGATCAATTCTGTTTCACATTCTCCAAATTCCAAATTATGACACCTGCCACCAAAGATTGGTCCCTTGATTCTCTCATTAACTATCGTGAAAAAACGTCTGCTGTTTCATACATACCTTATCCTCAAGAAATCACTGATTTATGCACTCCTCAATCCAATTACCAAATCCAAGCATAATTTATACATCGCGATCTCCGAGATGATTTCTCAAACCTTCGCAGCTTATCCACGTGAAAAATGTTGGAGTCTTACAGAAATCGTGAGATACTTCCTAAAAGATGTTGTGCTCACATGATTTACTTCATTCCTAACCTCAACCGCATAATCTTTGTTACTTTCTTTCTAGCGCGAATTATAAAACCTCCGGCAACAAGAACAAACTAATTCCATATGGGATGTTTCGACATGCTTTATCATCATGTCATGTACTATCAAATCTCAATTTCAAAATCCTCAATATATACTTGTGAACAAAATGATGGAATCGCTGGAACACATCTTTCATCACTTCATTCTTCTACCTCAATCATCAACTACTCACAACCCACTTGGACGATCCATCAAACTTAAAACATACGAAGCAAAATAATAGTTTTCTTTAATAAAATTTATCCTCAAAGGTTGTCTTTAGTTTTACCATTGTAACTTTATCTACCTATGAAATAAATCATTTGTTAATCATCTTCTTGAATTTTTGATGTCTTTTTCATGCTACTCTTTACCATATATCCTACTTGATACATGTATGCTTGCTGCGAAGATCATTAGTCTCAAAATTCAATACTCTAGAACTAAATATTGCACGCCACATCACTAAGAAAAATCGTTCGTGATGTCGATCCTTTGCTTTAGGACTAGTCGATCCTCAAATGGGATTCGCGGATTCCGCAAAACGTAAGAAATGTTTTTTTATTACATCAACCAAACCTCTGCACTGGACAACTAGTTTAACATGTTTCATTAGGATCACTTTAACTATCTTAGGCTTAGTGATTCGCAGACTCACTCATGAATGACTTAGGATCATATTCAAAAAAAAAATTATTTGTCATTACCTCAAAACTCACCATATTCCGCCCAATGTTCACATTCTTCCTCTCTCATCCTAAAAAAGACTTAGTAAATTGATTTTAGTCATCTTGATCTTAAAATGGTCTAAAAGCTAGTTTTTCATTTCTTGTAATTTTTACAGAATTTCTAAATTTCTAGATCATCATCTCGATCTCTAGATTATTTGAATCCACTTGACACCCTCAAAATTTTTAGTGTCATCCTTGATCACCCATTGGTGTTCATAAAAACTCCATTTCTTTCCATAAAGTGACATCATTGTACATTCACTCATTGTTCTGATCATTTAAGTCTCATATCATTTAAGATACCATAAAGAGACTAAAAACACTCAAGATACATAAGCATTTGATCTTACAACCTCATCAATCCTTTTTGTTAATACAAAATAAAACCAGAAAAACGCTTATTAATATGTTACATCTCTTGAAGTTTTGTTGATAACAAATGTAATGTTATCTTAAGTATAATATAGGATACATGTTATTTTGTAAAGCATTTACATATAGCCATTTAAATACAAAAATGTAATAATAAGCATTTGTTGTAATAGTTTATTAGACGGTAAAACCAACCCATGGATCTTTAACCCATACCAAAGAAGACTTGATACAATGTATACTTAGATACATTGAATCTAAAGATAACCCATGGATCAACCCATGACCCATAACCAAAACCCATGGGCAAAGAGGAAATGCACTAACGGATCCCTTAGATTACACTAGCCGGATCCCAAGTGGAAGGGATCCGTGGGATCCGTGGAGTAGAGGGAGAAATTTTCCATAAATAGAGAGCCATTTCTTCATTCTAACTCACCCCTCTTCTTACTAAATCTCTCATACACTCTCATTCTCTTCTAACATATAGATCACTTGATCTAGAGAGTTGTTCTTTTTACTTTCTATTTGTGATCCTCATATAGGTCCTTCTCTAAGGCTTAGATCACCAGCATATTCTACAAGTCATCCAAGCAAGGGGTCCTTGATTGATTTGTCACTCCCAAGATTTCTGGAAATAAGATCTTGTATTTGATATTTCACATATTTGTTGTGTAATAGTTGTGTTGGTTTGGTCCAATCGCTACCTTACGGACTCGGTATCTAGCTTTGTACCGGAAAAAGTGTAAGCAACGCTGTGAAGGCTTCTCCGCCAAGTGAAGGAGTTTGTTGACATAGTGCTTGAACTCTTAAGTAGGTGACTCGGGAGGAGGAGGCAAGGAAGGTGACCTTGTAGCCGAACCACTATAAATCGGTTGTGTCATTTCTATCCCTTGACTTTATTTATTTGCTTGCATTATCATTAGATCTATAACGTTTCAACATCCATACGATTTCACATAATATCGAATCTAAAGTTTTTGAAATCAACATAAAATCGGCAAAACTATTCAACCCCCCTTCTAGTTTTCCACAATTGGCATCAAGAGCTAAGTTTATAAAAAGTTTTAAAATAAAATTGTATTTTAAAAACTTTTCGATCACTATGGGTTCTCAAAATTATAAGGAAGGGCAATCTATGCAACGACCACCACTACTTGAAACTAATGGTTTTATATATTGGAAAATAGATTCGAAACATATGTGAAGTCTAAAGATATTGATCTTTGGTTCATTATTGTTGAAGGTGATTTTTGAGGCTACCTCAAATGATGATAAAGGAAATTTAGTTCACATACCTCATGATAAACTAATTGATGAAATGAAGAAAAGCTCTAAAATAGTGAAGCAAAAAATGGTTTTATATAATGCTTTACCTAAAAGGAATTCTCGAAAGAATTTCTATGCTTAACACCTCTAAAGAAATTTGGAATTCTTTAGTTGTAACTCATCATAAGGCTACAACAAGTTAAAAATAATAAAATTGATTTATTTGTACAACAATATGAACAATTTTCAATATCGGATGAGGAAACTATAGATCATTCATTTGCTAACCTTAATACTATTATTACATCTTTACAAGCACTTGATGAATCTTTTTCTAGCCGTAACTATGTTAGGAGATATCTAAGGGCACTTCCATCAAAGTGGAGATCCAAGGTGACGCAATTGAAGAGTCAAAAGATTTGACAATCCTCACCCTCGATGAACTCATAGGCAACCTAAAAGTCTACGAACTTGTCCTTGCTAAAGATTCCAAAGCCTCAAAGGTGAAAGAGAAACACAAATCTTCTTTGCCCTTAAAGCCAAAAGGCTTCGAAGCGATGAGGAGTACTCATCTTCGAAAGTATTGACGATGAAAGAGTACGCTATGGCGTAAAGTGTGGTATTCTTAAAAGTTCTTGAAGAAAGGTAGATACGCCAAACAAACCGTATGACGAAATAAGAAAGGCTTTCTAAAAAGCAAAGAGGACGAGAAGCCAAAGGATGATCGTGACTTGCTTAAGTGTGGGGACCCAAACCACTTATTAGTAAGTGTCCCAAACGGATGATCAAAAGCGTTCGAGCTGAGACGGGGAATGGTTTACTTCGAGGAGGATGAAGAAATTTGACTTATGGCAAATGACGAGGTATGTCTTGAATACTATAGTAGTTCATCACTTGATGACTACTCATTGCATAATGAATATGACAAACTATGCAATATTAGCCAAACTAGTTAACAAAACAAGCTTTTAAAGAGTCAAAATAAACGTTTAGATAAAGAAGTCATAGAATTAAAAGCAAAACTATAAACGCTAGAGAAAGGTAAAATAGCAGTGGTGAATGTGAACTTTGCGTTCAACTTCAAACACTAGTGGATCACTTTTCTAATTCTAAAATGACCAAATACTTTAGATACCGCATATGCTTAAACCTGGTAACAATCAAAAGGGTCTAGAAGTCAACAACCTGATCCATCAACTAGTGAAAGTAAAGAAACAAAATTTGTTAAAGAACTAGAAAACCAAATGCCGTTGTATGGATCCCACAGATCCTCTCCAAAAAGGGAACCGCTAGTGTAGAAAAGGATCCGTGGATTGCTGAAGCAAAACATGTAGAAATAATGTAGCTTCTTCATCTAGAACTGATTTTAATGTTAATAGCATGAAGAAACCAAATCATGTCACCACTAGACAACCACCTCCAAAATATAATCCTACTTTTGCAAGAAATAAAGCTCCATCTTTTTCAAAACCTAACTCATTTAGGAAACCTAATAACGCTTAATTCAAAAGTAAATCCATCAAATGGGATGGAATCAAAACATGCAAAATGGTTTTTCAAAACTTTGCTCCATGGAATGCATATCATCTTATCCATACATGCTAACATGAATGGAATGTTTCATATTGACCCATGAACAAATGGGGACCAAACTTTTTGAGTTTATTATTGTTTTAGGTGGTGTTTAAAGGTCGTAATTCCTAGACCCCATGAATGGGTCAAGGATTGCACAAGGCACATGACCGCAATATTAGGATCTATTCTCCACATATGAATCCATTAATGGAGGTAATATGGTATTTGGAAAATAGCAGTAGAATTCACGAAAGGTAACATTTCTAACAAATCTCTAACCATTAACGATGTGTGTTACATAGAAAACCTAAACTTTAACCTCTTAAGTATAGGACAAATATATGATAAAAAGTGCAATGTACTTTTACCTAAAACCGTAAGATACTTAAAAAATGGCATAAATCCATAGAAGAGGGAATTAGGAAACATGGAGTCTATGTCATTAAATTCCAGACGAACCTAAAGACAAAAATATGTCTTACCTCTATGGATGATACTGACCTTATGGCATCAAGATTGGGTAACACGTACGCCCAACATGCGCTTACTTCTTCTCAATCGCTATCATCCTGTTAGGAATTAGAAATTCGGTAGATTAAAGAGTCGGTCACCTCAAGTATATGTAATCGCTAGAATGCTCGTAGTCATAGTTATATTTAGTTAAGTAGTATTTTTGATAAGTAACACTGTGGAGGACGGACGGTCTTTACCCAATCTGTATGCCCGATCCACGCCCGTTGTGTGCTTTTATGTAAGACTATAAATACTCTCTACCTCCCAAGGTAGAGAGTTGGAGCTTATAATAATAGTTTTCTTTCTCTCACTAAGTTCCCTAAACCTCTAACTTTCTCTCTCTAGAACTCACCATTATACACCCACTTTGTGTTATGGTTTGATGTGTATGTGAAATCCAATATCCAACAATTGGTATCAAGAGCCATGGTTAGATCATATCTTGCACATCTTTGGATTTCTAGTGGTTTTAGGTGGTTTTTGAGTTTGAAAAAGTTTAGTGGTTTTGCATCATTTGGTTGATTTCTTGTGTTAAAGCTTGGATTTTGTTAGTACTTTTATGTTTAGAATCATCACAAGTGTTTAGGTTTTCATTTGGTAAGCTTGAATCATCTTGGTTGGGTTGTTTTTGGATTGAAAAGTGATGTTTATGTGTTTTTTCTTGCTAGCTTACTTGATATAGTCGGATCTCTCTTTCTTTCAGAGTTTAATTTTGCTTCACAATTTTGTAGCGAAGTTACGCTTTTGGAGCTAGCGACTTAGACCTAGCGACATCAAGTACAAGTAGTGGACTCTCCACTACTGGTAGCTTACTTGGTGGTAGCGACTTGGTCTAGCGAGTTGCTCTTAGCGACTTGAATTTTAGCGACTTGAGTAGCGAATTATGCCAAAATTTTGCTAGCTACTTGAGGGTTACCGAGTTACTACTTAGCGACTTGCATTTGTCTAGCTTACTTGGGGACGGGGTGTAGCGAATTAGGTGTTAGCAACTTGGTGCATTATCTTCTAGCTACTTGGGTGATTGTTTACGGTTTTCTCTTGATTTAGTAAAATCCCGTGAAAGAATCTATTTCCGGTTTAATCATAGAGTTATAAAATCCCGTATAATCTGTTAACATGTCTACCAACGTTCATACTATCATCTCCATCGCTTTCGAGGATGTTCAAGCATGGTTCAGATACTCGCCCACCCATGCTTGACAGAATCTACGATTCTTGGGCTCAACGAATCGATTGTATGCCTTGGAAAGGAAAATGGTGTCAACATTCTCAAATCCATTGATGAAGGACCGTATCGAGTTGAGACGACTAGAGATGTACTTGATAATGCTGAAGATGGAACTCTGATTTACGGAATGGACAGACCAAAGATGTATGATGAGCTTGATGATAAGGATAAAAAGAGATTCGATGTCGATATCGTGGCTTCTAACATTGTTCTTCAAGGTCTTCCTAAAGACATCTACAAGTGATCAATCACAACATCAAGCAAAGGCAAGATGGGATAATGTCAAGATGCTTCTCTCAGGTTCATAATTAACTATGGAAGACAGAGAATCACAACTCTATGACGAATTTGAACACTTCAAGATGAAACCCGATGAGAGTGTCTATGAGTACTATGTGAGATTTCATAAGTTGGTGAATGACATGAGGAACATCAGAATGACTATGCCTAACATTCAACTGAACTCAAAATTTGTGAACAACATGAATCCCGAATGGCACAAGTTTGTCACCTCTGTGAAGCTCACTAAAGGATTGAAGAATACAAACTATGAGCAACTCTATGCCTTCCTCCTTCCGAATGAGAGACATGCTATGTTTGAAAAATTGGTTCTTAATCAGTTCAAAACCAACCAAGGAGAGACAAGCTCGTCTAATGACTCAACTGCCTTCTATTCAAACATCGGAATCACAACCAAAGCCTCACAAGTCATACCCATGGGAAATGGTAATCACAAACTAATTCCTGAGCCTATGTTCAAACAAGCCGATGCCGATGCACACGGGTAATTTCATTAATCAACTAGCTCTCCGATAGTCAAAACATGAATTCTCTCCCACAAACCAATAACAACCTCGAACAAAGATCTAACCCACACAATCAAGCTACTGTTAAAGATGGGAGGATCGTGGTGCAACCAGTCAGAAAGACGTATGATCGGGAAGAGGTGGAGCCGGTAGAGGTTATGTTGGTAATCAGAATCGAGGAAGGAATGGTAATCAAGGTCAAGCTAAGCCGATCAAATGTTATAATTGTGGTGGTGAGGGACACATTGCAAGGCACTGCACATCTCCAAAGCGTCCACAGAATGCCGATTACTTCAGAGATAAGATGCTGCTTGTGCAAGCTCAGGATAATGGTGCTACTTTGGATGAAGAGGAATTGTTGTTTCTTCCTGAGGGCAATGCCAAGACCTATGATGCAGATGTGGATGAACAGCCTATTTAGGAGATAGGTCACAATCATCAGAATGCCTTTCAAGTCGTGATTGTGATGCATACGACTCGATGTGGATGATGGACCCATCGCACACACAATCTTTATGGCTAGCATTTCTCCAATGGTTTCTCCCAAGGTCTCCTCTTCACCACAAGCTGGCCCATCCAAAGACAAACTCATCTCTGAGGTACTAAAACTATACGATGATGCTGATGTGCAAAAGATGCATGACAAAGTACTATCAACTGAAACCTTTGTATCAAATATTGAAAATATGGGTAATATCAATGTTGTCCCATATGATCAATATGTGAAACAAAGTGAAAGTGAAGTTGTACCAAGTGATGCATCTCCTGCAGTCAACAATGACTATATTTTTGATGAATACACTGCCTGTGCCCCTGATGATTCCGTAATATCTGAATTAAATGCCTATAAAGAACGTGTTGCTATTTATGAACAACGTGCTAAATTTGAGTTGACCACTCGTGAGCAGGTAATGGATGACCAAGTGCGCATAATTATTAGAAAAGTAATTTTCGAGAAGAAGTATTAAAACAAGAGTTAAATTCCTTGCAAGAAAAACTTTCTAAAACCGCCAAGCAAAAACAAGAACTTCAAGAAAATGTGAAAATGCTTAAGCAAGAATTTAATGCAAAGGAATCAAAATTCTTGAAAGATATTTCTAATCTTAAACTTTGAAAACAAACTTGAAAACAAGTTGTACATACAAGGGAATACCATTCAGACTGCTCACATGATCACTAAGCATAGGGTCCTAAGCGATAAGCATAGCATTCCCCTTGTTGAGGAACCAAATCCAGAGGTCATTAAAAGGGCTAGAAATGCTCATAAGGTTCTTTATGATGGCAATGAAATCCTTAAACCTAGACAGAAACCTAGTTGCGTTGAGTGCATTGAGGAAGATAAGAAATCTGATGAAGTCACTAGGAAAAGATGAACAAGAAATTAGATGATCCTAAATGTAGAGAGAAGAAAATAAAGATCACACCCCATGATTACAAGAAGGAAAACTGGATTTCCTTGAACATGTTTAAACCTCTGACATTGTTGACTCCCGAACAAGTTTTCTCGAAAATGGATTTAGATAAGCGGAAAGTGAAAATATTGTTGAAACAAACCTCCTCTTGGAAAATGCCTAGAGCGACTATGTATCCTCCTAATACACCAATGCATCTTGTTCCTAGAACAATTGCCACTAAAAGCAAGACCTTAATTAGCCAATATGTTATACTTCAACTATTTGTTGATTTTGAGAAAACTTGCAAGAAAAGGATCACACCCACTGGTATTACGGAAGGAGAAAGAGGTTTTGAGCAAATGAAAGAATGTTATTTAACTGAGGTCATGCCTTTCTTTAAACTTCTAAAAGATCACTTTGAGAGTCTTAAAAGGGGATAGAAACTGATATTAAGGAATGGAAAAGGAATTTGATGCAATGATAGTTGAAGTTAGTGACTATGAGCGAGCACTAAAATATAATGAGATTGAGAGGAAGAACTTGCATACACTAAATGAGAACCTGATTTCTGAATGTATTTCTCAAGATGTGTTTTTCATCTGCTACAAATTGTTCCATTAATGCTTCCAAATTTCATGAATTATCGGTTGCACTGAAAGTCTCCCATGATCGTGTCATTGAGCTTGAAAAACTAATTCTGAACTAAACGAGAAAATTGAACCGGATGATCACGACAATTTGGTTAAACATTTTTCTAAACTCGAAGTTGAGCATTTTAATTTACAACTAAAATATCAACATCTTAAAGAAAATGTCAAAACTTCAAATATCAAGACATCCTCAGATGCTCCGGAGTTTGATGCAGTTTTTCAAATTAACAAACGTGATGAACAGATTCAAGCTCTGCAACACGATCGAAAGTTGAAAGCCCAAATCTCTCAATTAAAGGGTCAAACGAACAATATGACAGGCTCCCAAATGCCTCCTCCTTTAGATTCTCCGAATTCTCAAACTTTTCATCTTCAAAACTTAGTTGATGCCTTACAAAAGGAAAACAAGAGTTTTCTACAAGAAAATGAAAAAGTTAAACGACATTTTAAAGAGTTATATGATTCAATAAAAGTCACCCGTGACCAAAACAACGAAAAAATAACGTCTTTACAAAAGGAAATTGAGAATCTGAGAAGTCATGGAAATGGGAAACTGCCACTTGTTTTCAATAAGAATGTTGTCTCAAAGTCACCCTTAGAATGCAAATACACTGTGACAGTTAAATATATTCCTCCTCATCTCAGGAATAATGAACATGCTTTTCATGAATATTGTGCTCACCTTAAGGATAGTCTAGAATGTCTCCGTGAGATTGTCGAAGAGGATTTCATTAACAAACCTCTTGATAGTGAAATTAGGTTTGCTTGCCTCCAGCCAAACGATCTCAAGAGTTGCTAGAATGTGTAATTGCAACATGTCCCAAATCCTTAACCTTAGGTGCAAAAGGCAAAGCTGTGATGCCTTGTTCTATGCCTAGTTCCAAGCAGAAAATCCGTTCTATGCCCAATTTTAAGAAAGGAAACACTAATGTGCCTTCTAGTACTTCGATCCTTGCACATCAAGTTCGTGAATGCAAAAATTAGATCAACCAACTAATGTTTCCATTCCCTACAGAGTAATCGACTTTAAAGCGAGCGAGTGTCAAAGTCTCAAGACAATACAAGGAATGATAGGACCTTGCAAGCTAAGAATGTGCATTGGAAGAGAGTAGAAGACCAATCTAGGAACTTTAAGCTTGAGTTGAATAAAACGAATCGTGTTGATTCAAGTATTAGCCTTAGGCGCATCAGTAATTAATTCGAATTCTGATACTATTTGCAAACCTTGTAATGATGTCCGCTTGAATTCTGTTGCTAATCATGAATGTGGTGTGAATGCTTTGTCTAATGCTATCAAATGCCCGCTTAAAATTGTTAATGCTAATAATCGTGCAAATAAGGCAAAAAGGCAAAAACGAAAGATTGTTAGAAAACAATGGAAACCCACAGGAAGAACTTTTATAAAGATAGGTTATTATTGGATACCTTTTGGCCATAAGAATAATCGGTTTTGTTCTCAAACTGCTAAGATTATGCCCACTAGAAAATGGATGCCTACCGGTAGAACTATTCCCTTAAGAAGTGAACATACTTTGAATAGGTCAAATACGCACACCAAGATTGCATCTATTCCCAATGATTCCATTGCTTCTACTTCCGATATGGATGTTTCTATTTCTGATGTGGGTGTTCCAATTATCGTTACATTAACCAAGTGGAACCCATTCTTGCATGGGGATCCCAATTATCCAGTTATCCATTCTTGTCTGTGTTCAATTGCAGATCATTCAAATCGCTTCGTGGTACCGGACTCGTGTCGCTCCAAGCATATGACCGAGACCGTCATGCTCATGAACTTCGTGAGCAAATTCATCTGACATTAGATTCGGTAATGATCATTTCGTGCAATTATGGGTTATGGTGATTATGTTGTTGGTGATAGTGTTATCTCTAGAGTATACTATGTGGAAGGTCTTGGTCATAATCTTTTCTCTGTCGGTCAATTCTCGTGACTCGATCTAGAAGTAGCCTTCTGAAAACATACTTGTTTTGTTAGAGAACTTGATGGTAAGGAACTTTTAAGAGGAACTCGTGGTTCAAATCTTTACACCATCTCTATAGAAGATATGATGAAGTCTTCTCCAATTTGCTTGTTGTCAAAGGCTTCAAAAACAAAGTCATGGTTATGGCATCGACGCCTCAATCACTTGAACTTCGGCACCATCAATGATCTCTCCCGAAAGGACTTAGTTGTAGGTTTACCTCGACTAAAGTATGAAAAGGATCATCTTTGTTCAGCATGTCAATTGGGAAAAGCAAGAAGTATGCCCATAAATCCAAACCTACTAACTCTCACGAAGTTCTTCATACAATTCATATGGATTTATGTGGACCAATGAGAGTGCCGAATATCTTTGGGAAGAAATATGTGTTAGTTATAGTTGATGATTACTCTAGATTCACCTGGTCAAGTTCTTAAGGACAAAGGATGAAACTCCTGATATCATCATCAAACTCATCAAACAGGTTCGACTTAACAAAACCGCCGTAATTATCCGGACAGACAATGGAACCGAAGTTTGTTAACAAACAACTTAGTGAATTTTATGAAAGCATTGGAATCAGCCATCAAAGAAGTGTTCCACTAACTCCTCAACAGAACGGTGTAGTTGAAAGGCAAAATCGAACTCTTGTAGAAGCTGCTAGAACAATGCTGATTTACTCAAAAGTTCCAATGTTTCTCCGGGCTGAAGCTATTGCCACTGCATGCTACACACAAAATCGCTCCCGATTCACACTCGCTCATGGAAAGACACCATATGAACTTGTCCACAAGAAAACCTAATCTCTTTCCATCGTGTGTTTGGAGCATTGTGCTATCCAACTAATGAGGGTCAAGACTTAGGCAAACTTAGAGCTAAAGCCGACATTGGAGTATTTGTAGGGTATGCACCAAACAAAAGGGATACCGAATCTACAACAAAAGAACCCGAAACATCATGGAAACAATTCACGCTACGTTTGATGAGTCGACGGTCAAATGGCTCCTAACAATCCAGCCTCGGACCCGCACTTCAAATCAGTCCAATTGGTTCATCCCTTGTTCCAAACTCTTCTCAAGAAACTCCATATGTACCTCCATCCGAAGATGATTTAAAGAAATTGTTTGATCCTATGTTTGATGAACTTTATGATCCAAGTACTAATGAAGTGTTGATCCCTACAAAGGTGCTCATATTCCGTGAATGAAGTCAATCCTCGGCCTCAATATCTTTAAGTCAAGAAGTGCCTTCTGCTGATCCTTTCGTCTCATCAACAAATCATCATTCTTCAAATGTACATCATGGAACTGTTTCTGGCATCAATGATGAAGTTAATCCCTTTGCGACTCTTGAAGATGCTCCATTTGAAAACATATTTGCTCCAATCTTCTTCGTAACCATCTTCTTCGGAGACATCGACTCGCTACTTCAGTCCCTCAACAACTACCACATGAACACCTCAAAATGGACTCACGATCATCCATTAGACAACATCATTGGAAATCCCTCTCGCCCAAGATCCACACGGAAACAACTTGCAACCGATGCCTTATGGTGCTTCTTCAACTCCGTACTCTCTAAGATCGAACCAAAAGATGTTAAAACCGCCATGAATGAAGATAGGTGGTTCAATGCTATGCAAGATGAAATTCATGAGTTCGATCGACTAGATGTATGGGAATTAGTACCGCTCCAGATTGTGCTATGATTATTGCTCTAAAATGGATCTTCAAAGTGAAACTTGATGAGCATGGTGATGTGTTGAAGAACAAGGCTCGATTAGTTGCTAAAGGATACCGTCAAGAGGAGGGTATAGACTTTGAAGAATCTTTTGCTCCTGTGGCTCGAATCGAGGCAATTAGAATCTTTTTGGCTAATGCCGCAAGTAAGAACATGGTAGTCTATCAAATGGACGTAAAGACGGCATTCCTAATCCGGAGATCTTAAAGAAGTCGCCTACGTCACCAACCCGAAGGATTTGTAAATCAAGAGCATCCTACTCACGTTTATCGCTTGAAGAAGGCCCTTTATGGTTTAAAGCAAGCTCCAAGGGCATGGTATGATACGCTGTCAAAGTTTCTTCTATCAACCGGATTTAGCAAAGGAGCAGTTGATCCAACATTGTTCACCGAAGTCGGCAAACATTTAACTCATGTTCAAATTTATGTTGATGATATTATTTTTGCCTCGACTGACCCAATGGAATGTGATCGTTTTCTAATGAAATGAGTTCAAAATTTCAAATGTCAATGATGGGACAAATGTCATTTTTCTTGGGATTACAAATTTCACAAAGTCCCGGAGGCATTTTCATAAATCAATCTAAATATGCAACTGAGATCTTAAAGAAATTTGGATTTGATTCAAGTGACCCTGTTGACACTCCCATGATTGATCGAACCAAACTAGATGAGGACCTTTCAGGGATCATGATAGACCAAACAAAATATCATAGTATGATTGGATCCCCGATGTACCTCACGCTAGTAGACCGACATCTTGTTCGCTGTTTGCATGTGTGCTAGATACCGTGCTAAGCCTACTAAAAGCACCTTGAAGCGGTTAAACGGGTCTTTCGGTATCTCCAAGGAACCATCAATATGGGACTTTGGTACCGAAGGACACCGGTATGTCACTAATGACCTATGCAGATGCCGATCATGCAGGGATGTCAAGATACTCGTCGAAGCACGTCGAGGTGCTCAGCTTTTGGGTGATAAGCTTGTGAGCTGGTCTTCAAAGAAGCAAATGAGTACTTCTATTTCCTCTACAGAGGTTGAATACATAGCCATGTCATCTTGTTGTGCTCAAGTCTTATGGATGAGATCTCAATTATCCGACTATGGCTTTGAATTCAACAAAATCTCCAGATCATCTTGTGATAATAAAAGTGCTATTGCTCTCTCATGCAACAACGTTCAACACTCAAGAGCAAAGCATATCGACATTCGACATCATTTCATCAGGGAACAAGTGGAAAAGGTGTGGTGGAACTCTATTTTGTGAGGTCTGAATATCAGTTAGCAGACATCTTCACCAAAGCTCTTCCAAGAGAACGTTTGAGTTTATTCTTCCACGCCTTGGCTTGAAAAGCCTTCAACCGAACACTCAAACGCCTTCGGAGGAAGACGAGGAGTAAAGGTCTATCTTCATCTATCTCTTGTATATATCTATTCGGAAAACAAAATACAAAATTATAAAACTTTCAAAATCCATAAAAATCTGAAAAATTCAAAAATCTTCAAAAATATTGTCAATTTGTCATGCTTTTTCTCGGTTCGATAATATCTACGGTCTTTGTGATGTCATTCAAAGAATGACACGGGACTTTAGATGTTGTTCAAATGTTAAAAAAAAAAAAAAAAAAATTAAAAAAAAAATTATTTTTGGGAGAAAGAGAAACAATGGTTTATTGTCATTTCAAGCAGTAACCCGCTTTTCAAAGAAAGAACAGAGCCATACTTTATCATGTTTTCAAAATTCCATGCTCTGATTCTTTAAACATTTATCCGCTGAAAACTAACTGCTTTGAAAAATAACTCAGTCTCTATTTTTGATAATCATCTCGACTTATTTGTCAAAATATCAATCTCTCAATCAACAACCTATGTCATTGATTGAGGGGAGAATGATTTCAATTAAATTAAAAAGTTATTTGGCATTCAATTGTTTTCAAAAGATATTCATGCATGTTTTATCAATGGAGTTTAAAGTCTTAAAATCCGATCATTATCAGCTAAAACGCTTTCATAATCAAGTCACAATTCTCCTTAAAAGCTTTCAAAATCAATTTAAATCTATAAGAGATCACAAATCTCAAATGATTTGATAATTGTGATCGGGGAGAATGTGTGATTTAAATTGGATTTAAACTGATAATTTGGTAAATGGTTTTATAAGGATGTACAAGCTCTCCTTCCCACATGTGACAAACGATTTCAAATTTTCCATGCACATGTTGAGGGGAGCATCTATCTTAAACCTATGATTTGAAACGTGATAACTTATCTCAAGGTGCAGGTTCCCTCTAGTATGTGCAAAACTCTTTTCAAATCTCGAGGCACATATTGAGGGGAGCAAAATCATGAAAACCTCATCCTTCCCCAAAATGCTTTATCTACTTGATTCGATTAGGGAAGTGATGTTGATATTTTTTGAAAATGGTAATCAAAGAAGTTAATTCTTTCTCTTGCCTCCGTGTGGAAAACTATTTCAAATACTTGATTCACATGTTGAGGGGGAGTTCTTCTTCTAAAAATATCAAAACAATTCAGGTACAAAATGCTTTGATAAAATATCATAAGTATCTCGATTGATTTTCAAATGGTTTTCAATTGGTTCCTATGGCAGATGAACAATACCAAAAGACCGACCAACTTTACATTATGTATGGTGATATAAGGACGATAAGGTTAGGTATGTGTTCCCATGATCCGCCAGAACCGGAGGGATCTACCCGGGACTATCCACTAGTTAGTGTAGAGTTCTTAGGTATGATGATAAAAGGAGAAAATGAGATATGGGAAGAGTGCGGACTGAGACTGAGCTAGTAATGGAATAAACCCAACAAGGTTCTAGCTATGAAGTCTCGGTAAGCAATGAAGGGGTTGAAGAATTAAAAAGAATTGAATGAGAAAAGGGTGAAAACAAATAGCCCTCCATATATTCAACCTTAGGGCGGAAACCGGGTTCAATTCATATGCTACTGATGGTAACATCGGTATTGAAGACAAGACGTCATGGACCCAAAGGACGCCTCGCACTTCAACTTCCCAAACCACTCAAGTTCCTCTTAAAAGGACTTGTTTCATTCTCACGGGAACCGACATTATCTATCAACTTTCTCTTAGAGATTGTTGATATTGAAGGAGGAGACCCTCTCCCTAGTCTCCTATATAGGATCCAAATATGCACAAATTGAGTCTAGTGCCACGAGATCATCAATAAATCTCATTAGGACACTTTCAATGAAGACTCTCTGTTTCACACAATGTGGAAAGAGAGATTATATCTTGAGTCCTACGCATTATCCTTGTGGTATTGCCATAACATCCGAGTGATATGCAAACATATTCACAATGAAGATGGAAAGCCTTCTCGAGCCAACATCTAACAAGCTCCTGGTAGGTGGCATGTGAGATCTATTATACGATCAACCATGTGACAACTGAACATAAACAATGGGGCGATTCAATCTTTTGAATCAATCCTGGTTCAGGTTATGGATTGACGGATACCTTTGAAAACCGGTCTTTGTGCTTTAAAACTCTTTTCATTAGCACGTCGACCGTGTACTAATTTTTCAAATCAAAAGGTGTTTTATGATTGATAATTGATTTTCATTAAAACCTTCGTTATATTGCAAAAACAATTTCTATTGAGCAATACACGATTGTTTTTCAAATCTCTTTTCATCAATCTGTGGACGTAAATTCGTGGTTCACTCACTCCGTGTTGTCTTCTTTGAGACGTTCCGGTTTGAGAACAACTAGAGCAAATTGCGAAACCCTGTCAAGGAAATTCTTCGAATTATACCGATCACAGTAGATTTGTACTGATCAACGGGGAACCGTGGGCCATGTACCTCAATTCAACGAAAGTGATCAAAGACACTTTCGTGCGCTTTATTGTTAACTGTCTTATGCAGGTACACCCCGACGCGGTGATCGTAATGGAAGCGGTCAATCCATAGCCGCATGCTCACAAAACACATTCATATCAAAAGAAATCATGATTGGTGCATCAATGACTCTGATATTCTAACTCCATGCTTCCGCTACGCTGCTGCCAATATCATGAATCAACGAATGCTTCCGCTACTCTGATGAGAAGATATCATGATCCCGAATGTGAGCATGTCGGTCCAAAAGTCACAACATCACATAATACCAACACCACAATGGATGTATCAGAGATTTTCTATTTGTTGATGATCTCAAAAGTCGGCTCAACATTATTATCACGTGGATCAGTTAAAGACCTCCACTTGGATTAACCAAACATGCAATGAGTGGAATCAATGACTACGAGCTTCGGAGCAAAGTACTACATCAAGAATGCAAGATCAATTGTTAATGTAATATCCGATTGTATTCAATGTCATTTTAGTATATGTTTGAGGTGACCTCCCTTAGGGGAGATTGTTAGGAATTAGAAATTTTCGGTATTAAAGAGTCGGTCACCTCAAGTATATGTAATCGTTAGAATGCTCGTAGTCATAGTTATATTTAGTTAAGTAGTATTTTGTTAAGTAACACCGTGGAGGACGGACGGGTCTTTACCCACTGTATGCCGATCCACGTAGCCCGTTGTGTGGCGATTTATGTAAGACTATAAATACTCTCTACCTCCCAAGGTAGGGAGTTGGAGCTCATAATAATAGTTTTTCTTTCTCTCACTAAGTTCCCTAAACCTCTAACTTTCTCTCTCTAGAACTCACCATTATACGCCCACTTTGTGTTATGGTTTGATGTGTATGTGAAATCCAATATTCAACACATCCAAAGATCTATTAAGAGATCTACCTAAGTTAAAATATGAACATCATTTTTGTGATGCTTGTAATATAGGAAAACAAGCTCATTCGAGTCATAAAGCTAAAAACATGGTGTCCACAACTAGGTGTCTAGAATTACTAAATATGGATTTATTTGGTCCATCCGCTATCCAAAGTTATGGAGGCAACTACTACACTTTGGTAATAGTGGATGACTACTCTAGGTATACATGGACAAAATTTTTAAAGAACAAAACGGAAACCTTTAACTATTTTGAAATATTAAGCAAAAAGATCCAAAGACAACTAGGAAGTCCCATAGTGTCTATTAGGACGGATCACGGTAGGGAATTCGATAATGAAGTGCAATTCGGAGCTTTTGTGACGCTAATGGTATTACTCACAACTTCTCGGCCCACCACTCCACAATCGAATGGGGTAGTAGAAAGAAAGAATAGAACTCTACAAGAAATGAGTCGAACCATGCTTAATGAACAATCCATACCTCAAAAATTTTGTTGTAATGCCGTTGATACTTCAACGTATATACTCAATCGAGTCTTGATTAGACCAATCTTAGGAAAAACTCCATATGAGTTACTTCGAGGCAAAAAGCCTACGCTAAATCACTTTAGAGTCTTTGGTAGTAAATGTTTTATTCTTAACACTAAAGATTACCTTACAAAACTTGATCCTAAATCAACCGAAGGTATATTTTTAGGTTATTCGCCAAATAGCAAAGCTTACGTCATATTAAACAAAGAAACAATGAAGGTAGAAGAGTCATTAAATATAAAATTTGATGAAAGTCCACCCAAACCCTCTCTACCTCTTGTCGATGAAGAGATTATAGAAAGTGAAGCCATAGTAATAAAGAAAAAGATAAGTGAAGAAGAAGAACCTCTAAGTGATGAAATAGTAAACATTAAAGAGTCCAAAGATCACCCCGTAGATAAAGTCATAGGAAAACTAAACGAACGAACATTAAGGTCTCAAGTTCAAAACCAAAGTAGCTTGTTTTGTTTCGTTTCAACCTTAGAACCTAAGAATACACAAGAAGCCATAAAAGATGAAAGTTGGGTAATGGCTATGCAAGAAGAACTAAATCAATTTGTTTCTAATAATGTTTGGACACTTGTTCCTCCACCTAGTAATCAAACCATAATAGGAACCAAATGGGTTTATAAAAACAAATTAGATGCAAACGGAGTAGTGTCTAGGAACAAGGCTAGACTCGTTGCTCAAGGGTATAACCAACAAGAGGGAATAGACTTTGATGAGACCTACTCCCCCGTGGCTAGATTAGAGTCTATAAGAATACTTCTAGTGTATGCTTGTGCTAATGATCTAAAGCTTTATCAAATGGATGTCAAAAGCGCTTTTCTAAATGGTGTCATAAATGAAGAAGTATATGTAGCTCAACCTCCGGGCTTCATTGATTTTGAAACACCCAAACATGTGTATAAATTAAAGAAAGCCCTTTACGGTCTTAAACAAGCTCCAAAAGCTTGGTATGATAGACTCAAGTCATTTCTAGTTAAACACAACTACACCATGGGGTTAGTTGACAACACACTTTTTACTAAGAAAAGAGAGTCACATATAATCATAGTACAAATATATGTAGATGATATTATATTCGGATCCACTTGTCAAGACATGTGTGATGATTTCTCTAAAATCATGCATGACAAGTTCGAGATGAGTATGATGGGAGAACTTAGTTTCTTTCTTGGTCTACAAATAAAACAAGTAGAAGATGGTATCTTCTTTAATCAATCTAAATACATCAAGGAGATGTTAAAGAAATTCGGTCTAGAAGAGTCAAAACCAATTACTCCAATGTCATCCGACACCAAACTCACAAAAGATGAGGACGGAGAATCCGTAGATAATACTAAATATCGTGGCATGATAGGTAGCCTTCTCTACCTCACGACAAGTAGGCCGGATATCATGTTTAGTGTTTGCTTATGTGCTAGGTTTCAAGAAGACCCCAAAATATCACACCTAGAAGCCGTAAAAAGGATATTTAGATATATTAAGGGTACAACACAATTAGGATTATGGTATCCTAAGGGCACGGTAGAAACAATTGTATATGCAGATTCGACCATGCAGTGTGATTACGTTGATAGAAAAAGTACAAGTGGGGTATGTACTTTTATGGGATGTTGTTTAACATCATGGTTTTCTAAGAAACAAACGGAACTTGCAATATCAACAACCGAAGCCGATGCGTCTCCGGCAAAGCATGCCAACAAGCACTATGGATGAAAGAAGCGTTAGTAGACTACGACATCCATCTAAGTGACATAGCCATCCTATGTGACAACAAAGGTGCAATCGACTTAAGCAAGAATCCGGTATTGCATTCTCACACAAAGCATATAGAGATTCGTCATCACTTCCTAAGAGACAATGTTCAAAAGGGGAACATCTCTATTGAGAAGGTAGCATCCGAAGACAACATAGCCGACGTCCTCACCAAACCGTTGAAGCGGGAACAATTCAACCTACTTCGCCTTGGTCTTGGTCTAATGGAACAAACGTCGTAACTTAATTGACTCTACAAGGTATGTAAACACTAGCCTTCTTCTTTCTGAGTCTAGGATTTCTATTTCACGCACAACTCATAAACAATACGGTAATTTTCAAAACCCAAGATGAGTTTTTACACTTATAGTTTTCTTATTTAAAAAAAGAAAGCCTACTTTCACAATGTTTTCTAAAAAGATGATACCTTCCTCAGATCAATTTCACAAAAGCAATTTCTCACGCCTAGGACAAATCGCTTTTTCATTATTAATACAAAGTAAAAACCCGCTTTCATTGCATCTCATGTCTTTTGAATGCTAAAGGGGACACATAACTAATATGTGTTTTCGCGTACATTCATTTAAGCAACAATGAATTAGGAGCATTGATAACACAAAATTATGTACTCATGTACTAAATATGTGTTTTCGGGTTATCTCAATAGGATGGTTTTATACTTCTAGTTTATTTTCTATTTCTTTTTAGGAGTCGAGATAACCAAAACTCCAAATAGTTTGCATATAGGCACACACTAGGCAAAAATGTTTCCCAAAAGAAAATTTTGTGTGCTCTGAAACACTGCACCCACGGATCCCAGCCTTTATGCTGGACGGATCCCTCAAGGGAAGGATCCGTGTAACAGAAGCTGTTTTCAACTTCTATTTTTTTCACTTTGGATGAAAAATCCACATTTGTTTCATTTTTTGGAGTATGCTCTTTAATGCTTGTGTTCTCATGATCACATGCCTTGAATTCATATCTAATCATTAGATTTTAATCCACATTTTGGGTCAAGCATTCATTACAATGCTTTGTTTTTATATATAACTCCCAAAATGCTTGCATACTCCATCTCCTTCTCACAAACACACTTCATCATGTCATCCAAAACCCTTTAGGAGAATCATCTAGTACAAACAATCATGATATCCAAACCTTTGTACTTCCACCATCCAAAATACCACAATCAAATGCTAGGATATCCGCACGGATTAGTATCCGATCTTGTTGTTTAGCAAAACCAACCTCAAATGGTTCATCCTCAACAAATAACTCACCACAAGATGCTTCCATTATAGCACCACCCTCATCACCAACAAGTACACCAACTTCATCACCACCTAAAATAACTCTTTTGGAACTCCTTAAGACTCCAACAAGATCTAACCAACCTAAAGAACAAGAATTAGTCTTTTCAACACCCCCACATCTCCAAATACTATCTTTCAAGATCTTGAAACATCACCACCATTAGCTCCCATCACATTACAAGAACATCTAGGTTCTTTTCCACCACCATTTATTAACATTCCGGATATTGATCCATATTTTCCTATTTTTCCACCACAACTTCCGCAAAACTCAAATCAAAACAACCCGGAAAACTTCCACACTCATTACCCACATCATTTACATTGTGAACATTGCCAATCCACTAGGGAAATTGCAATAGAAGTTAGGGAAGAAATGCGTTTCATACTCAACCTCATCCTTGATCGCATCAATACCATTACTCATCAAAACCTCCATCCATAACCTTATGCAAGCATGGAAGGAATCACTACTACTACTTTCTACTTTTAGTATTATTTTTCTTTTGAAGTCATTTTCAAGAACAAGTCTTGTTCTTATTTTTACATGCTTGTAAGTGGTATACATACCACTACAATTTGTTGTTTTATTACAAGGCCTTGTTTACATACCTTGGCTCCCAATCTTGATTCTCGACAACCACAAGATTATATAAGCATGTTACTAACCTTTCTTTTTGTAGGAATTTTTATTTTTCTTCACTTGACACCCCAAACAAGGGGGAGCTACCGTCAAGGGGGAGTTAGGAGCTTGTTTATTTCTTCCAAGGGTTAACTTTTTGTTTTGACAAAAAGGGGGAGAAGAAGTAAAACTTAGGGCTTTCAAAACTTACATCTATTCTTAAGTTTTACTCATCATAACATTATGTTTTGTCATCAACAAAAGGGGGAGATTGTTAATACAAATAATCCGTAAAAATGTTTATTAATATTTTGCGATCTCTTTGTGTTTTGTTGATAACAAATGAAATGTTATCTTAAGTAAAATTATAAGGATACATGTTAATTTTGTAAAGCATTTACATATAGCCATTTAAATACAAAATGTAATAATTAAGCATTTGTTGTAATAGTTTATTAGGATGGGTAAAACCATAACCCATGGATCTTAAACCTATACCAAAGAAGACTTGATACAATGTATACTTAGATACATTGAATCTAAAGAAAACCCATGGACCAACCCATAACCCATGACCCATAACCAAAAACCCATGGGCAAAGAGGAGCGTACCACGGATCCCTAGGATTACACTAGACGGATCCTAAGTGGAAGGGATTCGTGGGATCCGTGGAACAGAGGAGAAATTTTCCTATAAATAGAGAGCAATTTCTTCATTCTAACTCACCCCTCTTCTTACTAAATCTCTCATACACTCTCATTCTCTTCTAACATATAGATCACTTGATCTAGAGAGTTGTTCTTCTTTCTTTCTATTTGTGATCCTCATATAGGTCCTTCTCTAAGGAGAGATCACGAGCATTCTACAAGTCATCCAAGCAAGGGGTCCTTGATTGATTTGTCACTCCACAAGATTTCTGTAGCGAAGATCTTGTATTTGATATTTCACATATTTGTTGTGTAATAGTTGTGTTGGTTTGGTCCACCGTGCTACGGACTCAGTATCTAGCTTTGTACCGGAAAAAGTGTAAGCAACGTTGTGAAGGCTTCTCCGCCAAGTGAAGGAGTTTGTTGACATAGTGCTTGAACTCTCGAGTAGGTGACTCGGGGAGTGGAGTAGGGCAAGGAAGGTGACCTTGTAGCCGAACCACTATAAATCGGTTGTGTCATTTCTATCCCTTGACTTTATTTATTTGCTTGCATTATCATTAGATCTATACGTTCTCAACATCCATACGATTTCACATAATATCGAATCTAAAAGTTTTTGAAATCAACTTAAAATCGGCAAAACTATTCAACCCCCCCTTCTAGTTTTCCACATGAATGGTCTCAGAAGGTAAATCGTCGACGAAATCGATGTCTCCGTAAGAATCGTCATCGGAATCGGAGAACATCTCATCATGATCATTTGAATTATCAAGAGAAGGCTCATCACAAATATCATCAAAAACAACCTCAGACTCTCTTGGGATTGGGATAAGGATCTCAACATTAGACAATTCTGTATCCGAAATAGTACTAAGATGCTCATCCCCCATTATGAGAGAGTCAACGGGTTCAACAATGTTTAAATAAATATGATCATCGACCTCTTCCAAAACGACATCACTTCTCTCAACCGGCGTGAGTGAAGGGGAAGGGTTGAAAATGAAAGGATCAGAGATGAAAGAGGGATCGTATTTTGAAGATTCCGGAGATGGGACAAGTGGTGTGCTCTTAGAGCTAGCAATTTCCACCACTTCCGTTGTGGTCTCCGGAATGGTGTGATTGTCTTCCATAACTTGAACGGGTTCTTCATTAACACTTTGTCGAGCTTGAATCAGACTTAAGAGAGTTCTACACATACTTTCAATATTGTTTTGACGTTGATTAAATTTTTCTTCAAAGTCGATGAAATCTTCCCCGACACCCCCGGTGGGTTCTTCTAAAGGGCAACACATACAAGATTCGCGATAAAATCCACATCCTTTGCAAAAACAACGTTCACAAAGTGAATCATCTTTTAACAAATCTCTACAATTAAAGCAATAAGGTTGATCGAACGAAGGGTATTCGGAGAAATTTTGAGAGTTATTGAAAGAATTAGGGCACATATGATTATAGCACCGATAATCATTTCCCAAACGTCCGGTACAACCGTAACAGATAAAATCGAAAGACTCCATGAGAATTAATCATAAAAAAGGGATAAGAGGAAAGAATTATCAAATCAGAGGGTAAAGAAGAATATTTTTGGGTTTTTAAAACAAATTTTGAAAAGAAATCTTTTTGGTTTTTGTAAACACTTTAGGAAAAGTGTTTTTGTTTTTCAGATGTTTTTGGGTTTTTTTTAAAAGGATATATTTACAAAAACAACGGTAACTTCACTCGGGGAAGGATCTTCAAATACACACGAATCGAGACGGAAAACGAAAACTCACTTCATGCCCTCCCCGGCAGCGGCGCCATTTTTATTTGTCGTTTTTCAAACAAGACTATATTTTCTGAAGAAATACAAAGGTAAGTATTTTCCCCAGGTCGTTTTCCCAACGAGGGATGAATGGAGTTTAACAGCTCACGTCGCGTGATTCGGGATTCGAATGGGTAAAAAGGGAATTTGATGATTTCTAAACTAAAAGGCAAGCAATAATAAAGGAAAGCAAATAAAACTACTGAATCTATGGTGCAATAAAGGAAGTTATAACAAACTACGCAACTTAAACTAAAATGCGAAAAACGTAATTAATGAAACGCGAATAAAAATGCAACTACTCTAATTTTAACTCGTAAAAATAAAATTTTATTTTTATACAGCTAACAATGATATTTAAAAACTATTTGTGATTTGAAACTATTTTTTTGGACTTTTCTTGATTTATTATGATTTAAAAACTAATTTAAGACATTTAAAATAGAGCTAAAAAACTAAAAATTAGGAAAACATTCAAGAAAATTACAAAAATATTTTTCAAAAATCAAAATTAAATAAATAGAATTTTTGAAACTGGAATCACATTTTTCTGACTTTTTCTCTATTTATTATGAATTTTAAACTATTTAAAACTAATTAAAATGCTATAAAATACTATTAAAGCTAAGAAAATTCTGGAAAAATACTTTTTATGACTTTTAGAATATCATAAAACTAAGAGAATTGAAATTGCATTTTTCTGATCTTTTTCTAATTTATTTGCATTAAAAGCTAATTAAAAAGCCTAGAAAATGAAATTAAATGCAGAAAAATAGCAAAAGACCATGAAAAAATATGAAAATTTCCAGAATATTATAAAATAATGCTGAGAATCAAGGAAAAATAACAGAAACAACTAATGATCACAGGAACTATGATTTGGACACACAACTTAAATGAATAAGCACATGAAATTAAGCTAAAAGCCTCAATAAGCTACCATAAGCTACCACAGCCTAAAACTGATCTAAACTATCCAAGTTTAAGCTACTGCAACTGAATAGACCCTAATAAGCACAAGATCAAAGCATTTGAGCACAAATTCTATTACTAGTTTACTTTGCCAAACGGCCCTACAGCAGCTACTTCTAGCACTAATCTAGCTGGCTTAGAAAAATCACAAAAATAAACTAAAAATACCCTGTTAAAGATCACCAACCAGAGTTTCTAAATCCAAAATTTCAGCCTAAAAGGATTAAAATCAAGTGAATTAAAAATATAAAAGTGAAAGCTATTTGCAAGTAAAACTGGATTTTTGACTTTTTCAGAAATTTGATGTTTTGACTTTTACGAATTTAGAACCTCAAAAACAGATTGGAAATGAAGTTTATAGATGTAATATGACCTAATGAAAATGACTTTAGTGATTCTAATACTAATATGTAAGTTATGCTACTGTTATAACTAACTGATATGAAAACTAGACCTGATTACATGCAATTTTGACTAACAGTGATAAGGGATGCAAACTAAAGACTGAATTGAGTTTATTATTCCTAAATAAGACTAATATGACTGAACTTATCCACAAACTAGACCTCAAGCTTAATGTAACTACTTAATCAAAACACTTGCTTAAAACACTGTTTTGCTACTTAACATTCTAAATCAATGATCCAATCCATAACCCTGAAAAATGCAATATCTAAACTAAATGAAACAATTATCACACCTAAAACTGATATGATCAATCTGATGCAAAATTAGGATTAGTGCAGATAAGACCAACTTATGACAGATATAGATGAAAGCTCAAACAAGCTACTGAGATTAAGCCAAATTATACCACAAAGAACACTAATAAAACTATTCTAACAAGTGAAACAGAATTAAGAGAAGAATTGGAACTCACAAATGGTCCAGCCACAATGGCTTGCCAAAAATCACAATTAACCACTATCCTAAATCTGATCTCAACCCAAATCAAACATAATTAACCCAATTCCAAGCTTATATCAGCAATCCAGAACTACATTACCAATGAAACTGCAACATTGACTTTTATTGAGCAATGAAACATTTGAGAGTGAGGACTGAGTTTTTTAAGCTAAAGTGAAATTATAACATCTTATAACAGCTGATGTAATCATAAAAACAGAATTTAAGATGAGAATTCAAGTAAAAATGATTATATTGATAATAAAAGTTGAGTACAAAATGGAATTTAAAAACTGAATTTAAACTAAAACATTAAAAATACAAAGTTTACTCAGAAATTAAATCTACACTACTCCTACTCTACTTCATTACAGTGGACGAATTTAGGGGTATTTATAGCGATCCTCAGCCTTGGAAGAGTCTAGAATCCCTTCAATCTGTGCTTCTTTGAGTGCTTTGAGAGCCCTTGGATCAATCTCCACCTCATCCTAGCAATCTCAGCCTTAGGATTTCACATGACACGCACCTTGGACCAATCAGAGACGAGATATTGAGGTGAATGACACACGGATTGCCAGCGTGGCATCCGTGTGTTAGTGGGTGTCAGACGAAAGTACATATTTACCCTTAATGATGGTCAATTTGCTCAATTAGGCTCAAGGGTGTTTTAGGGTTCTTGAGTGCTGGGGATTTGGGGAAATAAAAGGCGGGCAAAGTTTTTATTTTATTTTGTTTTTGTTGACCGGGTATTGATAGTTGACCGGGTATGGATATTGGGTAAAATGGGTAACCGGGTTTAGGATATTGGACTTGGGCTTTTGGGTTTATTTAATGGACTTTGGTCTTTAAGGATATGGAATGGATCATAAATCATTTAAGGGACCAAAACTGCCAAAACTGAATTTTTAGGGACCAAAGCTGTGAATTCTGAAAATATAATCCAAGGGTCTACTTTGCCAATCTTCAATAATCCAAGGACCAAAATTGCCAATTCTGAATCTCAAGAGTAATTTCTGCCAAGTGCTCAAAGTTGAGGGACTGAATCTGACAATTTTTCAAAGTTGATCATATCTTTAAAAAATCATCCTCTTAGCATAGAAATCTTCACAAATGCTCAAATCTGACCTTCCGGCTCAGCTTTAGCACTCTTTATCTCTCGTGCTCGGGTTTTTTGTCTGATTTGGCTATCTTTTGTGTGTTTTGACATATCCGTACCTGCACATGCAAAAACTCAAGAAACCATTAAATATTAGCAATAAACGGCTCTTTCTTGGTTTGAATTGATAAAGAAATGATATGTGTTTTAGCACATATCAGCCGTTCTGCAATTCATGATCGACATTCCCCTTTCTATTGCCGACGCTACAAAGAGAAAAAAATATGACTAATCACTATCTATCATCCGTACGATCTTCTTTTAAATTCATCTCAGCCACATAAAATAAATGTCCCTTTCATGTGTGATGGACACGATTTCTTACTTGGTCAATTAGCACATGTTTTAAAAAACTAAGTAAGGATAAGTACCCTTTTTCATGAAAGGTAGTACCCTATGAACCAACACCTATCTCTGCAACAAACTTTGAGGATTTCTTGGTACTTTTGAACTCTGGAACTGGCGCCTTTTATTTCCATCAGTCTCTCTATATAAAGCACCACATGCTATAGTCACTCTATATAAAGCAACATAACCTAGACTCATTTATCACCAATTCACCAACACTCTCATTCTAATGGCAAACCATCATGACTATCCCTTTCTGTTTAACCTTCCTAACAACTTCCTCAATGAAACCAAAAAACGTAAACGTGAAGACAACCTGAAAAACTGGAAGTGGTCTGACGTGATCGTCATTGACTATGACGATGTAGATGTCCCACATGTCAATGTCAAGCATGAACTTGCTGAACCCTTGTATGGCGATGTCCCACATGTCGATGTCTCAAATGAAGTTGCTGAACACCATGTAAGGACACACAAAATTTGTATTCATTTTTCACATATTCAACTAACAATAGTATAAATTTACATGTAGGATATTCTTGATGATGATGTTCCAATGGCACCATTCAAAAGAAATAAGAAACACCATATCAAAATCAATGGCAGAAACAGGTTGTTCCGTCTACTTGATGAAGATGAAGATGAAGTTGAAGACAAAAACACGTTGGAAGTCAATGAAGATGAAGATGACGAAGATGAATGGTTTTAGGACCATTCAAATCGTATTGTCTAAACTTTTAGTTTCTATTTTCATTGTTATTCTCTTATTGGGATTTAACCAATAAGTTTCTTTTTAGGATCTTTTTCTAGTTCATGTACTTCTCCAATTTCTTATTGGTAGAATGAATAAAAATTCTAGGATGGTTTTGATTCTATGTTTCTTTTGATGTGCACCACTCCTCTGTTAGCCTAAAAGATTGTATAAAATATAATACATAAGATTGTATATCGATGCAACTGATATAAACAAAAGATTGCATATCGTTGCAACTGATATAAACAAAAGATTGTAACACTTCGATGCAACTGATATAAACAACATAAACAAAACACATATCCTTCATTTAAAGAAAAAATGATTATGAAATCAACAAAACACGCCTATAAACGCATTGATAGGTCCTTATGAAATGGATTAATAGTTAAGTTTTGAACAACAAAGATGACCAATTTTTAAAGGCTTCTTCAGTTCATATGATTCTTCCCATTTAGTTAATATTTATCTCTTTGAGTCCTTTTTTTGCATTTAATTCTTTGTAGCCATATGCAGGTATATCAAGGAGTGCATAGAAACTTAGTCACTACTAAAGATTGAAAGAAATTTTAGAATGGAAAAGAAGTAGATGAAATTAATATATTTAAAAAAGTGCATAGAATATTTTCAAAGTCTTACTACTAAGGAGTCCCACAAGATTATAAATGCTTGATATTAATGGCGTTAAGTTAAGTTAGTGCAGATCATTTGATGAATTTCTAGAATTAGAATTGGACTCAAATGTTATAAAAAAATGCTTCGAATCAACTGTGGAGAAATGAATGTGAAATGAGATGACCAAACTTCAAAGTATGAAATGAAAGCATGAAATTAATATATTTAAAACACCTATAATATATCTGTATTTTTAAATTTTCTACTTATCAGTGGATAAACATCATACATGTAACAACTCTCTAAATATATGAAAATTTGAACTTTAAATTCAAGATAAGCTAATCAGGTGAAAATAAATAACATCTATATTTTCTCATTAAAAAAATTTGAAAAATGTTCTGTTCTTTCATGTTTGCATAGGTAATATACTTATACATCATTTTTATGCTCTACTAATGCAATTTACCCTTCCATATTACAATATAACAATGGTAACTTTCCTTGCAGGAATCGAAGAACCATTTGTTAGCAAGTATTGAATCACCATCTCTTCAACATGTTAGCCTCTAATTATTGGGTACTAAAACTAATGTACTTCATAGTAACATTGTTATAGCCTCTAATTATTTTTAGTTTCTTTAGCCTTCGCCAAATAATGTATGTTGCATTGGTTGCACTATAGTTGTAGATATCACTAATGTATGTTGGGTAAAGCAATGCGAGCATTAATAGGTAAACCACAACTAAAACATCATGTCATTTAGGTCTGGTATATATAATCTAATTTTAATGATGGTTGAATAATGCTTAAATGGATAATAACCATCAATTACATGTTCATTTTTAGAAAATCAAAGTATTGTTTTGTTACCATCAATTACATGCATTGTATCATTGTTTTGTTACAATAAACTATTGAATCAAAGTATACTTTATGGCTTTGCTAACAAATAGCTCTACACTTTTTTGCATAAAAAATTAGTACTTATGTTGGTTTGTTCTAGACTATCACAATACCTCTACTAACACATGCAGTATATCAGTTGTACACTTTTGCATGAGGTTGTAACCCCCAATGTTTTATGGCTTTGCTAACACATAGCTCTACACTTTTTTGCATAAAAAATTAGTACTTATATTGCTTTGTTCTAGACATAGCTCTACACTTTTTTGCATAAAAAATTAGTACTTACATTGCATAAAAAATTAGTACTTATATTGCTTTTGTTTCAGTCCAGGTCATATACAGTGTTTGAAACCTTTTCTTTTTTTACATGTCATCTACATGGTTTGAAACCTTTTGTTTTCTTATATGTGTAATGACCATCAGTTACACAAACAACACCAAGTACTACGTATTAACCATGCAACATCAGCTAATGCAACCAAGTATTAGCTAAACAGCTAATGCCATGCTATATTTGTATGCCATATCTATTTTTATAATTTTTTTTATGCTTTGCTATACATGTATGCTATTCTATATTTGTATGCCACAGTTATATATCATACAACATATAATGAAATTATTACATACAATGACAAATAGTCCTACAAACTGTAGATACTTAATATGAGTCACCCGTCAAACGAAAATCATGATCCCAATATACCCACCGTGGATGGTATCAATGGCTTTCGTAATTGTACTCCCCAATCTTCTCAATCCAACCAAATTTCATTTAAAACAAATGTGGTACCTTTAGCCGATATCACTAATGTAAGTGGGTCATCTCAAAGAACACAACCAATAAGACGAAGAGGTCGCCCCCGTTTAAGTGAACGGGCTATACGTTCTAATAATAATGAAGTACGATCCAATCAAATTTCATCTACAACAAATGTGGGACCTTTATCCGATATCACTAACGTAAGTGGGTCATATCAAACAACGCAACCAAGAACACGTATAGGTCGCCCCCGTTTAAGCGAACGGGCTATACGTTCCAATAATATTTTGCCACAATCACCTTTAATCTCGAGGTTTAACGGGACCCGCTGTTTAACACCATCTACAACTATACCCTCGCGAATTACATCGTCACTCATTCAGCTATCTGTTATTGCAAACACTGGTGTTTCATCACCACCGTTACGACGTCGTGGTCGACCTCCACTGCAAGCAAATGTTGTTCCAGCTCGACGCAATGTTACACCACGTAAGTATTTGTAACAAATATCAATATCAACAAGTTATTAGAGTATACGTGACTAACATTTTGGATTGCAGGTTTGACTCGAAATGATGATCATATGAATATGTCAACACATCCAACCCCTCGAGTCATGCTTTCATCGGTAACTGTTGTTGATGATGATGGTGATCCAGTCCATCATACTCAGTTATCTAGCGAAAGTAACCCTGCATTTCCAACAACAAATGTTGTACACGGTTTAAATAACTCGCCTTCAACACGTCGTGCTAGACCTTCACTGCAACCAAATGATGTTCCATCTCGGCGCAATGTTAGACCACGTGAGTATATGTAACAACTATCAATATCAACGAGTTATTGAAAATTATACGTGACTAACTTTTTGGATCACAGGTTTGACTCGAAACGATGATCATATAAATATGTCAACTCATCCAACCCCTCGAGTCATGCTTTCATCAATAACTGTTGTCGATGATGATGGTAATCCAGTCCATCGTACTCGATCGACAACTACTCTACAAAATGACACTAACGTACCTGCGAGCGTGCATCGATTGGCACATCAAAATCGTAAGTAACTTTACCCTCTATTTTTGTTCACTACCTTTTATACAGTCATGTCCAAATTAGTCATACAAAATATTTTGACTAATATTGGTCCCATTCCAGGTAGGATCAGAGAGTATAGTGATTCTGGGGACGCCACATACACATGTTCACATTGTCAAGCCAGATATTGGTATGGTGAAAGAACAGTTAGACGTTCATCCAAATATAATCCCAGATTCTCCACATGCTGCAGTGAAGGAAAGGTGGAATTGCCTTTTCTGCGTGATGCTCCACAATTACTCCAAGAATTGACGGATTACAATGGTGGAGAACGTTCTAAGTTGTTTCGAAAAAAAATGAAGGTTTTTAATGCAATGTTCTCTTTCACGTCCACTGGAGGAAATATAAACAAAGAATTAAATGATGGACGTGGACCTTACACATTTCGTTTGAACGGCCATAACCATCACCGTATTGGGACTTTGTTGCCAACACATGCTGATGGACGCCCTAGGTTTGCCCAGTTGTACATATATGACACCGAACATGAAGTTGACAACCGAATTCATGCACTCAACATAACTGGTGCCGACAACAATCTTCGTTTGTTGGTACAACAGTTGATTGCAATGCTTAACTTAACAAACCCATTGGTGCAATCGTTTAGGATGGCTAAAGATAGGTTTAATGAGTCTTCATTTCAACCTGTTACCCTTCGCCTGATTGGTACTCGCCAACGGTGTGCAAAACAATACAACTTACCTACAGCTTCCGAAGTCGCTGCATTAGTACCAGGTGATGGTAATCCGACAGATTGTCGAGATGTAATCGTTGAGGAACGTGCTACTGATGATGGTCATAATCCTGTGAAACGTATTTCTGAGTTGCACCCAAGTTTTATGGCTTTACAATATCCTTTGTTGTTCCCTTATGGAGAAGATGGGTTTCATGTGCACATACCTCTCAATGTTCCTCCAACGACTAAGAGAAAATACTTGAGTTTGCGTGAGTACTATTGTTTTCGCCTTCAATGTCGAGTTGAAGAAGGAAAAACATTGCATAAAGCTGGCCGTTTGTTTCATACATATTGTGTTGATGCTTATACGGCTGTACTTGATCATGATCTTGACTGGTATAAGCGAAACCAAAGTACCATTCGTTCTGAGTTGTATCACGGACTGCATGATCGCATTGCTAATGGAGAGACAAACAGTGAATCAATTGGCCGAAGAGTTATATTGCCTTCATCGTTCACCGGAGGACCAAGACATATGATCCAACAATATCAGGATGCCATGGCCATTTGTCGTTGGGCTGGACCTCCAGATCTTTTTGTGACTATCACATGCAACCCAAAATGGCCTGAGATTCAACGTGATGTCGAAAACTACATACCTGGTCAACCGACATCTGATAGACCAGACACCATTACACGTGTTTTTAAAATGAAACTAGATGACCTCATGGACGACATAAAGAAAGAACATCATTTTGGCCGAGTAAAAGCTGGTGCGTATTCATTTCAATTTATGTATAAGTAAGTATTTGAGCTTTAAAATTTGTGATTTCTTACTCAACTATCCGTTTACATACATGTGCAGTGATATACACAATTGAGTTCCAAAAACGTGGATTACCGCATTGTCATGCTCTCATATTTCTGCACAGAGATGATAAGATTTCGACACCTGATGAGATAGATCATGTCATATCCGCGGAGTTATCTTCAGAGGCGGACGACCCAATAGGATTTGAAGCTGTTCGTACTCATATGATGCATGGGCCATGCGGCGACCAGTTTAGGTCAAGTCCATGTATGTCCAGAGATGGATGTACAAAGGGCTACCCAATGGAGTATTGTCAGGAAACGTTTATTACCCGTGATGGTTGGCCACGTTATAAGAGATCGAACAATGGAAGGAGAGCTAAAGTTGGTCAACGTGATACTATACTTGATAATCGTTTTGTTGTTCCTCATAACATTGATTTGATTGTTAAATATGATTGTCATATCAATGTTGAATGGTGTAACCAAGGTACTTTGGTTAAGTACCTATTTAATTATCTTAACAAAGGTCCAGATCGTGCCACAATTGTCATAGAAGGTCAAACAAGCGATAACAGCAACAACAACACTAGAACACCGTATCGTTCAATTTTACATCATGAGAACGAGATTGAACAATACCTCAACTGTCGTTACATTTCTGCTTGTGAAGCGTGTTGGAAATTGTTAGGTTTTGAAATGCATTACCGATCTATCGCTGTAGAAAGGCTTCCTTTCCTTGAAGAAGGATGCAATAGAGTTTACTTTAGGGACGAAGACGAAGTCGAAAATGTTCTTGAAAGGGCTACCAATGCAATGTCTAAGTTTACAGGATGGATGAGAGCAAATCAGATATATCCAGAAGGCCGAACTTTAACCTATGCCGATTATCCCACTGAATTTACATGGCATGACAGGGACAAAGAATGGAGGCCACGTAAGAGTGGAATGAGTATTGGTCGGATTTATTATGTTCATCCGTCAATGGGTGAACTTTACTATCTACGAATGTTGCTGAACCACGTCCCTGGTGCCACAAGCCATACATTCCTTAAAACAGTAGATCGAACTGTGTACCCAACATACATGTCGGCATGCAAAGCGTTGAACTTATTGGGAGATGATGTTGAGTGGAACTGATCAATAAGAGAAGCGTCTCAATGGAAGTTAGGAGATCAACTACGGGAGCATTTCGTAACTATATTGCTGTTTTGTACAGTTTCAGATTATGCAAAATTCTTTACAGATAGTTTTCCATATATATCAGACGACATTACTCACAAGCAGCGTAGGTTGTTGAATAATCAACATGTGGTGTTTATAGATCGAGAGATTCAAAATTACACGCTACTAGAACTAGAGACGATTTTAAATGGTAACAACAAGTCCTTGCTTGATTTCCCACAACTCCCTCAGATTGACTACTCATTGATGAATATCGGAAGGAATCGATTGATTGCTGCTGAAAGGATGTACAACATGAACGAAGAATGGGCTCGCTTTACCACTTTGTATGGTGGATTGAATTCAGAACAAAGGGTAGTATATGATAATATTATGCTAGCTGTTAATGAAAATAATGGCGGTTTATTTTTTGTATACGGAAGTGGAGGTACAGGGAAAACATACTTGTGGAAAACAATTATAGCTTGGATACGTTCGATAGGAAAAATTGTTTTGTCGGTGGCATCATCGGGTATTGCATCATTGTTACTTCCCGGTGGACGAACCGCACATTCAAGGTTTCGTATACCTATGGATCTTGACAGCGAATCATGTTGTGGGATTGATGTCGGGTCAGATCTAGCATGTTTGATCCGAGAAGCGGCTCTTATCATTTGGGATGAGGCACCTTTACAGCATCGACATGCATTTGAAGCTGTTGATCGAACCTTCCGAGATATATGCAAGTATGATAAACCCAATGCTGAGAATCAAGTATTTGGTGGAAAGGTTGTGGTCCTTGGTGGAGACTTTAGACAAATTCTACCTGTTATTCCGAATGCCCCACGGGCTGTGGTGGTAGCTTCTGCTATCAACAAGTCATCAGCAATCTGGGATAACTGTAGGGTTTTTGTATTGACAACCAATATGCGACTCTCTAATCCATCACTTGATGTTGCAGATATAAATGATATGATGCGTTTTAATAATTGGCTTTTAGCAATGGGAGATGGCACGCTACCTTCCGTTGCAATTGATAACGAAGATGAGGCTACATGGATAGAAATTCCCGATGACCTTTTGCTTCCTGTATGTGACAACCCAATCGAGTCTATTGTATCAAGTACATTTCCGAATCTCCCAAATAGAATCAATGACATACATTACCTAAAAGAACGGTGTATCCTATGCGCAACAAATGATGTGGTTGATTCAATTAACTCTCATGTACTCCAAAGTATGTCAGGTGACATGCACATTCTTCATAGTGCCGATATCATATGTTCAACAACCGAAAACCTGGAGAAAATGCAAACCATGTACCCGACTGAATTTCTTAACACTTTGAAGTTCTCCGGTGTCCCAAACCACAATCTCGGGTTAAAGGTCGGTGCACCAGTCATATTGTTACGTAACACAGGATTGCAACGAGGTTTGTGCAACGGGACACGTCTAATCATAACCCAAATTACCTGCGAGGTTCTTGAGGCCCAAAAAATCATAGGGAGTCATATTGGCGAGAAAGTATTTATTGGTAGGATTGACATGACCCCCACTGATTCATTGTGGCCATTCCGATTTATACGAAGGCAGTTTCCTATTAAAGTATGTTTTGCCATGACAATAAACAAGAGTCAAGGTCAAACGTTTAATCATGTATGTGCGTACCTAGAAAAACCAGTGTTTACTCACGGACAACTTTATGTTGTTTCATCTCGTGTAACTTCCCGTGCTGGTCTTCAATTTTATATTGACAACAAAGGCTATTGTGCTAATAATTTGACACAAAATGTTGTTTACAAGGAGGTGTATTATAATTTACCTATAGGTATGTTAAATAGTGTGAACACTTATAAAGTTTATGATCTTTCTTTTTGACGAAATTGTGTATCTTTGCAGTGACCGTCCAACAACCATGAGCAACCGTTATCAGTATGTTGGTGACTTGCGTCCAAATGTCACTAACAAATGGACTATTAATGTTATGATTGCACGTACCTGGACAACTTACAATCCAACAACTAATCGCATTCTTTCTCTTGATCTCATTTTAGTGGATGAACGTGTAAGTGAATGTTACAATTTTTTAATGCTAACGTGCATATCGCTTATAACTGTACCTCTAATGATTATTTCTTTCCTTTCAAACTTTAGCGTTCTTCAATTAATGCTAAGCTTCCCTTTAAGCTTATTAACAAATTCAAAGATCGTGTCAAAGAGGGTTGCGTGTATAAGATCCACAATTTCACAGTGCTTGATTATGAGACAATCATCTACAGGCCTTTGGATCGCAAGTTCTTTGTGGAATTTTGTTTCACAACTACCACTGCCCCTTCACTTATTCGATCAGAACTATTTGATAGATATGTGTTTTCATTTATGCCATTCGGAAGCCTCCCTGATCGTTATGGAGTTAAAACATATCTCACGGGTGATAATATTAGTATGTTCATTTGGATTTATCATTTCTTTACTGATGTAATAATTTTTTATTTTTTTTATTATAGATGTCATAGGAGTTCTTCGAGAATGGGGTCCTCTACAAGATAATGTTGGAAAGAACCAAGGTTGTAACCCACAACTCCGCAAAATTGTCATTGTTGATATGAGGTATTTTTTCCTATAAATTAATCAACTATCTACACTTTTATATCACTACGTAGAGGTACAAACTGTTGTTAACTAAAAAAATGCAGTGATGTCAAACTCAACGTTTCATTGTGGGGGAAGATGGCTTTGATGTACGAAGATAGCTTTATCAATTCTATAAAAGATACCAATGTTGTGGTCGTCTTGACGTGTTGCAAAGTCGGACCTTATGCAGGTTTGCATTTTGAATTTACATATATATGGAGTACCAAGCATTATCCCATTCGACCAATGTTCTCGAGTTTCTTATTACGGATAAATGATATACTAAATTAAGTTACCTAGGTTTAACATAAAAGAAAAAAATTATTTACTAAAGTATTGCATGGATTGAATCTGAATTTCCCTTTTGTTGCAAAATCTTTATGCTGCAAAATATTGGTCGATGTTTGATATATTCAACCATATACTAATTTTCTAATCTCAGGTGCACCGCAACTGACGACGACCGTGTCAACACAATTCCATTTGAACCTTCCGATTGTTGAGGCTGTTGCATATAACAACAGGTGATATTTTTAGCAATTACCAATTCACTCAATTAGGCAACAAAAAAATAGACCTTTAAGTAGACTTATTTCCAACATGTAGTTTACCAGTGTTAGTGTTCATTTGATCCGATCTATTTATAAAATTTTTGTGACCTCTCTTCTGTTCAAGGCAGAAACTATGTGGCTTGATTTGCTTATTATAGGACCAAAAGAAAAATAGCCAACTTCACAAACAACCTCTAGGATAGATTCTGTCACAGAAGCTATTTTGACTACACTATCGGTGCATTGGTTTTCTTCACTATGTAGCCTTGGACATGTTTCATGTTGTACAAAACCTTTCTGGGCACTCCTAGCTGTACGATATGGATATATATTAGAATTGGCAAGATGGGCAGAACAGGTAATAAGTCAAATGGGTCGGGTTGGAATGTTAGTTTCTTTATATTTTCGTAATAACCAGATATTGTTATAAAGACATCAATAGTTCACAACTTGAGTTAGTAATGCCAATCTTGACAATTTATTAGAGAGAAAAAAATAATAATAATAATTCGTAAAGGACACTTGATACATAATTACTGATAATTTGTTGCAGTAGCTGCATTATAGGCATGTAGAATTAAGCAAAGATCTTTACTCTTATGATCTTGCACAACTGATTCCATGGCTCTGATCAACTCCTTTTGTGAAATTTATCTTTTTTTTTGTTTGTGTGTGTGTGTGTTTGTTTGTTTGTTAAATTTCTGAAGAGTATATATAAGCAAAAGGTGTATCTGATATGTTGATCTCAGTGAAGAGTTACTTGATTGCAAGTTTAAGATTACAAAAATTATATACGTGGGTTTAAAAAACTCATGATGGAGTAATTAGTTAGAATTTCTTAAAAGTAATTGTATTGACATTTCTTCGTTGAAAAGTACAAAGTGAATGGTTTGCTAAGGTTCTTCATTTGGATGCAACAAATGATCCACTCTTTAATGCAGCCAAAGTCTCATTAGGTACCTGGGGTATCATCTCCAAGGTCTATTTTTATTTGCAACAATTTATAATTGTTGATGGCCCAAAATATAGTTGAGAAATTGAGAACTTCTAAATAGATCCTTGATCAAATTGCTAAAACTACTTGATAGAACATCTATGGGCAACAACATTGTGGACCTTTTATCTACAAAACTATAAAATACGCTACAACATATACATTGTTTACATTAGATAAAGCAGGCTACCACATGAATACATGATTCACAAGCTAGCATTCTACTCCTTATTAGAAGAAAATTACTACTTTTCAAGAAAATTACTACATGGTACCATAATTTTAATATTTTTTTCATACTACTTATCACCTTTAATTTTTGATTTTATAGGCCTATTCATCCGGTCATCTTTACATCTCCGTATCTTAAGACTGACGAGTTGAAAGTAACACCTATTCCGGAAATTTATAACCGCCTAGCTAATGGCGTTGATGTGGTAATTAACTTAATCTTATTCATATGGATTACGTATATGGTTTACGCTCCCAATACTCCTAATTTTGGTTTTTGTTATTAGGGAACAAGGTTTATTGTATATGGAATGGTGATCGGTATCGACTTGAATCATGACTGGAAATACATCCAATGTACCAAGTGCTGGAAGAAAGCAACAATGGAAAACAATCAATATTATTGTGATGGATGTAAAAAAATTGTCACGAACCCCCGTCAAACGTAAGTATACATTTTTAAATAAATGTACCATATTTTTTTTATTAACGTTTGTTTCTAACAGGTACAAGTTAGTCATAACAGTACAAGATAACAACGAAGAAATGAACTGTGTACTTTTCAACTCAGATGCCATTTTACTACTAGGCCTTACGACGGAAGAATTGATTACCAAGTCTATAAAAGAGGTGATTTTTTTGTATGTTTACAAATGGAACTAATACGTAAATATCATATTCAAACTTAATAGATGTGTCATTGTTTATTTAGGGTGCTGGAAACCCCGATTGGATAGTGGATTACTTTATTGATAGCCTCATTGGTAGGTGGGTTGTTCTCGGAATCAAGATTGACAGTTATAATCTACAACCTACATATGTACGTAGGTACACGGTTACCAAATATTATGGTCATGATGTTAGTGCCTTGAATAAACATTGTGGGAGTTCGTCAAGTTCATCAACACGTATGGTTTACTCAGATGTAAACATACCATCGTCGCTAAACGATTTTAACATGGCTGACTATGTTATTATTGGTGATGAGAACATGGGTTCAACTATAAACCATGATGAAGAAAATATGATGGATGATCTTATGTGGGGTCAAGCTTGTGAATTCGAACATCCTATCACTCATATAAAGGACGATGAGGGTCATCTAGCAGCTAATACAAGCTCAATGGAGGTAATTATGAATGAAACCAATGGATATAAACCCATCGTCCATGTTGATGTTGTTCATTGTGAACAGAAAGATTTCTTACATGCATCAGATGACATAAAGATTGACATTTCTGAGACTCAACTTGAGGATGCTATGGTTGAGGCCAATCAAGTTGATGACGGTGAGGGTAATAAGGTTGTGGTTAGTGAGCCTCAAGCTGATGAGGCTGATGTTGATGATGCATGAGTAAATCACTTTTAGTCTTTTATATGCATCTTTAAACGTTTGTTTTCATTATTTATTTGCATGTTTACTTTTGTCAACATACGCCGGCTACTTTGAACTTCAATCATGTTCTATGATTATATCTTATCTTTCTATTATATCAACTGATCATATGTTTACTTAGTTAATCTATGTTCCTTTTTATATTTGTGTTGATAGATAATACATGTTGTTTACATATTCATTCTTAGGTTGTCGTAAAGAAAACACTTAGTTGATTTTTTACGCGTGACCCGTGCAACGCACGGGTATTACACTAGTTTGTTATGACGAAGCTCCAGGAGTAATCACAAAGCATTCATACGTGGATCTTAAGAATATTCCTCAGCCATGGAGAACCCTCTACATTATCATCACCAAATCCGTTTCTGGACGTGATAGTGGTTATGAGCATCCCAAGCTCATGGAACTACAGATCTTTTGGGATTTGGTCAACATGAAACACATTGAAGTTGAAGCTTTAATATGGGACGACATGATGTCTTTCCTCAAAAACCTTGGCTCCAAGATCCCATACATCAGATATACCATTTTGTTGATCCAAAGAGCTATAGGGAATAATCCTGATATCCCCTTGAGACTCAATGACCCCAACAATCACTCCATGTTATACGAGCCTACACTCACAGTCAGATTTAAGGAATCGACAACAAAGAAACAAGGTGCAGTGTTGCCAGATCACCTTCTAACTAATAAAGTCAAACAACTTTATTCATACAAAAGGTATCTGGTAGCGGTTGATGAAGGCAAAGTAGGTTTTCTTGATGAAAAGTCCTCCGGTACACCTACTAGGAAAACAAGGAGAGGTAGTGAAGGAAGTGTTACAAGCACTGAGAGTCAAAGAAAGTTCCCTAAGAGGAAACCTGCACTCAAAAGGAAAATTCCCTCTAAGGAAGCTGTTCCTATTCCTATTCCCAAGCCTGAACCGCAACGAAAGCTACTGGATGAAAGTTTTGAGGAAACTGAATCAGACGAAGAGGTCACCTACTCTGAAACTACAATCGATGACACTCCAACAGTAGCTAAACCTCCCAGTCAATAGCGATAAAGGCAAAGGAAAAACTCATGTGCTTGAGCATGATAAGGAAAGTTCCGAAGAAGAACCAGTTGATGAGGAAAGAGAATATCAAAAGAAGTTGAAGAACCTCAGACTCAAACACCTTGCCGATGAATTCGTAAAGGATCAAACTCGTGGCCCCGGAGGGTCAAGTGGTGGAACTCAAGCGGCACCAGTTTCCGATGTGGTTAATCAACCCGATAAGGGAACTGGTACCACCATCACCCACGAACAACAGCAAAGGCAGATTGAGGATTCCATCGACTTTGACATAAAGGAACCAGACACTGAAAAGACTGAGAAAACTTCTGGTGAAGATACTAAGGCTGATGAAACGGCTAAGTCTAGAAATGATGAAGAAACTGATTATGATTTTCTTCTAGACAGTCCCGCACACTCCAAGGAGGAAACTTCTAAGCCACCTAAGGACCCTGAGCCACCTCACGTCTCCTCATCATCAGACTTGTCTTATCATTCTTCACTTCCACCATCCAAAGGAACAACCAAATCCACATCTAAATCAGTGAAGAAACCAACTGACTCTTGGATATCCCGGGCTTAAACCAAGATTGTCAAAGCTGTCAAGCAAGTACGAAAGAAGGATGTAACCAACAAAAAGCTGAATCAACCCGCTGACAGAATCAACTTTCTTTAAAAAGGGATAAACGAGTTGTTGAATGAAAGGGAACAAATCCAGAAGTTTATCAAAGGATATTTCCAAAAGGAATTGGAGAAGACGGCAAGAGAATATACTCACAAGTTTCTTCTCGACACTGTCCCTGGTTTGACAAGAGAAGTATTTTCCAGACAACTTACTCTAAATATCTTCGCATTGGTTAAACACATAATGGCCAAAGAATCTGATCTCTCTGAAACTGAGTTAATTGCTAAATTGGTGATGCAAATGTCAAAACGATCTGCAACTTTTACTTCAGATGAAGCTAAATTTTTTGAAGGTCTACTAGATTATCAACTCAGATCATCATGCAAAGAATCAGCAAACCAACCTAAACGACCAAGAGATGACGATGATAAGGACAAGGACTCTGCACCTAAACGTCCAAAGAAGTTTGGTGAATCTTCCTCCATGCCACCTCCACCCCAAAGGACTCCATCTCAACAACGATCTCCTCCACGCTCTTCTGCTGACAAACTTCAGGACTCTGAGTTACCACCTCAGACAGAGAAAACCGATGATCACTTCAAGTACACTAGTGGTAACGATGAAGAGATACCTGAGCCCCAACAACAACCCACCTCTCCCGCCTCAACAAAGAAACCAGCATCCTCATCTAGGCCAAAGAAGAAGAAGAAGTCACCTAAGGTTGATATCGTCTCATGGCTAGACAAAGATGACACCGAGTTTGAATGGTTCTCTACACTTGTTGATGCTACTCCCGCCCTTACTGATGATCAAGATATGGTAGAAGGTCGAACATTGGATCATGCTAAGTTACTTCAAGAGAAGTTTCGGGTGAAGAAGATGACGAAATCAGAGTTGAGACGAATCAAGAATGAATCCTTTCAACTACTCAAAGACAGCTCGGAAAGTGCTATTGAAGTTGAATATCACCTTGAAAACATAGCACGAGCCATGTCTAACAACATTGATTGGCTCAACCTTGAAGCAAACATTGACTTCACCAGAAGAGACAACGCTCCATACTACACCGACTGGTCTAGACCTCTACCAACGATTGGCCAACCAGATCAACCTAAGATTCCATTCTGATACTTCTTCAACAATGACTTGGAATTTCTTCTACACGGTAGCGATGGTTCAAAGAAATACGCTACATCACTTACACTTCCATTCTCGGTAGCCATATACTTCAACTGCATAGCCATCGAAGAAAAGGCTACTCACATGTTTTCTAACCATGTGGATCAGTATGACATTGATGCAATGTATGGGATTCACCATTGGCCGGAACGCCGACGAATCTACTACAAGAGATGCCAGGTTCGAAAGTCTCAACATGAAGTGCACAGTGATAAAGGGATCGTTGCTGTCAAGCATGTAACTCTTTCGTCTAAATGGGATTACACCTTCCTCAAGAATATTGTGGTCAAAAGACAAGACGAAAGGGACTATGAATTCTGTGAAGCGGACTTTCAGAACTTATCTCTCAACGACATTGAAGATCTGTATCTTGCCAAAGTACAGGGAAGAATGAGACAATTCTCGATTGAAATTCAATGCGAATACATCAAGTCCCCTGCTCATCTTCATCAAGCATAGTGATCCAAAGAACGTGTAGAAGATTTACAACTTGCTGTTGAATCGTATCAGACACGTGTCAACTTCACCAGACCTCAGCTAGAACTTCCTGACATCAACCATCTTCCACAATACACTCTCGTCAGCAAACCATTCGGAGTAGTTTACCGTAGTGAACTACAACGCAACTGCTTGATGGCATGTAGAGATCTTCATAAGTTTGGGGATCACACACTGAAGAAGGTCAGGGACGGCTTGGCTTATAGGTTGAAGGCGATACATGAACACATTGGGTCACCAAAGCGATGGAACTCGTGAAAGACGGGATGTTAAGAGGATCATCACTCGTATTGATGAAAGGTTGTACAGAAGGGACCAGTTCAGAACTCTGGAGAGCTTCGTAGGTGGTCGTCCCAGGATTACTCTCACAGGCTATCAATGCCCTGTTCACATTCCTGGAAAGATTGATGGACTATCTGGTACCCCTTAAACTGTTTCATTTTCTATTTGGAGGTGTGATTATTTAATGACTATGGTTTGTGCACACATAACAGTGTACAACCCGTACTTGTAATGAAAGTACCCTGTGGTACGCTTCAGTGCCGCAATCCTTATAAAAGGAGTGAAAGCTTCTTACTTTTGAGTAAAACTTATCAAAACTTTCATTTTTTCAAAGTTTTGCTCAAAAGAACAAGTACTTCCCCTTATGATTTTCAAAACCTCAACCGTTAATATCCCTTATTGAGGGGGAGTATTTCTGAAAAATTTTGTTCACAAATTGTTCTTTGTAGTAATCTTCCCACAAAACTCAAAATGGTCATATTTATTCCCAACTTTTCTTCAAAAATAACATATATATATGCCATTTTTGAGGGGGAGAAAAATTATGTGATAAGAAATATGTTGTGAAATTGCAAATGAATCTTTGTACTATAGACTTAACCAATGAATTGACGAAACCCTAAATGTTAAAAGACTTGTCCGGGACGGGTAATAATTTCAAGCTAGTTCGCTAGTGATGTAAACGTGTGTCGCAAAGGACTTGTCCGAGTAGAATGTACCATTCGAGAAACTCTTGGTAGACATGAACTTTGACGGGTTTGACAACCTTTCGAGGCTTGTCCACACCTTCAAGGTAGTTATTAGAGCTAGTTGTCACCTAAAAGCTGACAATGTAACTCTTTAACTATGCAACGTAACCGTATCTCGCGGGGGATTGTCTATCTTGAAGTTGATCAATTCAAAAGTGTGCGCTCTTCCCTCGCTGTGCAGATTTTCGTCAAAACTCTCAAGCACATTTGGAGGGGGAGTATTTCTGAAAATCTAAAACTCTCGAAGTGTTCAAACATGTTTTTTCATTTACAAACACTTTGGGAGATTTTCAAGAAAATGGTTTTATGGCAACATAGGTTAGTAATGGAGTTATAAGGTGACTAAGGTTAGGAATAACCGTCCTATGATCCGCCAGGGCCGGAGGGATCTACCCAAGGATACCACCAATAGTTAGAATTAGAAGTCCTTAGGTTTGATCATAAAAAGGAGAAAATGAGAATCGGAGAAAGAAGGAGTTGAAGAATTAAAAAGAAAAGCAAAGAAAAGGGTGAAAAGAAATAGCCCTCCAGATTATTCAACTTAGGGCAGACACCGGGTTCAATTCATATGCTACAGGTTGTCACCAGATGACACCGGTCTTGAAGATTAAAAGTTGTCATGGACCCAGTGACGCATGCACTAAACCTTCTTAGCCACTCAAGTTTCTCCCAAAAGAAGCTTGTTTCATTCTCACAGGGAACCCTACGTAAAATATCGGCCTTCTCTTAGAGATCGCTGATATTGAAGAAGGAGACCCTCTCCCTAGTCTCCGCTCAGGAAAACCAAAGCGCACTATTGAGTCTAGAGCCACGAGATTCATCAAAAGATCTCTTAGGTACACTTGACTTCGTTCAACAATAAGAACGCAAATGATTCTTTATCGTGTCCTTCACAGATCTTAGCAATCTGTCGAGAACATTTATGAGAGGCTCACAATTGTGATCCTCAGTGATTGAATGGAAACTCCTGCCAGGGTCAACATCAAACAGCCTTGACAGCAGGTCACTTCGGTAACTCCCCGTGGGTTACGCTTAGTGTGTCTCAAACGGTCTACAGTCGTGAGGTGATGCTTAGGTGTACCTCAACGACTCATCTGAACTGTAGATGTACTTCGGTACATCGTGTTATCTCACTTGTGGGACTTCAGTTCAGGAACGGCCTTTGTTAGAATTAGAGTTGTGTTTTCACACTATGCTGTTAACATTCTCGAAGTTCAAACTTGTAAGTGCCGGAATCCGCTTATTACTAACCTTTCTTATGTTTTCTTCTTATGGAAGCTCTGGAGCGTACTGATCGTGCATATTCTTCACATGCTCATACCAACATCATCACTAATGGAAGTTCTCTCAAAAGGAAACAAAAAAGTCAGAATGAATCTTCGTCAAGTCAAAGAATCTACAAAGTTTAAAGACTAAGAGAACTTCATCAGTACTGGAATCCAACATCAAAGAGCGCATGAGCATGTTGAAGAAAGACGTGGAGACACTGGAGCATCGAAGCTGACTTGATACAGACCACAACAACATACTATCACTACCATCACAAAGAACAAAGATCAAAGAACAAAGAAAATGATGACGTCATAGCAGAACTGTTCAAAGGAAACAATTTCTCTACACTGGGGAGATTGTTCTAGTCAAGACACTTCTTCTCACTAGAAAGAAGAATGTCAGAAGACGTCAAAGCTACTATTGCATCAGCACCTACATCGTTTATCACTCTTTCATTCATTACCAACACTTAGGGGGAGATTGTTGGAATCACTCCTAAACATTAATTCAAGTGTTAGTGATTCATATGTAATAGTTAGCTTAATATGGCCATTATGTTTGTTATTAAGCTAAGGCTTATGTAGAAGGCCCATAAGCCTTGGTCCAAGCCCATAAGAAGGGAAGGAGTCTAGAAGTGTTGCCCTAGCTCCTTGCCCTATAAATACCTCTTGTAAACCTTCTATTGAAGGTTGGTTGTTCAATTCACTCTTACACTTTACGCATAACCTTTCACATATTCATCCGATCATTCTCTTCTCTATTTCTTATATTGATGCTTGTGTTACTAATATGGGAACCTAACAATAAGGATTTAAAAGGTATGCTTTTAGGGGGTCATTTAAGCATTATTTCAACACATTTTATATCCGTTACTACTTAAAATCGTTCCTTTTCACTTTTTATGTCTTTTGGAAGCAAAATGCTGGAATGAAGCATATTTTGATGAAAAGGAGCAAAAAAATGAATAAAATGGCAAAGTCAAGATCGAAAACACTCAAGACTGATCAGCAAAAGCTGACAGTGTCTCATCCATAGGGCGACGTCGTCCCTCTATGAAGACTTGATCAAAATGTGCACGCGACGGCTCAGTGGAATTTCTGGTCCCAAAGCCTAACTGCGTCACGCCTATTATATGGAGGGCGTCACTCACAATTTTCACTCTAGACGACCCAGATCTAGAACTCAGACAACGTCACAACTAAAGACCGACGACGTCACAACTCACAAGTGATGCCCTCCCATCGATGACTTGGCAAAAATGAACCCTAATGACGACGACCTAACGACGTCGCTAGCAAAAGGCGATGCCGTCGCGATTGTAAATCTATATATAGAATTCGATTTTTTTTGTATTTTAAGAGGTAGAATTTTGGAGAGCAAACCCTAACTCAGTTGTACTCCGACTTGGACAGTATTCTAGGCTCCCATACCCTATTTTACACATCAAGATAAGTTTGTTATTCCAATTTATCATCATATCTACCCCATGTTCAATTGTTTGTGTGTATGCTTGCTTGTCTAACATGTCTAGCTAAATTACTTGTGTGGTTGCTTATATCTATGAAACCTAGTTATTGATTGTTGTTAGGTTGTTTCTTGTCTTAATTGATATAGGCTTAGGAGTGCAACTAGGCTTTCGTTGTATTTAATGCATGAGTATGCTTGAAGACACTAGGGTGCTCGGAAGAAATAGCCTTGGTTTGCCGATCCCGTGAATCCTATAAGAGAGATAACCTCATAGAACTAGGGAATATGCACACCCTATGACTAATAGGAATACAACACGTTAAGATAAAGGGCGTGACAATTCAACCCACTAATAAAAGATAACTAGGGAGTAATAGTATCTAAGTGAACACATCTTTAATCACTATACGAGCACACTTCAATTAAAATAGCTATCCGTTGTAATTAGTTAAATTAGATAATTAGTAGAAGTAGAGAAACCGGTAGAAGTACCACCCCCCAATCAATTGCCCCGAGATTTTATCCATGCTTTCTAAAAAACATAAAAAAGATAAAAAAAAGAATCATCTTTAACCCCAACTTCTCATCATAAATTTATTTATAGCATTCCTATTCGCCTAGAGAACGATATCAATCCCCGAGGCTTACCCCATACTATACTACAACGATTAGGTTCACTACCTAGAGGGTTGAAAAGCATGCTCGTAGAAAAGGAGCTTGTAGAAAAGGAGGTTTTCTCGACCCCGAACCCACGGATCAAGTTTTTGGCACCGCTGCCGGGGAATAGAATAGCTAGTTAGACTTCTATCTCGTTTAGGTTCACTTGCTTGATTCCTATCAAGTAAGATTTTTTCTCATTTTGATTAGCTTCCTTATAGTCTATCCCCCTTCTTTGTGTTTTTGTTCGTAACCTTGTCACTTATCACTATGGGTGACAATCCACCACCACATAAACCACTTCCATTCAACCATCCACCACAAAACCCACCACTTGATCGGACCTATGCCAACCAACTTCGCACTCGTATCTTTAGTGAAATTGGAGAACTTAAGAAATTGAATAGGATAATTGAAAGCGCACTTGAGAAAGACCTTGAAGAAATGACTAGTACTATAGATAGCAATTCAACCATGAGTGATGATTCGGATGATGAACTTGGGGAAGGAGATTATAAAGTATTAGAAATTATGGAGGGTAGTGAGGAAGAGGAACTTGTTAGGATTTAGAAAATCCATGTTGAAGAGTCGGTCACCCCAACTCTAGTCTAGCATATGTTAGCTCGTAGACATTACGTTAATTACTAGTTCTTTAGTTTAGAGCAACACCGTAGAGGACGGACGGGTCTTTACCCACTGTATGCCTGATCCACAGTCCGAAGGAGGATTTTTAGTATGTAACTATAAATACCCTCTACCTTCCAAGGTAGAGGGTTGGACCTTTCATTTTCTTAATCTAACCTTCTCTTTGTTTTTCTCTCACTTTCTCTCTCTAGAAAGGATCCCATCACCTACTTTCCCTCTCTAAACATCTTGCATATTCGAACCATATAGTTGATTGTTTGTGTGTTACAATAACCAATATCTTAAAATTGGTATCAAGAGCCATGGTTAGATCATAAAGATTGGTTATTTGTGTGTTTTGTTGGTTTGAATTCTATAAACTAAAAGTACACAAAGTTTGAATTTTTTATGGTTAAATGTGTTAAAAGTTTGTACATTTTTGTTTAGGATCATCATATTAGTCTAGTTTTTGGTTTGGAAGGCTAGATTCATCTTGGTTGTGGTATTTTTGATTGGAAAAGTTTGGTTTTTGAAGTATTTCTTGGAAGCGGTTTGAGTCACGGATCCTTATTCTTGACTGCGGTTTGATAGTGTTTAAGAGCGGCTTGAATTAAGCGGTTTGACTTAAGCGGTTTGACATAAGCGGTTTGACTTAAGCGGTTTGACTTAAGCGGTTTGACTTAAGCGGTTTGACTTAAGCAGTTTGTCATTACAGCGGTTTGCCATTGAAGCGGTTTGTTATTTCTGCGAGTTGTCAGTGCGACTTGTCATTAAGCGATTTGACTCACTGAAGCGGTTTGTCATTGAAGCGGTTTGATAAAAGCGGTTTGTCATTAAGCGATTTGACTTACTGCGGTTTGTTCATTGTTCGATTTGTCAAGAGTTGCGTTTTGAGTATTGCGGTGTGTCCAGGTTGCGTTTTTGACTCTGTGGTTTGACCAGAAGTTGACTTTTTACATCAAAACTTCAAACGGCTATAACTTTTGAATCATAACTATGTTTTCAGCGAAATACCTGTCAAAACGACCGGAACAGCCTGAATATTATAGGGTTTCATGACAAAGTCATGAAACGAATTTTTCGAGGATCAAATCTCCTCCGAAAGGAAGTTATTGAGGTTTTAAGTTTTTAGACCTAAATTTCACCGTAAAAACATGCATCAACCAATCCAAATCTCAACCAAACAACATCTCAGCTAATCCTACAAACAATCATAAGTCATAACACACAATCGTTTATCATTGTGTCGATCCATCAGTCATCTAAACACGTTCTATTGGTCATTGCATAAAGGTTTCTTCTTGATTTTGTAAAATCCCGAGAAAGATTCTATTTCTCGATTTAAATCACACACTTGTAAAATCCCGTGCACAAACAACATCATGTCTTACACTCCTGATTTAGTGATTTCGGAAGTACTTAAACTGTATGATGCTGTAGACAACCATGAGAATGTTAGCTATACTGAACAGTTAAAGATGATGGAATCAATCAATGAGGATGTGAGATCTCCATGTTCAGATTCTGAAGAGAGGAATGCACCAGTCAAGGTTATAGAATGCATGTGCAAAGGATAAAGAAAGTTGCATTGAACCTTATCGACAGCTTCATTCACACCTTACGTTACTTCTACCTAAGAGAATGGAACGAACATTTATTGCACTTTTCCAATGGAACGAACATTTATTGCACTTTTCCGTCAAGAATTATCAACGTTTACGGGCACATTACTTTTAAACTTAGAACAATTGGAACAACAACTTGACAGAGAAAAGGTTCAAGAAGCTTGTTCTAGAGCAGCACTTCAGGTGATCAACAGACAATTTCAGTCATTCGTCAATAAGGAATACACTTCAGATTATGACTATGATATGACTGAAATGTCATTCAAAAATCACACTGGAATGGAAGTTAACATGTTTATAGAGACATTTATCCAACTCATGGATAATGTGGAGAAGTATATTGAGGAAGTTACACAGAAAGATGAAAAAGTGGATGAGTGTCGAGTGCAATTGAGAGATAGTTGTGATGAGTCGGGTAATGTATCAGTTGAAAGATCGGGTGTTGCTGAATGCAGAATATCAGAGACAGCAAAGAATGATGTAACCAGCTGCTCAGTAACTCCTGTCACACAAGAAGTGGATGCGGTAATCAGAAAGGTGAATGAATGTCGGGTACAATCAAGAGATTGTAGTGTTGAGACCGGTAAAATATCAGATGATGGATCAGTTGACACAGAATATAGAGGTTCAGAGACGGATAAGCTTGACACAGCCAGTAGTTCGGTGACTCTTGTTATACATGATGTGGATGCAGATATCACACCGATAAATGTACAGGTGTCATGTGATGAGGTACCCATAACTGTCCAAAATGATGCATTTGAAAATACTCTTGTGCAAACTGATCACATCACATAACATGTTCTTGATAAATGTTCTGTAACTGAAGGTGAGTCTGAGATAAAGTGTTTCAAAACTAATGATATGGTTGATAAGATACCTTTTGATGAACTTTCAAATAAATTCTCAGAACTTGAAAGACATTGCATTTCACTTGAAATTGCAATCCAAAGAAAAGAAAAAAGTTTTCAAACTGTGAAACCTTGCAAAAATCCAGAATTCCCTGAATTTCGTGAATTTTTTGAAATAAACGATTTAAAATCTCAGCTTCAGGACAAAAACTCGACAATCTGCCATTTGAAGAAACATATTTTTGATATGCATGCAGAAAGTAATTTGGTTACAAGTAATTCTAATGTTAATGCTATTAATGATATTCAAATGAAAAATGATGAATTAGCAATGTGTGTAGCCAATTTACTAAAGGAAAATGTGACTTTGAGAAAGCATCACATAAAACTAAGTGACTTGGTCAAAGAAGCTAGAACTAAGTCATTGGAACAAACAAACTCTTTGATAGCAAAAATTAATGAACTCAAAGCTCAACTTCAGGAAAAGGGTTTCACTATAGTTGCATTAAATAATGAGCTCAAAAAAGAAATGGGGAATAGTGTGAACACTAAGTTTGCAAAACCATCAATCTTGGGGATACCAGATTTACATCCCAATAGAAACCGATCAGTTGTTAGACAACCGACTGCGTTAGATCTGAAAGACCAATATTTACAAAAACGCGGTTTGCCTCCCAAGTTGATGCGGAAAAAGTTGTCAAAACCAGTCACTCCACATTATTTCCATAAGAAAAAAACTTCGGGGAACTATGATCTAGAAGCAGCTAGAAAAATGGCACAGATTAAAAAAGACGGAGTTTTAGGTGCAAAACCTTGGGTGATGAATTCTACAAGATTTCAGGGCACTGCTATTAGTAGTAAACCATTACCTAGGAACTCTCAAAAAAAGTCTAGGGATTGAATTGCATCTAAGAATAGTTGGGTTTCGATTAAAGCAATTCCCATATCAAATCACTCTAAGAACTCTAGATCTTCTTCTGAATCCAAACAAGCTATTTGCTCGAATTGTCTTAAATGTATCTTTAATGCAAATCATGATAATTGCTTTACAAAATCCCTGAAGAAAGTAAAAGATCGTGCAAAGGTTCAACCTGTTGAGTCTAGGATTTACACTAAGTCATCTACAGTGCATATGAAGCAAAACAAACCAAAAACTTTACCTAGATAGATACCAACTACTAAATCTTTGGAAACTAGGAATAACTATAAGTCTTCCACTATGCATAAGAAGCTTAAAAATCCTAGACCTTGCCATAAGGGATACCATCTGGTAGAATATTTAAGAATACTGGACTTAAGTGGATTCCTACAAGAAAGCTGTTTACCAATGGCAAAACCATGGTTGACCGTGAAACCCCCAAGGGTTTGGATACTGATGTCACTAACCAAAATATATGCAATCAATTATGTAATGTTAGTGCAGGTAGTCCTTACTCAGTTGCAGGTACATCGATCATTCACTACATGGGAAGACTCAAAGCCTGGATGAATAAAGGATGAATATCTACTGATTCAGGAGATCAGGCTAGTCAAAGCTGATGTCAATGCATGATGACGTCTGTTCATATCAGTTCAGGCCTCGTACTTCATCATTATGGCGTCTGCAGATAACACTTTAGGCCCCATTCTGTTAGGTCACCATGTTTGTAACACAAGCATCAATATGAGAAATATAGAAGAAGGAAGGATCTGTTGAACAAGTTAACACACACACGAATGAATATAGAAAGTTTATGTATAATTGAAATGTGATAAAATGAACAACCAACCTTCAAGTGAAGGTTTACAAGACTATTTATAGGGAAGGAACTAGGGCAACACACTAGTTCTCTTCCTTTCCTTATTGGGCTTGGGCCAAGGCTTATGAGCTTTCTACATAAGCCTTGCCTTAAGTACTAACATAAAAGCCTTAATTAAGCTAACTATTACATATTAATTACTAACACTTGTAATCTAGTTTAGGAGTGATTCCAAAAATCTCCCCCTAAGTGTTGGTGATTAATAATTAAAGTGATCTTAAAACGTTGTAGGTGCTGATGTAATAGTAGCTTCGACGTCTTCTGACATTCTTCTTTGGTGTGAGAAGAATTGTCTTGATTCCAACAATCTCCCCAGTGTAGGGATCTTGTTTACTTTGAAGTTTTTTCAGCTTTGACGTCTTCATTTTCTTTGTTCTTTGTTCTTTGTGGTGGTAGTGATAGTATGTTGTTGTCAGCTACAGGTCAGCTTTGTTGCTCCAGCATCTCCACGTCTTTCTCCAACATGCTCACACACTCATATGACAGTGAATTCCAGATGTGAAGTAGTTCTCGAGTCTTTGTGACTTTGTAGATTCTTTGATTTGATGAAAAATCATTGTGACTTTGTGTTGCCTTTTGTGAGAACTTCAATTAATGTTGTTGTTGGTATGAGCATGTGAAGAATCCCCACGATCTTTTCCTCTTGCAAGCATCCATAAGAAGAAAACATAAAACATGGGTTAGAAATAATCCAGCGCTTACAAGTTTGAACTTCGAGTGTGTTAACAACATAGTGTGAAAACACGTCTCTAATTCTCACGAAGGCTGTTCTTGAACTGGATTCCCACAAGTGAGATAACACGATGTACCAAAGTACACCTACAGTTCAGGTGAGTTGCTGAGGTACACCGAAACATCACCCCACGACTGTAAACCGTTTGAGACACACTAAGCGTAACCCACAAGGAGTTACCGAAGTGACATGCTGTCAGGGCTGTTTGATGTTGACCCTGGCAGGAGTTTCCATTCAATCACTAAGGATCACAGTTGTGAACCCCTCATAAATGTTCTCGACAGATAGCTAAGATCTATGAAGGACTCGATAATGAATCACTTGTGTTCTTATTGTTGAATGACAAGCGATGAATTGTCAAGTGTACCTAAGAGATCTTTTGATGAATCTCGTGGCTCTAGACTCAATTGTGCGCTTTGGTTTTCCTGAGCGAAGACTAGGGAGAGGGTCTCCTTTCTTCAATACCAGCAATCTCTAAGAGAAAGCCGATAGTTTAAGTAGGGTTCCCTGTGAGAATGAAACAAGCTTCTGTTGAGAGAAACTTGAGTGGCTAAGAAGGTTTAGTGCATGCGTCACTGGGTCCATGACGACTTTGATCTTCAATACCGGTGTCATCAAGTGACATCCAGTAGCATATGAATTAAACCCGGTGTCTGCCCTACGTTGAATAATCTGGAGGGCTATTTCTTTTCACCCTTTTCTTTACTTTTTCTTTTTAATTCTTCAACTCCTTCTTTCTCCGATTCTCATTTTCTCCTTTTTATAATGATACCTAAGGACTTCTAAATTCTAACTATTGGTGGTGTCCTTGGGTAGATCCCGCCGGCTCTGGCGGATCATAGGACGGTTATTCCTAACCTTAGTCACCTTATAACTCCATGACTAACCTATGTTACCGTAAACCATTTTCATGAAAATATCTTAAAGTGGTTATGAATAAAAGCATTTTGTACCACTAAAAGAGTTTTATGTTTTGCAGAAATACTCCCCCTCCACACGTGCTTAAGTATTTTGACAGAAATCTGCGCGGTGAGAGAAGAGCGCGCACTTTTGAATTGATCAACTCAAGATAGACAATTCCCTGCGAGACGCGGTTACATCACTGACTAGGTCAGCTTGAAATTGTAAACACTCCTTGATGAGGAGGTTTGACCCGTCAAGGTTCATGTCTACCAATAGTTTCTCGAATGGTACATTCTACTCAGACAAGTCCTTTGCGAGACACGTTTACATCACTAGCAAACTAGCTTGAAATTATTACCCGTCCCGGACAAGTCTTTTCGAGTTACTAACATTTAAGATCTCTTCAATTCATTGGTTAAGTCTTTAGCACGACGATTCAATAGCAATTCTCAACATATTTCTTAACACATAATTTTTCTCCCCCTCAAAAATGGCATATAAATGTTATTTTTGACAAAATTTTGTTATCGAATATGTCCATTTCGAGTTTTGTGGGAAGAATTCCACGAAGAACAATTTGTGTACAAAGTTTTAGCAAATACTCCCCCTCAACAAGTAATAAGTACTTTTGAGGTTTTGAAAACATAAGGGGAAGTACTTGTTCTTTTGAGCAAAACTTTGAAAGTGAAAGTTATGATTAGTTTTACTCAAACGTAAGAGGCTTTCAGTCCTTTTATAAGGATTGTGGCACTGAAGCGTACCACAGGGTCCTTTCAATACAAGTACGGGTTGTACACTGTTATTTGTGCACAAGCCATAGTCAAATATAAATCACACATCCAAATAATAATAAGAGAAACAAATCAAGGGGTACCAGGAGTATCAGGTATTCCAGCAATATCTCCAGGAATGCGTTCTGGATGTTGGTAGCCTGTGAGAGATATGCTTGGACTACCACCTACGAAACTCTCCAACGTTCTTATCTGATCCCGTCTGAACAACCTTTCATCAATCCGTGTGATGATCTTCTTCACATCCCTCCTATCCCTCGAATTCCATCTCTTCGGTGACCCTATTCCGTCATGGATCTCCTTTAACCTGTATGCTAACTCGTCCCAAACCTTCTTTAATGTGTGATCCCCAAACTTATGAAGCTCTTTGCACGCCATGAAGCAATTGTGGTGTAGTTCACTATGGTAGAATACCCCAAATGGTTTCCTGATAAGGGGGTACTGAGAAAGTTGGTTTATGTCGGGAAGGTCTAGCTGTGGTTTTGTGAGATTAACACGCTTCTGGTATGATTCCATGGGAAGTTGAATATATTCTACACGTTCTTGGGTCACGATGCTTCTTATGAATATTAGCAATGACTTGATGTACTCGCGTTGGATATTTGTAGAGAATTGTCGCATTCAACCTTGTACCTTGGCAAGATACATGTCTTCAATGTCATTGAGTGAAAATCTCGGGAAATATGCTTCTGTAAAGTCATATTCCTGTTCGTCTTGTCGTTTGACCACAATTTTATTTAGGAATGTGTAGTCCCACTTCGACGACAGGGTAACATGCATAATTGCAATGATCCGTTTGTCACTGAACACTTCCTTTTTCGACTTTAGAACCTGGCAGCTTTTGTAGTAGATTCGTCTTCGTTCAGGCCAATGATGAATCCCATACAGTGCATCGAGGTCATACTTTTCCACTTTGTCAACAAACATGTGTGTAGCTTCTTCCTCGATGGCTATATTATTAGAGTAGATTGCTGCCGGAAAGGGAGGGAGAGTGATGTAGCGTATTTCTTGGTGACATCGCTACCATGTAGAAGGAATTCTAAGTCGTTGTTGAAGAAATAGTGATAGGGAATCTTAGGTTGATCCGGTCGGCCAATGGTAGGTAGAGGTTTGGTCCAGTCTGTGTAGTATGGAGCCTTGTCTGGTCTGGTGAAGTCGATATTTGCTTCAGGGTTGAGCTAATCGATGTTGTTGGACATGGCTCGTGCTATGTTGTCGAGATGATATTCGACTTCAATGGCACTGTTTGAGCTGTCCTTAAGTAGTTGAAAAGCTTCGTTCTTGATTCGCCTCAACTCTGATTTTGTCATCTTCTTCACCTTGAACTTTTCTTGTATAAGCTTCACATGCTCCATTGTACGACCATCTACCAGTTCTTGTCCTTTCGGTAAGTGAGGTGTAGCATCAACAAGTTTAGAGAACCAGTCATACTCTTCAGTGTCATCTTCATCTAGCCATGACACTACTTCGATCTTTTTCTTCTTCTTAGGCTTTCGTGATGATGCTGGTTTCTTTGTTGATGTAGAAGAAGTAGGTTGTTTTTAGGGCTCAGGAATTTCTTCATCATCACCACCAGTGTATTCAAAGTGATCACTGGTTTTCTCTGTTTGTGGTGGTGACTCAGAGTCCTGAGGTTTGTCTTTTGCAGGAGAACGTGGTGAAGATTTTCTAGCAGTGGAGGTCCTTTGGTGTGGTGGAGGAATAAAGGATGAATCATCATTTTTCTTCTTTCATTTCGGCTCAGAATCTTTATCCGCGTCATCACCGACTCTTGGACGTTTAGCTCTTTCAGCTGCCGCATTGCAGGAAGTTTTAAGTTGATATTCCAGCAATGCCTCAAATAGTTTAGCTTCGTCAGAAGTAAACTGTTAGTGCAAATATTACGATATTTAATCTATACATTCTCATTTTTTTTGTTGATGACAAACATGTAACTTGTAATACATAACGTAAAATGTATAAGTTACTTGTAATTATATTTTGTCTCAACATACTCTCAACACCTCTCGACGACTCAAGTCCTTGTATGCTACAACACAGGTTCATACATGTTTATTATGTTGCGTTATGATCAAACCCCTAACAAACCATTAAACATGTTTAGTTAAATAGTTTATAAAACACTTAACATAATTAAATGTGTTGGGTAAAACGATTACCCATGACCCAAGACCCATACCCAATGTCTAGATACATTGTACCTTGGTGGGTACTCAAAACCATGACCCATAGCCCATGGTTTCAACCCATAAACTATAGGTAAAGAGGAGCGTGCACGGATCCCTCAAATGACCCACGGATCCCTTGGAATTACAAGAGCCAGATCCCTCCAGGAGGGATCCTTGGGGCAGAACTTGGTTTTGGTCTTTTTGCCTATAAATAACAAACCACTTCTTACCATTTCTTTACACCTTCACACGTAGTTTCTCTCCTCCATTTCTAGGATATTTAGATCATTAGGAAACATGTAAACCACCCTCATCTCATTTGATCATAATGCTTCTAACTCTCATTTGTTGTAAGCATACTCCTGAAGTGATCCTCCAAAGCAAGCTTAGAGATC
>OU343219.1:7789303-7880525 GCA_910596185.1 Chrysanthemum makinoi
TTTGTACATACATCTCTTTTTCTTATTTTTTTTCCTTTTATAAGCCTTTTTCTAGCTTGTTTCAAGCTTATGATCCAACTGTAAGCTCAATGCTTAACTGAAGTGGTCATAAGCTGTGAAACAGCTTATTCCCCATGTTTATAAGTTTCATTTTCTATAAACCTGTTAATATTACATGTATAAACCTTTATCTTCCTTTTGTTTCAACTGTGTGGCTTATTAGAAGCTCATTCAAACTTTAAAGTCCAACAGTTAAGCAAATGCTTAACTGTTTTAAGCTAATAAGCTCCACACTGCTTATTTCTATGTTTGCACAGTTTCACCTTCATATTATATGTATAATATTAGTATGTAGTTAATTCAGAAAAGAGAAAAACCAAAAAGAATCACTTTTCAAGCTTAAGTAATAGCTTCCATTTGGAGCTTTTGCTCATTAGCTTATTTTTGCACATAAGCTACCATTTTTATACTTTTCTTAGATTCCTAGATTTATTTTAGAATTTTGTAAAAAGTTTCAGATTTTTCTTCTTTCATTTATTATTTTTAATAAATAATAATAGTTTTTAGTAATTAATAATAGTAAATAATTAATAATAAATATATAAAAAGCATAAAAAATATCTTTTCTGTTTTAAAATTAGTTTTATCATATTTTAGATTTTTCAAAGTTTAAATTTTATTTTTCCAAGTTTATTTTATATTTTCTAGTATTTAAGTGTATTTTAAATAGTTAATAATTAGTAATAATTAAATATAAAGTGTAAAAAATACATTTTAATTTTAAGATTAGTTTTATAGTATTTTAGATTTTTCAGAATCATAAGTTTATTTTTCTAGCTTTATTTCCTATTTTCTTGTATTTTAGGTAATTATTAAATAGTTAAAATAGTTTTTAATTAATAATAAATAAATAAATAGTTGTAAAATAATTTCTTTTTTCTAATAATTTTCTTTTATTATTAAGATTGTAAAAATGTCATTTCTATATTTGTAGGCCTTTTATTTCTTTAAACTCACTTTTTATTTTGTACGCTACGTAATTTTATTTAAACGTACGTTTTTAGGTTTTTAACGTTCATCACTTTAAAAATAGTGATAGCGTTTATTTAATATATTTTAACTTTTAATCAATCTTTTAATTTTCATTTAAGTCGCTAAGAAAATCCCTACTATAGTTATAATCGTTTTGTTTTTATATCGCCATTATAATTTATGTAAACGACGCTTATATATCTTTTACGCTTTAGGTTTCATTGTATGCTTTTATAAACGTAGCTCGCGGATGAGAGCTATTACTATTCATATTCCTAGTGTTAGTCAATCAGATTCCTGTTTTCCTATACTAATATTATTTTTCAAAAATCCACAAGTCACTATACCGAATATCACGAAGGACATAAACGATCCAAGGATATTTTAATCCTTGGTAAACTGACATTCTCTCCCGGGCTGTCGCCCTTATTTCATCTGTTACGGTTGACCGTTCACAAGCGGTTGATAAATGTGACGGAGAAATAAAAGAAGGTAGTTCGGGAGGAATCAGACATGATCACCTTTGATGAGCTGTACAACAGACTCAGAACTCTTGAACCTGATGTAAGAAATCCCTACCGTACATCTTCTTCTGGCCATGCAGCTTTTGTTGGGACATCTCACTCCAACATGATGGCACCCTCCTAGTTCCAACTATTTTCCATCATCTCCTAGTTCCAACTACTTTCCATCATCCTGCTCTCCCACTCCACCACATAACACTCGTCCCACGCCACCATCTTCTCAATCTAAGACTAGTAGTGTGATGGAGGATGTTCTTCATTCATTGTTTGACTATGATACTCATCAGTATCTTGCATATGAAGACTTTGATCAGTTGGACCCACTTGAAATGGAGGAGATGAAACTGAAAATGCAGGTGGCATTTCTGTCAGTGGACATCAAAAGGTTTGAAGAGAAGTCTGGAAGGAAGTTTGCTTTCAGGGAAAGGAACCAGCTCGCTTTGATAGGAGAAAAGTCAAGTGTTTCACTTGCCATCAGATGGGGCATTTCTCAAGGGAATGCAAAGACAGGAAAAGTGGAGATGGAGCAAACTACCTTTCCTATCAGCAGAAACGCAGGAAGTGGAGCTTCAGCAGCTCTTCTCACCATGGATGAACAAGTCAACTGGACTGCACATGAACCTGTGAGAAAGCTCATGATTCCCGATAAGCTTGGATTGTTGGCAAGGTGTACTTCGGATGAAAGGCATGATCAGTTTGCCTTGATGGGACTATCTCAGGTACACAACTGTATATTTGGTTGTAGTCTAAGATATAATGAACTTAAAGAAGAGTATGATGCTATGAAACCTAAGTTTGATGAATGTTATGTTGAAAATGAAGCTCATAAACTAGCATTAAAAACAGTAGAAAGACAAAAGGTATGGTTTCAAAAGAATCAAATAGCTTATGAAGAAAAGATAAAGGTGTTACAGTTTGATCTTGAAGTTGCTAATAATTATTTAAAACTGTCTGAGAAAGGTAAGGATGAAGCTGTGTCTGAAAACCTAGAGCTTAAAGAAAAGGTAGCTGAGGAAATAGCTAGGAATAAACAATGGTTAATTTCAGGTGATAATCTAACTAGAGAACTATATAACAGTCAATCTGTAACCTCTGGCTTAGGATTAGGCTTTCAAAAATATGTAGGAGTAGAAAGGGATGGTCGTAAATCCACACCGCCAGGGTTAGCTAACTTTGTAAAAGAAGGTAATATGCATGCTGTCCCTGGACCTATTAGAGGTGAATTTATGCCCACAGACCTGTCCATCAATGTTGACTTTGATGGATCACATCATCTATATGGCAAAAGTCAAAATACTTGCCGACCCCATACCTCATCTAATGACTTTGTCTCTTGCTCGACTGACAATTCATCGGATAAAGGGTCTACTTCCTATGAAAGCTGTGATTCAAATGAGAAGTCTGACCTTCCCAAGCCTGAGCCTACACCCAAGCCTACACCCCAGTCTACTTACAAGCCTTCTAAGGAAGCTGCTGAGGAATCAACTTCCAAGACAGTTTCTCAAGACTTGTCTTTTAAATCTTTGAATAATCAGTCTGTTAAAAACAATTCCTTGAATGTTTCTAATTTAAGTACTTCTTCATGTAATCAAACATCTCCCTATTTGAATAAATATCTCCAAGAAGAAGTGTTTTGTATGTGGAAGTAAAATTCATTTGATTAAGGATTGTGATTTTTATGAGCAAAAATTGGGTGCATGTGCTACTCACCAGAAACACAAATCTAAATGGACCAATGTTGCTAATATTCCACCTGTCCCACAAGCGCTAGTACTGACTCTCATTGGAGAGGTTCAGTACCAGACCTATGTGCAACCAACTAGCCCATACTTTAAACATGGTTATACTTGACTCATGTACCTGGGATGGGATATGGGAGCACTGTGAAGCTGCGGGTTGTTCTTGGACTAACAAGGACCCATTATCAATGGAGGACCAAGAACAATGGTGGATCCTCTAAATACTCTTGTCCTAAAATCCTCCAAGGCAGGTTCAAGTCAGAATGACTTGAACCTCCATTGTATACTAACTGTATGTATATATATTTTATTGTTGTTTGTAGGATCATCCCCTTAAGCATAAGAATATTGGTATTGTTGATAGTGGTTGTTCCAGAAGTATGTCTGGGAACAGGGATATGATGCACAATTTTGTCCCTATAGAAGGAGGAGGCAATGTGACTTTTAGAGGAAGTGATGGGAGTATCACAGGGAAAGGCACCATAAAGACACCTCATCTGGATTTTGAAAATGTGTACTTTGTTAAGGAACTTCAGCATTTCAACTTGTTCTGTTTCACAAATCTGGACACTAAGAATAAAGTTCTCTTCACGAGAATGAATGTCTGTGGTGTCTAAAGACTTCAAACTCCCAGAAGAAACTTCAATTCTGCTGAAAGTTCCTCGAACTCACAATTTATACACATTCAACCTTAATGAAGTTCAACCAGGTGGTGACCTCACTTGTTTGGTGGCTAAAGCATCTCTTGATGAGTCCACTAAATGGCATAGGAGGATGGCTCATGTGAATTTCAAGACCATCAACAAACTCTCTAAAATGGGTCTTGTTGAAGGTCTTCCCACCAAAGTTTTTACCAATGATCATAATTATGTCGCTTGCAATAAAGGAAAACAACACAGAGCCTCTTACAAAGCTATCAATGCTATGAGCATCATTACTGAACCTCTCGTTGCTTCACATGGATCTGTTTGGTCCAACTCAAGTCAAGCATTTGATCATAAGTACTTCGCTTGGTTATTCTCATGGCTATAGCAGATTTTGTTGGGTTTTTCTTCTCGTAACCAAAGATGAAACATCTCTGCGTCAATCAATTCATCACTCTTGTTGAAAATCACCAATAAAAAAAGGAATTGTGTGATAATGGGACAGAGTTCAAAAATGCCATTCTTATAGAACTCTGTGGGTCAAAAGGCATAAAAAGGGAATATAGTAATCCAAGAACCCCACAACAAAATGGGGTGGCTGAAAGAAAGAATATGACCTTTAATAGAGGTCGCTAGATCCATGCTTGTGACTCTAAACCGCCCACTATGTTCTGGACCTGAAGTCGTTGGTAATTGTCATATGTGGCACAGGTGTCCATTACTAGACCACAACTCAAACCCCATATGAACTTCTCTTTGGGAAGGTTCCCTGCCATTCACTACCTAAAACCTTTGGCTGTCAAGTGACCATTCTCAACACAAGTGATCCATGGGAAAGTTTGATGGTAGGTCATGATGGTTATATTGTGGGCTATTCACCATAAAGGCATGCTATGGTGTACAACTTGCAAGCCAAGAAAATAGAGGAGACGTTGAACTTGAGATTTTTGGAAGATAAGCCTAATGTTCAAGGACAAGGTCATTCATGGTCCTTTGATCTTGACTACTTAACTGACATCTGGTTACCACGTATTATCCGCTAAAATGCAAAATGTCCTGGCTCCCAACTAACAATGTGTCCCCTAGATGATGGCTCAAATGAGTTTGAAGATGATGAGCAACCATACTTGTACCTTCTTTCTCCCCTAACAATATTGGTGTACCACCTCCAAGGATATCACGATTCGAGTGATGAAGATGACTCTCATATGCAGGACCCATAGCTCCTGCACTCAAGAATTTGGTACTAAGCTTGAAGCGAGAACCCCAATGGAGGTTGCTAATGAAGGAGTCGGTGGAAACCATGTTTTCGCGAAGTTGATTTTGTCACACCTACCTTCCCCAAATCACAGGCCGTTCCTTCTCAAGTATCTTCGACTGGTGAACCCTATACCCGCTTTCCAAAACCTTCAGATCTTGGAAATCATCAACCCAAAGCTGGCATCTTCACTCACCCTCAGATGATGTGAATTTGAGCCAACCATCACTAATCTTGACTCATCCATTGAAGTCAACCCCACCACTACTCCACGATCAACATTGCTCATCCTCAATCCAACATCATAGGTGATCTTGCACCCTGTTAGAACTAGAAGGGCTATCACCACCCCGGGCTTGGATACAGATTGCTTTTCTCTCTATGTTCCAACCAAAGAAAGAGACAATCACACAGACCAAGCATTGTCTGCTTGTTTGTTTTCTCTCTCAAGTGGAACCAACTAGTGTTTCTCAAGCTCCAACGATTCAAGTTGGCTCGGCAATGCAAGAAGAAATGCAACAATTCCACAATCGCAGGTTTGGATTTTGGTTCCACCGATGGCAATATGCCATTGGGACCAAATGGGTTTTGAAGAATAAGAGAGATGCTAGGGGTGTTGTGATCAAAACAAAGCAAGGTTGGTAGCTCAAGGTCGCAACAAGAGGAAGGGATTGATTATGATGAAGTGTTTGCACCGTTGTTCGAGTTGAAGCAATTCGCATTTTCTTGGCATATGCTTCATACATGGGTTTCATGGTGTATCAAAATGGATGTCAAGGGTGCTTTTCTGTATGGTGAGATTGAAGAGGAGGTCTATGTCACTCAACCCAAGGGATTTGAAGACCCCGATCACCCAAAACATGTCTACAAGGTGGTTAAAGCTCTTTATGGCTTACATCAGGCACCTAGAGCTTGGTATGCTCTCGGCTTTCATCGTTCTCAAGCATGGCTAGAAGAGGTGCTATTGATAAAACTCGTTCCTCAAGAAGAATTACTCAAACATCATTCCGTGCAAGTGTACGTGATCGACATTATTTTGGTTCCACAAACGAGCTTGGTGCAGGAATTCGAGGAACTTATGGTGAATTTCAAATGAGTGCTATGGAGAGCTTACTTTTCTTTGGGTCTCCGAGTTCCAAGAAAACAGATGGCATCTTTACTCAAGATAAATATGTGAGGGACATTTTGAAGAAGTTTGGTATGGAAGGTGTTAGGACGGCCACAACACCTTATGAAGTCCAAAGGCTAAAGCAAATAATGAACCGATCTACATGTGAATGTTCATCCACATGCGTCCATGATTGGTCTATTGATGTATTTGACAAACTTCAAGACCGATATTACCTTTGTGAGTGTTTGTTCTCGACATCAAGTCACCCACTTGCTTCCCTTCCATTCAATGTTGTCAAGAAGATCTTAAGTACCTCAAAGGCCAACCTCTTTAGGCCTTTGGTACCAAAAGAATCTTCAAGTTGGAAGCATATAGTGACAAAGGATTATGCTGGTGCAACTGGATAGAAGATCCACAACCGGGGGCGCCAATTTCTTGGTAAGAGGTTGACTTTGGCAATGCAAGAAACAAACCATCGTGGCCACCTCAACCACCGGAAGCGAGAAACGTTGCCGCAAATTGCCGTGGACAAGTCCTTGGATTCAACCAATTACGGACTATGGGTACAACTTTATGAACACTACAATTCATATAGATAATCAAAGTACCATCTCGCATAGTCAAAATCCGCTTTTTTCAAATAACAAACACATTGAAATCAGGAACCACTTTATAAGAGATGCTTATGAAAAACATTTGATAAAAGTGGCTAAAATCCATACTGATGATAATGTGGCAGACTTGTTAACTAAAGCGTTTGATGGACCAAGGTTTCAACACCTCGTGGTCAATATTGGAATGTTAAACCCTTGACTGCATAGTTTGAGGGGAGGCATAGGCCTCGTGGGGAGGCATATGCCTGTGGGAGGATTTGTGCAAACTCTGATTATTTTTGTATTAGTTTGTATTCTAACACTAACTACTAATATTTCTAGTTTGTTTGTTTTGTTGTTATGTATGTTTTGTGTCTGCTGCAAATGTCTGTATCGTGATTTTGTCTGCCTTTATCCGATTGTGTGTATATATCCCATGATCAAGATCAAAGTCATCAAGTGTGGTTCATTATAAATGGTCGAGCTGAAAGGGTGTTACTTGTTTCCTTCCTCGATATCAAATACCAAGCATACAATTTGATTCCAATCGAAGTTATAATAATCAAGAAAAGAAATTGAAGTCAAATTGTTCATTCATTCATTCAAGAAAAAATTTTAATGACTTTACGCCTACATAAAGTCAACCTACTACTATGCATCTACAAGATACTTGTCATAATTTAAGCTAAGCATAATCTAGTGTATATCCTTCATTCCGAAATCTAAGTGAATGTTGGATATGCATTTGATGCTTCATTTGTTTTCAGAGGTCTCGCGAACCACCCATTCCACTTAATCGGCTGGTTGGATATGCATGACCAACTCGATGAAGATGCTAAGGACCAAAATGGAGAGGATGGATTGATGCACCGATTGATGATGACGATGACCGCAGGATGACCGAGAGAACTAACGCGTCCGTGTGCTTCATCTACTCAATTCAACCAAAATGCAATCGATCCACCCTCCTTAAGCCCTTCTACTATAATGATGTGTTCATGCACCAAAAGATGCCTAGTGAGACCAAGAACCACCTCTATCTTTGGGAGTGGCGGATTCGCACGAGGTCTTTGTGGAGACCAAGGTGCTGAAGGTTGGGAGTAAGATGTTCCCTCCTTATAGGAGTCATGTAATCATCAGCAGATTCACTTGGATTCACTACAATCATCATCTTCAAGAAGGAAGAAAGGGTGATTTATTTGGTCGTGGATAGGGTTGAGGAAAGTAATGGAACCATGGGTTTGACTCACCACTTGATGATGATGAAGAGGATGATGAAGATGAGGAAGTGAGATCTATGATCTCAGGTTTGGTATTCATGGCAATTTACTAATTGGGTTTATTTTGAATCTAGGGTTTATGGTAATTATTTGGGGATCTTGATGAAGAGATGAGTTACATTGGGATCATTTTATAGACGGGTTCGAGGTTCAATGAGTTTAATGCAAGTGGGTGGCACAGTAATTCTAGAAACTTACCGAAGATATTCTAATCTTTGATGCATTCTGCTGAAGTTATAACTTCAGCAGATTGATCATGTGTTTCTGCCGAAGTGTTATTTTGGGTTGGGACAAAGATGCAATACACGTCAGCAAAGGTCAACCAAACGGTCCATTTTTCTTTGACTATAATTTGGGCAAAACACTTCATCCACCATTACTCGCTTCAGAACAAACCAATTCCCTCTAATTCCACTTTCACAAACACTCACCATTTCAAGAATCATAATCCTAAACACTCATATTCTCCCTATGGCTCTTGAATTTAAACATGATCACAACAAAGTTGCATTTCTGGGAAATGGCAAGGGATATGAATTGTACGAACCAATGGTGGAATTTCTGAAAAGGTCCAAAATTTATTATGCTCTAAATCATTCTCCAAATGAGATATATGAGTCACTGATCACTCAATTTTGGGAAACTGCTGAGAAGAGGAGCGAGACAGAGATTAGGGCTGTGATTGATGAAACAGAGTACATTGTGACCGAGGACCCGATCGGAGGAAGCTTCACCTGGATGATGCTGAAGGAGTATTTCACTCTAATCAGGAAGATGTGCTTAATGGGCTAAGGGCTATGGGGTATCGAGGAACAAGAACAGATATGTGGCTAAAGAAGGAACTCTGCCCAAAATGGAGGTTCCTGGTTCACACACTGCTCCAATGCATGAGCAACAAGACTGGAGGATGGGACCAGTTCTCTACACGATGGGCTATGGTATGTGTGTCTTTCACAAGGAGTAACTTTCAATTTTTCTAAGTATATTTTTGAAAACTTGGTTGAAAATATTCAAAAGACAAAGGGAAAATTTTTAATGTACCCCAGGTTTCTTCAAATGATTTTAGACACCTCTACCCAGGCCCAATCTTTCTATCCCATAGGTACTTTAACTGCTAAATTGTTTGCTACAATGAAAACCCACTTTCAGGGGGAACATCATCCCTTGCTAGCAGCCATGTTGCCCCAAGGTAATGAGGCTGCTGATGAGGAGAATGTGGCTCATAATCCTCCTTCCTCACCTGTTGCTACTGATGGTAATCCATTGGTTCACTTTGATGAGGGCCCATCTTCAACTGTTGAAGCAACTCATGTTGCTCCGCACCAACCACCATGTCCCAGTCCTCCACCCACTCTAGCTACTCATGTTGAGTCGGATCTCAATAAACCACCCACACCAAGTCCTGTGAGGAATCCTCTCGATGAAGATCTTCATCACATTGAGCATGACCAGGTTACTTCTGAAAGGTCCAATGAGGCTCCCCTTACCACGAGCAATCTGCACCGTGGTGGAGCTGAGGACCCCATTACACTCTCATCTGTGTATGCTCTTGTCACAGGTATGCCGCAGAGGTTAATAGTCTGAAAAGGAGCTTGAAGAGACCAAGTCTTCTCTTGGGGGTAAGATTGAAGAACTGCGAAATCAGGTCAAGGTCTTAGAGCACAAACTAAAAAGGGCCTCCAAAAGGAAACTTGTGGTTTCCTCTGATGAAGAACAAGAAGGTCCTCATTTTGAGTCTCTGGACATGTTGGCTCGCTCTCAATGATCCTTTATCATTAGCCGCCACTTCCTCAAAGAAGAAGGAGCCCTCCCTTTACAAAAGAAGGAAGAGATCTTATTTTCATAAGGTTTCTTCAGAAGCTTCAAAGGAACCTGGGGTTGATAAGGATGCATCTGCTGATGTACTTATGGAGGATGTATCTTCGATCGTAATCAATCTGCATCAGTTCAAGAACCAATGACCTTTCCCTCAGCAGATCTGTCTGACATTGCTACTATGACCACTCCAGATGATGATCAGCATCAACATGTTGACCTAGGTACTACTACAGAGGTACCTGTCATTGATTTAACGGAAGAAGAGTGTGCCAAGAAGCCTGATGATAAAGGGAAAAATGTCATCACTGAAGATGAGCTTGGTCCTGACCTGGTGAGTGAGGTGGAAAGACTAGGTCAAGCAAGTAGATTGGCTGAGTTTGAGAAGTCAAAGGAAAGTGTAGCATTGGCTAAACAACTTGAAACAGAGGAATTTTCATCCTTAACCCCTGAGAGAAGAAAAGAACTCGATGAACTGAGGTTCGATGCTGTGAACACCGGGATATTCTAACTCAGTAAGTCATTTCAAGACCTTCTCTAGCTCAAAGTATACTAGGTGGTGATTTCTTCAGTGACAATTATGTGGAGCGAATGATGGCTCAGGGAAGACAAAGGAGGCAAGAAGCAATTGCACAAAAGAGGGCCATCAAGCTCGAAGGCCAAAGACAAACACCCTACTAAAGATGAAATAAGAAGGGTGGTGAAGAACCAATGCTCAATGTACAACTCTGGGTTAACAATGAAACAAGTCAAGGCTTTTCCTGATCATGTCCTGTATCGCAAATATAACCAAATCATGAAGGAAAGATCATCATCCTCGACACCTTCTACCAACTTAAAAGGATTTCAGAGAATGAATGCTCCGAAGCCAAAAGACTCAAGGCCGATGATGCTCCAACCAAGGAATCCTCTCCAGTCATTCTCGCTGAAGCAACTTCTAAAGTTGCTTCCTCTATCAAGGGTCAATCTCACGAACCATCTTCCATTTCTCCCGAAGCACTGAAGCATCAACTCCCTCTCCTCGTGGCACCTGTGTCACACCTGGAAGATTCTGAGTAAAGGAAGCTGATCTCACAGAAACTAAAACAGAGAGGGCAATAAAGATATTCCACAGGATGAATGCACTTCGTGTTCCAACCAAGTCTCCATCTACCGCTTCAAGTCCTACCACAAATGCACAAGATGAAAATGCTCCCTCTAGGGAAATCTATCAGCCTGGGAGGAGGAAGAAGAGAATGGCCAAAAGATCTCCTTTGGATCTTGAAGCTGATGACTCAACTTTCATTATAGAAGGGTCTGCTGCTGATTTTCCTGATGGAAATTCAGATGAGGTGGTAGATTGGAAATTGAAGAATGATGAGATGAATGTCATTCATCGAAGGGACTCCACTTCAATGGAATTCACCTTTCTAAAGGAAATTCTACACTTGGTAGACAGGGCAGACTTACTTTCTCTGTTCACTCGTGTTACCACCTATTACTGCAACAAGGAACCACAAGGTTCTGGGATGTTCTTACCAGGAGATCTTCAAGTTCTGTTAAACTCCCACATTCCCAATAGCAAAGCATCTTCCATTTGGGAAAACTCACATCGGTGGAAGCTTACATCCTGGAGATTCTATCCTCTCCCTCGTGTGCATGTGCTTGAGACTAAGGGTGGAATCACTGTATGCATGTTGTCTGAAAGAAAGTATCCTTTGCCTAAAAGACTTATGGAAAAGATGCTGAGTCAGAAGTTGGAAATTCATCCAGATCCTGTGGGAAATGAAAGACAGTCTGCTTTAACACTGGTGGGATTGATCAAAACTCAACTCCAACAACTGCAATAGGCCTATTCTTCATCCATATCAGGACACTTGGTACTCTCTGCACTACTTTGTTTTGTTCATTTAGTTTGCTTTATTTATGTTATCTGTCTATTTTGTCTAAATTTTTTTAAGTAAAAGACTTTCATAAAAAGAAAACTCACAAAAACATCATTTTAAAAATAGTGATAGCGTTTATTTAATAAAAATTAAGTTTTAATTTTCCTTTTCAACTTATTATTAATCTTTTTCAGTTTTATAAATTATTATTAGTTAAAAAAAAAAAAAAAAAAAAAAAACTTTTATGCAGGTTTGTTTGTTGTCCAATTCAGATGGTCTTTAACTCACCGGATGTACCTTGTGTATGTCAAAGAGTTGACTAGTCCAAAGGGTACAGCTTTGGTAAAGACACAACAAATCTGTTGATAGCTGTAATGGTTTGCTCAAAATCATAGGGTATGCAACCACCCATGCTTCACTGCTGAGGGTTGTATGGTCATCAATTCACCATGGTCTATTCCTTTTTGGAATCCAAGAATTGGCTAGCCCACATGTATATGGCATATGGTAAAGGCAACTGACTCCATATTTGGTGCTCAATTCACCAATACTAAGAATTGACTAGTCCTGAGCAAACGGCTACAGGTAAAGACAAGACAAATCCGTTTATATGGTTGCTGGTTTGCCAATAAATCGGATGGTTATCAATGTACCATAGTTTTCGAACTCAAACATGTGGCTACTCCAGTAGTAATGGCTATTGGTAAAGAGACATCAAACCCATTAATTTCAATGATTCACCTCTCACAGGAGTTAACACACCTGGAAGTGATGAGAATAGTATGAAACTTATATGTTTTGATGTACATGATGTCATATGTTGCTGCAAAGATCAGGCGTATCACAGTTCAGTCATCATAGAGATGTTCCTCTTTTTAATCTTTGTTGTCGATGTTCAAACACAATCCTCAACAATTTTACAGAGACTATCACGGAAACTGGATCTTAACCTTGTCAAATTCCAGTTTAGGGGAGGATTGTTGGGAATTAAGGTAAACTGATTCTACCAAGAGATTCTGCGAAGAAGAATGGATTCTGCTGAGTTATACCAGCAGACGTGCTAAAGCAGATATTGAGGTAAACTACTGATTCTGCCAAAGACTCTGCCGAAGAAGAATGGACTCTGCGAAGTTATACTCAGTAGAGTGCTAAAGCAGATATTGTGTTGTCTTGAAAGTGCGTACCACGTAGGAGAGATAAGCTCAGTATAGAGTAAAAGTCAACGCCGTATTAAAGATAGGTTGGCGCCGTATTATGTAGAGCTTAATCAGAATAAACAATATGATGAACAAAACAAAATGATTAGTTGCATGCTTGTCTAGATGCATGCTTGGTCTATGTTAGTATTAGGAGCGTACATTGTAAACGCTCATTTCAGGGTTTCTTGCCTATATAAGGAACCATTGTAGTTTGTAATAGATAAGGCTTTTCTTAAGTCTTTCAAGTCTTGAAAACATATCTGAAACATAGAGTTTCTATAATCAAAAGATCCATAGAGGATCAAAGAGTTCTTAGTTATTATAACTTGTGTTTACTTTCCGCTACAAAATACGAGTTGTAGAGATCTTCTATTAGTTTGCTTGTGATTACATAGGCAACACTAACGATCTCCGAGTGCTTAAAGATCTATCAAGGTCTTTGTTTTCAACACTTTGTACTTGTGCAATTTGACCAACTGATCACCTATCATTTGGATGAACTTAAGAATTGGGGGGTGTAGTGTCTAAGTTCCTAACGGCTGGGCACTCAGTATTATGAATCTAGCATGTAGCGGTACTTAATGACTTGGCTTAGGTGACCAGGAACAACAGGACTTATGACGGTGCGCCTGATTTTTCCTGTGGTGGCATCTTTGCTGATAGGTTTAGGCGAATTGACCAAATGATGTCCTCTCGAATTTGACCCCACCTGAAGTAATTGGAAGTAAGTGGACGTAGACATAACTAGCTAGGAGGATTAACTAGGTTAGCACCACTCTCCTCTATTGATTTCCCTTTACCATTTATCTGCTTTTCTTTACTTTATTCTGCATTGGTAGTTTAATTAATTAAATCCCTATCGAAACTATTATTCTGTGACAATTAGACTTAGTAATAATGCAACATACATAGCTCTTGGGACGACCTCGACTTTACCGTTTACTACACTACACACGACCGGGTACACTGCCCGTTAGTGCACTAGGGTAGACCATAGGTATAGCGAGACACTATAAATATTAAGACCTGGTCAGTAAAACCTGCATCAGATGCGGAGGCTAGAAAGCTATATTGGAGGAAGAATTGGCTTTCCGATTACGACGTTTCAACGTCCCGAGTAATCGGTTAGTGTTGTGTATAACTTTGGATTGATTGAATATTCTTGACATGTATTTTGTGAATTTGATTATATATATATGGTTTAAGCACATATAACAGTGTACAACCCGTTCTTGTAAAGAAAGGACCCTGTGGTACGCTTCAGTGCCAATCCTCATATAAGGAGCAAAAGCTTCTTACTTTTGAGTAGAATTAATCAAATTTTTTATGTTTTTCATAGTTCTGCTCAAAAGAACAGGTATTCCTTCTCGTTATTTCTTAAACCTCAAAAGTTAACATCACTTATTGAGGGGGAGTATTTGCAAACAACTTTGTTCAAACAAAAAGTTCTTGTGGCATTCTTCCTGTAAAACTCATAATGGACATATTTTCAATCAACATTTCTTCAAAAACACCATTAATATGTCATTTTTTAGGGGGAGAAAAATATAAGTGATCAAAAATATGCTGTTAAGTTTATGGAATCTCAGAAGTGCTCAAACTCATAATTAACCCATGAATTGACGAGCTTTGAAATGCCACTAATCGAAAAGACTTGTCTCTCAAGACTTGTCTTAGTAGAACATACCAATTCGAGAAACTCTTGATAGACATGAACTTTGATGGGTTTAACATCCTTTTCAAGGAGTGTTTACATCTTCAAGGTAGTTATTAGAGCTAGTTGTCACCAAAAAGCTTACAATGGAACTCTTTAACTCTACAACATAATCGTATCTCGCGGGGAATTGTCTATCAGGACCCGATCAATTCAAAAGTGCGAGCTCTACCCTCACTGATAAGGATTTAAAAGGTACACTTTTGAGGGGTCATTTAAGCCCTTAATCGACCACTTTTATATCCGTTACTGCTTAATTTCGTTCCTTTTCACTTTTTAGGTCTCTTGAAGGCAAAATGCTGGAATGACACTTATTTGGATGAAAAGGCGTGAATATGCGAAGAAAATGGCCAAAGTCAAGATCGAGACACTCAAGCTGCTGGAATTGAAAGTGACGGCGTCACAGTCAAAGGGCGACGCCGTCGCAATATGCTCCAAAATTGTGACGGTTCAGAAGTGAAATTGCTATTTTGTACCTAACGGCGTCAGGATTTAAAGAGTAGGGCGTCACAACTCAGACGACCTAGATTCAGAATCCGACGACGTCAGAAGATGAAGCCGACTGCGTCACAACCACAAGGTGACGCTGTTACAAAGTTGACGTGGTCAAGACGAAACCCTAATGGCAGCGATCCGATGGCGTCACAATTAAAGAGTGACGCCATCGCAGTTGTAACTCTATATATAGAATTTGAATTTTCAGACTTTTAGAGAGGTAGTTTTGTGGAGTAAAACCTAATAACGATTTTTAGCTGTCTTGGGCAGTATCTTAGGGTTCTCATACCCTATTTTACAACAAGATAAGTAATTTACTTCGTTGATTTAATTATGTCTTCAATTGTATGTGTGTATGCTTGCATGTTCACCATGTCCGACTAATTTACTTGTGTGTTTACTTAGATCTATGAAACCTACGTATTGAATATTGATTGGTTGTCTCTTATCTTAATTGTAATTGGCCTAGGATTGCAATAGGCCATCGTTGTGTTTTTAATGCTTGAGTAATCTTTGTGAACATTAGTTTATAATCGCCTAGAGTTGTTGTAGGCTAAAAATCTAAAGATAACCTTAGAGTTAGTTTATGAATCCTAGAGATTTTGTAGGCAATAACCTTAAGGTAGTCTCAAAGAGTTAGGGAAGAAAGCATACCCTACGACCTTAGAAGACGCAACGCTTTAAGAATAAGGACGTGACAATTCAACCATCAATAGGAGATAACTAGGGAGTAATAGCATCTAGGTAAACACATCTTTAATCATCATACGACCACACATCAATTAGACATAGACTACCCCTTAGCTTAATTAATTAGAATAGATAATAGTAGAGTAACCGGTAGAAGTACCACCCCCCAAATCTAATACCCCAAGATTCGTAATTTCAATTTTCTAAAAAATATAAAAAGATAAAAAATAATCTTCCTCAACCCCAACCTTAGCGTAGTAATTTCTCACTAGCATTCCTATTCCCCTATAGAACGATATCAATCCCGAGGCTTACCCTAATACTACACTACAACGATTAGGTTCACTGCCTAGGTGGTTGAAAAACTTGCTCGAAGAAAAGGAAGTTTCCTTTGACCCCGAACGCGCGTTGTACACGTATCAAGTTTTTGGCGCCGCTTTCGGGGAATAGAATAGCTAGTTAGATCTTTATCTCATTTAGGTTCCCTTACTTGATTCCTATCAAGTAAGATTTTTTCTCATTTTTAGCTTCCTTGTAGTCTATCCCCCTTCTTTGTGTTTGTGTTCGTAAAACCCTTTTCATTTGTCGCTATGGCAAGTGAAATTGCATTTGAATCATTAACAAATGAGGAACAATTAAATTTCACAAATTGGATTGCTTTTTATTGTTCTAATGAATTTGTGAGTGATCTTAGAGATATCCAAAAGGAGACGGGTCTAAGGTTGGATGGATTTGATAAATTTTGTGCTTGTGTGGCTTCTATTCAACGATCATTGTTAGAATCAACTCCTTTTAGTAAGACCGTCTGGAATTTTTTTTAGAAGAGCCTCCTAAGCATAAACCATAGGTTGAATGATCTTAGGCACCATGATCAAAAAGAACTAGTTTTTAAGAACATGGAACCTAAACCTAAACAAGATTGTGAGATGGTTCGAGTAGAACCACCTATTTGCATGTGTGGGATAGATTTCAAAACATATGACACGCATGAGGAATCCTTTAGGCAAATAGAACATAGTGATAAATTTTTGAGAATGATTCTTATAAATAGGACCAAGAATTTGAAATGGCTAAAGAAGGATTTGAGATGCTTAGGAGTGTATTTGGGTTGGATCATACTAAAACACGTGATGAACATTTAGGAGATCTTAAAATAATAGAGAATGAGGTGGAAACTCCAAGCCCACAAGCCCTACCATCACTTGAGGAACACACATCGCCTATAACTTACCCGAAAGATGTAGAAGAGACTATAGGAACCCCGATGGGTATAGAACCTTTGGACCAAACGCCACTAGAGAAAGTAGGTTTAGATGCTTGTTTTCATGACCTCTCTCTTAGTCCTAGGGAAGTTCCTAATTTTAATAAACTGGAGCCTCAACCAATTATTTTCTGTCTTTAGATGTGAATCTTGGAATTGAATTAGGCCCCAATCCACCCATCAAAATAAATAGTCCGGGTAGTTGCTTGATAAAGGTGGTAGACTCTAGGCCGTAGAATGGAAGCAAATATAGGAGTAACCCATGACCTTACACACTTATATCACCCATTCATGGTTGATAACAAGAAACATTATGGGTTTAAACCGGGTTTATTAGGTCAAGATGGATCCTTAACTAAGAATCTTTTGAAGTTGATAGAAGATGATCCATTTTTAGGAGAGATATTTCACCACAAGAATTCTGTCGATTAACCACGGACCAAATTTGTGGGTAAAAGACTTATATTCGTGGGTAATTAGCTAATACCCACGAAATACCAACAAACCTATATACATGGGAAAAACCTCTGAGGCTAATTTTGTACCCTCAAAATTATCAAACGGTGGGTATGTTTGCCCACAAAATTATCGGTGGGTGACTGTTTTTAATCATGGGTAATCTTTTTGTGGGGTTTCGTAAGTTACTAAGAGAAAACCATGGACATAGTTGTGGGTTTTACATGGGTAAAATTTACCATGAAAAACAATTGTGTGTAAACATCGAGAGTAAATAGCTTGAGCATGCCCAGTAATATTTGTGGGTAAATCCGTGACTAATTAGAACAAATATTTCTATGGGTAGGTCGTCGCTATATGTACACAAGGGTATAATACTATAATGAAAACATATACAGGCATAATCCAAAACCTAAATATCAAAACAAATTGTATTTTATTAATATTTCATTCAGTTACAAACTAGTCATGGTTTGAACCACTATTCATTACTAAAAATAACCACAAAAATGTGTAGCTACTGTTTGGAAATTCAATAAGCAATAACATAATTAAAATCTTGTATATATATATATATATATATATATATATATATATATATATATATATATATATATATATATATATATATATATATATATATATATATATATATATATATATATATATATATATATATATATATATATATATATATATATAGAGAGAGAGAGAGAGAGAGTTAGATCAGGATCAATAAGAAGATTACTTAAAATAAGAAGTAATGAAGAACTATAACCGCAAATCGAGATGCATCGACCTAAATTAGATGCATTCCCTATAATTTAGATAATATAACGCATCATAGTGTGTTTTCTAGCTTTTAATCAGATGCATATATGCATATGAGATGCATTTCATGATTTCTTTTGTTTTTTGTTCCTTTGACACGTGCCAAAATCATGAAAATCAATTTGCACCATCTATACATCAAATTAACTTTCGAAACTCAAGATGTTGCATCTATATGAATAGAAATGCATCTAATGCAAGTCGTTGCATCTCAAATGCGTGGTTTTGGTCACTTCTCACCACTTCTTATTTTAATTAATCTTCTTATTTGATCCTAACTCTATATAGAGTAAGGATCCAGTGAGAAGTAAATTAAAATAAGAAGTGGTGAGAAGTGACCAAAACCACGCATTTGAGATGCAACGACTTGCATTAGATGCATTTCTATTCATAGAGATGCAACATCTTGAGTTTCGAAAGTTAATTTGGTGTATAGATGGTGCAAATTGATTTTCATGATTTTGGCACGTGCAGAGGAACAAAAAACAAGAGAAATCATGAAATGCATCTAATATAAGTATATGCATCTGATTAAAAGCTAAAAAACATATTATTGTGCGTTATAATGCATCTAAGATTATAGGGATGCATCTAATTTAGCTTGGTGCATCTCGGATTTGCGGTTATAGTTCTTCTTATTACTTCTTATTTTAAGTAATCTTCTTATTTGATCCTAACTCTATATATATATATATATAATCCGGATCGATTGAGAAGGTTTTTATTTTGAGAAGATTGAGAAGGTTTTCAAAAATGATAGATTTTTAACTTTAATTCATGTTTTTCAAGCGTAAAACTTATTTTAATGTGATTAAAATTCAAAATGTGTAAAAAAAATTTGAATCAATGTTAAAAATCTCTCGATTTTGCGATATATATATAATACTGAATCATCTGTACAAATTTAATGAATCATTATCATAACTCGATTTTAACAATGATTTGGATATCAAATTTGTGGTTTATAGATTCGATTCACGATAAAATGATGTTTACTTGTGAATCAAATCAAAAACATGAATCAATTTGCTCAAACGAAGATTTCTCAATCTTCTCAAAATAAAAATCTTCTCAATGGAACCGGAGCCTATATATATATATATATATATAGGGAAGAGCATTTCGATGGCCTGAAGAAGATTCACGAGCCATATATCAATCAGAACAACTTTATGTGTGAGTGGACCGCTCATTCATGATGCCAACTCTCGATACTTTGGTTTACTGATCAATAATGTTCATCAAACCCTACAAAATCATATAAGAGTACATGTTGTTAGCTATATATATGATTGAACAACCATGAATTTGCCATACCGATATATTCGAATAGTTAAGAATCTAACATGAATAGTTTAAAAAGGGAGCCACTATAAGAGTGACTAACTATTGTTTATGGATGAAGAGCCTTAAGGACTCATTAAACTTCTAGGATATTTAACAAGACTAGTATCACTTTTTATTTTTGTTTGTGACATTTCTATATTTATGAATGAGGGGTAGATAGAGAACAAAAAAAAAATGTCGGAATGTACCAAAGAGGGTGTCCATGTTAACCGTTGACCCATTTGTTCTACCAGGATGCTGTCGAAGCATCCAATTAGATGGCACCCTTAAGCAAAGAGACTGTATGCACAAACATTGAAACATCGAATTAGATATGCTAATAAACTACTAAAAAAGAACAAACATATGGTGAACTGATTGAACAAACTTTATTGTTTGTTCATGGTTGAATTAACTGTTATTCAACAAACAGAACAATATCTCCCTTTGTAAAGTTATTGTTGGAATTAGATAACATGAAATTCAATAAATAATCACAAAACCATCAAAGTATACAAGCGGAAGCGTATAGGATTTATTAACGAATAATTAATTAACATAAGAAGAATATGCGTACCTTACTTGATTCTAGCCGAACAAGAATCAAATCCACAAACTAGCAATGGAAGAACCCTAATTTGATTTAATTATGATTATGTGAATTACCCCTTACCGTTTTGTAATTCAATCCAAGAATACTAACAATATTGTGTTAGTACCACTTTCTTGTACACACGTACTAAACCGAATTAAAGTAATGCTAGTTTTGATAAAACAAATAACTTGATGTTTGGAAAAGTGATGGATCGACACCCTAAGGAGGTGTTCGACCGGTTTGGAGCAAAAACACACACAAAACAAGTTTTAGGTTTAGCTAATGAGCACAAGAGATGATTTACAAACACCCTAGGTTTTGTATATATACTCAAGCAAACTTGGTGAACAAGTTTGAGTTGCAAAAGGATTTGTTTCCTTTTCCTTGTGGCCGATCGGTTAGGCTATCCCACAAGGGATTCCAGAACGTTCCCGTTATTTACAACTTAGTCCTTTTCCAATTACATTTAACGCCCGTTAGTCCATTACATTAATTACTTAACGTCCATTAGTTATTTTGTTTAATCAATAAATAAATATAACGTTTATATTTAATTATTAACTTTAATTCTCATACGTAAAGTGTGCAATCCCGTGGTCTCAAGTTCAATCCTAACTCACGTCTACTAATTTATATCCATAAAACTAACAGCTCCCACTTGGATATATCTTAATAGAGTGATCACATCGGTTAGCGTCTAGCAACACTTCGATGCCTCTAGTACGATTCGAGTAAGGTTCCTGGAAAACCTTTTAATGATTTCTCATTATTATTATCCTTTTGTTTCTAATACCATGTTAAATAAAGATATGGAATTAAGTCATTCTTTATAAAACTATTATATTTCTCGTTGTAAGTGATTGACCAAGATTACCAAATCTTCTAAACATATTTTGGGAGATTTTGGTGCGCCGCACAAACATCTTGTCAACCCTACGGGGCCCATCAAGATTAAACTCCAAATAATTTGAAGGAACAAATTCTATCTTGACTACAAGAATAACCCACAAACTTTGTAACATTTCAAAAACAACCCTTATGACTACCACACATTATAAGGCTAAGTTGTTCCACAGAAGCGCACTACATTCATGACACTTATCTGGTATCTCAAGTCCGAGGATAACTATTCATAATTTACTAATAACAATATCCACAAAGTAAATTATGTAGTTGGGATAAGTCCTATATTCAATTCATTGAATATCATCCGAAATTGGTATGCATTCTCATCAATATACTTTCAAGTATATTCTACCACATCTCTCAGATTTGTCTTAATTTAATGATACTCCCATATCATTAATCGACAACGGACATTTAGAATAACTTAGTTACTCACGGATTAAACATGCAAGTATAGGACAACAATATTATAAATGAAAATAAACATAATCCAAACTTTATTTCATCAAAATAATAAATGTTTTACCATATCCTTTATCCAAATACTAATCACAGTTATGCACGAAACTATTAGCTAAACGAAGTCCAATTACATTGGCAATTCCAATAAGCTTGTCTTTAGCTAAGGCCTTAGTGAAAGGATCAGCTAAGTTATCATCTGTGTGAACTTTCAATAGATTAATTTCACCTTCACGGACTTGTTCCCTAACATAGTGATACTCAGTAGAAAATGTCCGTGCCCTTCATGACTCTAGATTCATTGGCAAATATGATTGCAGCAGAATTGTCACAATACATATCAATAGGCGATTCAATTGAAGGCATAACACCAAGCCCTGAAATGAATTTCCTAATCCAAACAGCCTCCATTGCAGCTTCAAGTAGCTATGTATTCGATTCTCGCGCACATCGCATCGCACTCGCTTCTTGCTCTTCCAGTCAACTGCTCCTCCATTGATGACAAAGACATAACCGCCCGAGACTTCGTATCATCTTTATCACACCGCCAGACGCATCATGTAACGTGTAACACCAAGCTCGTGTCTGGATTTCCACCATACACTAAAAACATATCTTCGTGATTCCTAAGATACTTTAGAATATGTTTAACAAAGCTAGCAAAGTGAAGTTCACCCGGATTTCGTTGATATCGGCTGGTCATGTTTTGAGCTTAACGCCACATCTGGCCTTGTGCATCTCACAACATACATAATAGATCCTACTGCAAAAGCATAAGGAACTTTTTGCATGCGTGCCACCTCAGCAGGTGTTGAAGCACACATATCGCTACATAAGCCATGTTTTACTTCCATCGGCAAATATCCTTTCTTGGAATTTTGCATATTGAATCTCTTCAATATTTTATCAATGTAAGCGCTTTGACTTAAACCAATTAACCGCTTTGACCTATCTCGGTAGATCTTGATTCCCATAATGTATGCAGCTTCTCCTAAATCCTTCATGGAAAAACACTTCCCAAGATATGCCTTAACACTTTGCAAACTTGGAATGTCTTTTCCCATAATTAATATGTCATCGACATAAAGAATAAGGAAAATTACATCACTCCCACTAACTTTATGATATACACATGGCTCATCAAGATTTTGAATAAATCCATACCTTTTGATTTCTTCATCAAATCTCCTATTCCATTGCCTTGATGCTTGCTTCAATCAATAATGGACCTTTGAAGTTTGCATACATGGTTTGGAAATTGTGGATTCATGAACCCCTCAGGTTGCTTCATATAGATTGTCTTCATCCAAGCGACCATTTAAGAAGGCGGTTTTGAAATCCATTTGCCATATCTCATAGTCATAGTATGCTGCTATAGCTATGAGAATTCTAATAGCTCTAATGTCCGCTATAGGAGAAAAGGTCTCCTAGTAATCTATGCCATAAGTTTGAGTAAAACCTTGCGCAACTAGACGAGCTTTATAGACGTGTATATTGCCATCCATGTCAGTCTTAATTTTATAGAGCCACTTACTTCCAACCACCTTGGCGTTTGGAGGTAAGTCAACCTCTTCCCAGACTTCATTTTTTCTCATGGATTGCATTTCCCCATTCATTGCAACTTGCCATTTGTCCTTATCAGGACTTGCCATGGTAGCTTTATAACTATAAGGCTCTCCAAGATCTCCCAACATAGTTTCCTCAACCTCTACTTTAAGACATAGACGTTCAGTGCACGCCAGTAGTCCTTACGGATCTACTTAACGGGAATCACTTCAACTTCGGTGAAGGACCCGACTATCGTGTTCTACCGTATATGCTAGTGTTTTCGTAAGGTAATGCATCTTTATGATCATCTTCCAGATCATAAACTCTCCCACTGAATTCTTGAGATACGAGATCTCTTTCAAGAAAATCTCCATACCTAGCAACAATTACTTTATTTTCAGTTGGATAGTAAAGTAGTAACCCATAGTTTCCTTAGGGTATCCTACGAAGATACACTTTACAGATCTTTGTTAGAGTTTATCCGTTGAGTCACGCCTAACATACCAAGCAACCTGCACCTTTAAATAAGACATGTTAGGAGCTTTACCATGCCATATTTCATATGGTGTCTTATCAACCTTCTTTGTGGGAACCATATTTAGAATGCAACAGTGATTATAAAGCATAATCCCAAAAGGATAAAGGTAGAGTGGTAAGATTAAACATAGATCGTATCATGTCCAAAATGTACCATTTCTTCTCTCGATACACCATTTTGTTGTGGAGTATATGGAGAAGTGAGATTCTCGACAATTCCATTCTCAGCTAAGTAATCTTTAAACTCTTGGCTTAGATACTCGCCTCCTCTATCGGATCGAAGAGCTTTAATATTCTTTCCCAATTGCAGTTCTACTTCCGCTTTGAAAACCTTAAATGTTTCAAACACCTCATGTTTATGCTTAAGTAAATATTACGCCTAAGAACAGGTTTACGAGTAAGATATTCTACAAAACTTCAAACGGCCATAACTTTTGAACCGTAACTCCATTTTCAGCGTTCAACCCATCAAAACGACCGTGAGAACGAGGAGAATGGCACGCTAAATAAACTGGGTCAACTTTCAAGTCCTAAAAATGCTCCGAACAGAATTTATTGAGGTTTTTAAGTTTTCAGACCCAATTTTCTCTACAACAACCGAGCTTAATCTTCAACAAACACAACTCCTTTATCGTTGAATCGATCCTACATCAACTCTATCACAAATACCTTCATCAATGGCAACTCAACAAGACATTCATGCAGTCGGTGCCAAAAATCGTCCTTCTATGCTGGAAAAAGGTGGATATCTTCAATGGACAAGTCGTATGCTTCGCTACATCAAAACCAAACCTAATGGAAAACTCATGATTCAATCCATTGCGAATGGACCCTTCAAGCCACGACAAGTCCAGGACCTGAATTCCGATGCAACACCTCCCATCCACCATCTTTTCGTGATCAAGATGAATCAATACATCGATGAGGATAAGAAGCGATCGGCGATGACATGGCAATACACATTGTCCAAGTGGGATTACAAAGAGACATCTTTGCCAGAGACAATCGTGAAACTCGCTACGATATGTGGGAATGTGTTAGACGGCTATGTTATGGAACAGAAATTGGTAAACAAGACATGGAGAACAAGCGGCTAACTGAATGGGAGAAGTTTACATCAACTCCAGGAGAATCCATTGAATCCTACTATAGAAGGTTTTGCACTTTGATGAATGAGCTTATCAGAAACAAGTTGACACCCAGAACTATCGTGAGTAACATCAAATTCCTTAACAATCTTCAAGAAGAATGGGGACGCTATGTCACTATTTTCAATCAAACAAAGTGTTGAAATCGCTCCTAACTCGTAAATGGAACGACATTGACGGGATTACATTTTCTATCTTTGTAACCTTAAACACAAGGGCTTGTTATGTCATTTAGTGATAGATGTAAGTGTTTGGGTATAAATACCCCTCCATACTTCCATGGAGGGGTGAGATTCCTTAGTGTAATTTTCCCTTTCATTAATAAAACACACATAGTTCTCTCCCTTCTCTCTAGTCTCTCTCTCTCTCTAACTTGAAGATGTCTTTCTTCCATCTTCCATCTTCCAAGACCTCCTGAATCACCAAATCATCCATAAAAACAGTCCTAACATTGGTATCAAGAGCAAGGTCGGTTTATCATTGGTTGATTTGTGTGATGTGTATCTTGTCAAAAATTATAACTTTTATAAACTGTTAGTCATATTCTTTCACCTTTTTATTACATAGTTTTAACAGTTTTTATAAAGTTATGTATCTTTTGGTCAAAATAGTCACTATCATATATCAAGTTTCATAAAAAATATGTATTTGTGTCTTTTGGTAGTCCAAGTACAAGTTTATTCATTGTATAGTGATTGTTATACCATCCGTGACTTGTTTTTGTGATAATATTTTTTGGTCATCTGGTCAAGTTATCTTGGTCAAAGTGGGTCTAAAGTGTGGTTTTTTATTCTTTTCTTTCTGGTTTCTTTGACCTTGGTCTGAATATGGTCGAAAAAAGGTCGCCGGAAAAAGTCAAAGTGGGTCAAAACCCCTTTTCTATGCCTAAAGATCTCCAGAATGTTTACGAGTAGCTTGGAAAGCTACTCGTAAGGTATTACGCGTAAAGGGCTTACGCCTAAAGACCCTGGCTTATGCCTAAGGTCCCTGGGTTACGCCTAAGCACCCTGGCTTAGGCCTAAACACCCTGACTTACGCCTAAGCACCATGGCTACGCTTAAGGTTTTTCGTTTACGCGTAAATCTTACGCCTAAACAGTTTCTTGTTTTTATTACGCGTATGATCAGAAGAAAGGAAGAAGAAGAATAAGACAAGACTCGACCACGATAACTCCACCAAGACCACGACTTCAATACCACATTCGTATAACCTCAGATTCGATTCATCTTCACTGGTCAATATATCCATACGAAAAAGAATACAAGAAAAATAATACCACGCTCGTATAACCTATAAAACCAAATCTAACTATTACAAATCCAATCTAATCTAATCCCATCCCCAACTCACGACAAACACCGACACCGACAACATCAACCTCATCATCAATCCACCACCAAGACTCGAATACAATAATAATATATGATCTCAGACTCTTATCGTGTGTTCCAACTGATTTGTAGACCTTTAAAAGATCATAAACACGATAAAGTATACATCATAGATCTATATTTGGAAGACTAAGCTTCATTAATTATACGAAACTAAAGAAAAAGAAGATAACAACTTTGTTATTTCTTAATCTAGGTTCGATTCAAAAACGAATTAAACCTAAACTAACCTACCTTGGACGGCCTCATAAGTATCTTGAAGTCACCGTCTTGATTCGTATAAGTGCTACCAACGTATTTTCAGGTTAGGGTATAGGCTTGATTTGTTTGAGTTTTGATTCGGATTGAAAGATTTATTGATGAGATGATTAATTGATTATTGTTTCTGAGGTTTGGAGGTGTAGTCTTGGATTGGTATGATCAATGGAAAGAAGGTTGGGGCGACGGATTTTTGATTTAGGGTTAAGTTGTCTGGCGTTTTATGATGTAAAGAAAAATGATGGGGGGGGGGGGGGGGCAGATTGAGTGTTATTAGGGTTATTGTGTGTTAATGTGGTGTTAAATACCCGGTGGATTAGAGCATGTGAGATTGGGCCCGGGAAGTCAATGTCTTTACTCTTGATGGGCTGTAATTAAATGGGGATCGATTGGGATGAAATCGCTTTACTAAACGTGTTATTACTAATTCGTGGGATTGTCATTTATTTGGTCCTATATAACACATCAAATTATTGGCCTAATTTTTTTTATTAGTGCTAAAAGTTTATTATGATTGATCATTGATATAATCATTGTTTAATGTGTATATTTGGGATTAAAAATGACAAAGCGAAAAATTTTCTCGAGGATACACAATTTTTGACAAGATCGGGAAACCATTATCATAGTTCATCTTAACCATTAATGAAGGCTAGTTTTGGGGATATAACTGCAAGATGTGATTACGGCAATAATTCATTATTATTTATTTGAGGTTGAAGTGGGATATCACGGGTGCGTGTACTTAATATCTTGAAGATATCGGGGTTGGTTGGATGCATGATTCTTCGAGATCCTTTTTTGAGCTTTAACCTTTACGAATGACAAAGACTTGAGTTGTCTAGTTGTACCTGATGTAAGGAGTTACGTTGTTATGCTCACAACGTATAGCTATCACTTTTAAGGAGTTACGTTGTTATGCTCAAGTGTCACATAATGTTGTGGATAATTCAAGAAACTTTAAGTTTACCCCTTTTCGATCAGGTTAATCAACCCGGTAAGAAAAAGGGTTCTTCGTCTGACAATAGTGCAAGTTTAAGTCACAAGTTCGGGTTATTTTACTTCAGTCTCAAGTTTGTCATATTGGGTTTTTCTCCATCAGTAGTCACTACAAAAAGGCGTCAGAATGATAATGGGGTCGGTAAAGAGTTAGCTGAGAAGAGTATACACGAGTAGAGAAGTCTTATCAGCAATTAATTCTCACATGATATTTATGGTACTTTATAATTGTTCGATTACTTAGAAATACATGGTTTCGCTATCTCCAATTCATCATCAACATACGGTGTATGATTCTGATTCATTGAAAACATCGGGGGGAAGAGAGTATAGGTGTTCCTTGCTTCTTTGATGTTTTTTGGATTTTTTTTCGAAAACCCGTTTCCCTTCATGAATTTCTTCAATCAGGGGGAAGAAATGAGACGATCTGTGGTGAAAATTTCTCAAGTTGGTGTAATCGTCTCACTTTTACAAAGTTATCGTGTGTGAAGTTACCTAAATATGATGTTGTGATGCCTCACACACGGTCATTTTATCGAGTAATTGCAGATTCACTGGTAATTATTATTCCGATAGACCGCAACATTCACGGGGAAGTCTTTTCATTTCGTCTTTCGTGGTTTGTTTGGTGTGAAGCATCTACATATGTGAGAAGATCTCATTGATTTCTTGCATGTTACCCCCGAACGGATTTTCCGCAATAAGTCAGATTTACCTTGTGTGGTTTACTGCTCATCTACAAATTCTGGCCGCATCAAAACTTCAAAAGTTAGAAGAAATGTTTACTACATCAAAGTTTCAATCTGAAGATGGTTGTCGCTTGGGGAAACGATTAGAAACTTCGCCAAAAGGGAGTGTACGGAGAAGCTGCTAAAGACATGCGGCATGAATTGGGGGGAAGTTAATCCAATTTATGCATATTACATCATTTGCCTACAAGTGAAGAAAACGGTTCTCAAGTCAAGGTACAAGAAGAAGACAAAGAGCGTAAACTTTCATCATCCTCAACACTTGAAGAGCTTATGAAGACCTTTCTTCATTTGTTTTCTATATTTGTAGTAAATGTTGTAAGTAATCCCTTATGTCGTCCCATTGGGGGAAGATTGTTGGAATCGCTCCTAACTCGTAAATGGAACGACATTGACGGGATTACATTTTCTATCTTTGTTACCTTAAACACAAGGGCTTGTTATGTCATTTAGTGATAGATGTAAGTGTTTGGGTATAAATACCCCTCCATACTTCCATGGAGGGGTGAGATTCCTTAGTGTAATTTTCCCTTTCATTAATAAAACACACATAGTTCTCTCCCTTCTCTCTAGTCTCTCTCTCTAACTTGAAGATGTCTTTCTTCCATCTTCCAAGACCTCCCGAATCACCAAATCATCCATAAAAACGGTCCTAACACAAAGGACTTACATCATACGAACTTTGATCAACTCTACGATTTTCTGAAACAAAACCAAGCTGAAGTCAACGAGGTAAGGAAAGAAAGATTGGCAAAGAATCATGATCCCTTGGCACTACTTGCAAAGACTCAAACTCCAGTGAACACACAACAACAACCTTCATCATCTTCCAATAACAACAACTTGCAGCAATACAATCCGCAACCACTAGCTGTTATCCCTCAACAACAATTCCACCCACTAGAATAATAAGTCATTCAACAACAACAGTATCTACAATACCAGGAACAAGGAATCACCAACCTTGAAGCTGAAAAAATAAAGGCTTTGTCAAATGCATTTTCTTATTTGACTAAAGTATTCAAAGGACGCTATTCCACACCAACTAACAACAACCAAAGGATTTCATCAAACACACGCAACAGGCAAATTGCACAGCCGGGTTTGAATATGGGTCATCAATGACAAATGGTTGGAGTTATTGGGAATCAACATGGATATGCTACTGGATTTCACATGGGTAATCAGGCGGTTCCGTATCACAGTAATCAGCTGGGTCAGAATGTTGGAAATCTGATGGGTCAGAATGTTGGGAATAGAACGAGGTAATCCAATGGGAATGTTGCAGCTCCAGTCGTTGGGAATTATGGAAATGTGAATCAGGCTAATCAGGTTACGTGTTACAACTGTCAAGGAGTGGGTCACATTGCAAGTAATTGTCCTACTAAGACGAAAAGAAGGATTCTGCGTATCTTCAGAAAGCATTTCTGTTGGCACAGAAGTCAGAAGCAGGGATGTAGTTGAGTGTTGAGGAACATGACTGGTTCAGAAAGCATTTCATTAATCAATCTAAATATACTACTGAGATTTTGAAAAATCATGGTATGGATAATTGTAATTCGGTCGGTACACTAATGGTAACTTCACCAAAAATTGGATCCGATTCATTTGGGAAACCCATCTATTCAAAGAAATATCGGAGCATGATTGGTTCTCTCATGTACCTCACTGCTAGTCGACCCGATATTCATTTTGCTTTTTGCTTATTAGCATTGCGTTTCAGGCAACTTACCGAATCGCACCTCAAAGAGGTTAAACGGATCTTCGGTACTGAAGACATCCATTCACATGGGAATTTGGTATCCGAAGGAATCTGGATTTGATCTAATAGCCTTTTCGATGCGGACCAAGCGGTGATCAAGTTACAGAAAAAGTACATCGAGGAGCACAATTTTGGGTGAAAAGTTAGTAAGTCGGTCTTCAAAGAAACAAGATTGTCATGACTTTCAACCGCCGGTTGAGTATGTGTCTCTATCTGCGTGTTGTGCTCAAGTTCTATGGATGCGAACACAACTCACAGATTATGGCTTTTGTTTCGATAAAATACCTATTTATTGTGACTCGAAAAGTGCTATAGCCATATCGTGCAATCTTGTTCATCACTCAAAGACTAAGCATATTCGTGTCCGCTACCACTTCATAAAAGAACACGTAGAAGAAGGTACTGTTGAATTATTTTTCGTGAAGATAGATTACCAACTCGCCGATCTATTTACTAAAGCCCTTCCAAAAGAAAGGTTTATCGATTTAGTTCGACGAATTAGAATGCGAAGCCTAACCCTTGAGGAGTTAGATCGTCTTCTCGAATCTTCTTGAAAACAATTTCACAAAAAGCTTCGCTGTAAATATTTTTGAAAAACAAAATACAAAATTTGAAAAACCAACAAAAGCAAAATATAAAAATATAAAACTTTCAAAAAATTCAAAAACAATATAAAATCAACAAAATCCAAAAATATTCTTCTCACGACATGTCTCTCGTGTAATCGATATTCTGTACGTTTCTAGAAATGTCATTCAACAATGATACGGACATGTACAGATGCTTGAGCGAGAGTTCTTTAAATGTTTTTTCTAAAAACATGTCGTTTCTCAAAATTTCTTCAAATATGGCTTTCGTATACTTCAGTACGAAACCCGGACAAAAAATGATGACTTTTGATTATTTCAAATCAAAACTCGTGTTTCTACAAAAAATCTAGTGTACGCTTCAGTGCACTACATTTAAAACTAGTGAGAAATCATCATCATCTTGAGCACCTTTTCAAGATTGTTCAAAAAGACTTTTCAAAATCTTTCAAAATATTTTGTGCTCAAGATAACTCTCTCCAAAACCTTTTATTGAATATGCTTTATTAAAGGGGGAGTATAAAAACAAAATGTTCCAATTTCATGCTAAAATCAAATCCGTTTGTCTCTCCAAAAGATTCTAAAAATGTTGTTTAATCTGTTGATATCAAAAATATCACGAATATGCTATTTTTGAGGGGGAGAAGACGTGATTAAAATGTGATCAAAAATGTTTAATGATCGTTGTTTGAATTTCAAAAGAGCTCGACTCAGTCGTAACCAATGAATTGACGACAAATCAAAGTCAGGAAATGTACCATTTCGAGAAACTTTCAATGGACTTGACCAGGACGGGTAATAATTTCAAGCTAGTTCTCTAGTGATGTAAACATGTCTAGAATCGGTCTAGTTCATTGAAAGTCGATCAATTCAAAAAGTGCGAACTCTACCCTCGCTGTGCAGATTTAAGTTAAAACAATATAAGCATGTGTGAAGGGGGAGTGTTTCTTAAAATACAAAACTCTCAAGGTGTTAACAAAACTTGTTTTATAACCACAAACACTTTGAGAGATTTTCAAGAAAAAGGTTTTATGGAAACATAGGTTAGTCATGGAGTTATAAGGTGACTAAGGATAGGAAAATCCGTCTTATGATCCGCCAGAGCCGGAGGGATCTACCCAAGGAAAATACTCATAGTTAGTATTAGAAGTCCTTAGGTATGATTGAAAAAAGGAGTAATGTGAGAAAGGAGAAAGAAGGGGTTGAAGAATTAAAAAGAAAAGTAAAGAAAAGGGTGAAAAGAAATAGCCCTCCATAATCAACCTTAGGGCAGAAACCGGGTTCAATTCATATGCTACTGGTTGTCACTAAGATGACACCGGTATTGAAGACAAAGACGTCATGGACCCAGTGACATACTGCACTAAACCTTCTAGCCACTCAATTCCTCTTAAAAGGATTTGTTTCAGTCTCACTGGGAACCCTACATAATCTATTGACTTTCTCTTAGAGATCGTTGATATTGAAGAAGGAGACCCTCTCCCTAGTCTCCGCTCAGGAAAACCAAAATGCACTAATCGAGTCTAGAGCCACGAGATTCATAAAAAGATATCATAGGAACACTTAGTATTTCTTTACTTGTTGTTCAACAATAAGGACACAATTGATACATTCTAGAGTCCTATGCAGATCTTAGCAATCTGTCAGAACATTTATGAGAGGATTTACTATTGTGATCCTCAGTGATTGAATGGAAATTCCTGCCAGGGTCAACATTAAGCAGCCCTAACAGCATGTCACTTTGGTAATTCTTTATGGATTACACTTAGTGTTGTCTCAAACGGTCTACGGTCGTGAAGTGATGCTTCGGTGTACTTCAGCGACTCACTTGAATTGTAGATATACTTCGGTATATTGTGTTAGCCTACTTGAGGGCCTCCAGTTCAGAAACAGCCTTTGTAAGAATTAGAGATGTGTTTTCACACTATGTTGTTAACACCCTCGACATTCAAACTTATAAGTGCTGGAAATCCCGCCAAGGAGATTCCTTTCACGAATTAAATCCTGAAGACGTGGGTCATTACTTGAATCTATTCATAGTTATGATAACTGTCCCTTAACGGGATTCGGACGGCTGATTCGCCCGACCAAAGTGAATGGAATCAAGACATTCATCAGTAAAACAATCGTAGTGGTCAATTCTATAAGAAAAGTCCACCGTGATCGATTGGTGTTTTCACCTAACATATTCATGCAGGTACTGATGATTGTTCCTTGGAGGAAAGAACGCACCATCTTCCCATGCTCATACCAACTTTAACACATGAAAGTTCTCACCAAAATCAAAGGCAACACAAATTTAAAGATGATTCTTCGTCAATGTCAAAGAATCTACAAAGTCCAAATACTAGAGAACTTCACATCATTGCAATTTCAAAGTCAAAAGAAGTGTGAGCTTGGTGGAGAAAGACGTGGAGACACCTATCCCAAAGAAGTTGACAAACGGCAGACAACACCATTAACTGATCACAAAGCATGAAAGAACAAAGAATCAAGACTATTCTATGTCGACACACAAAGTTCAAGCTCAAGAAATCTAAAGACCTTTATCAAGTAGAGCATCTTTTGAATGACCACCCCTTAGGGGGAGATTGTTAGCCTTAATAATAATTAATAGAAGTGATGGTTAAGCTAGCCTTTATTAAGGTTATGTATCCCTAGTCCAATCCATAACCAAATCGTGGCCCATAGCCAAGCCCATTAGAGTAGTTTACTCTTAGTATAAATACACCTCAAATGTGTCATTTGAGGTGTGTACTTGAGTGTGTAAGTGTGTGTTTTTCATATGATATAACAAGTTCTTGTTTCATCTTTCTCTCTTGTTCATACGACACACATATCTCTTGTACCACCTTTCTTGCTTCATCTTTACGCCTAGTGTTTTAGTGTTATACTCGTGTGTTTAGCTTGTGTATCGTAATAAGGTTGAGAAAAACAAGGTCCTACAGTGCCGCCTTATGTCACACCTTATAAACGCAAAAGTTTTGCCTTAGCTTTAAAGACGTGAGGCTTAGTCATGCCGACACGCCACGCCTCACGCTATTTATAACCTTTGTTAGAATCGTATTTAGTTAGGAGAGTTTCAATTTATTCGAAAGATAAGAAAGGGCAATGGTCATACATTTCTCACTTTTTAAAAGTTTATGCAAAATTTATAAGCAATTTAGAGCATCTATAATGCATCAAGCTTTTAAGACTTAATGTGTTAGGAATTGGAAATTCCATAAGTAAAGTGTCGGTCACCCCAAATATTATCTAGCATAAGTTAGCTCGTAGACATATCATTAGTTACGTTATTTATCAGTTTATTAGTTAGTTATTAGTTTAGTTTAGCGTAGTGTAACACCGTGGAGGAAGGACGGGTCTTTACCCACTGTATGTCTGATCCATAGTCCGATAGGAGGACGTATTGTTTGTAAGTATAAATACCCCTTCCATTTATGGAAGGGGTGTGGCTTAGCAATCTAACCTTTTACATTGTATTGAACCAACTCTCTACCAAGAACACCATCTCTCTACTTTCTCTCTCTAAAATGTCTAACATGTATTTTGATCATCCAAGACCACCCGAATCATCAAACACAACAATAATTCGATCCTACAATTGGTACCAGAGCCAAGGTTGTTGTGTTGTGTTGATTTTTGTGGTCTTTTGTACCTTGTTAAAAACTGTTTTTTACATACTTTTATGGTCGGAAAATAATGTGTTTCCGTTTATATTGCTAAAACAGCTTCTAACAGATCTTTTGTGTGTCCTGTTGGTTTTTATAAGACATTTCTTTGGTCATCTTTGGTAATATCTGATTTTAAACTTGTCGTGTGTATTTTTTTGGTAATATCAGATTTTAAACAGTCAAGTGGTTTATTGGTGTTAATATATGTTTTTGTGTCAAGTCATTGTCCAAACAGTGTTTATTCATTCTTTTGTGACTGCTTTTGTACCAATACGTGTATTAACAAATGGTCAATCCATCAGCTTTTGTGGTCTATGCAGTCAACTGGGTCAAAACTGCTATTTTCTGGGTTTACTATGAATATGGTCGGAATATGGTCGGAAAACTCATCGGAAAATGTCAAACTTCTACCTAGCGACTTGTTACTATCACTGGTGGTGACTTGTCTTTACAAGTCGTCTAGATTCATTGCATAGAAGTAGCAAGTTATGCTAGCGAGTTGTTAACTGTAATATGTAGCGATTTGTTAAGTTTAATGACCTAGCAACTTGTATTTACATGCTAGCGACTTGGCTCTAAAACTTTGCTAGCGACTTGGAAAAACTGTTGACCTAGCGACTTGTTATTCAACAAGTCATAGCGACTTGCTTTCAAAAAAGTGAGTAGCGACTTGCTTTGATGTAAATGGGTAGCGACTTGATACAATACTTTGGCTAGCGACTTGGACATAAAAGAGTAGATGAAGATGAATGAATGAAGACCAAGACCACTTTGACCATATACCAACATCGACCTCCATAACAAACACATCATCAGTCCATGGTTTTTAATGTAAAGAAAACGAGAAGAAACGCAGCAGTATCAACATATCTGAATCATTAATCCAACTTCACCAACATATCCCAATCAAACTTAACTCATCCTCCATCTTCTACCAAATCTTATCTTGACTCGATTTATAAAAGAAAATTTATAGAATCTCATAAAGGTTCAATTGTTTATGTAATCTTTAAAAGATAATTTTTTTTATTGAACTCATATCATCATAGATGATTATGAAGCTCACACTTCTTGATTAATATCCGAACATTTAAAGAAACAATATAACAAATCTGTTACTTGTTTTCTTTCGTTCGTTCATCATCAAAAGCAAAACTCAATCAAAACAACCTTACCCGAGACCTTTAGTGATCTAGAAGACGTTCGAGTGTAATTGCCATTTCAACATGAACTGGATAAGAGTTGTAGTCACTTTAGCTTTTTTGTGCTTTAGATGCGATGAGGGGTGTTGGAAGATTCGATTTAGGTGAAGATGTGATAGGAGATGAGTTTATTTTTAGATCTGATTTGGGAGTGTTCTTGGAGTGGTAGGCGGACATTCTATTATCTGTGTTTAGGGTTTGTTAAACTGTGAGAAATATTAGGGTATCACATATTTATAAACGGTTATGTGAGATTAACAATGGACTCGGGTTGCCAATTCATGGGCCTTGTGTCTATAATTCTCATTTGGAATTTGGGCCATATCTTGGACGTGAACTGGGGTGGTGGTGGCAATATATTTCATTGTGTTAATGTTAATCTTATCATACGCACGTATATCCTCATTGGTCATCCGCATTTTTTTGTGTATACAAAATTTTTTGGATACACTTTTGATATATTGCTTATGAATGGTATTTTTGATATGGTATATATTTTCACGGAAGGATACTAAATTCACGGCTTGAGCTTAAATTTTGAGAAAATGATTATTAAAGTCGGTGACCTCACTTGGGCTTTGGTGTTTGAATGGATAAAAATGATTTATTGAGGAGGTCTATGAAGATTAAGATGGGCGTTGTGAACAAATGAAAAAATGCTTGGTCATTAAATGTCAACGAAAAAATACATTTGTCTACGGCTAACGTTTGTATTTCATTTGGCTAGAAAGTTGAGACTTGATATTGAGATTTGCTGAGATGATGTGATTTGGTTATGAGGACTTGTACTTTGGGGAATACATTTTCACGGAAAATATTATGTCACGGCTTGAACTTATGATTAATCAAAGTTGACTACGGGTTTGTTTTTCGGCATGTCTTATTTGGATTTGAAGTGAAGTTTTCCGGGCAAGTTTACTTATTTCGTCTTCTTTCTCTCTACCCTTTCGCGAAGATGACTTGTTTGGGCTTTTATAGAGTGTGATAAAGACTTGGCTATTTAGTTGCATTTGTGATTCTTTCTCACTTAACCCACAACGTAGCTATCACTTCGGTGTCTCACTCAATTGAGAATGTCAAGAGGTTTTGTACATTGGGTACACCGTTTCTTCTTCACAAGGATTAGTACAAGTTTAAGTAACAAATCTGGGGAATTTCACTTCATGATCAAGTTTGGCATATCGGGTTTACTTCACCAGGAGGTCACAACATTAGCTGACAGAATACGTGAATGATGTGTTTACCAAGGTGTTTATTGGATGGTTGATGATAATGTGATGTTGGATAAAGAACTGTTGATGAACCGCTGCATGTTCCCCTAAAATAGTTATTCACTGAAACCAAAGTTGTCATAACACCTTCAAGCTGACATTGTTTACGGTCTTGTCTTGATTTTGTAAAATCCCGCGAAAGAACCTATTTCTTGGTTTAAATCATAGACTTGTAAAATCCCGTAACAATGGAAACATCCCGGTTAAAGTAATGTGCATTTTCGGATCTATCTTGCGGTTTATTCTTGGTTTTGTAAAATCATGAAAAGAAACTATTTCTAGATTTAAACCATAGAGTTGTAAAATCCCGTAATGATGGAACCATCTTGGAGAAGAGAAAGTGTAATTCTGGATCTTACTTGATGCTGGTGCTACGGTTTAGCGAAGAAGGGATAAAAAGGTGTACTTCATGAATTGGGTGTTTGTTTGGATATTCGTCATGGCAGTTTGGTTATTACTTGGTTTTAAGGGGTTATGTGCTTTTAACCATGGTCGGGATGAAAACCATTATCAGAGTTCACTTAAAACGTCAAAGGAGGCTAGAATTGAGCTTTTAACTAGAAGATGTGACAACGGGGTTAATTCACTATTATTTATTTGAGGTTGAAGTGAAATATCACGGGCGATTGTACTTAGTATCTGAAGGTATCGGGGATGGATGGATGAAGATTCTTCAAGATCCTTGTTCAAGCTTATTATCAAAAACAAAGACATGGAAATCTAGTTATTGTTGGGTGTCTCTTACCTTTTCTTTTACCACTTGGGGGAATTGGGCTCTTACCACCATAAAATAACTATCACTTTAAGGAGTTACGTTGTAGTGCTCAGTGTCACATTCAATTGTGGATTTTCAAGAGGTAATGTACGTCTTATACTTGATGGTTGGTTGGTTGAAGAGTATAGAGTACATAGAGAGTACTTAGAGATGCTAATGGAAATCGGCACCGCTCTTTGTTACATATGTGCAAGTTTAAGTCACGAGTTCGGGTAGCTTACTTGGGTCAAATTCATTATATCGGGTTTTCTCCATCAGCTGTCACTACAAAGAGCCTATTGAATGATAATGGGGTTGATTACATGTTTTGCCAAAAGAGATTGAAAAGAGAGATTATGACGTCTGCTCACATCGGGTTCAGGCCTCGTACTTCAACATAATGAAGTATGAACACATCAGTTCATGCCTCGTACTCTAAAGAAAAGAAATGTATACGCTTCAGTGCGCATTATCTTCGGAAGAAGAGAAATCTTCTTATTATGACCATTCTCATCAACATGCTTTATACTTTTTCCATGCGCCTCATCAAGTGAACCGAATTACTGTTGATTGTTTTCTTATTCCACTTGCTCAACTATAATGACGATGGCGACATCATGTGCTAATTTTGCGGGGGAGAAGTGTGAATAGACTACATTTTAAAGATAATCACTTGTTTAATCAAGAATGGCATCTCCGTATGCAATTCTTTAGGGGGAGAAGAAGTATGACAATTTTGCATGGTTGATCGATATCTGAGAATAAATGGTCAAACGGCTCCAAACTCATGTAAGAACCGAGCTTCTTCTTATCGGGTCATCGTTACATGGAGTTATTTTTCCAAGAGCCGTTGGTTGACATCTTCATACGGACTGATGAGTTTAATGACAAAGTGCTTCTAGTTCTTTGGGATGATTTCTTTGATGAACATCTCTCTGTTCTTGTTTGATTGGGATGGATTTTAGTTAAGGGGATTTGCTATTTCAAAGCTAACGGGAATGCATTTGGTGAGTTGAAGATGTTAACTATCTAATCCTCAACTGGACAATCTTGAAGAAGGTCGAGTCTACAGTCGGTTCTACATTCTCTACTTCATGTTAGAAGACTAAAGACGAGTCGCATTTAATTATCTAAAGACTTCTTCTCGAGCATTTATCAAACAGTTGTCGGTTTAGGGAGATCACTAATTGGGGAGAGTAAAATGTCAATTTAATCCCCAATTAGACTTGCTCATATTCTTCACAAGTTGATTCCACAAAGTTCAAGTGTTCTTCTCATCAAATTTCTAGTATAATGGCTTACAATGAGTTGTGATTCGAAGTGTCAAAACCAAGAAGGGAAGGAGACTCACATATAAACACAAAGCGAGTAAACTTGATGAACTTAATTCTTCTAAGTGATTGAAGATATCAGAAGACAAATTTTATTACCGTAGAGAAACTCAAGGTTTGACTCATGGCGAGTAAACTTGATGAACTTAATACTTCTAAGTGATTGAAGATATCCCGGAAAGACAAATGTCATGACCGCAGAGAAACTCAAGGTTTTACTCATCAAGGCTTTTAGTGTTATTATTCCAACGACGTGGGGAAGTGATGTAAGAAAGTTTTGAAGATAAAAAGAGGTACACAAGTGTGTGATGATTTTGATGTTATCGCAATCATCAGGGGAGAGAGGATTGTGTACATTGGGGGACGCTTCAATTTACTTGAGTGCTTAATCGGTGATTCGAGATATAATCACTTATTCGAGTTGAAATCCGAGATAGTCCTCCGAGATAATCGTGATTTCCCGCCCGCTTCTTCAATGTTATCGGTTATTCTCTTTGGGCATTCGGTTCTGCCGGGTTGAGCTATACACTTTCAGGGGAGAAAAGTATACCTCGGGGTTATTCTTTGGCTATTGGACTTAATCTGCTACTTCGATGGTATAAGTTTCTTTGTCTTCGGTATGTGTATTCGGTTCGTGAGCTCTAGTCAAAGAGACTGCCGCATCAATTCATCTACTTGGGGGAAGTGGTCTCTTGACAACTTTTTGGTATGGATCGCTTCAGCCTTCAGTGGTTATAAAACTTGAGAAGATTATTTTTGAGTGAGATGATACGTTGTTGTTCTATTGGATGATATAACCCCGAACGAAGTCTCTCGACTATCGTTCTTAAAAGAGCAATGGATTCATGATAATGGTGTGCTTCCTTGTGCACCTGGCTAAAGCAAGCTTGAAATAGAGCTTCAAATCTGCTCAACATAAGGATTTACGGTTTGGGGGGAAGCTACCAAAGTCTCACTTTCAGATGGTTCAATTTCTTTCTTCAATGCAAGAGCCTCGAAAGCTTTGGTGGTGAATGTTTAAGAGATGATGACTTCTATCTTCTGCAACGGGGCTGCTCAATATCCTTATCTCGCATCGTATCATCATCTTTCTTAAACTATATCATCTATTCTATCTTTGTATATATTTATCTGGAAAACAAAATACAAAAATATAAAACCTTCAAAAAACCATAAAAATCAGAAAAGTTGAAAAATACCAAAAATATTATTTTCATAAGACATGTCTTCTAGTATCGATAACATCTACGGTCTTAGAAATATCATTCAATAATGGCATAAGACCATAGATGAAATTCGAGCAGGAGGTGTAAATATTCTTTTTCAAAACATGTCAAAAAAATAAAAAATAAAAAAAATATATATATATGGCTTACAGTTATTTCAGACTGTAACCCGCGCTTCAAAAATGGCTTAAAGTTATTTGATCAGCTTAATCCGGGCTTCAAATAATGGTTTACGCTTATTTCGCATCAACCCGCGCTTAAAAAAATGGCTTGCTATTATTTCTGATAGCAACCCGCTCTTTAAAGTAAGGAAAGTGCTGCACTAAACATATTTTCAAATATTTCGTGCACTTATCCTAAAACAGAATGAGGAAAGTATGTCGAAGGACTGCTGTTCTTACACAAATGTTTTTCCGTCTAAAATTCTTCAGAAAAATATTTGTTATTTTCATAAATGGTGGTAAATGAGTTGCTTGAAATACAATCAGTTTCAGAGTTTTGGTTAAAATTGAAAACTCAATCAATGACTTTTAGCTTTTAAACTTTTCGAAATTTAAGTCATTGATTGAGGGGGAGAATGTTTTCAAATCTGTATCATCTAACGAGATTATCTTAATCATCCTACGTGCTTATTTGTAAAATACAATTGCCTATGTTGAAGGACTAGGTTTCTAGGATGTGATTGCTAGGTTTAGATGATTATAGTTTGATGAACACATAAATCCAATACCTTATATGATCTGATTGATATGTTGGATTGACTTTTATTAGTCGATTGTTGTTTGGGTGTTGTCGACCACCATATATTTGTATGTGTGTTCACTAACGTATGCAGGTATATTGGTATATAAGAATGTTCCCGATCCGGATCTCACAATTGAAGATGATTGGATGCCAAAAGGAAAGGGTAACTATATCTTGGGTTGAAAAATAAAGAAACGGAGCTTAATTTGACTTCCAATGAGAGTTGGCATAAATGCAACGAAAGAGGTCTCACTGCATCAGCAGATGGTTTTCTTCAAAGTGATTGAAGAAACGGAGCTTAATTTGACCTCGGTTGGCATTAAAATGCAACGTAAGAAGTCTCACTGCATCAGTAGACGGTTTTCTTCCGACCCTCAGCAACAACAACAAAAGCTTCTCAACCACCTAACGTATCTTTGTGCAGGATACCATTTTTTAAACAATTTGGAAAAATTTGAATAAATTGTTTTGAAAAATGGAAAATATTTGTTTTGAAAATAAATTCGACTTAATTTTGAAAATCACCGGATTTCATTTTTATCAAAACCTAAGTCACTCAATCAACGACTACGGTCATCGATTGAGGGGGAGAGTGATTTAAAATAAATTATTTTCAAACGATATTTCTTGACAAAAAGTCCGTTTGTACAAAATTTGTGGTGATCTAAAGATTTAATGTTATGTCATGGTATGATTTTTTCTTTTGAATCAAGGTCTTTCAAAATGAAATTTTTTCTGTTCTTGTTTGATTGTGAAATTATTTTATTTTACTTAAAGATCTCTTAAAACTATCATATCTGACACTAACAATCTTTATTGTTTAAATATGTTCCTATCTGTCATTTTTCAAAATCAAATCTTGCCACGTCTTTTCCCAAAATTTTCTAAATGATTTAAATCTGTTGTGATCTCAAATCTCAAATGGTTTGAAATTTTTGATCGGGGGAGAAATAGTGATTTAAATCTCTTATCTGTTTAAATGGAATTGGTTTTAGTCCTTAATAGGCACTCCTGCCTCTATGTGCCAAACGATTTCAAATACACAATGCACATGTTGAGGAGGAGGATTTATCCAAAAACCAGATGAGTATTTAAACCAGGCCACAAGTTCTCCCATGTTTTCTAAAACTTATTAAATCATTTGGGATCCAAAATCTCAAAGGGTTTGATATTTTTGATCGGGGGAGAATTTGTGATTTAATAATGAAATTTGATAAAGATTATCGTTTTGATTCAAGTGCAAGTTCTCTCTAATATGTGCCAAACTCTTTCGTATATCGATGCACATATTGAAGGGGAGCGAATGGTTTCTTAATGGCTTTTGTGATCATGGATATGCTTCAAATGAACTCTTTCCTCTATGTGATAAAATGATTTCAAATATCCAAAGCACATATTGAGGGGGAGAATTTACCAAGAAAATCAAAAAGCTTTTTCTAAGGAAATTGTGATCAAAGAAATTGTTTCAAAGAACTCTTGCCTCCATGTGCTAAACAATTTATAAATCATATGCACATGTTGAGGGGGAGGTTTTCTAAATGATCAAAACTATCAAGGTACAAAATGCTTTGATCTCGTATCACAAGTACCTTGACTGTTTTTCCAAATGATTTTTCAATTGGTTTCAAGAAGAAAAGAACAATACAAAAAGACCGACCAATTTACTTTATGCATGGTGTTATAAGGATGGTTAGGTTAGGTATTCTCCTAGTTCCCATCCCGCTGTAATCGAGGAGGGATCTACCCAAGGGACAATCCACTAGATAGTGTAGAGTCCTTAGGTATGATGAAAAAGGAGAAAATGAGAAATGGGAAGAGTGTGGTCTGAGGAGACGGCTAGTACTGGAATAAAACCAACAAGGTTCTAGTTATAAAGTCTCGGTAAGCACTGAAGGGGTTGAAGAATGAAAAATAATTGAATGAGAAAAATGGTGAAAAGAAATAGCCCTCCATTTATTCAACCTTAGGGCAGAAACAGGGTTCAATACATATGCTACTGGTGATTACCAAGGTAACGCCGGTATTGAAGACAAGACGTCATGGACCCAGTGACGCACTGCACTACAACTTCCCAAGCTACTCAAGTTCCTCTTAAAAGGGCTTGTTTTATTCTCACATGTAACCTACATAATCTATCGACTTTCTCTTAGAGATAGTTGATATTGAAGAAGGAGACCCTCTCCCTAGTCTCCGGCATAGGAACCAAATGTGCACTATTGAGTCTAGAGCCAAGAGATCATCCACAATATCTCATTAGGACTCAAAATTAATGAAGACTTGTTGTTTCACACAATGTGGAAAGTAAGAATATATTAAGAGTCTCCACGATTATCCTTGTGGTATTGCAGAACATCCGAAGTGGTATGTAAAAGAATTCACGATGAAGATGGAAATCCTTCTAGAGCCAACATCAAACAAGCTCTTGGTGGGTAAATGTGAGATCTTCTGTAGATCAAGCTTGTGACAAGCTGGATAGAAACTATGGGGCGATTCACTCTTGAATCAACCTTGGTCCAGGATTGGAATTGATGAATACTTTTGGAAAAACCGTTCGATGGGCAAACCTTCTTTTCTCACTCGAATGTGTACTCATGTTTTCAAACACAAAAGTATCTCTGATTGAAAAAATACTTTTGGAAAAACCGTTCGATGTGCGAATCTCTTTTTTTCTCTAGCACGTCGAATGTGTGCTCTTTTATATACAAAAAGTATTTTTGATTGAAAATTTATCTTTCTCATAAAACCTTCTTCGTATTGCAAAAATCTTTCTTCAAGCAATATGCGATTGTTTTTCAAATCAATTTTTCATCAATCGGTGAATCTCAATTTCTTTGGTTCACTCGCTCCGTGTTGTCTTCTTTGAGACATTCGGTTTAGAAGACTAGACAGTGCGAAACCTGTCAAGGAGGTTCTTGAACTCTACGATCCAGGCGATACTTTATGCTTGATCAGCGAGAGGAAGTGGGCGTGTACCTCAATTCAGAAAGTGATCAAAGACACTTTTATTGTGTTTTATGCTAGCGTTGTTTTGCGGTACATTTGGACGGTTTGGTGATTAGGGTGAGAGTCATCAAAGCGCATGCTCGCAACATCCACAATTGAAGAAATCATGGCTGGTGCATATCTACGAACACGGCTCTGATATTTTCATACTATGCTTACCCTTTCTGGCGCATAAATATCATGAACGGTAAAGCTTCGCTACTCGATGGAAAGATGTCATGATCCAAAAGTGTGAGCATGTCGGTCAAAAAGTCACAACTTCACATGATGGCAACACAATAAAGGGTGATCGAGAGATTTCTGTGGTGATGATCTCAAAGCTCGAAGATCATCAAAGATGTGGATCGGTTAAAGGCCTCCACTAAAAGTACAAATCAATGCGGACTTTGAAGAATCGCTCTGAGCACAAAAATTGCGGAATTGAAGAATTGAAGTCTACGAGCTCAAGAACAAAGTCAAAAATAGAATGCTAGGATGAAAAATGTATTTCCTGGGGTGACCTCCCTTAGGGGGAGATTGTTAGGAATTGGAAATTCCAAATTAAAGTGTCGGTCACCCCAATTATAGTCTAGCATATGTTAGCTCGTAGATTTATAGTTATTTACGTTATTATGTAGTTAATTAGTTAGTCAGTAGCGTAGAATAGTGTAGAGTAACACCATGGAGGAAGGACGGGTCTTTACCCACTGTATACCTGATCCACAGTAGATAGGAGGTCGTTATTTTTGTAAGTATAAATACCCCTTCCATCCATGGAAGGGGTGGAGCTTTTCTTAATCTAACCTTTGATAATTTCCAAAGCAAGTGTCTACCAAGAAACTCCCTCTCTTCTACTTTCTCTCTCTAACTATGGCAAACATGTATTTTGATCATCCAAGACCACCCGAATCATCAAACACGATAATATATCGATCCTACATAATTTATGTAAGGTTGGCTTGAAAAAGCAAGGTTCGGATGAGGTTATCAATGGTGCGAATCATTCATTCGGACTTGCCGTTCTGTTGAGATGTTTTGGGGCAGGAAAAACGAAACTGTATGCCATTATCGGTAAAACGTTTGTGTAATGTTCGGTTGTCAAACTCTCCTCCATGATCACACTGAAGCATTGAATTTCACACTTAAATTGAGTGTGAGCGTGGTTCTGAAACAATGAGAATTTAGACAACACATCAGATTTGTTAATCAAAGGATAAACCCATTCAAAATGTGAATAATCGTCCAAGAACAATACATAATACTTAAAACACGAAATTTGGGAATAGGTGAAGTCAAACATCGAATGAATAATATCAAAACATGCATTAACGGCGATTATAGAACTAGTGAATGGAAGTCGGCGTGTTTGCCAGGCTGCAAGCATGGCAAAGCAAGGAGGCTTCTTTATTACGAAATGAAATTGTTGGAAACAAGACGGTATGCGCTTTCTGGATACCTGGCCCGGATGCCACGTGTCTTGGCCGAAGAGCTTGAGGAATGGGAGATGGGCTGTGACAGGGTAGAGGTCATGACCTATCACATAGGAGAAGAACAGACGTCATGAAATACTTGAAAAAACAAAAAGATCAAACTCAAGTATGCAGTTATTATCACGAACAAAGGCGGAATATAAGTTTTGACAATATCGCGGGTAATAAGCACATTATTAGGTGAAAGGGCGAGATGGAGTTGGCAAAATGCTATGACCCGTATTGATGGCAGGGAATAGAGAATCCATCACCACTTAGAGACAGACGGATATATACACTTATAAAAACATTACTAAGACTATTGAGATGCATTGAGATGTAAGCTTCGCACATATCCATGTTCAAACACATGTTGTTGGATCATGTAGAGTCCAACAGAAAAGGCATAGAGGCAAAAGTATTTCTTGCCCGGCAAGTGAGATTGCCCAAAGGTTGAGATGTGGGACCCGGGGATAGCGTGATCTTGTGATGAGCAGGGGTTTGTAAAGCGGATTTAAGCGATGGCGATACGGTCTGGGTGTGGGCTTTGTTGTTGGGGCTGAACGGGCATTTGAGGAGTAAAAGTGGTGTGTCGCGGATGGACTAATGAAGCCGTGGAGGTATAAGGTGGTAGGTGGGTTTGTTTGTTGGGTGTAGTGAGATGGGCTTTGAGTGTAGTGTTGGGCAGAGTAAAATAAGCCGAAGGACTGGTCCATTTCGAAGCCATAGGGCGTGAGGATTGGTGCGGAAAACCTAATTTGCTTAAAGTTTGAAGATAATTTCCACAATATTGTTATCCCACTTGTATGACCCATTGGTGGCTTGGCATTAGAATCATGAACAAATTTGCACCCCATCCCAACAGACGCACCACCCAGCAAAATGAATACATGGTTTCCCGCGACTTAGCTTGTGGGTTAGAGGATACGAGAAATACCTTTATGCGTCCATGAGGACCAATGGGACGAAGATGAAGAGTCCACGGGTAAAGAGTGAGACCTGGACTTTAATCGCATTTCCGTTGTGAGCATTGGCGTGATGTCTTAAGATCGAGGAAAGGTTTCCGATGGTGCATGATGCCACCATGATCATACTTTTCGGCAAACCTTCAAGGAAAGGTGACAATATCCTCACTACTAATTGGAGATCCAAGGCTTGGGGCGAGTGGCAATGGACTCAAGCTTTCTAAAGTATGCATCGATACTTTGGTCTCCAAGTTTAAACCCAAATTATGCTTTTAGCGTGATTATGCGGGACCTTTTGTTGTCTTTAACCAAATGGTGAGTGTCCATGCTTCTTTGGCGGAGCTTGGTCGTTGAACAATAGCAGGTGCTTGAAGGTCATCGGAAAGTGGTAAGATCCATGAAAAAATAATAGCATCAACCTTTTTCTCTTAGGGGAGAGAACATTTCGACGAGGAGGTATCTTCGGAAGTACCATGGATATATTTTGTGACTTCATATCCATGACATAGTTGTTCGAAAAAGTAAACCCATGATGCATAATTCTAGTTTTCAAGGTCAAGTTTAACGGTACTCGTGTAGGGAGATGATGATGCTGACTAGGGAGAGTTTTTGAAGAGAGGTGTGGGGGGATTAGTGTTGCTTTGTCATGGATCCGAAAGATCATGAAAGCGAAAGCGAGAAACACGATTAGCGCTTGTGACCTTGCACAAACACCAGCAAATTAACAAACACTGAGTTTTGGTGGATCGTTTTACAAGTGACTATGATACCATGTTGAATATTAACAAACACTGAATATTAAGAGATACATTATTGAATGGAATGTTTATTGTTTTGATTGATTGAACTTCTCAAATCTGAGAAGATACATATATACAGATTACATGATTGATTCATATTCCATAGAATGGGCTGAATCCCATAACAAGAGGACCGGGCTAATATGTAATGCATAAGTCATTTAATGGCCAAAACTTGAAGAAATGACTTGAGGTTTATGAAGTCATTGTAGAAAAAATCTTTGGTTGCAATGGAAAAACTCTCTTAAAAGATTTTTTAGAATAGTGAAAAGTCTTTAACCACTTGAGCCATTGTAGATGCTCTTATAATGAGTGGAGATAAAATGATTAGAACAACAAATTCAAAGTTGATCTAATTATAATACCTCAAGTTTAAAACTAATTTTAACGCGTAGGATAAAGAAAACTTGGTAAACCATTCTAAGTTTAAATTAGTTTATCATAGATATTTGGTGTTGAAGCAGCGAATTTAGCTTTAAAACTAAAGCGGTGATAAAAACTTAAGTTGGTTATTATTTCATGATTTTCACCGGCACCTTTACCTCACTTTTACCCACTCTATTACAGTATAAGGTATTCTTTTATCATTTTTTGTTTCGTATTTTTTATTTATTAATACTTTCGATGCATCGAACTTTATATATTTTTTTTCTATACTTTCATCCCATAGTTTTACAATAAAAAGCAAAATTACAAAAGTAAAAAAATAAAAGAAATAAAAACAAATTAAAAAAAATAAATAAAATGGGTGCCTGAATCCATTTAAAGGTAGAAAAACAATTTCTATTTAAAAATAAAAAAGTGATATACATACGACAAAAATTGTGATGTGCATATTAATTTTTGCTATGTATCAACTCTCCTAAAAGTATAATGACCAAAAAGTATTTGTCGGAACTGTACGAAACTTAAGAGAGAAGTCAGCATGTTTTGGGTCCCATTTGAGAGGTTCCAGTTAAATGCATCTTCATTGCAAGTGGTCTTATTTTTGTACATGTGATGTGAATGGCTTTGTTAGGCTAGCCGATGGAGGGGATTAATCCTCATTTCTCTGCCACGTCGAACTTTTCTCTCTACCAAATACGGCCTTGATAGGCGTAAATTTTTTTTTTTTTAACATTTTAACCAAAATAAAATTTCATTAATAATTAAAGCGTTACGTAATAATTCAAATAAAATTAAACATTCTGGCTTATTAAAACATTACAACTATTAAAAATCAGGTTGTGGCGTCATGATACTGTTTCTGCATTGTTTGTTATTATCTTGGGGCAAATTAGTGTTGGTAAATAGAACATGAGATCTACATGTATTTCTTTTGGCCTCTAATTCACTTTTCGTTAACTTAGTCTTGGAATTTTTGTCTTCCCTTGCTTCTCTCTTTTCTTTGTATCTCGCCAACTGTTCATCGTTGTTCAACTCTTTCTAAACATAGTAAAGGTCCTTTTAGAATCAATGGACTTGATCTTGCCGTTTCTCGGCAACACCTTCCATAATCATAGCTTTCGAAGACTCAGAAGATTTCTTTGTTACTTTTCTTGCATCCACGACCAACGGTTTAGCGGCACATCAAGTGCACAGGAGTCGGTTGAAGTCCTTGCTTTTCGAAATCATGTCTTTAAAAGCATCATATATAACAGCGAGAATGGTCCTCAAAATCGCCAACAATGCTCCAAAACAAGCGGATGACCACACCTAGTTGGTATTCATCACACGCTCGTGTATAAATGGTGAGGTCATTTTCACGGCGTAATTCTGACGGCATTGTTGTAAATGTACAAAATTGACCAACTCAGGGACGAATCTATTTTTTCCACTTTGTAATGATGGGTTATGCGTTCTTTCTACTACAACCTCGTTCTCAAAGTATTAATGACTTTCTCAAAATCCTTTAGCATTTTGGTTGTTCGTTCTTATTCTACCGGATACATCACGCAGCGTTACCAGGCGATCTCTTATGCTTTTGACCAAAGTAGAATCATTCTTGCCTTCTTACTCGACTACCTTCTGCTTCGCCAGTAGCTCGTTTCTTTGGTTTGACCGGTGATGTCTCTTCGACATTCTTCTTTTTACGTCATCAAGGTTGACCGAATCGTGATAGATCCATGGCCGGCGGTGTAACCTGAGCGAAGTGATACTCTTGAGCCGGATAACTTTCCGGTTCCAGGCATAAAGATTAGGATTGTTGTACAATTGGTCGTCGAAATCAAAACCCTCAAGATTGATACGGTTAGCCGGAGAATATTCTTGATAATTTGAATATGAAGACGTTGATGAATCCATTGTTGGGCGGTACCGCAGATTCGTTGTGACCCATACATTGGTTGATTGCCATGGCGGGAGTAGGCTTTGTTGTTGTTGTTGTTGGTAGTGGATGTTTTGTTGCGGTGGAACAAATGGACGATTCATACTAAATGGATTGTTAGGGTGTTGTTGTGGAGCTTGTTGGGATTGATATTAGCGGGGGTTGGAAAATGATTATTGGTGAGACAGGTTAGCGGAAATCGGATCCGGTGTTAAACTATGCGGGACGTTTTGTGACAAACGGGATTTTCGGCCTTTGGTTGGTGGTGTTTTCTTAGACATTTTTGATAAAGAGGATTGTGAGATTTTTTATAGAGAGGATTGTGAGATTTTTGAGTTTTAGTGTGTAAATATGTTGTGAGATTTGTGATGAGATTTTAGTTGTATTTATAGGGTAATGTTTTTTTGGATTGAAAGCGTGCACCAAGGTTTACGTTGGAAGAGTCGATCGGCTACACGATTTAATTGGGCAAAGTTGGAGGCGATCGATTGTCTTCACATTGAAGCGATCGACACCCAATCGATCGTCCTAGTGCCTCGATCGATGGAGATTGAGCTTCATTGGGGCTAGCCTTAGGAAACATATAACTATAAATTTTATTTTTTTTATATGCATTTATTATGTGCGTAACCAAAAAGTAGCAACAGGCTATGGTTTTTTCTTGGGCATTCATACGTCGCTCAGGCTTGATATTACATATTTCCCCAAAACATGCTTGAATAGCATTGTACATCATGCATTAAAAACTTGTGGTTTGGGGAAATATGTAATTTTTGAAGTTTCCTTGAGTATATATGAAATTCCCCCTTTTTTCTTTTATAATTTAAGTTTGGGTTTTGCTAAACAATGTTCTAGCGGTGATCACCGTCTAAAAACCGGACCGGGCCGGTCAAAACCGGACCGGACTGAGACCGATTTCAGCAAAAATTCTTAGACCGAGACCGGACCAATGTAGGTCCTCGGTCTCCCCAACAAGACCAAATTAGTCCAAACTAGTCGGTTTGTGGTCCGGACCACACCGGATCGAGGACGAATCATCAGGTGGCCTAAAGCGAGACCAGAAGATCGGACCGGTATGTGGTGCGGTCGGTCCATCGATCGGTCCGATCCAGTCCGGTCTCAGTCGGTCCGTCGGTCGGTCCGATCCGTTCGGGTCATTTGCTCAGCCCTACAATGTTCAATTGGAAATTGTTAAGCCAAATTAAATAACATATTATTTTTTATTTAAAGTAAAGGGTTGATATGCAGTTCATTTTTTTTAATACATACATCACATTGTACAACACTGTAATGCATATTGCACAACACTGTAATGTACAAATATGATGTATATATAAAAATTGGTGTGTAAAAGGATTTGGAATTAGATTTATTGTTTGATTTGTAAAAAAAATTGGAATTGGATTTAGATTCGGTTTAGAATAAAAGAAAATGAGGTAAGAGGAAAAAAAAATATTTTTTTTTAAGTTTATTTAAATAATTGATAAATGAATTATTGGAAGGTAAGTAGGATGGTGTTGTTTTTTAATAATTAATTTATATATAGATTTCGAAGGAGGATATAAATGTGGTGTACGTTATAAGAATGGATAAAAAGCCTTATTAGCCATGAATCAATCTTTTATTATCGGTTCCACTTCGATTGCCAACAACTTGAACCAAACAATTATAATTTAGAATGAAACCATTATTTGAATCCAAAAGGCATAATCCAAACGGCTCTTAAGACCCTAAACAACCGCTATAGTTACCGCAACAAATACCCTAAAATAACCAACTCCAGGCTCCAGCTACATCACAACCCTCCAATTAGTATAATATCAACGAACCTATATGTATACAACCTACATCGACCCGGTAGCCACAACCTGGCAGAACCGAGTTTTAAAACGACCGGGTGCACAGAGAATTTTCAAACTGTTGTATACGAGCTTTGATTAAAATTGTAATTTATTGTCACCTACTAACAGACAGAGTAACTACACAAGGAAGATAAACACATTTAGAGCATGTGCAAGTAAAAAATGATAGTGTTATACGAAAATTAACACTGCAAAACATAATTTCATCGTATCCCTGACACTACGAGACAACCTTTGATTCCGCCGCTGTTTTACTACTACTAAGACCCAACCACTAAAGAGAGGCATCCAAACTTCCAAAACTCAACAAAATGCATAGCCGCCTACTTAATATTCCCTTCATCTTATATTTACATTGTCATAAATTAATTATCTACTAATAAAAATAAATATAAATCTTTATTAAGTTTACTATATTGCTCTCACTTAATATTATTATTACAAACTTTAAAAAATAATTAATTAATTAGTTAAGTCAAAAATTGTCATTCTACAAAAGCAGTAATGATTTTTTTTTATAAACCGTGTGTTTTTGTTGGTGAGAAATTATTTTGAGACGCGCGTTTAAAATGTTGGCGTGGCAATGTCAAAAGTAGTTTTATTTAGGGAAATACAGTACTAATATTAAATAGTCATGCGACAAAATTTTATCTTTAGAACTACAGTTCATGGCCATGCAACGGCAGCAACGCAACTTAACGCGCAACTAGTTGAACTAAAGTATGTCACTTAAGCCCGAGAAGAAATTATTTTGATTGTAAAATAGCATGAAAATTTGGCAATATATATGATCAATTTGTTTCGGCACCCTTACCGTACCATAATCGTGTGTGCGTTGTGATAGAAGTTCCGATTTGATTTAGAAAATCTCCATAGAAATAGTGAAGAAGAAACTAGACGTTGGAATATATAAACTTGAAACAAGTTTTTTTCTTCTTTTGATTTCACTACCATGCTGCAATACGATTTATAGAAGGAAAATAAACTACTAAAGAAAATATCATGCTAACAAAACATACGGAACATGAATTGGAGATAATGTAGACATAGGTCTGTCAGAGGGCATGTTATAATAAGGTATTAAGAGCAGCCTAGGAATCGGATGCTTTAGAAGTTATGTATAAAAAAGTATGACCTACTTAGAATTTGGCGAGAACCACCTTAGATTCAAAATTAAGAAGGAAGAAAGAAAAAGAAGCGATTCAGAAGGAAAATAGAAAGCAAATCCCAAAGTTATTTTAAAGGAGGTTTGAGGTTTACGTTTATGGTGAGAGAGGAAGACCGAAAGTCAATGTCTTATGTTTACGGAGTATTTAAGTTTCTATTTAACCCCTTTACTTTATTTAAAGTACTATTTAACACCCTTTGATATAACACAGAATTGCACATATATCTAATACAGTAGTACGTAGTATATTAACTACATCCAATATTTTTAAACTTCTTGGAGTATCACTCTATGTTTTGATCGGTATAAAATAGTTTTGGTTGTACAATTATGTCTTAACAAACTCAACAGTTTTGTTTAATAGAGTATATTAAAAAAAGATATGCTAGGTAGTATTAATAAGGATTAATGTCGACATTGCAAATATAACTGTTTTCAAGTTATTAAAGCTACAAAAGTTAATTATAATCACTTTACCTATTATTCAAGTAAACACGACCCGACCGATAGGTACATTGACCCGTCATATGTTGTCAAGTTGACTTTTACGTATGGACTAAACTAAGGAACCACCTTAGTTTTTTGGCTAGGTCCGCCACTGGGTCTAATGGCCTAATAAGTTGGAGAAAATGAGTACGTACGTTTTAATTTGCATGAGACCTGGTCACGTAACACGTTGCTTACCTTAACCAGAAATAAAAGGGAAGTGGGTGATTTTGATGTCAACATATACAATATGTTGAGTTGAAACCATGGTTATCAAGATCGCGATTTTGATAGTAGGATCTTACGATTCTACATTAGAAAACCTTAAAAGATCTTAGTAGAATCAGATATAGTATTATTGGAAGGTTTGAATTCCTTAATTTGCATTCATCTAACAACCGAATATATTGATTACATGTGAGGATTCTAGAGACTATGCATGTGCTAGGCCTAATATAATACAAATGGGCCATAATACAAAACAATAAGAAGAACTATATAAATGTCATCTAATACGCCCCGCAGTTGGAGTGGGAGGAGGGCGGACGCTCAAATTGGATCTAAATTCTTCAAACAAACCCGAAGGTAGTCTCTTGGTGAAGAAATCGGCGTACTGATAGCGAGAGGAACATGTAGAACGCGCACCTTGTAAAACCCTAAAATCTCAAACGTGTTAAAAGACACTTTTGCCCTCAAATTAATAATTATGAAAACTAAAGCTTAGCGTTAACCCGTTGAAGGCGTTAAATACTTGAAACATAAACGAGTTCGCAAGGCTATCGTACTTATGTTCACGAATTATATTTACGTCACACATTAAATTGTTTCTTGGAAAATATATGAAAGATATATTAGATAATTATAATTCAAATACAACAACTAAATAAGATAAATTGAAATTGTCATAACTTGGTCTCACCTTTCCCCCTAATCTCGGCCTAATGAAACGCTAGCACCAAGAAAATCAGCCCCTAATTATTTTCCTTAATTGCATTCTAATTCTCATTTATCCCTAACTAATCTTCTTCCAAAATAACATACCAACCCTAATTTTCTCTCTACATCACTATGGACGGCAACAATAATAATTCTCCTATTCCATTCGAATGCAAATCAAAAGAGGAAGTTGTGATCGTGTGTGGATGATCGTGATCATGGGTTGGGGCGAAGGTTCTGCTTGGGTTTGGACTACTTGCTGTCGTGGGTTTTGCTAGACAAAAGGGTGATGGTTGTTTCGTTTTTGGGTCTTGTTTCCTACATCTCTTCACGCTACCAAGGTAACGCCTTATATCCACTCATCTCGCCTCTTTTGCTTCTGTGTTTCTTGTTGGTGTCGTGACATTTTCTCCATGCATACGATCTTATACGAAGCGGGTTATATAAAATTGAAACATGTGTATATGGTTATATTGTTGATTAGGCTGGGTTTTATTTTCACTTGTCAAATGCATTTATACACGACCAAAAAGATTGCCACATGAAATGTTAATCTTGTCACAAGAAAAATAAAATAATGCCACCCCATATGTGTCGAACTAAAAGATTAAGAATTGGGTATGAATACCTTTGGGACCCATATGATTCACGATCATACCTAGGACACCTTTAAATGATATGAGTTGAAACAAGGATATAGAGAACCTATGCATGTGATGTGTTGTATGTCGAGTAGGAAATGAATGATTAAAGGGCCTCGTTGGCTTGTTAAGGGTCAAATGAGTATGGGCATGTAACCTTATCGTGAATCTGTTTTTGGACCCCTTTTTGACACGACATGTTCATGGTTTGATAATGAGTTAATCGAGTCTTAAATATACGTATTCGTATTTTGTGATAATTGAATCGGTAACAAAATGATTTAAGGGTTATGTTTACAACATGTCGAATGGTTTTGGTTTGGTGTTGGGGAAGTCTCGACCTAAAATGGGCTTTCATCGAGGGTCATATAATCTTGTGCTAATCGGGTTCGTATGGTTAAAAAAAAAGTATATGTTAACCTAAATATAAAATTAGAGTTTCGTATAGATACATGAGTTAATAAAATTAAAGGGTTGTTTTGCAAATTATGAAACTTAAATGGTTGACTTGTTAAAATGATAACTAAAAGTACTAAATGAGTAAAATAGGTAATCTTATTATAATTACGCTTCCGACCCTCTAAATTGTATCATTGGCACTTTAAACCCCAAACTTACGTGACTTGTCATAATCGACCCTTAAACTACGATAATACTTGTTTTCATCATTTTACCTAAATTGACTTGGGTTATATCATTTATAACTAAATCTGCTAAAGAAGGAAAACTGCTATTTCGGAAAGTTACTAATTATGGAAATCTGCTATTTATGGAAACCTGCTAAAAATGGAAAGCCGTCTAAAATAAGTAATCCGATCTTAATAAGCGTTACCTAATTCATATAGGTTCCGGACGGTAGGGATTGATTGATTCATGTCGTGTGACTTACGTTTCTATTTTACTTGCCCGATTGAGGTGCAGATATTCTATCCCTACGGTAGGGATTTCTCCGACTTTTCGATCCTTGACTTTACTTCGCATTATGATATTCCTTTGCTATGATTTCCTTATGCTATGATCCTTTTGATATGATTATGACATAATCCTTTGATATGATTACGTTACTATGATATTCGTTTGTTATGATTATGAACCTTATGATTATGAACCATCTGATTTTGAACCTCTGATTATGAACTTATGTTATGGAAACCTGATATGAACCTTAGAATTCTGAACTTTTGATATGAACTCTGATATGAACTCTGATATGAACTCTAATATGAACTTTGATATGAACTTTGATATGAACCCTTATGATATGATATGAATATGCTTTGACCCTTGATCGATACGAAGCAAATATTGTGTTCCTAGTCGGAAGGTAACTGGCGTGTCATTGATGCACCAATGGCATGACTCAGGTGTGTACAGTGATGATACACACCGTCCCCATTATGATATGATATGATTATGAGCTCACTATATGTATATGATTTGGCCTTTGGGGCGTATGGATGCATCCTAGATATGATATGTTTCGAGGTTTGATCGATTGGAGATTTATATGGTGAATGATGTGGTGCAATCCGTCTTCACAATTTACGGGAGCTAGCTACTCCATTTTATTCTTGAGGTCTCCCCTCCTATTATGTATGGTATTAGAGTCACCCCTCGAATACAATGGTTACTTATGATATGATATGATATGTTACGGGCTCGTGGTAGATTTCTGACAACCCTTACACCTTTGATATGCTATATTGTACCTTTTGTATTCCCAACGCACTATATGCTACGTTAATTGTTCATTACTCGGTACCTTTATATGACTCACTCTACTACCAAGATATATATATTGCTTTGATCACGTCACACTCTCATTCCGTTACTTGACTATCGTTCCATTCCGTCGAGGGTTATTATATGCTTATTGAATTTGATTATGCTATTCATGTTTTATGTGACTCTTGATTATCCTGCTATAATGTGATTACTATGCGGTTATCTGAGTTACCTATCTTCATATGATGATATGTGATCTCCTTTGTTATGTGACTCTCACGAATTGCCGGTGACCATACTAATGTGCAATCGATAGTTTTGTCGGTTTATTATGTGTGCTTTGTTCGGTATCTCGTGGACTATGACTATCTGTTGTATTCTTATCGTTTATGGTTGACTGTCATGCTTACATTTCGCCTATGCTCACGGTTTGATTGGGTAAATGGGTCATCTTGTGACGTCTGGCTTGTTAATTTGTTTAGTTGCCCGTTATGTTTTAATTCATTTAATTATATCGTTTATATTGTATTCCTACTTATTACGTATATGACTGGTACCATGTGTTGGTATTGTTAGTATACTTCGCTATTATGATCTTGGTTATGTTTTTCAACTAAGGGTTTTGGCCTGTGTGAATTGCCATGCTCACTTATTAATTGATTGCTTCCGTTTTCCTGTAGATATCTGTTGGCTTGTATGCCTTGATTTCTGAATTGATTGTATGACATATATGTTGTGTGGATGCTGCGCTATGCTTGCTTATGTTTAGTTCTTGTATATGCGGTTTGTATGTGCTTGTTTATATGTGGTCGTCGATGCTTTGCTTTGTTTACATCTCCTTGTTATGTTAGTTTTGGATATCGTATAATTGTGTGTTCTCGAGGATCCTCATTGACTCATTGTTCTTAGTTATTTGCGACTTTGTTATCTATTTCCTTTGTTTCATTTCGTTTACGCTTTTATTTAGCTTCGTTTTGTTATATCTCAGTTCCTGGGCTTTTTAAGCTCGGCCGCATTTCTTTCCTGCGGCGTTTTAGATTGAAGATGGGCTTTGATGGGTGAGAGTTGGATTATCTGTATTGGGTGACCCTAGTTACCTCATTATTTGGACTTTATTAGAATTTGTTTTGAGATTCCATTTTATTTTAGACATTTTGGATTAAGCAAATTTCCTTGTAAGTTGATTGTTTATTTGATTTGATACTTCATTTAAGGCTTCCGTTTGTAAATATTTTATTTGTATGTTCTGATATGACACCAGAATGTGACACTTCTACCCTTGTCGGGTTGGGGTGTTACACACCTGACCAGCGGTAACCATGTCACTAACGTTATCACAGTAGACATGTGTAGCAGACGATAATGGAGAATGAAGCTCGCGAAGCAGATTACGAATCCATGCAGTCTCAGCCACAACGTTAGCAACACCCCTATATTCAGCTTCGACACTAGAGCGGGAAAGGGTGTGCTGACGCTTCGATGACCAAGACAATGAATTATCATCCAGAAAGACATAGTAACCAGAAGTAGATCGTTGTGTGGAGGGACAAGCTGCCCAATCTGCATCTGTATAACCAACAAAAGAAGTAGTAAAAGAGGAGTATTTATGAAAACCAAAATCTAGTGTCACCTGAATGTATCGTAGGATACGCTTAAGTGCAGCAAAATAAGGCTCCTGCGGATCGTGCATATATAGGCAAATCTGCTATACTGCATAAGGTATAGCATGACGTGTAAACGTGAGATACTGAAGCTCACCTGCGAGACTACGATATAAAGTAGGATCCTAAACCGGAACACCTTCGGGACCTACTTTAGAATCTGTGTCAACGAGAGTCCTGGAAGGGTTAAAATTGGCCATGTGAGCACGCTCAAAAAGCTGGAAAGCATACTTCCTTTGAGATAAAAACAAACAGGTAGGATGACGAACAACAGAGATACCAAGAAAATAATTAAGTGCCCCGAGATCGATCCTGTCAAAGCCACTGTGTAAGGAACCAACATGTGGAAAACTAGAAGGCGGGTTGAATAGTTTTGCCTATTAAAACTTTGTTTTAAAGTATTTAGATCGACTTATGTCAATCCATTTATATCGTGTGTTGGATATTGATAGATAGACATATACATAAATAATGCAAAGAGATAAAGAGTAAAGGAACACAAAACCATAACACAAGTATTTGTAGTAGTTCGGCTACAAGGACTCCTTCCTTGCCCTACTCCACTCTCCGAGTACCCAACTCGAGAGTTTCTAAGCATTACACAACAAAAGCTCCTTAGTATGGCGGAGAAGCCTTCACAACATCGCTTACACTTTATCCGATACAAGGAAAGACACCGAGTTCTTCCACGAGATAGAACCAAACCTATCACAACGTCGCCTACACTTTATCTGGTACAAGGCTAGATACCGAGTTCCATTAAAAGGAGGAACTACTACCCAACACTACAACCCAAAGGAGACAAACTCCTTTTTACAACACTTCAAAGGATATCAATACCCTTTAACCCAAACTACACAAATATACATCGACGCCCTATATCGAATGTACACCTTCGGCACTATACACCAATGCCATTAACTTGACACACTAATGGAGGGAGAGAAGAACTATCAACAAGATACACTTCAGTGGTCTTGATGATGACGAAGCTTGGCAACTCATGACCTTGAGCTTGCACGTCCTCAAGAGGTTGTGATCTCACCTTTAAGAGGAACCTAAAGAATCACACAAAGATAAAACTACATAGAACGATCTTTTGGATATGAGGTTAGAGAGGTTAAAACATAGAGAGAAGATATGTCTAAAAGGGGTTGTGAGCAAGAGATAAATGCCTACAGTTTCCACGGATCCGGCGGATCCCTTACCCAAGGGATTCGGCCAGTGTAATCACAGGGATCCGGCTGCTGGGTCAGACTAGTCCGGATTATGGGTTGCAAATTGGGTTATGGGTTATGGGTTATGGACCATGGGTCATGGACTTTGGATCATGGATACCCAATAAGATACATTGTACCTAGTCAATGGGTCATGGGTCATGTACTTTGGGTCATGGATCATGGATAATATCCAACATGATTCCATGCATGATGTCATGCAATGGATCATGGGTCATGGATCATGGGTCATGGATCATGCTCCATGGGTATGGGTTATGAACTTTGGTTTTAACCCAACAAGATACATTGTACCTAGTCAATGGATCGTGGGTTATAGACTTTGGTTTTTACCCATCATTTACCCATTACAAGTAATACTAAGCACATATACATTTTTATAAAATATAAGTAAACAACATTACTTGTAAGTGTTTTATAAAAATGGTTTTGGTTTTATATAACTTATTTAACTAAACATGTTTTGATGATTTTATATGTGTAGTAAAAATGTGTTAGTAAACTATTGGCTCAAAGCTTTTACGTAATTTATTTATTTCATTAAAATAATTTTACGTTTGTTATCGACAAAACATTAGAAAATTGTAAAATATAAAGAAACTTTTTTATGGTTTATTTGTATTAACAATCTCCCCTTTTTTGTTGATGACAAAACATAAAATTATTTTAAGTAAAAAATAAAATTCGTAAAATTTCAAATTGGTGTTTTTACTCTCTTTTCCCCCTTTTTGTCGAAACAAAAAGAGCGTAGAAAAGAAACTAACACATAGTAGGAGAGAAAGATTTAGAAATAGTTTTAAGAAAAGATAATAGAAAGTAAGAAGTTTTAAAAAAGAAAAATTTGGAGAAAAAAGTAGAGAGAAGAAGTAGTAAGGTAAGAAAAGAGTCTCGTTTTAGCTCCCCCTTGACGGATGCTTCCCTTTGATGAGAGCGTCAAGTAATTAGGAAGACTAAACGAGTGTATTACAAGTATTTTGCAACGTTTTGCTTTTATGAATAGCTCCCCATTGACGAATGCTCCCCTTTGATGAGGGCGTCAAGTAATTAGAAAGACTAAATGAGTGTATTGTAAGAATTTAGAAAGTTTTGCTTTGACGAAAAGCTCCCCCTTGTTGAGGGCGTCAAAGTCTCAATGTGTATTTTGAAAATCTAAAAAATAAAGGTTAGAAAACAAGTATATGGTGCATTCAGGGCCGGCCCAGAGGGGGTGCAAGGGGTGCCATTGAGCCGGGCCCCTTCCCCCTAAGGGCCCATATTCAGAGGCAATGATCAAACTTACCATGGTTGATTTCTGCAAATGATCAAATAGATAAAGTTAAGATGCAAGAAACACAAGGATAGTCGCCGGAAATGTTTATAGGTCGTTGTCAGTGACTCAGTTGGGAGAAGAAGGTGAATAATTAACATTAACATAAGTAGGCCCAGTTTATATATGACTTTAGTTTATCCACCGACCAATATTTAAGGCCCAACCCATTTTAGAATACATAATTGCTTGTTATTTCTCTTAAACGTTTTCAGTTTTTATTTTGTAGAGTGTTATGTTTTTATTCACTAATTACATAAAATTTAATTGTACCGAGAGTTTGTGTAGAAACTAGAATAGTTAAGTGTAGAACATTAATGATTTTAATAACCAATCGAATAGTTGATCACTTGACATATGAAAATTTATTTGGGTTTTTGTTTCCTAAAAGGTTGAGAGAACTTGGAGATAATGATCTTAAGTCACGTTGTCAACTTTATTTTTAAGGTTGAAAACATTTATCGTCATAATATTATGTTATTGCATTTTACTATTAATTTCCTAGGGGCCCATTTTTTTATTCTCGAGCCGGGCCCCAAATATTTTTTACATTTTCAAAGACGGCCTTTGGGTGCATTGATTCCTGCAAATGAGCTTTAAAGTTAGCTCAAAAGTATTTCTGTCCACCCGGTTCTGCCGAATCCTTCACTTGAGGGATCCGTCAAGACAAAATTGAGGGATCCGGGTACCTGCAGCTTAGTAGCAGCAATATAGACACAAATAATGACGTAAAAGTCCAAGTAAGTCATGTATTGTTGCATCAAACATGTTCACATAACCATATAACATAAAAACATGTAGTCTCATTTAATAAAATGAGAGAAATGATACACATATTTCAATTCTCTAAAACTAAAAAAATGATACAAACACGTACCAAAATAAGAAAAATCCTAACAACCTAAGTTGCGCCTAAGACTAGAAAGAACACCACTTGTGCTTCCATTCCAAGGTTTAGGGACGGTTAGGTTTTTTGACTTCATCAAAACGTTCAAGAAGGTGATAGAACATGAAACGTACTTCATCACGTAGTTCATGGACTAACCCTTAGACATGTTGACAATGATAGCAATCATTGTCATGGATAGGAGGTTGAAAAGATGGTGGTAAGGATAGACCTAGTGGAGAAGTTTATGGAGGTAAGTTTGATAAAAAAAGGTGGTGGTTACATAAAGGATGAAGGTGATGGCATATGTGTTGGTGGTGGAGGCAAAGAAGTATCAACATCCATATGATCCAGTTGTTGAGGTTTGAAATTCCTCATAATCTAAAACGGACCATTTGAGGGTGAATGAGAGAAAGACACGGGTGCTAGTGAAGTTACAACACTGAGGTTTTGGTGAGAAGGTTGTTGTGGTATCATTTTCTCAATTGATGACAATGTGGGCAATGGTGGTGGATGAGAAGGCCTAGGTGGCAACTCTTCTAGAGAGTATAGGTTTGGTGATGAGTGAGGTGTGGTGAAAGAGAGAACTCTAGGTTCTAGAGGTGAAGGTTTGGTTGTTTTAGTAGAGATGAGAGTGTTTGGTTTTGAAGGTATGGTGGTGTTTGGCAAAGGTTGTTTAGTGGGAACAAGTCTTTGAGGAGTTGGTCTAATAGATAGAGTTGTTTGGAGAGGAACTCTAATGTTCAGAGTTTTGTTGGGTGATGACTCGGTTGATGAGATTTCATGGACAACACGAGCAATTTTTCTTGGAGGGTTTTTGGTTGATAAGTTTGCACTATGTGCTTTTCTCATGGTTAGATGGTAAAGATAAAAGTTGAAAGAAGTTTTGCTACTGAGAATGAGTGTTTGGATGGTGGTTTGAAAGCACAAACACAAGTGATTTATAAAGGGAGAAATTAGGCAAGTGAATTAAAGCCTAAACCACTAAATTTCTTCAAATTGCAATGATTTGCATGCACAAGAGTCAACTACAGTGTTGCTCTGTTCTAGGGAGTCATTTAAGACAATGTGGAGTGTTTAGGTTAACTAACAGGGTTTGAAATGATTATCTCAAGTGATAATTCATGTCCTGTGCAACCGGTTCCAACGGTTCCCTCCCTTAAGGGCATGGGTGGATTTAAGGGGGGAGGGGGGGTCACAAGGGTTATGTGCCCCCCTTGTGAAAAAAATTGTAGTGTAAAAATTTTAAAAATATTTGGCTTTTTTTGTAATTTTGCCCCCTCCCCCAAGTATCAATTTGTAGTGTAGTTTCTAAAAATTATCAAAGTATGCCCCCTCGAGAAAACATTTCTGGCTCCGTGTAGGATATTTGTTTTCACTTACACATCACACCATAACACAAAGTGGGCGTATAAGTGGAATTCTAGAGAGAGAAAGTTAGAGGTTTAGGGAACTTAGTGAGAGAAAGTGAAAGATATTATTATGAGCTCCAACTCTCTACCTTGGGAGGTAGAGAGTATTTATAGTCTTACATAAATTGCCACACAGCGTGGATCGGGCATACAGTGGGTAAAGACCCGTCCGTCCTCCCGCGGTGTTACTAACAAATACTACTTAACTTAATATAACTATGACTACGAGCATTCTAACGATTACATATACTTGAGGTGACCGACTCTTTAATACTGGAAATTTCTAATTCCTAACAATCTCCCCCTAAGGGAGGTCACCTCAAACATATACTAAAATGACATTGAATACAATCGGATATTACATTAACAATTGATCTTGCATTCTTGATGTAGTACTTTGCTCGGCTTCGTAGTCATTGATTCCACTCATTGCATGTTTGGTTAATCCAAGTGGAGGTCTTTCTTGATCCACGTGATAATAATGTTGAGCCGCTTTTGAGATCATCAGCTAGTAGAAAATCTCAGATACATCCATTGTGGTGTTGGTATTATGTGATGTTGTGACTTTCGGACCGACATGCTCACATTCGGGATCATGATATCTTCTCATCAGAGTAGCGGAAGCATTCGTTGATTCATGATATTGGCGGCGGCGTAGCGAAGCATGGAGTTAGAATATCAGAGTCATTGATGCACCAATCATGATTTCTTTTGATATGAATGTGTTGTGTGAGCATGCGGCTATGGATTGACCGCTCCATTACGATCGGTACGCAAGCGTCGGGTGTACCTACATACAGCGATTAGCAATAAATCGCACGAAAGTGTCTTTGATCACTTTCGTTGAATTGAGTACACGACCACGGTTCCCGTTGATCGTACAAATCTTGCTGTGATCGGGTATAATTCGAAGAATTTCCTTGTGGGGTTTAATTTGCTCTAGCGTTCTCAAACGAACGTCTCAAAGACAACAAGTGAGTGAACCAGCGAATTTAAGTCCAGCGATTGATGAAAAGAGATTTGAAAAACAATGGTGTATTGCTCAATAGAAATTGTTTTTGCAATATAACGAAGGTTTTAATGAAAATCAATTATCAATCATAAAACACCTTTTGATTTGAAAAATTAGTACACGGTCGGCGTGCTAATGAAAAGAGTTTTAAAGCACAAAGACCGGTTTTTCAAAGGTATCCGTCAATCCATAACTTGAACCAGGATTGATTCAAAAGATTGAATCGCCCCATTGTTTATGTTCAGTTGTCACATGGTTGATCTGTATAATAGATCTCACATGCCACCTACCGGGAGCTTGTTAGATGTTGGCTCCAGAAGGCTTTCCATCTTCATTGTGAGTATGTTTGCATATCACTTTCGGATGTTCGGCAATACCACAAGGTTACTGCGTAGGACTCAAGATATAATCTCTCTTTCCACATTGTGTGAAACAGAGAGTCTTCATTGAAAGTGTCCTAATGAGATTTATTGATGATCTCGTGGCACTAGACTCAATTTGTGCATATTTGGATCCTATATCGGAGACTAGGGAGAGGTCTCCTCCTTCAATATCAACAATCTCTAAGAGAAAGTTGATAGATAATGTCGGTTCCCGTGAGAATGAAACAAGTCCTTTTAAGAGGAACTTGAGTGGTTTGGAAAGTTGAAGTGCGGTCGTCCTTTGGGTCCATGGCGTCTTGTCTTCAATCCGATGTTACCATCATAGCATATGAATTGAACCGGTTTTACGCCCTAAGGTTGAATATATGGAGGGCTATTTGTTTTCACCCTTTTCTCATTCAATTCTTTTCATTCTTCAACCCCTTCAGTGCTTACCGAGACTTCATAGCAACAACCTTGTTGGGTTTATTCGATTCTAGCTCATCTCGTCCGCACTCTTCCCATATCTCATTTTTCTCCTTTTATCATCATACCTAAGAACTCTACACTAACTAGTGGATAGTCCTGGGTAGATCCCTCGGTTCTGGGGATCATGGGAACAAATACCTAACCTAATCATCCTTATATCACCATACATAAAGTAAAGTTGGTCGGTCTTTTTGGTATTGTTCATCTGCCATAGGAACCAATTGAAAACCATTTGAAAATCAATCGGATACTTATGATATTATATCAAAGCATTTTGTACTGAATTGTTTTGATATTTTTAGAAGAAGAACTACCCATCAACATGTGAATCAAGTATTTGAAATAGTTTTCCACACGGAGGCAAGAGAAAAAATTAACTTCTTTGATTACCATTTTAAAAAAATATCAACATCACTTCCCTAATCGAATCAAGTAGATAAAGCATTTTGGGGAAGGATGAGGTTTTCATGATTTTGCTCCCCTCAATATGTGCCTCGAGATTTGAAAAGAGTTTTGCACATACTAGAGGAACCTGCACCTTGAGATAAGTTATCACGTTTCAAATCATAGGTTTAAGATAGATGCTCCCCTCAACATGTGCATGGAAAATTTGAAATCGTTTGTCACATGTGGGAAGGAGAGCTTGTACATCCTTATAAAACCATTTACCTTATTATCAGTTTAAATCCAATTTAAATCACACATTCTCCCCGATCACAATTATCAAATCATTTGAGATTTGTGATCTCTTATAGATTTAAATTGATTTTGAAAGCTTTTAAGGAGAATTGTGACTTGATTATGAAAGCGTTTTAGCTGATAATGATCGGATTTAAAGACTTTAAACTCCATTGATAAAACATGCATGTATATCTTTTGAAAACAATTGAATGCCAAATAACTTTTTAATTTAATTGAAATCATTCTCCCCTCAATCAATGACATAGGTTGTTGATTGAGAGATTGATATTTTGACAAATAAGTCAGATGATTATCAAAAATAGAGACAGGTTATTTTTCAAAGCATTAGTTTTCAGAGATAAATGTTTAAAAAATCAGAGCATGGAATTTTGAAAACATGATAAAGTATGGCTCTGTTCTTTCTTTGAAAAAAGCGGGTTCTTGCACGAAATGACAATAAACCATAGTTTCACTGTCTCCCAAAAATATTTTTGATTTTTTGATTTTTTTTTTTTAAATTCGAACAACATCTAAAGTCCCGTGTCATTCTTTGAATGACATCACAAAAACCGTAGATATTATCGAACCGAGAGAAACATGACAAAAAGACAATATTTTTTTTTTTTTTTTTTTTTTGAAGATTTTTCGAATTTTTTCAGATTTTTATGGATTTTGAAGGTTTTATAATTTTGTATTTTGTTTTTCGAATAGATATATACAAGAGATAGATGAAGATAGACCTTTACTCCTCGTCTTCTTCCTGAAGGCGTTTGAGTGTTCACGGTTGAAGGCTTTTCAAGCCTAGTCAGAATGAACTCAAAGCGTTCTCTTGGAAGAGCTTTGGTGAAGATGTCGCTAAGCGATATTCGGACCTCACAAAATAGAGTTCCACCACACCTTTTTCCACTTGTTCCCTGATGAAATGATGTCGAATGTCGATATGCTTTGCTCTTGAGTGTTGAGCGTTGTTGCATGAGAGCACTTTTATTATCCATCTGAGAGGGATTTTGTTGAATTCAAAGCCATAGTCGGATAATTGAGATCTCATCCATAAGACTTGAGCACAACAAGATGACATGGCTATGTATTCACCCTCTGTAGAGGAAATAGAAGTACTCATTTGCTTCTTTGAAGACCAACTCACAAGCTTATCACCCAAAAGCGAGCACCTCGGATGTACTTCGACGAGTATCTTGACACCTGCATGATCGGCATGCATAGAACATTAGTGACATACCGGTGTCCTTCGGGTACATAAGTCCCATATTGATGGTTCCTTGGAGATACCGAAAGACCCGTTTAACCGCTTCAAGGTGCTTTTAGTAGGCTTAGCACGGTATCTAGCACACATGCAAACAGCGAACAAGATGTGCGGTCTACTAGGCGTGAGGTACATCAGGGATCCAATCATACTACGATATTTTGTTTGGTCAATCATGATCCCGGAGTGGTCCTCATCTAGTTTGGTTCGATCAATCATGGGAGTGTCAACAGGGTCACTTGAATCAAATCCAAATTTCTTTAAGATCTCATTTGCATATTTAGATTGATTTATGAAAATGCCTCAGGGACTTTGTGAAATTTGTAATCCCAAGAAAAATGACATTTGTCCCATCATTGACATTTGAAATTTTGAACTCATTTCATTAGAAAAACGATCACATTCCATTGGGTCAGTCGAGGCAAAAATAATATCATCAACATAAATTTGAACATGAGTTAAATGTTTGCACGACTTCACGGTGAACAATGTTGGATCAACTGCTCCTTTGCTAAATCCGGTTGATAGAAGAAACTTTGACAGCGTATCATACCATGCCCTTGGAGCTTGCTTTAAACCATAAAGGGCCTTCTTCAGCGATAAGCGTGAGTAGGATGCTCTTGATTTACAAATCCTTCAGGTTGGTGGCGTAGCGACTTCTTTAAGATCTCCGTTCGAAATGCGTCTTTACGTCCATTTGATAGACTACCATGTTCTTACTTACAGCATTAGCCAAAAAGATTCTAATACCTCGATTCGAACCACGGGAGCAAAAGATTCTTCAAAGTCTATACCCTCCTCTTGGCGGTATCCTTTAGCAACTAATCGAGCCTTGTTCTTCAACACATCACCATGCTCATCAAGTTTCACTTTGAAGATCCATTTTAGAGCAATAATCATAGCACAATGGGCGGTACTAATTCCCATACATCTAGTCGATCGAACTCATGAATTTCATCTTGCATAGCATTGAACCGGCTATCTTCATTCATGGCGGTTTTAACATCTTTTGGTTCGATCTTAGAGAGTCTGGAGTTGAAGAAGCACCATAAGGCATCGGTTGCAAGTTGTTTCCGTGTGGATCTTTGGGCGAGAGGGATTTCCAACGATGTTGTCTAATGGATGATCGTGAGTCCATTTTATGAGGTGTTCATGTGGTAGTTGTTGAGGGGCGAAGTAGCGAGTCGATGTCTCGAAGAAGAGGATGGTTCGATGAAGATTCGGGAGCAAATATGTTTTCAAATTGAGCATCTTCAGGAGTAGAAAAGGGATTAACTTCATCATTGATGCCAGAAGCAGTTCCATGATGTACATTTGAAGAATGATGATTTGTTGATGAGGCGGAAGGATCGTGCGCGCTTCTTGACTTAAAGATATTGAGGCTGAGGATTGACTTCATTCACTGGAATATGAGCAGCCTCTACTGTAGGGATCAACACCTCATTAGTACTCGGATCATAAAGTTCATCAAACATAGGATCAAACAATTTCTTTAAATCATCTTGAGATGGAGGTACATATGGAGTTTCTTGAGAAGAGTTTGGAACAAGGGATGAACCAATTGGGTGATTTGAAGTCTGGTCCGAGGCGAATTGTTAGGGAGCCGTTTGACTCACTCATCAAGCGTAGCGTGAATTGTTTCCATGATGTTTCTTTTGTTGTAGATTCGGTATCCCTTTTTGTTTGGTGCATACCCTACAAATACTCCAATGTTTGCTTTAGCTCTAAGTTTGCCTAAGTCTTGACCCTCATTAGTTGGATAGCACAATGCTCCAAACACACGAAGGAAAGAGAGATTAGGTTTTCATTTGTGGACAAGTTCATATGGTGTCTTTCCATGAGCGGTGTGAATCGAGGAACGATTTTGTGTGTAGCATGCGATTGGCAATAGCTTCACCCGGAGAAACATTGTAACCTTTGAGTAAATCAGCATTGTTCTAGCGGCTTCTACAAGAGTTCGATTTAGTCTTTCAACTACACCGTTCTGTTGAGGAGTTCGTGGAACACTTCTTTGATGGTGATTCCAATGATTTCATAAAATTCACTAAGTTGTTTGTTAACAAACTCAGTTCCATTGTCTGTCCGGATAATTACGGCTTTTGTTAAGTCGAACACCCTGCATTGTTTGATGAGTTTGATGATGATATCGGAAGTTTCATCCTTTGTCCTTAAGAACTTGACCGAGGTGAATCTAGAGTAATCATCAACTTATAACACATATTTCTTCCCAAAGATATTACACTCTGGTCCATAAATCCATATGAATTGTATGAAGAACCGTGGCGAGTTAGTAGGTTTGGATTTATGGGCATACTTCTTGCTTTTTCCCAATTGACATCCTGAACAAAGATGATCCTTTTCATACTTTAGTCGAGGTAAACCTACAACTAAGTCCTTTGGATCATTGATGGTGCCGAAGTTCAAGTGATTGAGATGCCATAACCATGACTTTGTTTTGAAGCCTTTGACAGCAAGCAAATTGGAGAAAACTTCATCATATCTTCTATAGAGATGGTGTAAAGATTTGAACCACGAGTTCCTCTTAAAGTTCCTTACCATCAAGTTCTCTAACAAAACAAAATTATATGTTTTCACGAGAGGCTACTTCTAGATCGAGAATCACGAGAATTGACCAGATGAGAGAGCAGTTATGACCAAGACCTTAAACATAGTATACTCTAGAGATAACACTATCACCAACAACATAATCACCATAACCCATAATTGCACGAAATGATCATTACGAATCTAAGCTGTCCCGATGAATTTGCTCACGAAGTTCATGAGCATGACGGTCTCGGTCATATGCTTGGAACGACTGAGTCGGTACCACGAAGCGATTTGAACGATCTGCGGTTGAACCTGAGACAAGAATGGATAAGCTGGATAATTGGGATCCCCATGCAAGAATGGGTTCCACTTGGTTAAATGCTTGATAGTGGAACACCCACATCTGAAACAGAAACATCCATATCAGAAGTAGAAGCAATGGAATCATTGGGAATAGATGCAATCTTGGTGTGCGTATTTGACCTATTCAAAGTATGTTCACTTCTTAAGGGAATAGTTCTACCGGTAGGCATCCATTTTCTAGTGGGCATAATCTTAGCAGTTTGAGAACAAAGCTGATTATTCTTATGGCCAAAAGGTATCCAATAATAACCTATCTTTATAAAAGTTCTTCTGTGGGTTTCCTTTGTTTTCTAACAATCTTTCGTTTTTGCCTTTTTTTCTTATTAGCATTAACAATTTTACTGGGCATTTGACATCATTAGACAAAGCATTCACACCACATTCATGATTAGCAACAGAATTCAAGCGGACATCATTACAAGGTTTGCAAATAGTATCGAATTGAATTAATTCTGATGCGCCTAAGGCTAATACTCGAATCAACACGATTCGTTTTATTCAACTCAAGCTTAAAGTTCCTAGGTTGGTCTTCTACTCTCTTCCAATGCACATTTTAGCTTGCGAGGTCCTATCATTCCTTGTATTGTCTTGAGACTTTGACACCTTTGCTTTAATGTCATTGATTACTTCTGTAGAGGGAATGGGAACATTAGTTGGTTGATCTAATTTTTGCATTCTTGAACTTGATGTGCAAGGATCTGAAGTACTAGAAGGCACATTAGTGTATACTTTCTTAAGATGATTTGAGCTTTTTTGAGGGCACACTAAAGTTCATTTTCTTAGCACTAACATATCACGGAATCTGAACTACTTGAAGGCACATTAGTGTTTCCTTTCTTAAAGCTGGGCATAGAGCGGATTTCTGCTTGGCACTAGGCATAGAACAAGGCTTCACAGCTTTGCCTTTTCACCTAAGGGTTTTGGACATGTTGCAATTACACATTCTAGCAACTCTTGAGATCGTTTGGCCTAGAGGCAAGCAAACCTAATTTCACTATCAAGAGGTTTGTTAATGAAATCCTCTTCAACAATCTTACGGAGACATTCTAGACTATCCTTAAGGTGAGCACAATAGTCATGAAAAGCATGTTCATTATTCCTAAGATGAGGAGGAATATATTTAAGCATGTCACGGTGTATTTGCTGATCTAAGGGTGACTTTGAGACAACATTCTTATTGAAAACAAGTGGTAGTTTCCCATTTCCTGACTTCTCAGATTCTCAATTTCCTTTTGTAAAGACGTTATTTTTCGTTGTTTTGGTCACGGGTGACTTTCATTGAATCATATAACTCTTTAAAATGTCGTTTAACTTTTTCATTTTCTTCTAGAAAACTCTCGTTTTCCTTTTGTAAGGCATCAACTAAGTTTTGAAGATGAAAAGTTTGAGAATTCGGAGAATCTAAAGGAGGAGGCATTTGGGAGCCTGTCATATTGTTCGTTTGACCCTTTAATTGAGAGATTTGGGCTTTCAACTTTTCGATCGTGTTGCTTGAGCTTGAATCTGTTCATCACGTTTGTTAATTTGAAAAGCTGCATCAAACTCTGGAGCATCTGAGGATGTCTTGATATTTGAAGTTTTGACATTTTCTTTAAGATGTTGATATTTTAGTTGTAAATTAAAATGCTCAACTTCTAGTTTAGAAAAATGTTTAACCAAATTGTCGTGATCATCCAGTTCAATTTTCTCGTTTAGTTAATTTGTTTTTCAAGCTCAATGACACGATCATGGGAGACTTTCGGTGCAACCGATAATTCATGAAATTTGGAAGCATTAATGGAACAATTTGTAGCGGTGAAAAACACATCTTGAGCAATACATTAATCGAGGTTCTCATTTAGTGTATGCAAGTTCTTCCTCTCAATCTCATTATATTTTAGTGCTGGCTCATAGTCACTAACTTCAACTATCATTGCATCAAATTCCTTTTCCATTCCCTTAATATCAGTTTTTATCCCCTTTTTAAGACTCTCAAAGTGATCTTTTAGAAGTTTAAAGAAAGGCATGACCTCAGTTAAATAACATTCTTTCATTTGCTCAAAACCCTTTCTCCTTCCGTAATACCAATGGGTGTGATCCTTTTCTTGCAAGTTTTCTCAAAATCAACAAATAGTTGAAGTATAACATATTGGCTAATTAAGGTCTTGCTTTTAGTGGCAATTGTTCTAGGAACAAGATGCATTGGTGTATTAGGAGGATACACATTCGCTCTAGGCATTTTCCAAAGAGGAGGGTTTGTTTCAACAATATTTTCACTTTCGCTTATCTAAATCCATTTTCGAGAAAACTTGTTAGAAGTCAACAATGTCTGAAAGTTTAAACATGTTCAAGGAAATCCAGTTTTCCTTCTTGTAATCATGGGGTGTGATGATTACTTTCTTTTCTTTACATTTTGGATCATCTAGTTTCTTGTTCATCTTTTCCCTAGTGATTTCATCGATTTCTTATCTTCCTCAGTACTTTCAGCGCAACTAGGTTTCTATCTAGGTTTAAGGATTTCATTGCCATCATAAAGAACCTTATGAGCATTTCTAGCCTTTTAATGACCTCTGGATTTGGTTCCTCAATAAGGGGAATGCTATGCTTATCGCTTAGGACTCTATGCTTAGTGATCATGTGAGCAGATCTGAATGGTGTTCCCTTGTATGTACAACTTGTTTTCAAGTTTGTTTTCAAAGTTTTCAGATTAGAAAAATCTTTCAAGAGTTTTGATTCCTTTGCATTAAATTCTTGCTTAAGCATTTTCACATTTTCTTGAAGTTCTTGTTTTTGCTTAGCGGTTTTAGAAAGCTTTTCTTGCAAGGAATTTAACTCTTGTTTTAATACTTCTTCTCTAAAATTACTTTTCTAATAGTTATGCGCATTTGGTCATCCATTTCCTGCTCACGAGTGGTCAACTCAAATTTAGCACGTTGTTCATAAATAGCAACACGTTCTTTATAGGCATTAAGTTCAGAGATTACAGACTCATCGAGGGACATGGCGGTGTATTCATCAAAATATAGTCATTGTTGATTTGCGGGAGATGCATCACTTGATACAACTTCACTTTCACTTTGTTTCACATATTGATCATATGGGACAACATTGATATTACCCATATTTTCAATATTTGATACAAAAGTTTCAGTTGATAGTACTTTGTCATGCATCTTTTGCACATCAACATCATCGTATAGTTTTAGTACCTCTGAGATGAGTTTGTCTTTGGATGGGCGAGCTTGTGGTGAAGAGGAGACCTTGGGAGAAACCATTGGAGAAATGCTAGCCATAAAGATTGTGTGTGCGGTAGGTCCATCATCCACATCAGAATCGTATGCATCACAATGTGCGACTTGAAAGGCATTCGATGATTGTGACCTATCTCACAATAGGAACGCTCATCCACATCGCATCATAGGTCTTGGCATTGCCCTCAGCTAGAAACAACAATTCCTCTTCATCCAAAGCAGCACCATTATCCTGAGCTTGCACAAGCGGCATCTTATCTCTGAAGTAATCGGCGTGGGCGCTTTGGAGATGTGTAGTTCCTTGCAATGTGTCCCTCACCACCACAATTATAACATTTGATCGGCTTAGCTTGACCTTGATTACCATTCCTTCCTCGATTCTGATTACCAACATAACCTCTACCGGCTCCACCTCTTCACGATCATCGCGTCTTTCTGAGGCTGGTTGCACGATCCTCCCATCTTTACTTTGATTGTGTGGGTTAGATGCATTTCGAGGTTGTTATTGGTGTGTGGGAGAGAATTCATGTTTTGACTAATCAGAAGAGCTAGTTGATTAATGAAATTACCGTGTGCATCGGCATCTGCTTGTTTGAACATAGGATCAGGAATTAGTTTGTGATTACCATTTCCCATGGGTATGACTTGTGAGGCTTTGGTTGTGATTCCGATGTTTGAATAGAAGGCGGTTGAGTCATTAGACGAGCTTGTCTCTCCCTGGTTGGTTTTGAACTGATTAAGAACCAATTTTTCAAACATAGCATGTCTCTCATTCGGAAGGAGGAAGGCATAGAGTTGCTCATAGTTTGTATTCTTCAATCCTTTAGTGAGCTTCACGGAGGTGACAAACTTGTGCCATTCGGGATTCATGTTGTTCACAAATTTTGAGTTCATCTGAATGTTAGGCATAGTCATTCTGATGTTCCTCATATCATTCACAAGCTTATGAAATCTCACATAGTACTCATAGACACTCTCATCTGGTTTCATCTTGAAGTGTTCAAATTCATCATAGAGTTGTGATTCTCTGTCTTCCATAGTTAATTCGAACACGAGAGAAGCATCTTGACATTATCCCTTGCCTTTGCTTGTTTGTGATTGATCAGCTTGTAGATGTCTTTAGGAAGACCTTGAAGAACAATGTTAGAAGCCACGATATCGCATCGAATCTCTTTTTCTCCTTATCATCAAGCTCATCATACATCTTTGGTCGTCCATTCCGTAAATCGAGTTCCATCTTCATTATCAAGTACATCTCTAGTCGTCTCAACTCGACACGGTCCTTCATCAATGGATTTGAGAATGTTGACACCATTTTCCTTTCCAAGGCAGTACAATCGGATTCGTTGAGCCCAAGAATCGTAGTCGATTCTGTCAAGCATGGGTGGGCAGTATCTGAACCATTTGCTTGAACATCCTCGACAGCGTGGAGATGATAGTAGGAATGTTGGTAGACATGTTAACAGATTATACGGGATTTTATAACTCTATGATTAAACCGGAAATAGATTCTTTCACGGGATTTTACTAAATCAAGAGAAAACCGTAAACAATCACCCAAGTAGCTAGAAGATAATGCACCAAGTTAAGCTAACACCTAATTAGCTACACCCCAAGTAGCTAAAGTCCCAAGTTCCTAGACAAATGCAAGTCACTAAGTAGTAACTCGCTAAGCCTCAAGTCGCTAGCAAAATTTTGTGAGCAATTAGCTACTCAAGTCGCTAAAACTTCAAGTCGCTAAAGAGCAACTTCAAAGCTCTGAGACCAAGTTAAGCTACCACCAAGTAAGCTACCCGTAGTGGAGAGTCCACTACTTGTACTGTTAATCGCTAGGTCTAAGTCGCTAGTTCCAAAGCGTAACTTCGCTACAAAATTGTGAAGCAAGTCGCTATGAAGAAAAGGGATCCGTATATCAAGTCCTACTGAAGAAAAACCACATATACATCACTTTTCAATCCAAAAACAACCCAACCAAGATGATTCAAGCTTACCAAATGAAAACCTAAACACTTGTGATGATTCTAAACATAAAAGTACTAACAAAATCCAATCTTTAACACAAGAAATCAACCAAATGATGCACAAACCACTAAACTTTTTCAACCTCAAAAACCACCTAAAAACCACTAGAAATCCAAAGATGTGCAAGATATGATCTAACCTTGGCTCTTGATACCAATTGTAGGATATTTGTTTTCACTTACACATCACACCATAACACAAACTGGGCGTATAAGTGGAATTCTAGAGAGAGAACGTTAGAGGTTTAGGGAACTTAGTGAGAGAAAGTGAAAGATATTATTATGAGCTCCAACTCTCTACCTTGGGAGGTAGAGAGTATTTATAGTCTTACATAAATCGCCACACAACGAGTACGTGGATCGGGCATACAGATGGGTAAAGACCGTCCGTCCTCCACTGTGTTACTTAACAAAATACTACTAACCTAAATATAACTACGACTACGAGCATTCTAACGATTACATATACTTGAGGTGACCGACTCTTTAATACCGGGAATTTCTAATTCCTAACACTCCGCCCCTGCTTGAGGGATCCGGCTAGCTTTAAGCTAAGGATACAGCAAACAAAAGGTAAGAAAAGGGATGATTGGGTTCTAGAAAGGTCTAGTACCTACGTATCCTGAGTGATTTGGTTCACTAATGTGTCTTAAAAGGCAGAAGAAATAAATGGCCAAGTATAATGAGTTAGAATAGCCAATGATGACTTCTATGGGGAAGATGGAGTTTTAGAAACATCAATGGGTGATCATGGATGACTGATAAGGTTTTAAAATGTACCTTTTTGAGGGGTCGTTTAAGCCCTTATTTGATCACTTTTGTATCCGTTATTACTTAATATCGTGGCTTTTCACTTTTTAGGTATCTTGAAGGCAAAATGCTGGAATGACACTTATTCGGACAAAAAGGCGAATATCGAAGAAAATGGCCAAAGTCAAGAATCGAGACACTCAGAATTTTTTGGAGCTTTGAAGGGGCGGCGTCGAGCACAAATTAGTGGCCGCCGTCGGACAACTTTGTGGCGGCTCGGTAGCCAATTACTCATTTACAAGTGACGGCTTAGGTTTTAAAGAGTAGATCGTCGCAAGCTCGGATGGCCTAGATTTGATCCGGCGACGTCAAAGACTGAAGGGGCGGCGTCACAAGCATAAGGTGACGTCGTCGCAAGACTAACGTGGCCAAGATGAAACCCTAATGACGGCGACCCAACGGCGTCACAAATCAAAGGGTGCCGCGAGTCGCATTTGTAATCTTTTATATAGAATCCGAATTTTTTAGTTTTCAGTGTGTAGTCTTTTGGAGTAAAACCTAAACGAACCAAGAACATCTTGTACAGTATTTTAGGGTTCCATACCCTATCTTACATCAAAATAAGTGTTTTACTTCATTAATTCAATTATGTCTTCAATTAATTATGTGTATGCTTGCATGTTTCCCATGTCCGGCTAATTTACTTGTGTGTTTGCTTAGGGAATATGAAACTTAATTATTGAATATTGATTGGTTGTCTCTTATCTTAATTGTTAATGATCTAGTATTGCTATAGGTCATCCGTTGTGTAGTTAATGCTTGATTAATCTTTGTGAACCTTAGCTTATAGTACCTAGAGTCATTGTAGGCTAAACTATCCGAAGAGTACCTTAGAGTTAAAGTTTATAAATCCTAAAGATTTTGTAGTCAATAACCTTTGGTAGTTTCAAAGAGTTAGGGATAAACGCATACCCTACGACCTTAGACACACAACGCGATTAAGAATAAGGACGTGACAATTCAACCACCAATAGGAGATAATTAAGGAGTAATAAAACCTAAGTAAACACATCTTTAAATCATCATACGAGCACACAATAATTAGACATAGACTACATACACCTTAGTTTAGATAATTAGATAAGTAGAAGTAATCGGTAGAAATACCAACCCCCAAATCCAAACCCCGAGATTCGTACCTTTCCATTTCTAAAAAAAACATAAAAAGATAAAAAATAATCTTCCTCAACCCCAACCTTAGTATAGTAACTTCTCACTAGAATTCCTATACCCACGGAGAACGATATCAATTCCGTGGCTTACCTAATACTACACTACAACAATTAGGTTCACTGCCTAGGGTGTTGAAAAAGTTGCTCGACGAAAAGGAAGTTCCTTTGACCCCGAACGACACGTGTAGCGTTATCAAGTTTTTGGCACCGTTGCCGGGGAATAGAATAGCTAGTTAGGAGTCCATCTCGTTTAGGTTTCCTTGCTTGATTCCTATCAAGTAAGCTTTTTTCCCATTTTTTGCTTCCTCGTAGTCTATCCCCCTTCTTCGTGACCTTTGTTAGTAACCCCATCACTTTTCATCATGGAAGGTGATAACCAACCACCATTCATCAACCTACCATCAAATGACTCGCCAAGAGCCCGTACTCTTGGTGAATACTCGAGACCAAGCCACCTAGGCTATAGAAACACCATTGAGCTTCCCGACCAAGCCCAAACTACGGCCCTGCGATCCGACACCATCCGGTTGGTGCAAAACGGATGTGCATTCCATGGACTTCGTTATGAAGATCCTAATCAGCATCTTAAGGATTTCCTTAAAATCGTCGATTCCATCGACCTCGATGCTACTACTGGAGACCACGCGTCTCACGTCTCTTCCAATTCTCTCTACGGAACCAAGCTAGTAATTGGCTTGAGCGACTTCCCGCCGGCTCCATCTCAAGTTGGGATGATCTCACCTCTCGCTTCCTTGCTCAATTTTTCCCACCGGGGAGAACCACTAAGCTTAGGAATGATATCTTGATGTTCCAACAACGTCAAGGTGGATCTCTCTGAAAGCATGGACTCGATTCAAGGACTTACTACATAAATTCCCTCATCACGGCATTGATCTTTGGCTCCAAGTCCAAATCTTCTATGATCACGTCAGTCCCTCCCTCCAACGAACCATTGATTATGCCGGGAGGGCTAAGTGACCTCAATGATGAAGCATGTTGGGAGGTCATCGAGGACCTAGCTCAATATGAAGAGAAGGTTGGGAAATTCATTAGTCGGAGAAGCGGGACAACTTCCCAAGCACAAGCAATTATGAGTATGGAGGCGCAAGTGAATGCGTTAATGGAAGTAACTACCCATGCTGATAAGCATGTGAATCTTGATCAAGAATTTTTGCTCCCAAGAAAGTCCCGGCAAGATGAATTCGAGGACATAATGTTGACATTTGTCAACAAGCAAGAAAAGGAAATAAAACGCCTAAAAGCTCAAATGTGAAAGACTCACGACACTTTCTTGAGACTAGATGACAACTTCATCTTTGAAAATCCGTGAAGAAATCACAAAGAATAGTATACGTAAAAAGATAGAGAAGGTATATGCGATACCGGAACACGTGGAGATGACTCCCAAACCCCCTCTAATTTCATTAAGCAGGGCAAACCCCCTCAAGGAATCACGTTCTTGTTTAAATTCCTGCCTCAACACTCCCCGTTTTTCTCTAGGAACATATTTATTGGAAGGGTGCACGTCACTTCCCGACTTTCCAAATGTTAGAAAAAGTTCTTTTGGTTTTAAACCAGGGTCAAACAGTCCTCATCCCCAATACTTCGGTATTTCTAGAATCACAATTGAAAGACAATTTGACATATGCGTTGCTTACCTTCATGGAGATTATGGGTGGATTGACAAAACATATCTTCAAATAATAACCAAAATCTTTGTCAAAAATAGTAATCAGATTTTTGATCCAGGCGGATTAACAAAACGATTTTCTTTTGCAAAAATTTTTAGGCGTGATGGCAGTCTACATAAAGAGTGACACCGTAAACTAAGCCGTCAGACGGATAAATACATCACCCATCTCTTTCATTCTTTACCCTACACATTTTATTCGCCCCACACCACACCTCCACGTTTTCTCCAAATCAAATTCACTATTTTACCACTTCAATCTCCACAAGGTAAGTAGTATACATTGATCTTTGTCTAGTCAATTTCTCGATTTCATGCTCAATTTTGATTTTCCCTTTTTAATCCGAAAACCCCCAATTGGTTTAATTTATGCTAAATGTCGCCCATGAATCTTGGTATTAGGCTTAAGATTAGGCGAATGGTAGTGTTATCATATGGGGTTAATTGTGCGAGAAGCCTTGACGACTTAGGAACTAAAACCACCTAGCCAATTTCCCATTGTTTCTACAACAAGGATGTTTGGGTCAAGGGTTATGGTTAAAACCTGGATTTTTCCCTCGCAAATGTCGGATTTAAAATTTGGTCGGGGTGACGGCGTCAGGTTTATGTTGTGACGCCGTCGGAACATTCTGACGTCATCCTTAGCATCACGAATGTTACTCATTTGTTCCACATCTATTTGATTTTCTGTTTGATGATGAGCGAGAAGAACGAAGAGAACTAGAGGAATGATCTTCTAGTGCCGGAAAACATAGCGACACGATTGCTTGAGTGGGGAGTATTTGTCGAGGAAGGATGCCAAGCTCGTTACAATGATTTTCTTCACCAAACTATTGATTCAGGGGCTTTGTGGAGGGGTTTCTTGAAGAGCATGATCACGGCTAGAGAGTTCTCAAACAGTTTTAGGAGGGACAAGTTCACCGATCCCGAGTGGGAAAGGCTGTTTAGGATGCGTGAGCCCGTGTATGGTGAGTTGGTGCGTGAATTTCACGCATCTTATCTGATGGATATCAATTCATGTCGAGATAACATTGACTTTCGGGGGTCGATTTAGGTTAGGTGGAGAATGGAGGGCTATGTCGATACTTGAGTTTGGATGGAGATTGGGATTGTATCTTCTGGGGATCTTGATAGCGATGTTTTAGGGCTAGATTGGCAGTTGGGATTACCCATAGGGCGACATCTTTGGGTATTGGTTCGGAACACAATAGCTAACGGGGAGTACATTCTTGGAAGTACTCTTGCATCTCGGTCCGGGATCCAAGGATTAGGCTCGTGCACCGTTGCCTCACTTTCTCTATCACGAGCGAGGAAACGCAGTCATCGTGTCACTTTACCAGATTATTCTATCTCTACTGCATATTGGCGAGGATGTGCCTTTGTAACATCCCCTTCGGTTGGCCGATTACGAGGACTGCTAGTGGGATGAGGTTTGAGGATAAGGTGTATGGAGGCATGTTTATCACCTGGTTAGCCCATTCCTTTGGAATTTTAGCTAGGGAGGTACCCGCATACCTTAATGTGGTGGCAGCACCAAGGGTCGTCAAAGCTAAGTCCCTAAGAGCTATGGATGTCATCATGGATTATGGAAGGGGCTATGCATAGTTTCGTGCTCAACCCAATGCTCAGGATGGTGATGATGATGACGACGAGCCACAGATGCAGACCCCAGGCAGGGAGAGATGGGCGAGGAAGCTCCGCGCCCTACGACACATGTCGGTGAGATTGGCAGGCCTACCGGGGGCGTGGATGGGCGAGAATGGACATGTGGATGGCACAGGCGGATCGAGGCTAGGCTGGACCTACGATCATACCGTCGACAGATGCGGCATCGTCCATGCGTGATCACCTTGACCCACACCTCAGGTCGATCCATTCCCAGGGCGGGAGGAGGATTACCCACCTATTGGGTATTTGGGCCATCTCCCCCTGGTTATGACTACCGTCACGGACCTCCTCCCCAGTGACTTATGTATTTGTTTATGGATCGTTTATGGATTTATATGCTTGGTTGTTGAGACAATTTACTTCAGGCATGTAATAATTTAGGTTATCTTGACTATGTGGTGAACTTTAAACAATTTGTGGCGTTTGTATATTTGCATTTGGGTGGTTTATCTATAACCTGTGTGGTTGGATTAGCTTGTTTGTGTCATATATCCTTTATTGATTGTTTAGTCTCATGTTTAAATTTGTAAAAATGCTTTATTTTGTCTTTAACCTCGTCTTAATTACATATAAATGTATTTTACATATGGGATAAGTGTAGGGAGGATTACACACGTTTTCAAAAGAAACGTAAACATGAGAATTATAATTATGTAAAAGATATACATGTGTGTTTGTTCGAGTCAAATGCTTGTATCGAGTCATAATGGATGTTTTGCAAATTTTTTTCCAGATTCTAAAGATGTAAATTTTCGAATTTTTTGAAAATCGAGACCGGTTTTTGTCGGGATAACCGTGGCGTCGGGGATCGCAACTGGCGAGGTTAGGAAGAGCAAAAAAGCCGATTACTTTTTTCGTTTTCTGAGCTACTTATAATTTTTGGAATTTTCAGTCTTAATTTTCCGAGAATTTCAAAGCATCCATTCCACAAGCATTATATCCTAGTTTAGTAGAGTCCTATATATATTATTACATGATTTTAGCGAAGGTTTCGTTTGTTTACTTCAAATGTGCAGGTTTAATTTACCAAGAAGAAGATACATAAGATGAGAAGGAGCTTTTCACGCAATCATTCTTCTTGAAGAAAGATGTAACCACCACTTTACACCGATCCTACCGAGCTAATCAGGGGAGTATTAGTTTCTTTCATCTTTATTACCTTCCATTATCATAACTTTGATACTTCGGGGAACATTGGGGACAATGTTCAGTTTAAGTGTAGGGAGGAAAAATAAAACGGGAACTTTGAAACTATGCTTACCCTTGATTATTTGCTTTGTCCAATTGCATTTATTTAATAAACCATGAGAAAATGTCGGTTAGGGTAATTTTGGCACCAAATTTAAAATTTTGCATGACATATAGGAGTGGGCCATTAGTCTTAATAAAGCGTCTCATGGATAGGAAATTATATGACTAGCACAAAAACCCTTTACCACTTAAATTCCACCCAAAATGTGAGGATCGCCCTTAGATTAGTAGGAATTAAAGCATTCATCTTTAATGCTTAGAGTGTGAACCGGTAGTATAATAGATTCTAGAACTTGTTTTGTGATGCATCGCGAGATCGCTAGTAAGACTACACTTGTGTAGTTAGGAATAACTAAATGATAAGAGGCATTAGGATAACCCTTGTTTGATACCGTATATATAATTACTTTTCCACCTCGGTTGAGTAATTCCCTCACACCTTTGCGTTGTACTCACTTTTAGTACACGATACCCCTAGTTAACCCCTCTGAGCCTATCCTTTTCGCAGTTCTCGTGATGTTTCGGTTTTCCAAAATATCAATGAAGAGCATTGTTAACACCACACCCCCAAATGTGCACCCAAATCGCCTTAGCCTACCTTGTATGCACTCACTTTTAGTGCATTATTGTTATCACCCTAAACCCTTAGTTCAATTATCTTGTTGCTTGCATAAGTTGCTAAGTCGAATCATATCCTTTGTACACAGTTTTGGGACGATTGGGACTCATGGGAAAAGTTAAAGTTTATGAAATGACGGGAAGGGAACGTTAAATTCAAATTCCCTTTATTTGCATAATAATGTACTCCAAGTGTTTTGATCTTTTCAATTCGGGTCATATTAGTGTTAGAGTAATAAAAACTCAAGTGTAGGGATGTGCCTATAAATCCTATTATTTATTTTGATGTTATCATGTAGAGGATGGTAGAGAAAAAGTGTAAAAAAAATAGTGTTGAAAAAAAAAAAAAAAAAAAAGGGGCTACCAACCTACATCTATCTTTTGATTTATGTTTGTTTGTTTCAGTTATCTAGAGTCTAGAGTGTCGAGTCTTGGCTTAGCAACGCCATTCTTCGCATGCTTATAACATAAAAAATTTTGACTTGCCACCACTAAATAGCCTATCCCACCAAACCCTTTGTTTCCCTACCGTAAGCCTAACATTACAACCCTTTAAAAGACCTCTTGGATAGTCTTTCCTAGGTGCTTACGCCAAAGCGATGGAGGTTTGATCTAGCCTCAAGCCTATGGTAATCTATGTACTAGGACCGGTTAATGAGTGTTTATCTTCCATTTCCAACTTGTTATATTTCATATACACCCGAGAGATGAGAGTATCCAAACACCCCATGTGAGGTGCTAGTATGTAATTTCCGTGCTTGTTATGACTTTTGCAGGGCTTATATGTGTTGTGAATTGTTTTAAACCAATGCTTCATGACCCCTAACTTATAAATTGATTGGCTAAAAGCACATTTGCTTGAGGACAAGCAAATACCAAGTGTAGGGATATTTGATAAGGTTTTAAAATGTACCTTTTTGAGGGGTCGTTTAAGCCCTTATTTGATCACTTTTGTATCCGTTATTACTTAATATCGTTCCTTTTCACTTTTTAGGTATCTTGAAGGCAAAATGCTGGAATGACACTTATTCGGACGAAAAGGCGAATATCTGAAAATGGCCAAAGTCAAGAATCGAGACACTCAATGCTTTGGAGCTGAAGGGGACGGCGTCGAGCACAAATTAGTGACGCCGTCGGACAACTTTTGTGATGGTCGGTAGCAAAAAACTCATTTACAAGTGGCGGCTTGGTTTTAAAAGATTAGGTCGTCGCCTTCAGGCGGCTAGATTTGATCCGGACGACGTCAAGGCTGAAGTGGGCGGCGTCACAAGCATAAGGTGACGCCGTCGCAAGACTAACATGGCCAAGACGAAACCTTAATGGCGGCGACCCGACGGCGTCACAAATCAAAGGGTGACGCCGTCGCATTTGTAATCTTATATATAGAATCCGAATTTTTAGTTTTCAGTGTGTAGTCTTTTGGAGTAAAAACCTAAACCGAACCAAGGCTGTTTTGTATAGTATTTTAGGGTTCCATACCCTATCTTACATCAAGATAATGTTTTACTTCATTAATTCAATTATGTCTTCAATTAATTGTGTGTATGCTTGCATGTTTCCCATGTCAGGCTAATTTACTTGTGTGTTTGCTTAGGGAATATGAAACTTAATTATTGAATATTGATTGGTTGTCTCTTATCTTAATTGTTAATGATCTAGTATTGTTATAGGTCATCCGTTGTGTAGTTAATGCTTGATTAATCTTTGTGAACCTTAGCTTATAGTACCTAGAGTCATTGTAGGCTAAACTATCCGAAGAGTACCTTAGAGTTAAAGTTTATAAATCCTAAAGATTTTGTTGTCAATAACCTTTGGTAGTTTCAAAGAGTTAGGGACCCTACGACCTTAGACACACAACGCGATTAAGAATAAGGACGTGACAATTCAACCATCAATAGGAGATAATTAAGGAGTAATAAAACCTAAGTAAACACATCTTTAAATAATCATACGAGCACACAATAATTAGACATAGACTACATACACCTTAGTTTAGATAATTAGATAAGTAAAAGTAATCGGTAGAAATACCAACCCCCAAATCCAAACCCCGAGATTCGTACCTTTCCATTTCCTAAAAAACATAAAAAGATAAAAAATAATCTTCCTCAACCCCAACCTAAGCGTAGTAACTTCTCACTAGCATTCCTATTCCCCTAGAGAACGATATCAATTCCCGTGGCTTACCCTAATACTACACTACAACGATTAGGTTCCTTTGTCTAGGGTGTTGAAAAACTTGCTCGATGAAAAGGAAGTTCCTTTGACCCCGAACGACGCGTGTAGCATTATCAATGACAATAAGAGTTTTAAGGATGGTAAATGGTTGTAAAAACTAGATGGTGATTAAGGAAAAATTTAGAAAATTCCTTAAAAATCATAAGAAATGAATATCAAGATTTTAGAGAATTTTAAGGTTAAAATGAGTAAAATCAATTTGTTAAAAATGAGAGAAATATCAAATAAGGTATTTTGAGATGAGATAAACAATGTGTAAACATTGGAGCGGAAAGATGGTGAGTTTTGATGTAATAAAAAATCAAAAACATCTTGAATGTGATCTTAAGTCATCCATGAGTGAATGTGGGGTCAACTGAGCCTAAGGAAAACCTAAGTGATCCTAATATAGCATGTTCAACTAGTCCAATAAGTTTTGTAAGGTTGGAGTGATGCTAAAGGGAATAAAATTGGCTTCTGTCTTCCCAGATCCTCCAGATCCTTCCCTTGAGGGATCCGACTAGTTATAGCCAAGGGATCCGGCTTCTGAGACAAATTTCTTAACAGAAGGTTTGCAAAAAGTTATTTCACACATAAATTTTTGAAATCCAATGTTCTCTACAGCAAGCATATATGTATACAACCAAAATGTAGCAAAGATAGCATGTATAAGTTAGCATATGAGCATCACAAAGAATTTTGAGCAATTATTGACAAATCGATCAACCAACAACTATTTCATAGACATGATCAAGTTACAATGGTGAACCAAAGAAAAGCTAAAAATTGATTTTAGAAAGAGTATGAAATCTTTTATTCATAAACTAACTTCTTTCATTCGTTGTTTTTATTTGATGGATCACCAAGTGGGTCATGGGCGGTCGATGATTCAGGAATGAAGAAGGAGGCAATGAGGGATGCATTCAGAGATTTCCCTCACAAGTAAATATTGAGGGCTTTGAAATTATGGATGATAGTACATGAAGTGATGATAAAGGCGTGTCAGGAACATCCCATAAGGTATTAGTTTGTTCATGTTGCCTTGGAGATTTACAATTCGCCTAGCGAAAAAATAGGCAAGATTGTACGGTTGTTGGGTTAGGACAAAGATTTTATTGTTGATGATAAATGAAATAGAGATAGTTCCATCAACATTTCTAATGATTCAGACACTTTTGTAGATTTTCAAGAACAAAACGAGACAAATTTGTTCATTGATGTAAAGTAGGCAATCGAAATTGATCCTAGAGAAAACTTGAGGGATGTCGGTATTTTCGATGAAATATTTTTTAACAACACGTCCTTAATGGAAGAAACGTTTTTGAAGCATCTTGAACGTTTTATGGTCCTTAGGCGTAAGGCCTTCCTTACGATGATGCATTGGGATTAGGGGTGGAAACGAGCCGAGCCGCTCGTGAAAAGCTCAGGATCGGATCGGTAAAAAGCTCAAACGAGCCGAGCCTAAACGAGCTCGAGCCCGAGCTCGAGCCTAAGTTTAGGCTCATTTAATAATCGAGCTCGAGCCCGAGCTTTTTACAAAAAGATCGAGTAGGCTCGCGAGCCCTAAACGAGCCCTACTAATATATAGGGTATATATATTGTCTAAGTAAAATGCACAGCCACAGTTGTTTCTTTTATCTCAAAACAAAAGCGCAGATCTAGAGAAAAACAAAATTCATCCCTTTTTATCTTGCCTATTCTCTATAAACTATCACCAACAAAAGTAAAAATTATTTCTTTATGCAATCCGAATCACAACCACTTTTTCTTATCCAAATGATATTTTAGTTCTTCTACTACTAACATGTTCCTTTTGTTTCTTAGCCACGAAATTAAACACGAATGACTGACTAAATTCTCGTTTTTATCTTCAAGATCTTGAAAAAGGTCTCGGGTAGGTGATGTGTTCTTGTTTTTGCTAATTTTAACCGAAAGAAAGTTAAGAATAAAGCAGTTTTTTGTTTTGTTCTTACTTTAAAAATTTTCGGATATTCAAGAGAAGCTTGTCTTCTAAAAAAGATCTATGATGATATCTCTTTATATATTTGTTCGACGAACAAATCTTGTGATTTTACTTAGAGAAAACTGAGATCTTGTTTCTTTTACTTTTGTATTCGAATATTGTTATGAAACTGAGATGGGTTGTGGTTTGTTTAGATTAGCTTTTTGGTTTGTTATGAAACTGAGATTGGTTTGTTCTTGACGTCATATTGGATTTGGGACAGTTTTTGTTTCAGTTTGGATATTGCTTGTTCTTCCTCACATAAATTAGTCGAGCCCGAGCTCGAGCTCGAGCTTGTGAAAATTTTCATGAGCCGAACTCGAGCTCAAAATATGAGGCTTGAAACGAGCCCGAGCTCGAGCTCTAGCAGGCTCGGGCTCGGCTCGGCTCGTTTTCACTCCTAATTGGGATGTAGTGGGCAGTGTCTTCGTAGTCTTGTTGGGTTGAGCTAGGCATGTTTGATCACAAGTGATTGAATAGCTGAGTTGGATGAAGAGGAAGCTCCAGGAACAGTGGTAATGAGGTTAGGGTCGAGTATGAGAGAGGAGGGTGAAAGATTGGATTGTACAGTGATCATCAAATACTTAATCTGTTTGCTGATTGCCGATTCCGCCGAATCCTTTGAAAAAGGGATCCGGCTTTTCAGTGAGTTTACAGATTTAGTAAGGTTGATAATTTGACGTGAGATTTTTTATCCTAGTTTTTTTATCCAATGTTTACTTATTCCTTAGAGCTCATATGTTATGGATGTGATACAAGGTTTGACGAGTCTTTATGTTTACAAAGCACGTAATAAGTAAACCATGAGACGAACAACAAAAAATAAGAAACATATTAAATTCCATTTATTTCAATGTCTAACGCGATAGAAAGGATTGGATAAATGTTACAAATGTGGATTACTAAAACAACAAACATATCTCTATGCAAGAATGTGATCGAGGGCGATGAGCGAGATGGCAATGATCACGAGCCTTTTAGTAGATCAAGACTTTAGTTAGCAATATTTATTTTCATGTTGAAAGAGTGGCTTGACTAGCTTGCAAAGTCTTGGAAGAATAAAGAGGAATACTATTCCTGATGATACGTTGAGATGGAAAGTAGTGAAGAGAGACTTTTTAGAAAATTGTGACTCGGTGACAAAAACATAATCCACATATATATAGACATAGCATTTAACATACATAAAGTATTTTTGGAAATCCTTATTATAAGAGAAAAGCATATATCATCATTTTAACCACAAACAATTAAATGGTAACTAAGAGAACACCTTTGCTATATTCTCTTTTTATAGTTTTTAGAAACCATAAACATGAAATACTTTATGAGCTTTTAAAATACTTAATCATATTTTGGAAAAGCACATTGAATTAACTTTGGATTCTTCTTTGGGTGTTGACTTCATTTTTCCTTGGATAGAACTAAGTTATTGGAAGAATCCTAGCATTAAGATTTCTTAAAAGAAAATGTTAGAATGATTTATCAATATCCAATATTTGTTCAAAAGTTAAAAAGAATTTCTAAAACATGATTTTTTTTTAAGAAATTTTCTTCTTTGTAGTTTTCAAACATACACGGATCGTATTAAGTTTTTAAAGTACAATATACTCTAAGAAACCTGGTAACGAAGCTATGATGCCAATTGTGGAAAACTAGAAGGGGGTTGAATAGTTTTTCCGATTAAAACTTTGTTTTAAAGTATTTAGATAGACTTATGTCAATCCATGTAGATCGTGTGTTGGATATTGATAGATAGACATATACATAAATAATGCAAAGAGATAAAGAGTAAAGGAACACAAAACCACAATACAAGTATTTATAGTGGTTCGGCTGCAAGGACTCCTTCCTTGCCCTACTTCACTCCCCGAGTACCCAACTCGAGAGTTTCTAAGCACTACACAACACAAGCTCCTTAATATGGCGGAGAAGCCTTCACAACATCGCCTACACTTGATCCGGTACAAGGCTAGACACCGAGTTCTTCCACGAGGTAGAACCAAACCTATCACAACGTTGCCTACACTTTATCCAGTACAAGGCTAGATACCGAGTTCCATTACAAAGGAGGAACTACTACCCAAAACTACAACCCAAAGGAGGCAACTCCTTTTTACAGCACTTCAAAGGATATCAATACCCTTTAAACTACACAAATATACATCGACGCCCCATATCGAATGTACACCTTCGGCACTATACACCGATGCCTTCAACTTGACACGCTAATGGAAGGAGAAAAGAACTATCAACAAGATGCACTTCAGTGGTCTTGATGATGACAAAGCTTGGCAACTCATGACCTTGAGCTTGCACGTCTTCAAAGGTTGCGATCTCACCTTTAAGAACCTAGAATCACACAAAGAGAAAACTACATATAATGATCCTTTGGATCTGAGGTTAGAACATAGAGAGAAGATATGTCTAAAAGGGGTTGTGAGCAAGAGAGAAATGCCTCAGTATTAATAGGCAAACTGCCTATAGTTCCCATGGATTCGGCGGATCCGTTACCCAAGGGTTCCGGCCAGTGAAATCAAAGGGATCCGGTACGCTGGGTCAGACTAGTCCGGATTTTGGGTTGCAAACTGGGTTATGGGATATGGGTTATGGACCATGGGTCATGGACTTGGATCATGGATACCCAACAAGATACATTGTGCCTAGTTAATGGGTCATGGACTTTGGGTCATGGATCATGGATAATATCCAACATGATTTCATGCATGATGTCATGCAATGGATCGTAGGTCATGGATCATGCTCCATGGGTATGGGTTATGAAATTTGGTTTTTACCCAACAAGATATATTGTACCTAGTCAATGGATCATGGGTCTTGGGTAATGGGTTGTGGACTTTGGTTTTTACCCATCATTTACCCATTGCAAGTTATACTAAGCACATATACATTTTTATAAAATATAAGTAAACAACATTACTTATAAGTGTTTTATAAAAATTGTTTTGGTTTTATATAACTTATTTAACTAAACATGGTTTGATGATTTTATATGTTTATTAAAAGTGTGTTAGTAAACTATTGGCTCAAAGCCTTTACGTATTTTACTTATTTCGTTAAAATGATTTTACTTTTGTTGTCGGCAAAACCTTAGAAGATCGTAAAATATAAATAAACTTTTTTATGTTTTATAAGTAAATAAGCAACTTCATACCCATGTTGAAAAATAAATAGTGAAGAATCACAACAACTGTGGTAGAATCCAACCCTTGTGGCATAACCTGCAAATCGCTGAAACCTCGTGCTTGTTTCAGTCCATATTGTGATATCTGCAAAAGACAAACATGGTGAGGGTATTGAGAGTCAACAAACCCCAGCGGCTGATGCATATAGACAGTCTAAGATAAATCACCGTTAAAAAATGCAATTTTTAACATCAAGCTAATGAATTGGCCACTTACGAGTGACAACAAGGCTAAGAATAGTGCGAATGGCGGCCGATTTCACAACCGGACTAAAAGTCTCATCACAATCAACACCAAGTTGCTGACTACTACCATTAGCAACCAAACGAGCCTTAATCTCCATTCTGAGAATACTATGAGCCTTAATCTCCAGCTTCCTTTGAGCTTTATCATTTTCAGCCACAATGGTGATTGCTTTACCATCATTACCAATCTTTGGTAGAGTATCACCCTTTACAATGATATCCCACATGTTGTAGTCAATCATGTGAATGTATTGCATCATCCTCGTCTTCCATATCTCATACTCTCCCTGCTTTGGCATAGGCACCTTAGAGGCAGTAACCATGTGAGTTTCGTCACTCATCTTGAATGATTTAATAAGAATAGATCTGAATCAAACACAACTTCTTCTTTATTACAGCTTCTAGATCATTGTAGAATAGAACCTGTTAGATCACTTGTTGATCCCACTTTTTGATCCCACTTTTTGATACCACCTGTTAGATCGTTGTAGAATAGAACCTGGCTCTGATACCACTTGTTGATCTAGAATAGAAGCTGTTAGATCACAAGAGCTTGTAATCTAGAATAGAACCTGGCTCTGATACCACTTGTTGATCCCAGTTGAGCAAACGATCTAGTATAGAAGCTGAGTTAACAAACAAAATATTAAATACTATGCGGAATCTAGTGTTTAATCTTAAGAAAAATAATAATAGAACAGCAGTAACACTAAACACTTTAATATATTTATTAATATACGAATACTCTTGACAGTATTAGAGTTTTACAACCTTGAAGTGATCGACTCTAGATATATCAAAATGTATCTCTAACTCTAACCTAGGACCTCCTTTATGAAGGAGGAATCCTATATCAATATTACGCATGATAAATATCTTTTCTTTATTTATCTAATACAAAACTTTCTACTCAAGACATTCTAGAATAATACAAACACTTTATCTTGACCAATACTTCTAGCAGTGGTAAATAACATTAGTAGTGATAAGCTTCTTCTACTAGCAGTACTTTGTCTTGAGCAGTGGTAGCTTTCCTTCTAACCGTGGTAAGTATTACACTAGCAGTGATAACACACTTAGTGTAATTCTTCTAGCAGAACCAAAAACCCAACAATTTGACTATTTTTTCATTTATTACATGTACCAAACACACTTTATAATATATATATACTTACATATTTTTGGTATAAATACCCAACAACTAGTTATACTTCTCATTTTACTTCCAAATTTCACCAACACTTTCTTTCTCTCCTTGTGGTTCGAACCAAATCAAAAAGCAAGAAGAAAGGTCCGGTTTTTACTAGTTCAAGTGTTATATGATCATCTACGGGTTAAATATTAGTTATAATGAGTTTTGGAGTATCGTTCAGGTTTATTTGTTCATGTTCTCATCATTTATCCACTATTATCAAGTAAGTATAAAAATAATTTTATACTTTTACATAAAGATGTTTTCATATTTATTTCATTCACTTATGCGTTTTAGAGTTTATATAGTTATTTAAACAATTTATAACCAATATATCACTTATTTAAATATGATTTATCAATTTTT
>OU343219.1:7880625-7950759 GCA_910596185.1 Chrysanthemum makinoi
TTGTCACATTAAGCCCATCAAAAAGGAATTGATCCACGAATTCAATCGTTATTAGGTCTAACGATTGTCGGTGAAAAGATGAGGATACTTGTGTCGCATACGGTCTTCCGTTCCCAAGTAAGCTTCGGGACCTCTTAGAATTCCAGCGAACTTTCCACGATAGAAATCGATGACTTTGTTTCCAAGCTGCTTGACCTCGCGGTCCATGATTTCTGAGTTCCTCCACAAAAGTGAGTTTGTCGTCAAAGTTGAACTTCGTCCAATGGAATAACGAGCGATTCGTCCGAAAGACATTTCTTCAAGTTTGAAGCGTGAAAGCGTGTTGTGCACATGGCTAGAGTTCTGATGGAAGATCAAGTCGATAAGCTACGGGACCAACTTCTGCTCAAAATCTTGAATGGTCCAATGTATCTGGGTTCAATTTCCCGCGCTTTCCAAATGTTACCACGCCCTTCCAAGGCGATACTTTCAACATAACTTTGTCACCCACTTGAAATTCCAAATCCTTGCGCCTAACATCCGCATAACTTTTACGTCGACTCCTTGCGTTACGAGTCTATCACGCAATTTGAACAATCTTTTCCGTGGTTTCCGTACCATTTACGGACCCGATAAGTTGTCGTCTCTCTACCTCGGCCCAACAACAGCGGTGATCGGCACTTTCGACCATAGAGTGCCTCGAATGGTGCCATCTTTTATCGGTGTGATAACTATTGTTGTGCGAGAATTCTATCAATGGCAAATGGTTAGCCCAACCATTTCCAAAATCAATTACACATGCCCTCAGCATATCTTCTAACGTTTGAATGGTCCTTTCACTTTGACCGTCGGTTTGTGGGTGATATGCTTTGCTCATCTCTAATCGGTTCGAATGAATCTTGCTGAATTCCAAAAGTTTGAAGTGAATCGACTATCTCTGTCGGAAATGATAGAAATTGGTGCTCCGTGCCTTGAGACTATTTCCTTGACATAAAGTCTAGTGAGTTGCTCCATGGAATAAGTCTCTCTAATTGGTATGAAATGGGCTGATTTGGTAAGGCGATCAACAATTACCCAAATAGCGTCGTAACCTCCCGATGTCTTAGGAAGTTTAGTAACAAAGTCCATTGTAATGCGTTCCCATTTCCATTGAGGAATTTCCGGTTGTTGGAGTAAACTGAAGGCTTCGATATTAGACTTTTACCTTAAGCGGTAAGGCATTTGCTAGCGTGCGTGGCAATCTCACTTTCATGTTAGGCCACCAATAAAGCTTCTTAAGATCTTGATACATCTTATCCGATCTGGATGAATAGAATACTTTGACTTATGCGACTCATGCATAATCAATTCTCGTATTCCGCCATGCAATGGAACCCACATTCTATCCCTGAAACATAATACTCCATCGCTCTTTTACAAAACCATTTGCGCTTTCGGGCATACCATAAAGCTTTTCACTTGGTGGATTTTCCTCCTTAAGTGCTTCGACTTGTGCTTCATGGATTTTTGATGGTAAGGAGAAATAATCGTCATTCCCAATGATCGAACTCTTAAAGGTTTAGGCCTCTCTTTCCGACTAAGAGCATCTGCCACAACATTGGCTTTTCCCGGGTGATACTTGATTTCACAATCATAGTGGTAACTCCAACCAACGGCGTTGCCTCATATTAAGCTCCTTCTGATCAAGAATATATTGCAAACTCTTGTGGTCGGTAAAAACTGTGCACTTTGTACCGTAGAGGTAGTGTCTCCAAATCTTGGCCGAAACTACGGCTCCTAACTTCGAGATCATGAGTGGTGTAATTCTTCTCATGAATCTTAAGTTGTCGAGAAGCATACGCTATCACCTTCTCGTTTTGCATTAAAACAGCACCCAAGTCCTTTATGCGGACGTCGCAATATACAACAAAGTTCTCAATTCCTTGGTGTAGTGCTAAAATTGGCGCTGCAAAGCTTTTGCTTCAACAAGCGAAAAGCAACTTCTTGTTTCTTTCCCGTTCATACTTCTTGTTTTTCTGTGTCATCTTGGTCAAAGGTCTTGCTATCTTTGAAAAACCTTCGATGAACCCGGTAATACCGGCTAGTCCTAGAAATTGTCGAATTCCGTAGGATTACGTTGGAGTAGCCCAATCTTTCCGCGGCTTCAATCTTTGCGGGATCAACTTGTAGTCCTTGACTATCAATGACATGACCAAGAAATTGCACTTTGTGATTCCAAAAATCACACTTTGAAAATTTGGCATACAACTTCTCATTCTTGAGTAGCCTTAAAATCGTCCTTAAATGCTCTTCGTGTTCTTCTTTGCTCTTGGTAGATCAATATATGGGTCGATGAACAATAACAAACTTGTCCAAATACGGTTTACAAACTCTATTCATGAGATCCATGAATACGCCCGGGTGCATTAGTCAATCAAGCGGCATCACTTGAAACTTCGTAATGACCGTAGCGTGTTCTAAGCATTTGTTTTCGGAATATCCTCTTCCCGAACTCGAAGTTGATGATAACCCGACCGAAGATCAATCTTGGAGTAGATACTAGAACCTTGCAAATGATGAACAAGTCATCAATTCTGGGGAGTGGGTAACGATTCTTCACCGTTAACTTGTTCAATTCTCTATAATCTATACACATTCTAAAGGATCCATCTTTCTTCTTCACAAACAAGACCGGTGCTCCCCAAGGCGAGGAACTTGGCCTAATGAATCCTTTGTCTAGAAGCTCTTGTGGTGATTAGACAACTCTTTCGGATGGTGCTAGGCGATGCGGTGCTTTCGCGCAATCGGTGCAGCTCGGGCACTAAGTCAATATGAAATTCTACTTGGCGTGCGGTGGAAGTCGGTAAATCCTCGGAAAAACTTCAGAAAATTCACGGACAATAGGAACATCTTCAAGTCGCTTCTCCTCCGACTTTTTCTCGGTTACATGGGCTAAGAAAGCAAGACAACCTTTCTTAATGTACTTCTCCGTTTTGATGCTCGATATGATACTAATTCTAGTTCCACTTCGTTCCCCACGAATAATCAAAGTTTCAGCTTTATAAGGAAGATGAACAACTTTCTCATCACAAATGATCTTTGCCGCGATGTTTAGATAACCGGTCCATGCCGATGGCGGCGTCAAAACTACCAAGTTCTACGGGCATGAGGTCTATGTTGAAGGGATGATTAAGAAAATTGAATGTGCAGCCGCGGACAATGGTGTTGGTGCTAACTAAATTACCATTAGCTAATTCGACGTTGTATGATATATCTAAGGTGGTTGGCTTAATGTTGAGCAAAGGTGCAAATGCATTGGACACAAAACTTTTATCGGTACCCGAATCAAATAAAGCGAAGCGCGATTATTGAGAAGAAGCGTTACCCGTTATGACATTGGTCCTCCTATCTTCTCGCCTCGATGACGTAAACCCTTCGTGCCAAACCTCCTTGATTGGTTTCTTGATTCCTTCCTTCTTACAATCATACTTGTAGTGTCCACGTTCCCTTAACAAAACATGTAACTTGTTGTTTGATTTTCCGTTGGCAACTTGCAATCCCTAGTTCGGTGACCAACTTTCTTGCAATTCTCACATGGATCAGGGACATCGACGGATTGTGATGACTCAAACACTTATTACATTTCGGCAAAACACCCGAATACCCTTTTCCTTCCTTTTGACCCGCAGCATAAACCTTAGCAACCTCTTGCCTTTTGGGCGGTTGTTGAGTAGCATTCTACCCCAGTGTTGTTGTCACAAGCTTGTTATTGTTGCTATTGTTGTTGTTTGTAGTTGCCTCGGTTATTGTTGTTATTAGGCGGTTGTTGGGGTTGTTGTTGTTTAGGTTAGTGTTGGTGTACTTCTCTTCACCACTTGTGCCATCAACGAGTCACTCGAATAGCTTCCTCATTGTTTGTGGATCAAGCGAAGTCACATCTCCTTGAACAACCGGAAGTCCCCAGATAAAGCCTCTAGCAACTTCGTTATCGGTACCATCGGCCGGGCATAACGCGGCCAATTCTGGAATCTCGAGATGTGAGTGTAATAGATATCATACCCAATGGTTACCAATTCATAGAACTCCGTCTCCAACTTTTTCACTTCCGTTCGAGGACAAAACTTCTTAGTCACCAAACCCTTGAATTCCTCCCAAGTAAGCTTGAAAGCATTCTCCATTCCAATCGGTTGAGCATATGAATTCCACCAAGACAATGCTCCATCGAGTAAAGTGCTAAGTAGCAAATTTAACCTTACTATCATCCGGACAGTTACAAAGCAAAAACACCGATTCCAATTTCTCAAACCATCGAACCATGGCTGTGGCACCCTCGGTACCTCTAAACTTAGTGGGTTCACCACTCTTGAAATCCTTGTAAGAACATTTCTTAACCCGGATCCTCGGCATTACCGTGCTTGTAGCTAGCCTAGCGGCTTCCGGCGGCAGCGGCCTCAGCGGCGGCACTTGTTTCCCTTTCGACTCTTAGAGCATTAGCAATGCTATCATTCACCAACTTTTGAATTCTTTGCTTGGGTCATTTCCGGTGTAGCTTTCTTAGGCGCCATAACTCTTCAAAATCACAAGATGAGACAATCATGAGAACTTCGTAAGTAGAAACAACCATCATACAAATATATCCACAACCACATCATGCATAAAAATAAATGGAATCACAAGCGGAACAATAGCGAAATATCACAAATATAATCACAACACACGTGGATAATATACATGAAAATTTAGGCCTACATGGACCGATATCATAGATAATAATAACCATTCCTACATAGTAGAGTCAATACTTGATACATTTGTTTGTACAACAACCAAAATACAACAAGTTCTTTAAACTACGTCACACACCTCGTGACTAGGATAATAATGGTCAAAACTATACATGACAAAAGTCTACATAAGGCACATCATGGTGCTCCGCCGACCTATCACGAAGATCGCGAACGAATGAGATCAAACTAACAATCAAACTCCTCAACTCATCAACCTTACGCAAAGTGACAATACTCTCCAGCTAAGATAACTCTGCGTCTATGCCAACTCATCTCGCGCCATATCGGCTCTGTCAAACAACTCAGGCATCTCCTGCCTCAACTCCGTGATATGCTCTCTATCCTCTATCTGCCTATGCTGAATACTCTGATGAGATAGATCAATCGAAACCCTGCCTAACACTAAACCCTCGACCTCCTCACGTGGGCTCAATCTATCTACCATGCAGTTCCTCCAGCTGTCGTGACAATATCAATGGATCTGGGACTATCAATACGGGCCTAATGCCTCGGTAGAAATTTGTCATTGCGACCTTAGAACTCTCTCTAACACGAAACCTAGCGGTGGCTCGGGCTCATAGATGGTGGTGTAGGGATATCAAAGCGAGCGCGCTTTTTGGGGCAAGTCATCGTAGGCAAAGGATCTCTAAGAAAATATGATGATGATGGTGATGATGGTGCTAGCAGTGGTGATGGTGGGTGTATCGGATCGTGAACTGGGCTAACATGAGGAGTGGGTGCAACCTCGCCCTCCTCAAAGGGTTCGGTCTCCGTGTTAGTCAATATAGGTGGAAAGGCTGGAGTAGAGCCAATGGAAGACACGATCTGTGGGTGTGATGAAACATCATCCATGATGGGGTTGGAACATCATCCCAGAGCTAGAGTCGATGATATGGTGATAGGATGTGAATCTGAAGACATGTGACAACGATGTGGAATAAAAGTAAATGACCTCGAATAAAATGTAAGTGAATCCGCATGGTAAAATGAATATGTACTATGATGAAATGATGAGATGCTATGATAATGTAGCTATAGTCTAGGGTTAATGATGCAACCTAGTTCTCTATAAGCGTAGCTCTGGTACCAATCTGTCACACCCCAATTTACCTGTTTTGCGTGAATGGAATTCCGGGGATTGACTGTCATAGCACCACAATCACATTATATTGAGCGACCTAAAGTGTCGTTTTAAAAACACATCGTTGGATATTTAATAAAAACATTCAGAGTACAACATCGGTCCCAAAAGGTTTAGAAAGTTTGCGGAAATACAAATATATTACAAATCCAAGCGATGTTTTGAAATAAAGTGCCATAATGTACAAATATGTAAGTCGACGCATGACTCAAAATGTAGGTCCCTAAACCATGTCATGATGATAATGCCTCAGTTACCTGAAAATACATTGCTAAAGCGGTCAACAATAATGTTGGTGAGAAATCATAGGTTTATGTAAATGTTTTATACGACTACACAAGTATAGATCTGGCATGACCCTCAAGTCACGTAAAAATGTTACAATTGCAATAAGCCCATGACCCCGAAACTAGACTGTTCATAATGTATGCCCCTGCCGAGTGTTTGCCAGACAACTCCGTAATGTTATCAAATGAAATGCATCCGTATGACAAGTTGGGATTCTCCAACTCGGATGGAGCGTCACCCTCGATAGATCTATCCACTCATCCTCGCTTCAAAGATTAACGGTTCATGTTCATGTAATGGGGACTTTCAATTGGCAAATACGGTAACTTAAGCAATGTAATTGAATTTAACATACTTGGTATCGTAATAAAAATGTAGTGCAATGTATTCTCCCCCGTGGGTTTGAAAATAATTAAAAGTGTAAAGACGGGGCTATGAAAACTCACTTGGCTGGAATAATGGCAAAAGTGAGTACACGAGGTATAATGTGATGCGTTAACGGGACCTATTATCAATGATATGATATGTCATGAGTTGCAATGTAATGTTATGCATGCATTTCGTATGTTATTTATACCATTTACGAGTTTTGAAAATATTACTTATCGTCGAAAAATACTCTTTTGACGTCTTGACCAATCAAAAATCACTTTTCAAGTTTTTACGTCAAAATGTCATCCTACAATGGTTTAATAATGATTTTTTGTGAAATTTCCACTTTTAAATTATAAAACAATGTGTCGGAATATTCATGAATTTAACAAAATGGCTTTGGAAAACTAGTCGTAAAAGCGGTGTATGCGTCGTTAAACGAACTTCGGCGGTTTTGGAAAGTTTGTATCGATATCTAAAAGTTTCAGTTCAGGGTTTTAGTCCAAAGGTCTCGAACATAAAGATAATAAGGGTTAAAGATGGTGGTTTTGGCTAATTGTTGTGCAGAAAAATGAGTTTCGGCCAGGTTTGAACATCCGTAATTACTACAAACTCCGCTTTACAAACAGCTTGTCGTGTTGAAAAATATACTCGGTGAACTTGATTTTTCTAGAAGACATTTCGTTCCAAAAAGTTCCACATCTTGGTTAAAACAGCCCTCAACATGGGCGTTCAACTACCGTAGCACTTGTATCGTAAAAATAATATAGTTTTTAGGAAAATAATAGTTACGCATTTTATGAAAAGTGCATATCTTTGTCGTTTCAAATCCGTTTTCTCGTTTTATCGTCCTTAGCTTAGTATAAAGTATACTAATATATTTTTGACAAGTCGAAATAATTTGAGAAGCTTAAGGCTCGTTTTTGACTCGGACAAAATAAATATAGTATGCTGAAATTTCTGAAAATAATATATATCGTCGTCAAACTTTAAAATTCACCGGCTAGATATAACTCCGTTTTAATCCGTTCAATGACCACGGATTAGTTTTAAAGTATATTTTCTAAATATCAAGGCCAAAGTTTCGTACCAACTGTCGGTTTTTCCAGAAAATCGAAACAAAGACAGAACCTATTTTATACGTATTGAAAATAGTTTTCTCGGACCAAACCTATTCTAATCCCTTCAAATCAACTCCAAAGCTAATCTAATCCTACCATACACCTTCTTAGGGTGTCATGGGTTCCTAGACCTCATCAAGACCAACCAATACCAAGGGGATAATTATAGGATGACCAAATATATATATATACTCTAAAATCATGTAAAATGGTATAAATCACATATGTCTTGCATGTTGCTCCAAAAATGAAGAGATGAATATGAGATGATAAGGAAACATGAAAAATGAAAGAAACATGCTTACTAGTGATATGATGAGGTGCAAGTAACAAGGTTAAACTTAAATACTCTTGGTTTTTATTTCAAAACCTAATAAAGAGTATAAACTAGATTGTAAAACACTTGGACTTGAAAATCTTTGATCCCTTTGTAGCTCTATATGATGACCGGTTTTATGGAGTACCAAAAGAAGAGAGAAAATGTTTTTATCAACTATGTGAAATTATTAGATGAGATGGAATGAAGAAGAATGAAGTAACTTAGACTTTTAAGTAGTGTAAAATTATATACAATCAAGACCACTCCATCATTAATGAATACCCTCCCCTTGGGCCAAGGGGAGGGATAAAGATATTATATTTTTTTTTTTCAAATGTATATTATTTGTATAAACTTTGTGTAAAATTTGACAAAAGTGCAAGTAATTGTGTAGAAAATGTGCAAGTAAGGTAAATGGAAATTTTTGGTACAAGTAAGTTTTTAATAGGTCAAAATAGAATGTAATGAGATAATAAAAATTGTAAAAATACATTCCTTGTGAAATTTGAGTGATAAAAATCATTATCGTATAATTTTTAAGAAAAGCGTCGTAATAATTTAACTTTAACGATTTATGTACCAAATAAATTTGAAACACTAGGAAAACTAAAAATATAGTTTTTATAAACTAAATGTAAGTTTAAAAATACATAGGGATCATTTTTGAAAGTAACGGATTAAATATTTAAAATAATAACTCTCGCGATAACGTTTATTAATATAAAAATTACAGCGTTGAATGTGAAATGAAATGTCATGAATGGACTAATATGATGCAAATGATGTCAATGAAATGTAGACTAAACTTAGTCCATATGGAATATGCGTGATGTTATGATCATGAATTCGCGCTAAACCTTTAAGGTCTGTGAATTTGAAACAAGTAAACCAAGTTTACTATAAATGTTGAAATAATGAGGCATGAATTGTGTCGAGAAATGACCTGAAAGTACGGGTTGTCACAAATATCATCAACATATATTTGAACGTGAATTAAATGTTTTCCTGACTTTCTAGTGAACAATGTCGGATCAACTGCTCCTTTCTTTGAATCGGTAGATAGAAGAAACTTTGATAGCGTATCATACCATGCCCTTGGAGCTTGCTTCAAACGTAAAACTTTCTTCAAGCGATAGACGTGAGTAGGATGCTCGGATTCACAAAACCCGGGTTGGCGGCGTATCGACTTCTTTAAGGATCTCCGTTAGAAAAGCCGTCTTTACATCCATCTGATAGACTACCATGTTCTTACTAGCAGCATTAGCCAAAAGATTGATTGCCTCGTCTGAGCAGGAGCAAATGATTCTTCAAAGTCAATACCCTCCTCTTGACGGTATCCTTTTGCAACTAATCGAGCCTTGTTCTTTAAAACATCACCATGCTCATCAAGTTTCACTTTGAAGATCCACTTTAAAGCAATGATCATAGCACATGGGCGGTACTAATTCCCATACATCTAGTCGATCAAACTCATGAATTTCTTCTTGCATGGCATTGAACCATTTGTCTTCATTCATGGCGGTTTTAACATCTTTTGGTTCGACCTTAGAGAGTACGAGTTGAAGAAGCACCATAAGGCATCGGTTGCAAGTTGTTTCCGTGTAGATCTTTGGAAGAGGTTTCCAATGATGTTTTCCAATGGATGATCATGTGTCCACTTTCTAATGTGTTCATGTGGTTGTTGTTGTTGAGGGCGTAGCGAGTCGATGTCTCTGATGAAGATGGTTAGATGATGATTCAAGAGCAAATATGTTTTCAAATGGAGCATCTTCGAGAGTAGCAAAGGGATTAACTTCATCATGGGTGACAGAAACAATTCCATGATGTACATTCGATGATTGATGATTTATTGATGAGCAGTGACGTGGCCTTCTTGACTTAATGATATTGAAACGAAGGGTTGACTTCATTGATAGGGATAGGAAGACCTCGATGATGGAATTGACATTTCATTAGCATTTGGCTCATAGTGTTCATCAAACATTGGATCAAACAATTTCTTTAAATCATCTTCAAAAGGAGGTACATAAGGAGTTCTTGGTGAGAGGATTTGAAATGAGAGTAGAACTGATAGGACTACTTGATGAAAGTTGAGATCTGGTCCAGAACGGTTTGTCCTGGCCATTGGACGGTCAGCTCATCAACGTAACGTGAATTGTTTCCATTGTACCGGGTTCTTTTGTTTGTAGATCGGTATCCTTTTGTTTGGTGCATATCCTAAAAAAACTCCATAATGTCGCTAGCTTTAACTTTGCCTAAATCTTGGCATTCATTAGTTGGATAACACAATGCACCAAACACACGAAGGAATGAGAGATTAGGTTTTATATTGTGGACAAGTTCATATTGAGTTTTTCCATGAGCGATGTGAATTAGGGATCAATTTTGAGTGTAACATGCGGTGGCAATGGCTTCGCCAGAGAAACATTGGAACCTTTGAATAAATTAGCATTGTTCTTGCGGCTTCCACAAGAGTTTGATTTCGTCTTTCAACTACACGTTCTGTTGAGGAGTTCGTGGAACACTTCTTTGATGACTGATTCCAACACTTTCATAAAACTCACTAAGTTGTTTATTAACAAACTCAGTTTCATTGTCTATTCGGATTCACGGCATTTTTTGTTAAGTCGAACTCTTATTTGTTTGATAAGTTTGATGATGATATCTAGAGTTTCATCCTTTGTCCTTAAGAACTTAACCCAAGTGAATCGAGTAATCATCAACCACAACTAACACATATTTCTTCCCAAAGATATTCTGCACTCTCATGGTTCCACATAAATCCATATGAATTGTATGAAGAACTTCCATAGCGAGTTTGTAGGTTTGGGTTTGTGGGCATACTTCTTGCTTTTTCCCAATTGGCATGCTGAACAAAGATGATCCTTTTCATACTTTAGTCTAGGTAAACCTACAACTAAGTCCTTTCGGGAGAGATCATTGATGGTGCCGAAGTTCAAGTGATTGAGACGGCGATGCCATAACCATGACTTTGTTTTCGAAGCCTTTGACAACAAGGAAATTGGAGAAGACTTCATCATATCTTCGATAGAGATGGTGTATAGATTTGAACCACGTGTTCCTCTTAAAAGTTCTTTACCATCAAGTTCTCTAGCGAAACAAGTATGTTTTCTGAAGGCCACTTCTAGATGAGGAATCACAGAATTGACCGACAGAGAATAAGTTATGACCAAGACCTTCTACGTAATATACCACGGAATAACACTATCACCAACAACATAATCTCCATAACCCATAATTGCACGAAATGATCGTTCGAATCTACTGATCCGATGAATTTACTCCAGAAGTTCATGAGCGCGACGTCTCGGTCCTATGCTTGGAACAGCCGAGTCAGTACCACAGAATGATTTGAGCGATCTGCGGTTGAACACAGACAAGAATGGATAGCTGGATAATTGGGATCCCCATGCAAGAATGGGTTCCACTTGGTTAGTAAAAGTGATTGGAACACCCACATCAGAGGTAGAAACAATGGACTCATTAGAAATAGATGCATTGCTAGTGTCCGTATTTGACCTATTCAAAGTATGTTCACTTCTTAAAGGAATAGTTTCTACGATAGGCATCCATTTTCTAGTGGGCATTGATTTAGCAACTTTAGGGCAAAACTCATTAATCTTATGGCCAGTAGGTATCCATTGATAACCTATATTACTAAATTTCCTTCTGTGGGTTTCCACTGTTTTCTAACTTTCTTTCGCCTTTGCCTTTTAGCCTTCTTAGCTTGAATTTTAACATTAACAGCATTATCAGGGCATTTGTGACATTAGACAAAACATTCACACCATTCATGATTAGTATGAAATTAGCGGTCATCATTACATGGTTTTGCGAATAGTAGCGAGAATTGAATTAATTACAGATGCGCTTATAGCTAATACTAGAATCAACACGATTCGTGTTATTCAACTCAAACTTAATATTCCTAGGGTGATCTTCTACTCTCTTCCAATGCACATTCTTAGCTTGCGAGGTCCTATCTTGCTTGGTATTGCCCGGAGGCTTTGACCAGCTTGCTTTAATGTCACTGATTACTCTGTAGGAATTATGGGAACATTAGTTGGTTGATCTACTTTTGCATTCTGAACTAGATGTGCAGGGATCGAACTACTTGAAGGCACATTAGTGCTTACTTTCTTAAGCGGGCATGGAATGATTTGTATGCTTGGCACTAGGCATAGAACAAGGCATCACCGCTTTACCTTTCGCACCTAAGGATTTAGGACATGTTGCAATTAAACATTCTAGCAGCTCTTGAGATCGTTTGGCATGAATGCAAGCAAACCTAATTTCTCTATCAAGAGGTTTATTAATGAAATCCTCTTCCACAATCTCACGGAGACATTCTAGACTATCCTTAAGGTGAGCACAATAGTTATGAAACACGGGTTCATTATTCCTAAGATGAGGAGGAATGTATTTACTTGATCACAGTATATTTGCGGTCGAGGATGACTTTGATGCAACATTCTCATTAAAAACAAGTGGCGGTTTTCCTTTTCTGACTCTCGATTCTCAATTTCTTTTTGTAAAGACGTTATTTTTTCGTTGTTTTTGTCACGAGTGACTTTCATTGAATCATATAACTCTTTAAAGTGTCGTTTAACTTTTCATTTTCTTCTAGAAAACTCTCGTTTTCCTTTTGTAAAGCATTAACTAAGTTTTGAAGATGAAAAGTTTGAGAATACTGAGAATCTAAAGGAGGAGGCATTTGGGATCCAGTCACATTGTTCTTTTCACCCTTTAATTGAGAGATTTGGGCTTTCAACTTTCTGATCGTGTAACAATGAGCTCGAATCACGTTTCATCCGCGTTTGCTAATTTCAAAAGCGCATCAAATTCAGGGCATCAAGGATATCTTGATATTTGAGGTTTTAACATTTTCTTTCAGATGTTGATATTTTAATTGCAAATCAAGATGCTCAACTTCTAATTTAGAAAACTGTTTCACCAGGTTATCATGATCATCTGTTCAATTTCATGCAGTTTAGAGTTAGTTTTTTCAAGCTCAATGAAACGATCATGGGAGACTTTCAGAGCAACAGATAATTCATGAAATTGAGAATTATTAATGGAACAATTAGTAGATGTAAAACACATCTTGAGTAATACAACTTGAAATCAAATTCTCATTTAAGATATGCAAGTTCTTCCTTTCAACTTCATTATATTTGAGTTCCTTTTCATAATCATTGACCTCAACTATCATTGCATCAAATTCCTTTTCCATTTCTTTAATATCTGAATTTATCCCTTTTGAAGACTCTCAAATTGACCTTTTAATTGTTTAAAGAAAGGCATGATCTCAGTTAAATAGCATTCTTTAGTTTGCCAAAACCCCTTTCCCATCAGGTTATCCGTAGGTGTGATTCTCTTCTTACTGCGTTTTCTCAAAATCAACAAATAGTGATAAACAACATACGAGGATTAAGGTCTTGCTATTAGTGGCAATAGATCTAGAAACTAAATGCATTGGTGTATTAGGAGGATACACAGTTGCTTTAGGGAATTTCCTACAAGGGAGATTCTTTTCAACAAGATTTTCACCTTTGCATATCCATATCCTTTTCGAACACTTGTTGAGGGGGTCAATAGAGTGGAGGCTTAAACTTGTTTAAGGATATCCAATTTTCCTTAGTGTAATCATGAGGTTTGATTGTTATATTATTCATTTTACACTCGGGATCTTCTAGCTTCTTATTCATTTTCTCCCTAGTGACTTCATCTGATTTCTTATCTTCCTCGGTGCACTCAGTAGCAACTAGGTTTTGCCTAGGCTTAAGGATTTCATTGCCATCATAAATTACCTTATGAGCAGTTCTAGCCTTTTAATGACCTCTGGATTTGGTTCCTCAACAAGGGGAATGCTATGCTTATCGCTTAAGATTCTATGCTTAGTGATCAAGTGAGCAGTCTGAACGGTATTCCCTTGTACGTACAACTTATTTTCAAGCTTGTTTTTCAAAGTTTTTAGATTGGAAAAATCATTCAAAAGTTTTGATTCCTTAGCATTGAATTCTTGCTTAAGCATTTTAAAATTTTCTTGAAGTTCTTGTTTTTGCTTAGTAGTTTTAGAAAGCTTTTCTTGTAAGGAGTTTAACTCTTGTTTTAATACTTTTTCTCTAAAATTACTTTTTCTAATAATTTTACGCATTTGGTCATCCATTTCCTGCTCACGGGTGGTTAACTCAAACTTAGCACGTTGTTCATAAATAGTAATTTGTTCTTTATAGGCATGGTTCGAGGTAACAGAATCATCGAGGCACGCGGTGTATTCATAAAAATATAGTCATCATTGACTGCGGAAGATGCATTACTTGGTACAACCTCACTTTCACTTTGCTTCACATATTGATCATATGGGACAATATTGCTATTACCCTCATCATCAATATCTGATTCATAAGTTTCAAGATTTTGTACTTTATTATGCATCTTTTGCCCGTCAACATCATCATATAATACCTCAAAATAATTTTGTCTTTGGATGGACCAGCATGTTTGTGTGGAGAGACCTTTGGAGACCATAGGTGAGATGCTAGCCATGAAGATTGTTTGGTGATAGGTTCATCATCGACATCGAGTCAAATGCATCACATCGACTACTTGAAATGCATTTTGATGATTATGACCTATCTCACTGAATTGGCGTTCATCAACATCGGCATCATAGGTCGGGCATTTCCCCGACAAGGAACAACAACTCCTCTTCATCCAAAGCGCTCCATTATCTGAGCTTGCACAGCGACATCTTGTCCACTGAAGTATGCGTGCGAGGGCGTTTTGGATATGCAGTTCCTAGCAATATGTCCCTCACCACCACAGTTGTAGCACTTAATTGGCTTTGCTTGATGATTCATTCCTTCCCTATTCGATTCACCACATTTCCTCTACCAACTCCTCCTCTTCCTGTTTCATCTGCCTTTCTTGAACTGGTTGCACCATAACCTTCCCATCTCGACAGTTGCTTGATTGTGGATTGGATGCGTTTCGAGGTTATTGTTAGTGTGTGGAATAGAGTTCATGTTTTGATTGACCATGAGAGCAGTTGATTGATGAAGTTTTCCATGAATGTGTTTGGGTCTGGAGGCTTATATGCTGGATCGGGGATGAGTTTGTAATTACCATCACCCATGGGAATGACTTGAGAAGCTTTGGTAGTAATACCAACATTTGTGTAAAAGGTTGTTGAGTCATTTGAGGAACTTGTTTCTCCCTGGTTGGTTTTGAACAGTTCTAGAATCCTTTTCTCAAACATAGCATGTCTCTCATTACGGAGAAGGAAGGCATACAGTTGCTCATAGTTGGTGTTCTTCAATCCTTTGGTTAGCTTCATAGAGGTGACAAACTTGTGCTATTAGGGTTCATGTTGTTCACAAACTTTGAGTTCATTTGAATTTTTGGCATGGTCATTTTGATGTTCCTCATGCATTCACAAGCTTATGGAATCTCACGTAGTACTCATAGACACTCTCATCCGGTTTCATCTTGAAGTGCTCAAACTCATCATACAGTTGTGATTCTCTGTCTTCCTTGGTGAATTCAGAACCTGAGAGAAGCATCTTGATATTATCCCAAACCGCCTTGGCTTCAGTGTTGTGATTGATAAGCTTGTAGATGTATTTTGGAAGACCCTGTAGTATGATATTTGAGGCCCTGATATCATTATCGAATATCTTTTCTCATATCAGGCTCATCATACGTCTTTGGTCGTCCAATCCAAAGATCATGGTTCCATCTGCAGCAGATATCAATTATGTCTCTTGTAGTCTCAATCGATAAGGTCCTTCATCAATTGATTTGAGAATGTTGACCCCATTTTCCTTTCCAAGACAGTACAATCTGATTCGTTGGGCCCAGAGTCATATCAGTTCATCAAGCATGGGTGGACGAGCTCAGACAATTTGCTTGAACATCCTCAGCACAGATGGAGATGATTGTAGATACGTTGGTAGACATGTTAACAGATTACCCGGGATTTTATAACTCTATGATTAAACCGGGAAATAGATTCTTTTACGGGATTTTACTAAATCAAGAGAAAACCGTATTACAAACAGAAATCAACCAAGTCGCTAAGAGTTATTAAGCCAAGTTGCTAAGCCCAAGTCGCTACAACCCAAGTCGCTGGACACAAGTTAAGCTAAGCACCAAATTAAGCTACACAGTCAAGTCACTAAAGAGCAACTCGCTAAGGTCCAAATTGCTAACACCAAATCTAAGCTAAGAATTATGACAGCAAATCGCTAAGAACCAATCGCTAGACACGAGTTAAGTTTCTAAAGAACAACTACTCGCTAAGATCCAAGTCGCTAGTATCAAGTCGCTAACAATTTGCACTACAACTCGCTAACAATTCCTGAAACAAGTCGCTAACCTCCCAAATTAAGCTAGCCGTAGTGGAGAATCCACTAACTTGTACTATTGGTCGGCTTGTCTCAATAGACAAGTCGCTAGGCTCAATGGCTAACAACTAACACGTAACTCGCTAACTTTTCTGAAGCAAGTCATTCGATGAAAATCACAAGCGAGAACTAGAAATTAAATAGCAAAAACAAAACACTTTTCAATCCAAAATAGCTCAACCACAGTGATTCAAGCTTACCAAATCAAAACCAAGCACTTACAATGATTCTAAACACAAAAGTACACCCAAAATTCAAACTTTAACACTAGAAATGATCCAAATGATGCAAAACCACTAAACTTTTTCAAACTCAAAAACCATCTAAAAACCACTAGAAATCCAGAATATAAGAGAGATGATCAAACCATGGCTCTTGATACCAATTTGTAACATATTGGATTTCATAAACACAAACTAAAAGATCAAGAGTATACTTAGGTTTTAGAGAGAAAAGTTAGAGGTTTTGGGAACTTAGTGAGAGAAAATGAAAGTATTATTATGAGCTCGAACTCTCTACCTTGGGAGGTAGGGAGTATTTATAGTTCTTACACAATGCCCCTCACGGGATGTGGATGCGATTGGGTAAAGAAGACGTCCCGGAGTCCTCCCACGTTTATAACTAAATACTAGTTAACATTAAACAATCTACGACTACGAGCTTTCTAACGATTACATATACTTGAGGTGACCGACTCTTTAATGACTGGATTTTCTAAATCCTAACATCGCCTTTAAGAGGAACCTAGAGAATCACACAAAAACAAAAGACAAACTACATAGAAAGATCCCTTAGGATCAGTGGTTAGAGAGGTACAATACTTGGAGAAAGTATGTGTTGAAGTGGTGAGCCAAAAGGAAGAAATGGCTCACTATTTATAGAGGAGAAAGTTCACTGTTCCCAGGATCCCACGGATCCCTCCCACAAGGGATCCGGCTAGCGTAAAGCTAGGGATCCGTGGGACACTCCTCTTTTCCCATGGGTATTTTTGGTTATGGGTCATGGGTCATGGGTTATGGGTTATGGGTTGATCCATGGGTTTCTTTCTAGATTCAATGTATCTCTAGAATACAATGAACCTAGTTAAGTGGTTTGGACAAAACCATGGGTTATGGGTCAATACCATTTGTTAGTTTTTACCCATTTTAGTGTATACTTGTTTTTACCCATTTTAGTATATACTTAGTTAAGTATGTAAACAGTAGTTGTTGTACGTATGTATATCTAAATCATTAAATCACGTATACTTGTTTTAGTGTTTTTTTTATGTAAAAACATAAGTGTGTTAGAAAACTATTGGCTCAAACAGTTTACGCATTTTATTTGTTTCGTTAAAATGATTTTACGTTTGTTATCGACAAAACATTAGAAGATCGTAAAATATAAATAAACGTTTTTACGGCTTATTTGTATTAACAAGGCGGCGAGTCGATATCTAAAGGCTGTCCAGGAGAATCAGGCGGGCAAGGGAGAACTGGTCCGGAGAATGTGCAGGACTCTGCAATGGAGGAGTACCCCCTTTTGGGATATCCTCATCATTCTCCTCCTGAGGATCCTCATCCTCATCTACATACTGCTCCTCAATATCATGCTCTTCCTTGACCTCATGCTCCTCCTCTCCCTCATCCATAGAGGGAGAGTCCATGAGTTGGAGTCTCTGTGCGGGTAAATCCTGAGGTGGTACATTAGGGGATCTAGGTCTTCTACGACATGGTGATCTTTGGTGGTGATGGCGAGAGTGAGCTCCTAGGCGAATAGGTGATGATGGTGGTCTCACGGACATACGAGCAGTGCTATAAGCAAGTCTAGGAGTCTGGGCTCGTGCTAAGACCTGATGGTAGAACGCCTAGATGAGCTAGGGCGTCGGATGATGACGAACTAGAGTGACGGGCAATCTCATAAGGATCACCTGGCGCAACGTGGCATGAATCAATCTTTGGGGAACTAGCACAGCAAGGACATCCTCAGACACATCAAAAGCTAGGGAAGGCATAGTCTGTGACAATGGCATAGGGTAGGTATAAGTGTTCGAAAACATCTAGTTGTAATAAGCGCATCAACTCAACCAAAACAAGTATCACACAATGAAAGCTTTAAAAGTAGAGGTACCGCATTACTCAAAATATATCTTTAATTAAAACACGTAAGTTCAGTTCTATCACATAATCCCAATATCCAATCAATCACACAATCGGCTCAAATTCCAAAATCAAATCAATCATATAATCAGCTCGAAATCCCAAAATCATAACATACCGATAACTCAAATCAAATCCGTAATATCTCGATAACCGTATCACATCTCATTTGCCCAAAATCAATAATCATATTCCAAAACATATCATCTCATAAGTCAAATCATGATTCATACCATAATCAATTAGAAGCGGCTTGGCAGCGGTCGTCGATGGGATCATTTTTCTTAAAAGTGGTTATAGTTTAGGGTTTATAAAATACTAATTCTCATAACCTTGAGCTCGATACCAATGCACCCCGAAATCTGATACAGGAAGACTTAATCAAGTTTTTGGGTTACTATTGGTTGGTATCTCACACAAGTATAGCAAAAAAGATAGTCATTTAACATTTAAAACCAATCCCAAATTTAAGTATTCAAAGCATTTAATCCATAAGTATAAATATTAGGCCCAAAATATGATTTAATAGAATAGGTCCCAAAGTTTATCGAGTCGAAATGATCCTTGAACCCCTTCTTGCCAAGCTTCCACCGATCCGTATTATTCCAAACATCTTTCAAATACAGAAATCATGCTAAAGGGTCGAAGCTTATCTGGTGAGTTCATATGTTTAAGTTCAATAAAATCATAGTGGACTGTAGGGTTGATTTGCTATGCAAGACCTAAGATAGATAAATACCATTGCACACACCGTCCTACCGGATCACCAACCATTTAACCAAATCCGCATCGGGGATTACCAAGCCGCGACTCTAGTCCACGATTAGTGGCAACCTCTAGAACAGTTTACAACCCCGGGCTAGGTCGAGGTAGAGGTCTATTCTTAGCTAGGCAACGAGTTATAGCAATTAGGATTGCTACCCTAGACTAAGGAAACAACTACCACATATCTTATCTAAACAGTCAAGCACATAAGCAAATCCAAAATAGTTTAAAAGGTCCAAAAACAGCAGCATGATTCTCACCCCAATATAGTTAAAAACGTAGATAAAAGTGGGGCTATGAAACTCACCTCAAGCAATCAATGTACAAATAAACACTAGCAGAAGATAACGGCTAATCACAGCACATCAACTATCGACTCGACACAACCTATTAATGTAAACTCGTTTTAATATGTAATTCCCGAAATCAACGTTATCTACCCCAATGTATTCCGTTTTGTTATTTCCAAAAATGTCTCGTTTCACCATTTAATCCTAGTGTTTGGTATCCTCATGTGGGTGTATCGACTCAATATGTTACCATGAATGCACTCAATCAACCAATATGCTATGCTTCATAACACAATATGCAACTCCATTCAACACAATATGTGACTCAATGCGACACAATGAGACGTCTAAGCGATAAGCTCCATAGTCCAGTAAGTTTCGGAATAAACAGTAGACCTTATCGAATTCGTCAACTCGATAAACTCAATTATTCATTCGTATCGCTTATTATTCCATAAACCGGTCACATCCTAACGAGTCATAAGGATAATTCACCCATTAATATTGTTATCCAACGTACCTAACGGGCTCTTATTAGATTCGTCAACCTAATAAGTTCGTTACCCATGTGGATCGACACTATTAACGTTAAGTTATCTGTAACCCATGCACACAACGTAAGTAAATGAATACTTGAAAATCTAGTATTAAAAGCCCATAGTTGGCATATATCGATAAACGTGTACTCGAAACATTAATTGTTTATTTATTAGAAAACAATTCTATTTTTAGTCGTTAGTTTCCGTTTAAAATAGTAAATAACAAGATAATTCTTGTTATCGTTATTTTGGTATAAAAACCTTTTTATTGTTAATGTTTCATAGTCTATTAGCATTTTCATATATATATATATATATATATATATATATATATATATATATATATATATACTATATATATATATATATATATATATATATATATATATATATATATATATATATATATATATATATATATATATATATATATATATATATATATATATATATATATATATATATATATTTCGTCAAATTCCATTATTAGTTTCATATCGTTATTCGTTTCGAGTCCACAAGCACGAGTCATAACTTCTCGGCTTTTAATCAATCAATAGTCCAAACTATACTAAAGTCCATGTTACGGCTTTGTCGGAGTTAACTATTGACTAAAAAGTCAAAGTAACACTGACGTAGCTCAAAGTTGACAATTATATATATCAAGTCCAAGTTAAAAGCCACAATAGCGCAATTCAATCTCAAATCAACCCAAATCAATCTCGCCAACCAATCAACCAACCAAATATACCCGAAACCAATGTTATGACCCTAATGGTCAGACACGGTCGCGGTTAAGACCACGTGAACCAAAGAAACTCTACAAGCTTTTCGGCTCCACGCGTCTCATCCAAACATCAACAATATCAACCAACAAGCTACCAAAATGACCCGACCCGGACCCAAGGTCCAAGTGGGTCATGCACGCAACCAAAGGCACACGTACGTGGCCTTGGTGGCTCGTACACCACTCCCATCCAATCCAAACACTACCAAATCACTTCCAATACATCCAAACACAATCAAACAACCTTCAATCATCAACCAAACATAAAACATCAACTATTCTTAATCAAAAACATAAAACTTAACCTAAAATGCAAAAACCCAACAATATGATACACCACATGATACCAAATCACTAGCTACATGTTTATTTAGGTGTTAATTAGATTTAATCCCATGTTTAACCAAAAACCCCTAAATTTCGTGGCATGTACAAACCCTAAATGGGTTGTACGTGGCTTATATAAGCTTAAACAAGCTTTACCCATGTTCCATTTACCTTATTCAAGTCCGATCTACAATATTTGATGAAAACCCTAAAAGTACGAATCTTAATCTTAAGATTTGGAGGTGTTAATGAAGGTTTTAGTGTGAGTATTATATATGGATAGAAAGAGGATGAAAAGATCTACAAGATGGTGGTGGAGGTGTAATTTCACTTGCCGGAAATTGGCCGAAAAGTGGCCGGATAGGGGGGGGGGAAAGGGTGGTGGTGGTGGTGGTGGTGGTTAGGGTTTTTATTTTTGAAGAGAGAGAGAGAGTAGAGAGAGAAAGGTGTGTTTGTGTGTGTTTTTAGTGAGAGAAAAGGAAGTAAAAGTGAGGAGTGGAGGGGTATATATACTTGGGACTTGGGGACTAAAAAAATAAAGAGAGGGGAGGGGAGGGGCGGCTGTTCAAGCAAAAGAGGAGGGGCCGTGGTTGCCATTTTTCGTAAAACGTCCCGTTTACCCATTCTCGAGCTCATATATTGTCCCGAGTGTCCCGACTTTCATTCGACTTTCTATTATCGTTATTTATGTTTTTCCACGAGTTTTGACTATTTATTTCTCAATTTTCGAGTTACGGTCAAAAAGTTACAATATTTCGTTTTGGAAGCTTTCTAGTGCCGAATCGAATAGTGCCTACCAAAAAGAGTTAAAACTCATACGATAACTCGTTCAATAGTGAAATAAATCAAAAAAACCAATAGACGATATAAAATCAAGTCATGGTTGATAAAAATAGTGTTAAAGGCAAAACTCGGTTTAGTTTAACGTAATGCGGTTACCTAAAATAGACTCCCTAAGTTACCAGTTGTCAGATTTAGTATAGATAATTCCTTTTCCCATTGGAAAATTATCTGTGAGGTATTTAGGTGTGCCCTTAATTACTAAACAACTGCGTGTGAAGGATTGTAAGCCATTAGTGGAGAAAGTGAAAGGTTAGTGATTTGATAATCTGGGCACTGTCTTATGCTAGGAAATTGCAACTCATTGCTTCTATTCTATCTCCAATGAAAATATATTAGGGTTCAGGTTTTCAACTTCCTAAGACTGTCATAAGAGAAATTAACAAGTTGTTAAAAGGATTCGTATGGTGCCAAGAGGATTTGACCAACAGGAAAGCAAAAGTGTCATGGGATATTATTTGTAAGCCTAAAGATCAGGGTGGGTTAGGATTAAAGAACTTGCAAATCTTGAATGAAGTTTTAATAATGAAACATCTTTGGAATGTGGTTGCTAAAAAAGATACCCTATGGGTTAAGTGGATCAGTCTGGAAAAGCTAAAAGGGAGAAACATCTGGGAAATACCATCGGAGAGTAATAGTAGTATTGGATGAAAAAATGTATTGGATGGAAAAATTTGTTGAACCTAAAAGAGAAAATAAAACATTATATATTCTGTAAGTTGGGTAAAGGTAAGTGATGTGGTCAAATAAGTACTATTTTTATGTATTATTTATTCCATGTATATTGCTCGTTTATTATACTTTTACATGAGAATCGTTACTTAATTGCTTGCATGTGTGATTTTCAGTAATTATGAAGCAATATTAGAAAAGACACGTAAAACGACGGAACTTGAAGCTAAATTGGAAGAAATGAAAAAGTCTAGCAAGAGCATACGACGTATGCACATTCTAGTGATACGCCGTATAAATTACTTATAAGAATTCATGAAGAATCGTACTCAGACGAATACGACGTATTTTACTCTAACAATACGCCATATATAAGCCCTTCCAGAAAAAACACAAGTCAACTGAAGAAGAATATGGCGAATGAAACTCTAGTCATACGCCATACAGAAGATCTTATCCCCAGTCCAATAAAGTCATGAATTAAAGGTATATGACGTATTAAACTCTAACAATACGTCATATTTACAAACAATCCAAGGTCCATTTTCCATATGCCTATTATCCATAAGAATTTAAAATCGAAGATACCTTTTGGGTTCACTATAGCATTCTCGATGCCAAACTTCATTGATATATGCAACACATATTTTTAAACCATGGTATCGCCACTGTTTTGAGAATAAAATACCTATATAGTTTGTTCATGAACCTCTCATTAGCTTTCATAACAGATGACGTGGGTATTTCAACATCATTAATTATTGTTACTTTTAGGCTCATTATTTTCACGAACATTAGAGGTGCACATTCCGGTTAACTGGTTCGGTTTGACGACTGGTCAAACCCGAACCGGTTTGGGTCAACGCCCAAAAAAACCGGTCCGGGCGGTTAACCGGTTCGGTTCCGAACCGGATGTGAGGAAGAGAAAAACCCAACGGTCCAAACCGGGTTTGGAGTGATTTGGGACCGGTCTGGACCGGTTAACGGTTTTGACCGGTTCTAGTATTTTTTTTTCGTTTTCCGTCGTCGTTTGTCATCATTTTCTTGTTTCGTGTATTAATAAAGTAGAACTTTTATTTAATAGAACGGAGAATACATGATACATTACACATTACACATAAACTTAAAACATAACACGTAATAACATAAACATAAAACATCGATAACTTGATAAGCTACTCAACGTCAACTCGAGGTCTCGAATCAGGCATCAACTGCAGGTGCTTGGCGGCAATAATTTCGTGTGAGCCCTCAATGGCAGGTTGGAAGTGGGATTGAATAAACAAAAACAATGCTTACATTGAGCCTTTCGTGCCATCGACATTTCGACGTAGTTGTAGTGACCCAAACATTTGGTGCGGTTTGTGATAAAATCACGAACAATCACCGTTGGCGGGGGTGGCGGTGGTGCGGATCGGCGCATCGACCATTAGTGAAATGCTTCCGATTTTAATTTTTTATAGTGTATTTTAATTGTATAAAAGTTGGAAAGAAATAAAAACACAATCTATTTATTTATACTAGTCTTACAATGGCAAACTTGTAAATATAAAAAATCGGTTACTAACCGGTTAACCGAACCGGTTATTGGTTTCGGTTAATAAAAACTGGTCTTCAAACCGGTGGTTATCTCGAAACTAAGAACCGGTTCCTAACCGGCGGTTAGGGAAAAAACCGGACCGGTTTGGGTCAAAAGCGGTTTTGACCGGTCGGGTTTTTCGGTTTCTTTTCGGCTACGGTTCGGTTAACCGGTTTTTTTGTGCACCTCTAATGAACATGAAAGTTAACTTTTTCTTACCCGAATCAACGTTTACCTACTTCGCGTGTTACCTAAGAACATCACTTTGCACACTCTGGGTGTGTTGAAGTAATTTTTTGTAAGGTTCTAATGATTCTTCAAATATCCTTCAGCCTTGTGAAACTAAGTCTTCTGGATATCTGCAAGTATGAAACAACGCGTTAGCCTCGCCCCGGGTGTTATCCCAGGACCAAGCTTCGGCGTGAGGATAAGTATGGGTTTACCGAAGGGTATAGTATAAATATGTGTGCGTGAGAAATGATACCTTTTTACCAACTACTGCATGCGTATTTATACTGTAGGTTGTCACTATCTGGTCGTTGCTCGTGTCGCTTTCTCTAGGGCCGTTGGCGCTGTCAGGGCTGACGCTGCCTCTGACTTTGTGCCTGACACTATCCCTGACATCATGTCTGACACTCAGGAGAATGAGATGAATTGTTCCGAGGCTAAATGCCAAATGTACTGTCAGGTCAACGATCCTTTCGGATCCAACCTCCTCTGGTATGCTAATCCTTCGGATTCGATACCTTCGGTTTAGCCGTTCGGCCATATACGTCATCATGTCCCCCAAGTATCATGTTACCTACTTGTGACAAGTGATGTAATGCTAACCCAGTCTTTCAGTCTTATCCGTTCGGAGCCTTTTGTAACTTTCGCCCCACTGGGCTGCGTGGTGAACAGTGAGCCCAAGCCCATAGGGGTGAATAAGTTAAAATTTGTGTTAATACAAATAAGCTGTAAAAACATTTATTTATATTTTACGATCTTCTAATGTTTTGTCGATAACAAACGTAAATCCATTTTAACGAAACAAATAAAATACGTAAAAGTTTTGAGCCAATAGTTTATTAACACATTTACGTTTTCACATAAAACACTAAAACAATTAATAGTGATTTTATGACTTAGTAATACATATGTACAACAACTAGTGTTTACATATTGGGTAGATATATACATAACTAGTATGTATTATAATGGGTAATGTAATGAGTAGAAGCTTAAGTATTTGACCCATTGACTAAATACAATGAATGTTGTTGGGTATAACCCAAAGTCCATGACCCATACCCATAGAGCTTAACCCATAACCCATTGCATGACATCATGCATAAGTCATGAATGGATATTATCCATGATCAATGGATTTAACCCATGACCCATGGACTAGATGCATTGCACCTATTAGATACATTGTATCTACTTGGATACCCATGGTCCAAAGTCTAGGACCCATGACCCATAACCCATGACCCATGACCCAAAACCCATGGGTAAAGAGGAGCGTCCCACGGATCCCCAGGAATACACTGGACGGATCCGTGGAACATTATCTAATTTTCTTCTATAAATAGTGAGCCATTTCTTCATTTTGGGTTACCACTCCCACACATACTTTCTCCTAGTATTGTAAACCTTCTAACCTCAGATCCTAAGGATCTCTCTATGTAGTTTATGTTTTGTTTTTTTGTGATTCTCTAGGTTTCTCTTAAAGGCGAGATCACCACCTCTTGAACAAGCAAGCTCAAGTCCATGAGTTGCCATGCTTCGTCATCATCAAGACTACTGAGGTTTTCTTGTAGATAGTTCTTTCTTCCTCCATAGAAGTGTTGTGTCAAAGGCATTAGTGAAGGATGCCGAAAGAGTCAAGACGAAAGCATTAGTGAAAGGTGCTTAACGTTCGTGTCAAAGGCATTAGTGATGGATGCCAAAGGATTCAAGAAGAAGGCATTAGTGAAAGGTGCCAAACGTCCGTGTCAAGGGCATTAGTGAAGGGTGCCTAGAAGTCAAGTCAAGTGGTATTAGTGAAAGATGCCAGGAGTTATGTATAATCGGTGAGGTGCGATGTACAAATAGAGATAGGTTGTATCCAAGGATATTGATATCCTTGATGATGTTGTATAATAAGGATGGGTCTCCTTTGGGTTAGGTGTTGTGTAGTGTTGGGTAGTAGTTCGTCTATTGTAATGGAACTCGGTATCTAGCCTAGTACCGGATAAAGGGTAAGCGAAAGTTGTGATAGGTTTGGTTCTACCTTGTGAAAGAACCCGGTGTCTAGCCTAGTACCGGAAAAAGAGTAGGCGACGTTGTGAAGGCTTCTCCGCCATAAGGAGTTGGTGTCGTGTAGTGATTACGAACTCTAGAGTAGGTGACTCGGGGAGTGGAGTAGGGCAAGAAAGGTGTCCTTATAGCCGAACCACTATAAACACTAGTGTCGTGGTTTTGTGTTTCTTACTCTTTCCCTTTGCATTACACATTTCCATATCTATCTATCAACATCCAACATAAACATTTAAATGGATTGACAAAAGTCGATCTAAATATTTTAAAACTAAGTTTTAATTGGTAAAACTATTGAATCCCCCCCCCCTTCTAGTTTTCCACAATTGACATCAGAGTTTCGTTACCAAGTTTCTTAGAGTATGTTGTACTTTAAAAACTTGATACGATCCGTGCATGATTGAAAAATACAAAGAAGGAAATCTTTTAAAACAAATTGTTTCTTTTATGTTGGATAATGATGGATTGTTCTAACAGTTTCTTTTCAAGAAATATTCATGCTAGGATCTCTCCAAAGTCTTCATTTCTATTCAAGGAATTATGAAGTCAACTTTCAAGGAAGAACCTAAAAGTAATTGCAACCTACTTTTTCTAAGTACAAAAGATTACTTTAAAAGCTCATAAAGTACTTTGGTTTTATGGTCTCCATAAACCATACCAAGAGCGCAGAGGTATGTTTACTTATCATTAGCTATTTTACATCTACATGAACATGTTGATATCATTTTCTTATTTAGACGTTAATAATTGCTAGTCTCTAAAAGGTCTCTTTTCGCCACTTTCCCAACTTACTCATCATCGGGAATAGTATTCCTCCTTGATTTTCTAAAAAGATCATCAAATTAACGCCGTCGTCAAGAATAGATCCTTGATAATTAACTTATCAAATCCCGTTGACCAAACATCTATTCAATTAGAAACCTCAAAGCTATTTTTGTTCCATAAGCTAGTGTATAACTTATTGCAAAAATAAAGCCAAACACCCTCTTTCTCTCCACAGTAGCCGGATCCCTCAAGTTGTACTAGCCGGATCCCAATTTCAAGGGATCCGGGGGAACCGTGTGACATAAACCAGCTATACGCTTTTCAAAACCAATTCTGCTCTTTTCCCTCTCCTCACAACACACAAAAACGACCCAAGTGCTGCTCCATAGGGCTTCATACCCTCAAGAATCTTCCTCTAGAACATCATTGTAAGTAATTACACTCATATGTTCTAATCTTCATCATCCTCATCCTAGGGTTTATAGTTTTCAATTTCTCTTAATCAATTGATGAAATTAGGTTTTTGCAAAACTAATCACTAGATAAAGTTTTCACATAACTAAGGTACCATTGTGTTTTCAACATTGTTAATACAAATCAAAACCATAAACTTATCTCAAAATTTTTTTACCTAATTGGAATATTTGTTTTTCTAGGATCAACCATGCCTAAAGCTACCCAACAAGACCACCATGATTCCGTTCACTACCTCACTAAATACTATTGAAAAGAGGGGTTGTCAAAAACCGATCGTAAAGTCTTCAAAAGACTTGAAAAATGACTTATCTCTGAAGGTCGGTGTGGTCAAGGAATGTTTCCTTGAAAATACCGACGTTCGTCAAGTCTTCTCGGCAATCAACTTTGATTGTCTCCTTGATATTGATGAACAAATTTGTCCGGTTTTCATCTTTAAATTCTACAAAAGTGTTAGGATCATTCGAAATAGTGATGATAGCATTTCAATCGCTTTTATCATCAATAAACAAAAATTTACTCTACCCCTCAACACATTTGCTTAAATCCTTTGCATTCCTTGTAAAGGAATTTGTATGTACTCCCAAGATTGGGCAATATTCACTCAATCCTTTGCACTTGATTCCAAACCAATCTACCGTACTCATACCCCGCAATTGTTCGAGACACCATTTTCCAAATTAGAGCCGACCAATCTCCCTTCAACCGCAACAAAGAGCTTATTCACCACGATCCCTTTCAAATGTAACTCTTTGAAATGCATCCCATCTATAGAAAGTGGGAAGAAATTTTTAGAGAAAATGTCATTAGTTTGGTCAGAAACAAAGACCATCCAAATGCATGTCTTGCCTATTCTTTTGTCGATAACAAACGTAAAATCATTTTAACGAAACAAATAAAGTACGTAAAAGTTTTGAGCCAATAGTTTACTAACACATTTACGTTTTCACATAAAACACTAAAACAAGTAGTAGTGATTTTATGACTTAGTAATACACATGTACAACAACTAGTGTTTACATATTGGGTAGATATATACGTAACTAGTATGTATTATAATGGGTAATGTAATGGGTAGAAGCTTAAGTATTTGACCCATTGACCAAATACAATGAATTTTGTTGGGTATAACCCAAAGTCCATGACCCATACCCATGGAGCTTAACCCATAACCCATTGCATGACATCATGCATAAGTCATGAATGGATATAATCCATGATCCATGGATTTAACCCATGACCCATGAACTAGATGCATTGCACCTATTAGATACATTGTATCTACTTGGATACCCATGGTCCAAAGTCTAGGACCCATGACCCATAACCTATGACCCATGACCCAAAACCCATGGGCAAAGAGGAGCGTCCCACGGATCCCCAGGAATACACAGGAAGGATCCCTCAAGTGAGGGATCCGTGCGATCCGTGGAACAGTAGCTAATTTTCTTCTATAAATAGTGAGCCATTTCTTCATTTTGGGGTACCACTCCCACACATACTTTCTCCTAGTATTGTAAACCTTCTAACCTCAGATCCTAATGATCTCTCTATGTAGTTTGTGTTTTGTTTTTGTGTGATTCTATAGGTTCCTCTTAAAGGCGAGATCACCACCTCTTGAAGTCAAGCAAGCTCAAGTCCATGAGTTGTCATGCTTCGTCATCATCAAGACTACTGAGGTTCTCTTGTTGATAGTTCTTTCTTACTCCATAGAAGTGTTGTGTCAAAGGAATTATTGAAGGATGCCGAAAGAGTCAAGACGAAAGCATTAGTGAAAGGTGCTTAATTTCCTTGTCAAAGGCATCAGTGAAGGATGCCAAAGGAGTCAAGAAGAAGGCATTAGTGAAAGGTGCCAAACGTCCGTGTCAAGGGCATTAGTGAAGGGTTCCTAGAAGTCAAGTCAAGTGGCATTAGTGAAAGATGCCAAGGGTGTATAATCGATGAGGTGCATCGATGTACAAATAGAGATAGGTTGTATACAAGGATATTGATATCCTTGATGATGTTGTAATAAGGAGTGGGTCTACTTTGGTTTAGTTGTTGTGTAGTGTTGGGTAGTAGTTCCTCCATTGTAATGGAACTCGGTATCTAGCCTAATACCGGATAAAGGGTAGGCTGGAGTTGTGATAGGTTTGGTTCTACCTTGTGGAAGAACCCGGTGTCTAGCCTAGTACCGAAAAAAGAGTAGGCGACGTTGTGAAGGCTTCTCCGCCATAAGGAGTTGGTGCCGTGTAGTGATTACGAACTCTCGATTAGGTGACTCGGGGAGTGGAGTAGGGCAAGGAAGGTGTCCTTGTAGCCGAACCACTATAAACACTCGTGTCGTGGTTTTGTGTTTCTTACTCTTTACGTTGCATTACACATTTCCATATCTATCTATCAACATCCAACATAAACATTTAAATGGATTGACATAAGTCGATCTAAATATTTTAAGATGAAGTTTTAATTGGTAAAACTATTCAACCCCCCTTCTAGTTTTCACAATTTGTTTTACCGAGATTCGTGGGATTGTTCCACATGGCATAACGATCCTCTTTCAACGGCCCAGATTGATCCACGTATGCGTCTGACATGATGGGACATTTGGCATGCCTTCCTATTTGCCTATATAAACTATTTTTACCCCATTCACTATTTTTACTTATTACTTTTACTCTCTCTCTAACTTTGTTATCAGATTCCGAATAGCCCAGGTGCGTTTTTCTCTATCATTTGTCCTTCGCTAGCGTTACCTTTCTCTTTAATTCCTTTCCTATGGCGTTCGGTTAGCAATCGAAAACTTCTGATCCTCCACCCAAATCTGACATGCATATTTTTACTTCCGTTATAAGAGAGGAGGAGTTAGGAGGCATCGTCGCTGGGTACGGTGTTCCCTCGGACTTGCATCCTCGCATCCCTCCAGAGGGTTTTACAATGGATACCCTACCGGAGGATGCCATCGGTCTTTATGAACAATACTTTGCTTTTTCCGGGGTTAGAGTTCCGTTTTCCACCTTATTACTTAGGGTGATTAGGTATTTTAAAGTGCATATAACCCAATTCGTACCCATTGAATTAAACCGATTGACTATGTTTGAGATCTATTGTCGGAGTCTAGAGATCCAACCTACCGTCAACTTGTTTTGGGTTTTCTATAAGTTGAATAAGCAAGGTCATTGGTTCTCATTTGAGCGTCGGATGGGTCAGGGGGATCTGAGGAGAATCTTTAAGGAAACTTGTTCTAGTCTAAAGAACTGGAAAGATAGGTTTTTCCTAATCGGCCGAAGGGCTATTCCGGACACGATGCCCTGGAGACACCCTGACTATAGTGTTTCTGATAATGCTCCGTCTGGTGGTTATGACGAAGCGGATGTCCAGAGATTGATGGAGGAGGTTGTGGAACTCTTGCCTATTCTTTCCGGACTTTTGTTTGAGGTTGGGTTGACGACCATATGGAAGTATCCCGGTTATCTCCCGGAATTTAAATACATAGAGAAGAATGGTAACACGATCGTCGCGACTTGCTTTTTTAATATGTAGGGTGCCGCCTTTGGTATCCCCTTTCTAACTTTTTTGGCTGGTCTTATTTTTTCCTTTTGCAGTGGTGACAATGTCGCAGTACTTGCGCTTGGGGAAAGAGTAGGGCTCTCATCTGGGTCATGGCCGACAACTGAATGAAGGGGAACAGAGACCGCAACATGTGACGCAACCCCTTGGTCCAAACGATCCTGTGCCTGAGAAGAGCGAGGTGCAAAGAATTATGGAGAGGGCCGACCCCGCCATTTTGGAAGCTAAGGAGAAGAAAAGAAGACAACAGGAGAAACGACCCACTACCGGAGGGTCTTCTCTTTTGAAGAGGACAAGAAAGGGGCCTTCCCCTCAGCCGAAGCCTTCTATCGAGTCGTCACCTACCCATGGAGATTCTCAAGGGACCCATTCTGTCACTCCTATTAACACCGCAAGGCCGGAGGGAACTGCCGAGAATCATGAGCAAGAGAGCGTGGGAGGTGGTGGTACCGAGGGTCAGGGAGAGCGCTCTCTCGACGAGAGAATCCCAACTGTTTATACCATTGAGGCTTCCAATGTTGAGATGGAGGTAAACCAGGAAACCAAGAAGTCTGGATGATGTGGCTGTGCAGGGTATGGTTTGTTTTTACTTGGCTTGTTTTTATCATGTAATCGTTCTTAACTTATATCATGGGTATGACCCGAAGCTGGTGTATCCGGAGCTAACCTTCACGAGCCCGCCCGTTGCCACTTCAGCCCTTTCACCGGAGGTATATATTAACACCTTTCTTGTTCCTTGTTCTCTCTTTTAATCGTGTAAATTAACTCTTCTCCTTGTTTCAGGTGGTTTCTATCAGGTTCACCTGGCTTTCGGCGAACCCTTCATTCCGGGTTGGGGTCGGCGGTGAGCATGAAGCTGAATGATCTCGCAGCGTGCGAGATATGATGATAAACCTTGCTCCCCTCCGTGGGGAGGCCGGAGAGGATGATCTATCGGATGACCAAGCATTGTACCGGGGGTGGTTTGACCTAGGTCAAGGGTCTTTGGCTATTGCGGATGTGTTTCGAATATCGAGTATTTGAGCCACAATTATGCAGACCTCTACAAAGCTTATTCATCATGTCCGGGTCTAGAGTCTCAGCTTGCTGAGGCCCAAAGTGGTCTTCGTGATCAGGTCCGCGCTAATGAGAAGCTCACCGAGGATCATCAGGCTCTCCAGCAAGTTCATCAAGTCTGCGTGGAGAGGGAAGAATAGATGAGGGCTAAGTTGTCTTCCCTAGAAAAGGAGGTTGGTGAGTTGAAGGCCAAGGATGGGGAGTGGGAGAAGAAGGTAAAGCTGTTGGAAGTGTCTTTTGCACAGAAGACTTCGAGCTAGAAGAGTCAGAGAAAGATACCAATACGCTGAGGGTTGATGTTCAAAGGATAGCGATCACAACCGCTCAGGAGGAAATGTTGTGGTTCAACTATGTGAAGGAGCTAATCCCGGTGGTCGTTCGTCGTTTGCACGGAAGCAACGTGTATATAAAGGCTTAGGGAGATGTTTATAATGCAGCCATTGACTACGGATGGTTGGATGGTATAAGGGAGGGTCGAATGGAGCAGCATATTAATAAAATCTTGGCATCCCATAAGGACTTTGACATGGAGACCGTCGATGGTTTTACGGCTGCTTATGACGAGATGTTCACTCGACCCTTCCCCTATATTGAGAAGATAAAGAGCTCCTACTACCTCCCTTTGGCTGATTTTATGAATGTCTTGCCCGAGGGTACGGGGGCCACTCCAGGTGCTGGCTCCTCCGGCTTGTGATCGGTTGTCCATTTGTTATTATCTTTATATGTTTGTAATCTTGGAACAATTGTGTGTAATTTGGTACTATTATGGGCCTGCGTGCCCCTTGATGTAACTTTGAACAACATTCATGGTTGGTGCTTTTGTCTATGGTTGATGAATGATGTAATCTGAACAATATTTATTGTTGATGCTTGTCGAATGATATTTAATCATCCTTAAATCCGGATGACTTTTTTGAAAGTGTATGTATGCATACTTTTTTTGTATATGCACATTATCGTCACCTGTTGGTGAATACACCTGGGGGATCATCCCTGGCGTCGTTACACCTTTGGGGTATTTGCGTGCCGTTAGGGCGGCTGCACCGCGGCTCATCCCTTAATGACTTAGCATTATTTTGGGGTATGCAGGTGCCTTACCGAGCGGTATAAGGGCCTTCCCTACTGACGTTGCACTTTCGGGGGTAACGTTAATTATAAGCACGGGGTGTTTGGTCACGCGGTCGTAGGTAGCTAGTCTCCTCAGGAACCTCCTGTTGTGTAAAACATCATATGGGAGAATTTTCCTCCTCCGAAGACGGTAGGGGAATATGTCATTGTTTCATGAAAATGAAATTAATTGTCAAGGCCCGTAGGGCTACATAAAATGAAAGTACATTTCATAGGAAACATTTTCTTATGTTAACTGCATGCCACTTTTGGGGCACTTCTTCTTCATCCATGGTCTCTAACTTGTAGGATCAGTTAAGATGCGCTTCGGTGATTCGGGAGGGTCCTTCCCACTTTGGTCCTAGCTTACCCTGATCTTCCGCTCTGCTTGCTTCGTTCTTTTGATACACAAAATCCCCTGGTTTGAAGGATACCAAACGCACCTTCCGGTTGTAGTACTTCTCCATCTTTGTTTTGTACCTGGCTTCCATTACGCGGCTTCCTCCCTTCGTTCTTGTAGTAGGTCCGTGTTAAGGCATTTCTTCTTCATTCGGTTCTTATCGGCGAGTGTCTTCTTCATCCGACATCTTCCCATATCACTTTGTGTATGCGGCATGCCGATTTCCACTAGTCTGACCGCCTACATCAGTAGGTTAAAGCCGAAGGCGTTTCCCCGTTACTCGTTTTGAGGGACGTTCGGTGTTCCCATAGGACGTTTGGTAGCTCATCCACCCATCCGGATTTGGTCCGTCCCAACCTTGCCTTGATTCCCAACATCAAACTCTTGTTCGCCCATTCCACCAATCCGTTGGCTTGTGGGTGGGCCACGGCGGTGTTGATCTGTTTGATGTTAAGCTTTTCGCACCAACTTTTGAAGGGGTTTTCTACAAACTGCTTCGCATTATCTGTGACGATGACAGCTAGTAGTCCGAAGCGACAAACTACGTTGTCCCATACGAACCTTTTAACATCCTTCCCTGTGATCCTTGCCAATGGCTTAGCCTCAATCCATTTAGTGAAGTAATCGATAACCAATAAGAGGAATTTGACCTTTCCTACCGCCGCAGGTAGGGGACCCGCTATATCCATTCCCCACTGGTAGAATGGCCATGAAGCCATGATGGGGGTTAGCTTGGTCTTTGAAAGCTTCAGTATCGGAGAGTAAATTTGGCAAGAGTCGCACTTTAATATCTCATTCCTTGCATCCCGGTGCATGGTCGGCCGATAATATCCTTGATGCATGGCTTTTGCTACTACTGATCGGGGACCGGAATGCATCCCGCAAACCCCCATATGTATCTCCCGGATCACATAGTTCTCCTGCAGGGGACCTACACATCTCATCAACGGAACCAAGTAAGCCTTCTTGTAGAGTATCCCGTCTTCCAGCGTCTTGGTGATCTTCATTCTCACCGCTCCGGCCGTTTGGGTCCAGGCGCTCCGCAACTTCTAGACACCGGATGATGGGAGTCATCCAGTTGCCTCCTTCTTCTTCAACCACGTTGTTGACTTCCTTTCCCTCCGTTGACCTTTCTCTTAACACTTCCACTAAGACCTCTTTCGTCAGATGATCGAAGGTGACTATAACAAGTTTTCTTAGCACATCTGCCTTTTGGTTTTGGTTCCTTGGAATATTTCGAATGGTGAAGCTTTCAAAGTTTGCTATGTATTCCTTTGCCTTTGCTAAGTATCTGATCATGCTTTCGTAACTTGCTACATAATCCCCGTTTATCTGATTGGATACAAGCTTTGAGTCTACCCATAATTCAAGACGACGAATGTGCATGCTTTCAGCCATTCGTAATCCTGCTAACAAAGCCTCATATTCAGCCTCGTTGTTAGTGCTTTCGAAGTCAAGTCGAATGACGTAGGTAAACTCCATTCCTCCGTCACGATCAACACAAGACTGGCTCCTGAACCCTTGTTATTTGATGCCCTGTCAGTGTAAAGGAGCCATTTTCCCTCTTCTTTCTTCTTTGATGCCGGCTGATCAAAGTATCCACCGCTACTATCCTCGATAGGAGTTTCCGAGAGGAAATCCGCTAGTACCTGACCCTTGATCACATTCTGTGGTTCATAAGTGATGTTGTAGGCACCCAGCTCCATCGAGTACTTGGCCAACTTGCCTAAGGCCTCTGGCTTATTAAGGATCTGCCTAATCAGCTGATTCGTAATGAACTTGATGGGGTGTGCCTCAAAGTATCTCCATAATCTTCGCGACATGTGTAATAACGAAAGTGCTAGATTTTCTATCGGGGCCTAATTTTCTCCGCTTCGTTGAGCATCTGGCTCACATGACGCACCGGTAGTTGCTTCCTGTTTATTTCCGTTAGTAGCACTGCGTTGACTGCTTCTTCTAAGGCCGCGAGATACACATATAAGATTTCTTTTGTAGTCGGTGTTGTCAATGAAGGTAAGTCCGTTATGAGCTTTTTCATATCCTGGAAAGCCTTTTCCGCCTCCTCCGTCCAGCGGTACTCATCCTTGTTCTCCTTGGTTACATTCTTGAGAGTTTCGAAGAAAGGAAGGGACCTTTCGGCTAACCGAAACAAAAAGCGATTTAGTGCCGCAAGTTTTTCAGTAAGACTCTGCATCTCCTTTAGGGTCCTAGGTGATTGCATGTCCATAATGGCCTTCGTTTTCTTTGGGTTTGCCCGGATCCCTTCCGATGTGACCATGTACCCCAAGAACTTTCCTTCCTCCATCCAGAAGGAACATTTTTTAGGGTTTAGCTTCATATTCATCTTCCGGAGGTTGTCAAATGTTTCGGCAATATCTGCCAACATCTCGTCTTCCTCCTTGCTCTTGATGACCATATCATCTACATATGCTTCCAAATTTCTCCCTATCTGAGATTGAAAGGCAGAGTCTATCATCCGTTCGTATGTAGCACCGACATTCTTTAGCCCGAACGGAATTTTTATGTAACAATAGGTTCCTTGCTCTGTGTAAAATGTTGTTTTCTCTTCGTCTTCCTTCGCCATTTGCACCTGGTGATAACCCTTGTAGAAATCTAGGAAACACTTGTACTTGTACCCCATAACTGATTCGATTTTCCAGTCTATCTACGGTAAAGGGTAGTAATCTTTAGGGCAAGCGGAGTTGATGTTCTTGAAGTCGATGCACATGCGCCAACTTCCATTACATTTTTTGATTAAAACAGGGTTAGATATCCAGGTGGGATATTTGACAGGTCGGACGATACCAGCCTTAACCCACTCTTCTACTTCCTTCGTGACCACCTGACTCCGATCCGCTGCTAGCATTCGGCGTTTCTGGCATACAAGGTCTACTGACGGGTTAGACTTCAGGGTATGTTCGATTATCCTTCGTGGAACTCCAGTCATATCTGTGGGTTCCCATGCGAAGACATCTAAGTTTTTATTGAGGAGTGCCTTAAGACGTCTCTTGCCTTCAGGGGAAAAGGTTCCCCCTATCCTCACTGGTTGTTCCGGGAAGGCTGGATTGACTATCACTTCTTCCGTTAAACTCACTTCGTCGGTCTTTCTGGATTCTTGGTTGTCTGGTTCCGGGAGAGCCAACTGCATTTTTTCTAGCCTTCGGCATTATGAAATAACAACCGAGCGAGTCACCAGAGTGGCTATTCCTCGAGGGGTGTGAAACTCCATCATGGAGTGTACCGTCGAAGGGATAACCCTCAATATTTTAAGCCCAGTTCTGCCCAAGATCACATTATATGGTGAAGGAGCGCGTATGACAGTGAACTTCATCCTGACCTGCCGGTATAGTCCTTCATCTCCGAATGACACATCTAGTTCGATCTTCCCCAGAGGTTTTTTCACTTGTCCGGCGAACCCGAGTAGATCCGTTTGGGTTTGCTTTAATCGAGACCTTATCTCCGGGCTTAGGTTGTCGAAACTCGAAACAGTGTTCGAACATTACCTCCACCGATGACCCTTCATCAATGAATACCCTTCTTACCAAGTAACCCTCCACTGTCGCTTCAATTATGAGTAGTTCGTCTGATATATCCCCGGAAGGTAGGGGAGGGAAGGTGATTGGTACATTCATCCACCCCTCCTCCTGCTCCTTCGACTTCCTTATTCTCCTTTCCGGACACGCTCTAATCATATTAATGACCTTTTCATTGGCCACCGTCTCCTTCTTAGGAGGGTCCCGTCTGCCTTTCTGTCTGAGATCCCTGACCAGATGGTTCAATTTTCCTGATTCTAAAGCTAAATCCAGTTGCTTTTTGAGTTGTTAACATTCATTTGTATAGTGCCCCTTTTCGCCGTGATAGTCGCAGTACTTGTCCTAGTTTTCCTTCCTTGGTGGGTCACGCATCGGCTTGGGAGGAGGCAGGCGCAGATGATGTTCGGTAGCTAGGATCTCTTTCGAAGGCTTGATGAGTGAATCCAACGTCAGGCGAGGAATGTTGCGGCTTTGGTAGTCACCTCGAGGGGATAAGTAGGGCGACGACCTTTCCCTATGACGGTAGGAATTGCTATGATCTCTACTTGAATACCTGTGCCGCCCTTCACTTCTCTTATCCCCGCCGTAGTGTCCCCGGGAGGTTCTTTCGTCTTTCCTAAAGAGACCGGATGACACCTTCTTAGATGAGTCGTGGTGTTCACCCCTTGGTAGCTCTTTGCTGGCGAAAGCTTCCTCTGACCTAACAAAATCATCCACCCGGACCATCATCTCATCCACAGTCTTTGGTACTTTGTCAGCAAACCGTTTGGCTAATTCAGGACTCTTGCATCCACTCATGAAAAAGGAAATCCTCATGATCTCAGGCACACCTTGTATGAACCCTGTCTCTCTGGTCCACCTTTCTTTGAACTCCGGCAACATCTCGTTGGCTTTTCTTACAATCTTTGTTATTTCTGTTGGGTCCTTAAGGCATGCCTTGTGCAAGGAGAAACGAGTTTCGAACCATTCTCTGAGGTCAGCCCATTTGTCAATACTTCCCCGAAGGAAGACGATCAAACCACCTCCTTGCTTTTCCGTCCAATGTTTGCTGGAACATGCGACACCATATTGGCATTGGCCATTCACCCAGACCTGCGGCTCCCGTGAACTTATTGAGGTGGTCTTGAGGATCCGTAGATCCGTCGTATAACTTAATGTGGGTCGACATCTTGTGTTCTGGTGCTGAGAATTCGATCAGTCTTCCGGTGAAGGGAGACTTGGTGATCTCCTTGAAAGGCTTTCCCAGGTCATCGTCCTTTATCTTGCTTCCCGTAACGATCTCCTTTTTCTTACCTATGGTGTCACCCTTATCAGGGGTTGTTTCATCAGCAAAGTCTAGTCGTATCGGAATGATGGTATCCCTTTGGTTGTGTTCTTTGATCATGGACTTGAGTGCAAACACGTACCCTTCTATATGCTCTCTCGTCGCTGGGGAATCGGTTCCCCCTCCTCCGGAGGTTTCCGGAGGTGCTGAACCTGTCATTCTGTAGCCTTGGCAGATTTAATGCGGGTCCTACGGATGGCGTCAATGTTGAATTATTTTTTTGTGAGGTTCTAATGATTATTCAGATATCCTTCAGCCTTGTGAAACTAAGTCTTCTGGATACCTGCAAGTATGAAACAACACGTTAGCCTCGCCCCGGGTGTTATCCCAGGACCAAGCTCTGGCGTGAGGATAAGTATGGGTTTACCGAAGGGTATAGTATAAATATGTGTGTGTGAGAAATGATATCTTTTTACCAATTACTGTATGTGTATTTATACTGTAGGTTGTCACTATCTGGTCGTTGCTCGGGTCGCTTTCTCTGGAGCCGTTGGCGCTGTATCGGGTGACGCCTCGACTCTGTGCCGACATACAGTCCCTAACATCATGTCTGACACCCAGGAGAATGAGACGAATTGTTCCCAGGCTAAATGCAAAATGTACTGTTAGGTCAATGATCCTTTCGGATCTGACCTCCTCCGGTACGCTAATCCTTCAGATCCAGTCCCTTCGATTTAGTCGTTCGGCCATATACGTCGTCAGGGTGCAAACCATAGCATGCTCGTATGATTCCATAACGGATGACATGGTTGTTTTTGTAGTTTGTACTCGTTTATAGTCTCCATTGCAGCCGAAATCTGATTCTGCAACGTCTATACCACTTTTCAAATATTTTTGGCGGCCCCAAAACCGCTAACACCTATACCAACATTAGTCCCAAGCACGTGAGATCGCTTGTTCTTCATTAGGCTAATGCTAATGGTAACCATAAATATTGTGGTCACCCTCCGTCACATCAGCGCCACATCAGCTTTCTCTTTCCAAAACTACATCCAACCACAATATGTTAATAAGACGACCGCAATCACAACTAAAAACATACCCCACAAAAACCAAATAAAAAAACTACACCACACAAAACAAATCAATTCTTACGATTGGCAACCCAACCATAACTTTGAAAAAGTTGAAGGTGACCGGTCACAAATCCGGTTAGGCTAATGGAAGGAACTCAGTCGATTACTCGATTAAGGGACAACCAACCATGCCATTACTATTGGCCTTAGATTCTCCAAACCAGAATCTGCAGCCTCTAGATTACTTGTCCAATTATAAAAATAAGGATCTATTTGGTTGGACAAGTGCTCTTGGCACATCACTCCATGATTTTTTTTTTTTATTATTTTTTTAATTTTGCGGACATAGCATGCTTATAAATATTAGAGTAAGAAGGAAACTTTGTTGGTGTATTACTTTTTGTTTTGGCAGAAACCATCACTGTTTGAACTTATTGACACAAATGAAAAGAGATCAAAAGTCTAATAAAAACTCCTTTCATTGATGATTCATTAGTGAAATTATGTCAAGCAAATATATCCTTACTAGCTAGTGATGATTTTCGTGCAGACTATGAGAATGAATTTTGAAATTACTATATAAACTTAAAATAATTGATTTAGTTGCCCTCATATGCAATATTCTTGGTTACGTAAGCAATTTTGGTAAGTTCTTGAGTATCCAAAAGCAATGAATCAAAGTTTAGTGACATAATATCATGAGAATATAAAAACTTGCATGTGCAAAAACCTTAAAACAAAAAACAAAAAACGGAGGGATCCAACCTGTTAAACTATACTAGGTTATCTATTCGCCCATGGTTTCTGTGTATATATTACAGGATGCATGCATATAAAAATTCAAGTTGCATCCTTAAATTCAACCTTCTCTTTTTTGCAACTTGCAATTAATCTGTTACAACTTACAAATAAACAAATTTTCATTCTGCTCAATTATTTCTTGCCATGTCTCTTTGTCCTAAAAGCAAAGCTTTCAAGGCACAACCAATAATGCATAGTACTAACAACCCTCAACGTGAAACATTCCATAAATTCTTCGAACGTTGGATCTGCGAACAGAATTCATACTTGGAAGAGCTTGTATCCGCTGCTAGGAGCCACGACACTAATGAAATCGACGACTCGGTTTTAGTTCCATTAATAGAAAGAGTTGTACGACATTACGAGCAATATTACCAAGCTAAATCCAAATGGGAAGAAAAAGATGCAATTTCTATGCTTACTCCTACATGGAGAAGCAAGTTAGAGGACGCGTTTCTATGGATTGGAGGGTGGCGTCCCACGTTAGCTATTCATTTGCTGTATTCAAAATCAGGTATTCAGTTTGAGGCAAAAATCGGAGATCTCATTCGTGGATTAACGACTGGAGATCTAGGTGATCTTGGACATGGTCAGATAGCACGAATAGATGAGTTGCAAAAGAAAACCATTCACAAGGAACGAGTTTTAACTGAAAAAATGGCGAAACAGCAAGAAACTATTGCGGATAAGTCCATGGTCGAGCTTTCAAACGCGGTTTCAGAAATGATTAGGAATGAGAATGGTGGCGTTGGCAATAATGAGGTCAATGAAGAAAAGATTGAATCAACTTTGGATTCGAAGAAGGATGGTTTGGAGGAACTGTTACATATGGCGGATGCTTTGAGATTGGAGACGTTGAAGGCCGTTATTGAAATATTGACGCCGATACAGACAGTGTACTTTTTGATCGCTGCGGCCGAGCTTCATCTAAGGCTTCATGATTGGGGAATGAAAAGGGATGTCAACGGAGCGGAAAATGTTACAAGTGGGGTCCGTAACCACCCTAGCGGTTTGCAAGCTCCTGCATGATACATGTCATGATCATTAATCAAAATCACGCGTTACTAGTATGCATAAGAAGATATAGCGTTACTCGACTATATTATTCCAATTCCTACTGGTACTTATCTTTTTTTCGTGCTTTATGTTAAATGAAAAATAGGGTCATTAAAAATTCTAGGAAATTAAAGATTGCTGTTTACGTCGTATGAACGGTGCATCGGATAGATTTTGTTCTATTTTTTATTCGTTCAACGACAAAAAAGTGGTCCTGTGGCACTTTATGAATCTTATTTTTGAATCAGTGAAATTTATATTATACTACTATTGTGTTCATTTTGAGCAACTTGAATGCCGATAGTCTTTAAATCATATTATTATACTGGTTATTTATGCAAAATTGACTGATCTTGTAGATGGCCATCCAAACCGGTTTCGGAACCCGGTTCCGAAACCGAAAAAAAAAAATCGAAACCGAAATCGGTCAACACCGGTTTTTCTAAGAACCGGTTCGGTTCTTGGAGAAACCGCCGGTTCCTAACCGGTTCTTGATATTTAGGCTCGAAACAGGTTTGGAACTTCTAGCCGTTGGGATGCTTTTGTTCACGTAAGCTGCAAAAGAAGGAGTCATTTTTTTTTTTTACCGTTAGCTATTTTATGCTCGTTTAATAACGGCTAATAGCATTAAAACCCACCATTTAAGCCTCCTACACTTTATTATAAATACTAAGATTGTATTTGGTTCAATCACAACAATCAAACACTCTAAAACCCAGTGTTGCAAAATCGGTCGCAATCGGGCGAAATCGCAATCGGCCATACACCTTGTAGAATTTTGAAAATCGGTCAAAAAATCGGTCAAAAAATCGGCCAAAAATCGGCCGAATCGGTCAAAAATCGAGATCATTCAAAAATCGGCCCAATCGGTCAACTTTAAAAAAATTGTAATTTCACTTATGACGCACAATGGGGACCATTTATTTCACTTATAACGCACAATGGGCCTCATAATAAGAATTGGAGCTTTTTATTGAGGTTTGAAAACATAGTAGGCTTGGAATCAGTTAAGATTTTTAGTCTGGTCTCAGTAAATACCCAAAATTTGCAGGAAATGTCAATCCGATTAATCACCGATTAATCCCGCCTTGACCGATTACTCGCTGCAGGGTGGTCGACCGCCCGACTACCGATTCACGACTTTTGCAACATTGCTAAAACCACTAAAAACACTCAAAAACGCTCACAAACTTGATCAAAAAAGCTCACGATGTCTAGAAACCGAGCTTCTCAAAATGCATCATCAAATACCGCCGCTCAAGGCTCTACAAATGAACCGTATGGATAAAAAAATGCTAGATGTAAAGTTTGTAACACTTTTATCAAATCCGATGGGAACTCTACGTTGAAGAAGCACACGAATCAACATTGTAAAGCAACAAAAGGCGGTACGGAATTGCAACAAACTACTATGGGACGAGATGGGAGTATTTTTGTATATGACGAGAGGTCGCTTCGTCAAGATTTTGCACACTTTTTGATTCAAGAGGGTTTGCCGTTCAACCACTTCGACAACAAGAGGTTAACGAGGTTGATTCAAACGCGCATTCAACCACGATATAATCATGTAAGTCGTCAAACTCTTAAACGTGATTGCATTAAATCTTGGGTAAAGGTTAAAAAAGAACTAATACTTGGTTTTGATGCTTTAAAAACTAGTGTAAACTTAACAATCCGGACATGCCTGGTTCGTGTTGGAATATATATATTTTTATAAAACCTTGCATGTCCGGATTCGAACTCGTGATCACGGGATTGCACACATTAGCGAATGAGAATCAAGTTAAATAATTAATGTATAATGTTTACAATTAATTATTACACAAAACCTGACTAACGATCGTTAAGTATTTAACAGAAATGACTAACGGTCGTTAAATGTAAAAAGAGGAGAATATATGGAGAATCGCTTAAATAAGGAAAAAATTAGGGTGCCCCTTTTTGCACTATAGGTAGCCGGCCATAGGGTATATCCTAGGCATATATTCTTAGCTTTTCCTCTAAGCTATCTCTACACTATATATACAAAGGCTAGGGTTAATGTTTTCATAACTTTGTGCATTGAATTAACCCTATATCTTTCTCTCTCTCTTTCTTTTGCATTGCCGGCCGACCCCCCCCCCCCCCCTCCAAAGGGTGTTTTGGTTTTGTTTTTCTTATAAAACAAGGGTTTGTGTTAGATCTAGCAATCTCTTGATTCGTGGTTAATTCGTGTGTACAAAATTGTGGTGGTAAGACATTATTCTTACACCAATTTGGTTTGAGTTGTAAAACGGTAAGGAACAACTCTTTAAACCACTTCATCATCTTTATTAAAGAGATCTAACCAATTGAAAGAGGTATGTTACGCGTTTATGTTTTCAGTTAATTAATTGTTATTATATTCTAAGACTTCCGCTGTGTACTCTGTGGTGTCATACATGTTACTTATTGTATATCATGTTTCATAACCTCAACAATGGTATCATAGCTGTTATAATGAGTAATTAATTACTAAAACGCATAAAACAAATAAATTGTATTGTGTTATTAATTGTATGCTTAGATCTAGGGTTATTAGAAAACCCTAGGTTGCATGCAATTTTATGTAATTAGGGTTTTGTATATGTCTAATTTTTGATAGATTTAAAATTGGGGAAGACCTCAATCATAATTATTAATAAATCAATTATGTGCTATGTGGTATGTGTTTAATTTTGACTTACGCAATCGATGAATCGATGCATGTGGCTCACCTTGTACATAGATGAAAATGGGTGAAAGTCTTAATTAGACATATACATATTGACAGATCTAGAATTAATTATTAATAGGATTTATCAAAAGGTTTGCATGTGGCTATTTGATATGCATGGTTAACTATTACGTTATGTATTTATTGTTTATGTGTTTATTTTCTTTAAATACTTGCTTGTTTGTTTTGTGTGACAAGGGTATTTTTATAAGAAAAATAAACTGATCCAAACAATGGTGAAACATGTGTTTTTTAAGCATAGTAGTCGTAAATATTTAATTGATTGATGTTTATGCACAAATAGTTAGAACGGCGCACCGATTATTGACAAACTATAAGATGGGTATAAGGTTGGTACGCATTAAATTGTGACCTTAAAGAAGAGGGTATGTAATATGCTTCGCGCTGACCTAATTCTCCGCCCATTTGTGCGTCTTAATGGAGTTACCAAGAATTCCTATATAATGTGCATAAAATCTTAAGGGTAAATTGACCTTAAATTCTACGCGCCACTTTTGTGGTAATTATCCGAACAACTTGGGTCTTATGACTCATGCAAAGAGGATATAGTGTTAATTAAAGGTAATTCTTTAATTGGTGTAACCAATACCTCGATTAAAGTTTGATGATGAAAAGCTTAAACATTAAAACAAGGATATGACTGTTTTAATAAAACCTTATGCTACAAAGATGAATGCATGACATCTTTGTACATATTTAATTTGACACCAAAAATCAAATTTATTATCCTTAATTTAAGTTATATGCCATCCAATGAAACGGAAACACCTGAGATTACTTTTTATTTTCGTGAGAACGTGATTTAGATCATAATCAAAGGGTAAAATATCCACGTGTCGTGAGAACGGGCATGGATGATTTTACAGTTTCTTAAGTTGGAAAACTTAATTGAGTTTTGTAGTGAGAACTGGCAACTCAAGGCAAAAGATGGGGATAAAACATGCTTACATTGCAACTGTTATTGGCAATATGTAAATCTCATAAATCTAGGAGTTGCAATTTGAAAATTGGCAATTGAGGTTCGAGTCGTACCATTTTGAAAAATTTCATTACTAGAAGATCAACTGATGTGATGAAACTATGTCAATTTGGATCCTAGTTTTCAGTGAAAATTAAATGATTATATGTTTATGAACCATGGGTGTTTAATTTTTTTGAAAAGGTTAATTATCGAAAATACTAAAATTGAATTTTGTAATTCTTTTGAATGAATTAATGCAACATTTAACCGTAAACGTGGTTTAGTCTTTTATTAGTAAATTGATCTATTATGCTTTCAAACAAATGTTTGATCGAGAATAATTTACCGAAAAGACAAACAAAGTCTCTTTTCCATGGGAGAAGAATGAGACTCAATCCTATTTCTTTTCATGAATGAGAAAGGTATAATAGGAACATTTGAATTGTCTAAATTCTAATGTAACTCATAGCAAAGAATTGCACATCTTATTTTCCATAAAGATTTCATTACCCTCATTTGGTGAATGAATCCTTTTGTAACAAACATGACTTTTAGTTAACTGGAAAACATGTATATGAGTTACTAAATTAGAAGCTAGACTAATTACCAAGAAAATCGGTAAATGACAAACTAGCATAATTTATCTAGTTGTTTTGCTTTAGCCTTTAAAGGTGCTACATACCAGTATGGGGATGGTAGGCCTGTTAAGGAAGAAATTGCATACCCAATTTTCAAGTTAATAACATTGGTGGATAACCCATCATTCATAGAGTAGAATACACCTTTTAGTACCTTAGTAATGATTACGTATGGTTCTTCAAAGGTGTAGGAAAGTAAAAAGCAAGCAAGTTGTTTTCACAGGTTATGAAACACTTACAATGTTGTCAAATTCAGTGGGAGCATTGTGTTGCATTACTGAATAAGAAGTTGTTATATTGATTTCTAATTCAGTAGGAGCTACAAGCCTTATTTCCTATGTAGTAACCCAAATTATCTTCAAAGATAATTACTTTCCAATTGTAGGAACTTATGTTTTTAAGGATAGTCATGTGCGTTTCCTTACTAATCAATATAGTCCTACATCTACTTGTTAAATCTATGACACAAATCATATTAATAAAATAAACAAACGTTTGTCGTGTTGTTTATCTGCTACATGATATTGTTACATGCACAAGTGGGAGAGATCTTTATTGTGTGCAAGTTAGAATACATATAAATATAATTTAAATGGATTCTCTTGACCGCAAGGTAAGAGAGTAACGTTCTAATAGGAATTATACATTTAAATGTGTATGATTGCCCTATTAAGAACATATGTCAAGATGATAATAAAGACTACTTTAAATATGTATGTCATTCAATATTTAAGAAACACTTGTAATTACAATTTACGTTACGTGAGAACGTGAACTAGATTGTAGCCCAAGGTAAAATATCCACGTGTCGTGAGAACGAGCATGGATGATTTTGCAGTTTCTTACGTAGAACATTTCATGGAATGACATAATTAAATGAAGTAATCTAATACTACTTTGATTTTAAGTATTTATGTATTCGTTGAATGACATAAATATATGTAGTAAACATTAACTTGAAATTATTAATTGAAACCCGAGGTGGTGTTCATAATTACTTTAATTATACATGATTATGATTTCTTTGTAAAGTCTCAAACATGAAGTCTTTTAATACAAGACTTACAATATAAAGTAAGACGTTAACTTGCTATGTTTTAAGACATATGCATGAATTCAATGAGTTAATCAATGACTTATAACGTATAGGGGGATTATAACTGTTATCTCTTTTGACTTGGTCAAGAATACTTGTGTTATCATGCATGCAATTGACTTGGTAATTCTATTTTACCATTAAGTTTTACTTTGTTGGTAAATAGGTAAGCCAAAGAGAAGATGTTTATCTTAAATATTGTTAGATTATCTTACAATATTAATTCTAATGAAATACCATAGTTTTATGGTATGTTCAGTTAGAAGAATCAAAATCTATTGGCATTGTTTGATTCAAGATAACTATAGTTTCTTCCAAAAGTTATCAAGATTAGTAGATTGAGCATAGATTGAATATACTCAATAAGACTCCAACCTAGAAGATTAATAAGACACCATTTGTTTATGGAGTGTGATGAATCACATTAAGTCTTATAATGAAGTTTTGAATTTATTAAACTACTTGTAAAGTGGTTGTAACAAACTAATGTCAGGAACTATCAATGTTTTTTTGTAATATCCTGATAACGCTCAAATTGTACATGTTTTTAGTAGCGTTATCCTTGCTTTTATATATTTTATTTGGCTATAATCATATGATTTTGTTACTTTATCGTACAAAAGTGTGTTTGCTAGTTCATTTGTAGCCAAGTACTGGAAAGTCGAGAAAAAGACGAAAAAAGAAGGAAAATACGAAGATTTCTCCATGTATTTAGAATTCCCGACAAAAGCAAGACTTGTGGAGTATATTCGAGAAGATAAAGTCATAAATTTAGTGGTCCAAAGACTCAAGAATGAAGTTCAAGAAGGGAAACGAGAAAGAAATGAAGAAAAGAAGCTAAAACGAAGACATATTGGAAGACTCGTTGTTCCCGACACACCTTCACCATTTTGGCCATAACTTTTGCATACGGACTCCGTTTGACCCCCGGTTTACGGCCACGGAAAGGTAAGAGAAAGATATACAACTTTGGAGTTTACCATTTTCTGTCAAAAGGCTCCAACCGATTCGGTTGAAGCCCGCAACCGAAACGGTTGCAAGACCAACCGAAACGGTTGGAGCCCAACCAAATCGGTTGGGAAGCCCTGGACAGCCATTTCTTTATTACTAAGAGTCCAAACTTGTCCCAAACGATTCTAGGTCCTTCTCACTCAGTTTCTAGTCCCTTCCAAGCTCCTTGGAGGCCAAGTTGAGCATTGATGACCCCTAGCCTTTGAAGTAGTATAAATAGACCTCATTTGTGTATGTTTTCATCATCCCTTCTCCATCCTTCTCATCCCTTTCACCCACCACTCCATCCCTAGGTGTGAAATTCAAGCCTCCACCCTTAAGGATGAATTTCCCACTTATTACAACATCCCTCTCTCAACTTACCTTCCCCAAAGGTGTGAAATTCAAGCCTCCACCCTTAAGGACAAATTTCCACCAACTATCCTATCCCAACTTGTGTGTAATTCTAGCCTCCACCCTTAAGGATGAATTTCCACCAAATTTATCTCTCCCAAAAGACCACAAAGCTCTGCCATTTCCAGAAGTATGCTTGGTTAGAAGTTGTAGTTGATTGGAGGCTTGAAGGAGTGCTATAATCCTTCACCCTTGCCTAATGTAATCTTACTTTGGGTAAATCCTTGTTACTTTTATGATGTTGAATGCTATTGTTCATGTTTGGTTCTTTGATTGTGTTGATTATGTGATTCTTGTGAATGTTGCCTTTATACTTGTTTACTTCATATGAGAACTTGTGATAAAAGGATGTTTGGATAATTGTAGTGTTTGTTTGGAATATGTTGATAACATCATATTTGGTTAAATTGGAACTTGTTCTTGTTTATTGTTTTGGTTGATTATTGTTGAGTTAATTCAATGGCGAAAGTATTCTTAACAATGGTTAGTTTCAATTCATTAGTGACAAATGATTTTGGTCTTGTACTTTGTGACGATTGTATGAGAAACTTAATAAACATAACAAGTAAAGTTTTAATTTGGATTAAGGTCGAAAGAAATCTTTTGAATATGTGATCTCATTATCTTTCAAGTAAATGGAACTTATCGAATTAATAACATCAAAGTCTAAGGCCGAAAGGATTCTTTGTTGTTGTTAGCATAAGGCTCATGACATGACCATTTAATTGAGGTTTATGCATCTTTGATTTATAAAACACTAGACTATTATTATTGGTACAAGAGGTCGAAAGATTATGTATAATAATATATATTTTCCAAACTAAACATCCTAATATCCTTGTGATCATTTGTCTAAACATGTATGTTCTTTGTGTGCTTGTTCTCATATTGCTTTTCTTAGTGGTTTGATCCGTGACAATCATAACCACGACCTTGTTACTTGATTAAACAAACAAAAAACACTTGTAGTGCAACCAAGTCTCTTGGGACGACCTTGATTTACCATATACTATACTACAACTCGACTAGGGTATACTTGCCCGAATCTGTTCCTAGTTAACCGGTAATTCTTGCATACAAATTTAAAACCCCGACGAAGCACATCATATCCCAAAAGAGAACAATATATTGTTGCTCTACTTACTAAACTATTTAAAGATGATCTTTAAATTATAAAAGGCAAGTGGTAGTTTTGTTTAGATCTTGAAAGATTAAGTTACAAAATACATAATCTTCTAAAATGCACTAGCAAATATCATGATGAGGCTAAACATGTAAATGATAGACCTTAATATGATGGAATTATCATTCATAGATCTGTAAGGATATCTCAGATATTTAAAATGAAACGAAAGCTAATTTTTTTTTTTTAATTTTTTCATGGACTGATTTTACATTAACACCAACACTTATATTAACACAGAAACTGTCCACATAACATATATCATCCGCCTTGACCCGTACATGATCAAAATGGGTCAATATGGGCAAGAATGGCACTATGCCAAACACCCTTTAAACTATAAAAGAAACTACTTATCTACTTGATCATCACATAGCCATGAGTTTATATCTTCATGCACAAAAGCATACAACCTAGGGCGTTTCTTGGTAAGAGAGCGTGTAGGGAAAAGGCTCATTACCCAAGTATCCCACCGAGGTCTAGTTCTCGGTCTTCGTACCCTTCGTAGCACTACCACTAGCTTCACCTATAACAAGTACAACAAAGCAATGTTAAGTACAACGCTTAGTGAGATAACATATAAAAGTTACTAATCATAACATAGCATAATATTATGGTTGCTTCGTAGACAATGAGTACTTGTTTGTTATTATATACTAGTCGCCCACTAAGGACGTTGTGAACCCATATTGGTTCAGTATAACTGAAAATGTTCTTGAAAATGTTTTGGTCGTCCACTTTGGACGTCTAAGTCATATACTCCATGACTTTGAGCCGCTATACACACTGGTCATCCACTTAGGATGTCTAAGTCTCATTTTACAAAATGAGATGCTAATAAAGGCTCGGTCGTCCACTTAGGACGTCAAGGCTCCCTTTCGGAGCATGTCATGACATAATAACACATGTCGTCCACTTAGGACATCTACACCCTTCTTTCGGGTTGTAAAGCATATATTTATGCAAATCGTCCACTTAGGACGGCTAATTTAGTTGTGTCGCCCACTTAGGATGCTATACAAATAATATTATAATATTTAGGCTGAAAACACTTAACTAAATCCAAACGGGTCATTTGGGCTGTTTTGACCCGTTTAACATATATCACATATAAACTTTCCATATGTAAGTTATTTAGGCACACAATATATAATTACAACACTATATACTCGAAACACAAGTATATTACGTGAACATGAATGGGAGCACCACAAATAGAGTGCACATTAACGAGTTATTAAGGACCCGTTTCTATACTTAAATATGTTACTCACCTTAAAACCGCCGGAATGAACACGAGCTCCTTACAAGATGTCCCCGGTTAACCCGTATAATCTAGGAACATATAAATTATATGGAGCTTATTAAGAGCTTGATAAAACTTATCATAATAAGCACTAAGTGGATCAATAAGCCATAAGGGGGTGTTTGGTTTGTGGTTTATATGACAACACCAACACGTTTTCTGAAAATTAACACCACAAAATGGTGTCATAACATCTAATTAGGATACCCATCACTTTTTCTAATCCTTTATACATGATTAATAGGGTTCTTGATGATTTCTTGAAAATCATATATTTACATAATCATGTTAAGTTGTACAAGAACCCATAAATAGCATAAAGACTTAATCATTAAGCATTATCCATCAAAAGTAGCTCTAAAATGTGAAATAAGAATCAAGACATAATTTTTACCTTAAATTAGATGATGGAAACCCTAGCCTATTTGTTTATAAGCTTATGTAGGATGATATCTTGCTCAAAACTAACTTGAAATCAAACCTAAGAATCACAAGGAGATAGATGAGTGAGTATGTCGTATAGTAGCAGTAGAAGGAGGGAGAGAATTCTAGAATTTTTTGTTTTCCTGGGATGAATTAGAGTTAAATAGTTATATTTACAAGTTTGACCAATTTGACAAGTTTAGTCCCTGGTGGCAGGACTATTGCAAAGATAGTCCTAATTACTTTAACTTCACTCCATGAGAGGTCATTATAAGAATATAAAAGTATATATATCATTACCTGAAAGGTTGGGCTCTTACAATTCTCCTCCACTTATTCGGTTTGTGTCCTCACAAACCATTCCTGATAAAAAGCGGGGTAGTATTTGATGAGATCCTCTTCGGGTTCCCATGTATACTCTATCCCTTTCTGAGGCTTCCACTTGACTTTAAGAAGGAGGACCTCTCTTTTTCGAAGTTTCTTGAACATGGTGTCGATAATCTCTACCTGGCTCTTTAACGTAGCAAGTTTTTCATCAACTAACTACTATGTCCTCAGAGGGACATACTCTGCATCCCAGACATTTTTTGTAGAAATGAGACATATGGAAAGTATTATGGATGTTGTTTAACTCCTCTGGTAACTCAATTTTTGTCACGCTACCTTCCAACTCTGTCAGTTATTCCGAATGGACCAATGTAACGTGGTCCTAGCTTTCCACGCTTTCTGAAACGGATAACGCCCTTCCATGGAGAAACTTCTTGCATAACACGATCACCTACCTGAAATTCTATTGGTCTTCTCCTCTTGTCCGCATAGGACTTCTATCGATCCTGGGCCATCTTAAGCCTTTCCTTGATTTGATCAATCTTTTCATTCGTTTGTTGGACAACATCAGAACTAGCTAATTCTCTTTTCCCAATCTCACCCCAACATATAGGAGTTCGACATTTCCTTCCATACAATATCTCGTATGGAGGCATCTAATATCGGAGTGGTAAACTGTTATTGTTCGAGAATTCTGCTAACGCTAAGTACTTATCCAAACTACCACCGAATTCAATAGCACAAGCTCGAAGCATTTCTTCTAGTGTCTGAATGGTCCTTTCACTCACGACCATATGTCCCGGATGATAAGTTGTGCTAAAATGGACATGATTACCTAGATTCTCTTGAAATTTCGCGAGAATCTAGAAGTAAATCTTATATCTCTATCTGATACTATAGAGACGGTCGCAACTCCATGTCTCAAGAACTACTTCGTGAAGATAAAGTCCGCAGAGAGCTTCGAGGACATCGATTCCTAATAGGAAGGAAAATTGCACTCTTTGTTAAACGATCTACAATCACCCATATAACATCATGCCTTGACGCTGTGTCTTGGGTAACTTCGTGATACGATCCATAGTAATCCTTTTCCATTTCGACACAGGAATCTTGAGAGGTTGTAGCTTACCATAAGGTTATTGATGTACTCTTAACTTGGAGACAAGTAAGACACTGCTCGACATATTTTACAATGTCTCTTTTCATACCTGGCCACCAATAATCTGGTTTAAGATTATAATACATTTTGGTGGCACCTGGGTGAATGGAATATTTTGACTTATGAGCCTCATCAAGCAACAATTTTTTGATCTCTTTGTCATTCGGTATCCATATTCTACCGAAGCGTGTTAGAGCCCTCGTGTGTCCATAACTAAGTTGTGCACTGACCCACGAGTCGCCCGAATTTACATCGCCATTTTCCCATGCTTCATGCTGAATCCGATTTGATATGCTCATAAAAGTCTTGGGTAATCACCATCCTGAGTGATTTGACTAATAAGGAGTCATGCCTTGTCTTACGGCCTCAAGGCATCCGCTACAACGTTGGCTTTCCCTGGATGATAAAGGATTTCACAATCATATTCCTTGACTAGATATAACCAACGTCATTGCCTCATATTGAGGTCACGCTGATCAAAGAAGTATTTGAGGCTTTTATGGTCGGTAAAGATCTTGATCTTTACACCATAAAGGTAATGCCTCCACAGTTTTAAGGCAAGGATTACTGCCGCTAGCTCTAAATCATGAGTAGGATATTCTTCCTCATGTTTCTTAAGCTATCTAGAGGCATAGGCGATGACTCGACCTCTCTCGCATAAGACACAGCCGAGGCTATTAGAAGATGCATCACAATAAACTTCCAGCCATCATCATTTCATTTCACGTCAATACTAAGACTGGAGCCTGACTTAACTTATGTTTAAGAGTCTGGAAGGTAACTTCCTGATCCTCATCCCACTCGAATTTTGCATTCTTGCGGGGTGAGCTAAGCTAAGCGAGAAGCAATCTTTGAAAAATCTTGGATAAAAACATGGCAGTAACCAAGTCCAAGGAAAGATCTAATTTATGTGGGAGTTTTGGGTTGCTCCCAATTCGTGATGGCACTAATTTTAGTTGGATCTACTTTAATGCCTTCACTGTTTATGACATGCCCAAGAAATTGAACTTCTCGGAGCCAGAACTCACACTTCAAAAACTTAGCATAAAGCTTTTCGCGTCTTAACATGCTGAGGACTTGGCGTAAGTGGGTTTCGTGATCACTAGCTGATTTGGAATAAATGAGGATATCGTCAATAAACACAATAACTGACTTATCTAACATCGGACGACAGACCCGATTCATTAGGTCCATAAAAACTGCTGGGGCATTCGTCAAACCAAATGGCATAACTGTAAACTCATAATGCCCATATCTAGTCCGGAAAGCTGTCTTCGGGATATCTTCTTCTCGAATCTTTAACTGATGATATCCAGATCTGAGGTCTATTTTTGAAAAGAAATTTGCGCCCTATAGATGATCAAATAAATCATCTATCCTAGGAAGAGGATAACGATTCTTGATAGTAACTTTATTAAGCTCTCGGTAGTCGATGCACATGCGCATACTACCATCCTTCTTTTTCACAAAAAGGATTGGTGCTCCCCACGGGGAACTACTGGGGAGAATGAAACCCTTATCTATCAGTTCTTGTAACTGCTTCATGAGTTCCTGCATTTCGATGGGGCAAGTCAGTAGGGAGTTTTGGCAATAGGAGTACTCAACGTAATAATATCAATGTGGAACTCTACTACAGTCTATCGGTGGCATACCCGGGAGTTCCTCTGGAAAGACAACGGGAAATTCCTGAACAATTGGAATATTATCAAGGTTTGGAACAAATTTATGAATATCGACAACATGAGCTAAATAGGCTTGACGACACGTGCCAAGTGTTTCTTGGCTCTAGCATAAGTAAAAATAGCAAGGCCAACCTTCTTATGCTCGCCATAGATGATTGTTTCTCCCCCACTTGGTGTTCTGAGTCGGACTAGCTTATGTCGGCATACAATGATGGCTTCATTCATACCGAGCAAGTCCATACCGATGACTACATCAAGCTCTCCTATAGGGATGGGAATTAAATCGATTAGATATTTATCATTATCGACTTCTATTTCGCACTCGGAAGACATCGGTTACACGTATCACTTTGTTATTAGCTACTTCCACATCTAGTGGTGGCTTAAGCTGACTAATCGGAACAAAAAATCTCCTACTAAACCTTTCGGATACAAAAGATCTATCTGCATCATAATCAAATAGCACACGAGCAGGTAATAGATTCACAAAGAAGGTACCTGTCACAACGTCGTATGCTTCCTTAGCTTCATCTATAGTCATCTGATGAACACGGGCTGGTGGTCTATGTGGTCTTTGGACAGTAGGAAGGCCAGGGGCTCCTGAAGGTCTAGAAGTGGATGGCGCCCATCGCCTGTCTGTATTCCTCCTAGGCTCTTGCTGACGTGGAGGAGGAAGGGGTCTGACATTGGGACAAGACTCAGTTGTGTGCTTCGGATCATAGCATCTCCTGCAAACTTGAACAGGTTTTGGACAATCTTTATTGATGTGACCAGGCTCACCGCAACTGTAGCAGGTCTTGCTACTTACACGACATTCTCCTGGGTGAAACCTTTTACAATTTGCACACTGTGGAAAGCCCCTACCCCCCGTGCTAGAATAAGCCTCATTCGGCTTAACTTTCTTCCTAGAAGAACTAGCATGCTCCACCTTTCTTTTAGGAGGAATCACTTCCTCCTTCTTTGTTTCCTGTTCTCGCTCTAAGGCTGCATTCATGAGCTGATCCATGTTTTTCCAATCCCTGGTAGAAATTAATTGACGGATATCTTTTCGAAGCATATCCATATAATGTTTCATAAGCAACCTTTCGTCATTAGCATATTCGGTAGAAAAGAGCTCCTGTCAAGGAAGGTCATGGAGAAATCATGTACCGACTCCGGGTCCTGATGACTACCCAAGAATTCCACGAATCTTATTAAGTTCGCCTCTGGAGCAAAGTTCAAAGAGTGCTTCCATAAACTCCTTCAAGTCATATTCCTAGCAATTTCGGTCTTTTTGATGCAAGGGTCCAATTTCACCATATTTTAGCCTGATCACGAAGGAGGTTAATAGCAAAATTAACCCAACGATCCTCAAGGCACTTGCTAGTAGCAAACACCCCTTCAACGTACTGGATCCATCTGTAACATTTAAAAGGATCTTGTTCTCCCGAGTAAGTCGGGGGCTTGCAAGATGGGAAGTCGTATAAGTAACTTCCTTGGTTGGCTTTGACTCGTGCACCCGGTTTCTGATCAAGTTTTGTTGTGATAGTCTGAGCTATGATCTCACTGAGACGTTCTGTATAATATGGTATAGCGCTTCCTCGTGCCTTGGCTATCTCTTGAGATATCATATCTCCGATATGTCTAGCCATATCATCGAAATAGGAGCATTATCATGCTCATCTGTTTCTTCGGATCGGGGATGGTTCCCGATCATCTGTTCTGGTATGTCTACATGAGTCGCCATTCAGAGCTTTCAGAGGTCTTTCACCCATATCTACGCTGAAAGTCAAACATAATGCACGATAAGGGGATAACAAGAGTCACTGTAAGATTCATAATGTATAGATTTTTATATGTCTGAGCCTAATATTACTACCGGGGTTCATTCCTTTAGTGTAACATAATATCGGTAAATTCCCGTTATGTGACGCGATTATTACCACGTTGGCCAGGCGTCATAATAATTCCATCAGATAACCAAGTCCTCACCTTGACCATGTTAGACCAAATTTATGAATACTAGTAATTTGTTTACCATACAAACAATGTATGTTGCACTAATACTAATACTGATGCTACATAATAATGCGGAAACGTATCTAATACTATATATGAAAACGTAGGGGTGAATATGTTACCCTTTAAAAACTTTAGATCTTTAGTATCAAATCGCTTATGAAGCTTGTTATAATATGAAAGTTCCAATTATTGTTTGTGACCAATATAAAGCCTAGTAAACCAACTTGTCACACAATCATAAACATCAAACCATATCACAAATAATAGTATAGTGCAATACTAAAAGAAAAGAGATAAAGAAAGGAAAGTGCAAACCGAACACGAGGATTTATAGTGGTTCGGTCACAGATCTCCTTCCCGCCCTACTCCACTCCCCGAATACCCAACTCGAGAGTTACTTCACTAAATCAACAAGCTCCCTTCTTGGCGGAGAAAACCTTACAATCGTTGCTTACACTTTTTACGTTACAAAGCTAAATATCGGGTTCTAGTTCGAGGTAGAACCAACCTAACGTCGCCTATACAATATTTCCGACACTAAGCTAGATGTCGAGTTCTTTTACAAGGGTACAACCACTCCCATTATTTTTATGGCCCAACATAACAAACCTTGTGTTTTATGGCACAAACACATAAACCATCTAATCTAGTTTGGTGAAAGTGTTGTGATGATGCAATGATGTTTACAATAATGATCCATGACACAAATGTCTAATGGATATGAATAACTACTTCTAAATGAACTTCCATTGATGGGAATCCTTCATGATGAAGATCACAAGTTCCCCAAACTTGTTGTGATAGATCTTCAGCTTGTGGTGAGTGGGGATGGCTAGATCTCCAAGCTTTTTATGGTTGATCAAAGAGTATGCTTACAACAAAGATGAATGTTAGAAGCATTATGATCATGATGATTAGGGTGTTTAATGTATGTTACTACATTGTTAATGATTGATCTAAATGTATGCAAGAAGGTGGAGAAGATGTGTTTTGAAGTGGTGAAGAAATGAGAAAACAATGGGTTTCTATTTATAGGCAAAGGAACAGAAGTGACGGACCAAGGAACCAAAAAAAGGTTCCGCCCTTTATAACTTTGGTGCCGGTGGGTGCCGGCGTAAAAATCTAAAAAAATTCAAATCTTTCCAAGATATTACCATATCTTACTAAGATCACATTTGATATATTGAGTGACAATCTAACCAAAATATTCAAGAGATCTTCCAAGGATTTAAAGATGATGATGTAATATGTATTTCTAATTTTAGATTAAAAAATTCTATCAAAGTAAACTTGTAAAATGTATTATGTAACTAGTTAATAAAATGTCTAGTTACCTTTTGTAAAAATATCTAGTTGAGTGCTTGTCAAAATAAAATGTATTTTGTCAAGTGTAAGTAAACTTTAGTACTTGTATGAATATTATAGTTAGTTTACTTGTACAAATAAAAGTATATATTTGTTAGACATTTTACAAAAGATGTATTTGTATAAAATACTTGCGAATGCAAAATGTAAAATGAGGTTCGAAATAGAATGGTTAACCTATTAAAATACTTGGTGACTCTAAACGTATTTTAAACATTCTAAATGATTTGTTATTGGGTTTGATCATAATGCCACATAACAAACATGTACAAACCTGTGTTGTAACATACAAGGACTTGAGACATCGAGAGGTGTTGAATGTATGTTGAGACAAAGTGTGATTACAAGTAACTTGTACATTTTACGTTATGTATTAAAGTTACATGTTTGTCATCAATCAAAACAAACGAGACTGTATAGATTAAATATCGTAATATTTACACTAACAATCTCCCTTGAATTTGATGATGACAAAAGATATGTAAACGTAATAGAAAGTAAAATGTAAAAAGTTTCTTGTATCCTTACTACCTTTACATTACCATCTCCTTTTACACTCTTCTCCCGTTTTTGTCGAAACAAAAAGGGCGTGTCCTTGGAGTTTAACTTTATTTCTCCCTAAAATGGCGAGCTTGCATCATCCCTAGTGAAGTTAAATCGTAGACTTCAATCCGTCCCTTGTTTGGTAACGGATCCATGGATCAAATTAAGAGGCTTAACCTACATCAAGGTTAGTTTTATGCAACAAAAGATATGAGAAATATATGAAAAAGAAAAATGCCTAGCAATGTTAGCCTATTTTCTCCACTTTTTATCGAAGCACAAATGCTTGTTGAAAAGTGAGAATGATAATAAATGCGTGCATGCTCCCCCTTGATGGTTGCTCCCCCTTGTTTGAGGCGTCAGGGTATGATTAAAAACCTACAAAACAAATATTAGTGCAAAACTATATTCGTCATTGGATGAGTAAGTGATATACAACAAAGTGTGTATAAGATGCATTCAGTAAATTCTTGACTGAAGCTCCTGATAAGGTTTTAAAATGTACCTTTTTGAGGGGTCGTTTAAGCCCTTATTTGATCACTTTTGTATCCGTTATTACTTAATATCGTTCATTTTCACTTTTTAGGTCTCTTGAAGGCAAATTGCTGGAATGGCACTTATTTGGACAAAAAGGGCTGGATATACGAAGAAAATGGCCAAAGTTAAGAATCGAGACACTCAAGCTCGAAATACAAGGGGACGCAAGGCCATCGCTTAACGCGGACGCGTCGTGAACATTTTGTGACGGCTTAGTAGCCAAATTGCTAATTAACAAGTGATGGCATCAGGTTTTAAAAGAGTAGGGTGTCGCAGCTCAGACGGCCTAGATTTGATCCCGCGCGTCAGAAGATGAAGCCGACGACGTTACAACCATAAGGTGACGCCGTCACACAAGCCGCAACATGCGAAAGTGAAGTAGCTGATACTGTTTTGGCCATAACTTTTGCATACGAACTCGGGTTTAGGTGATTCAAAAGCCCACGCGGCATCGAACGAGAAAATCTACAGTTTGGTGAAAAATGGTCGTGACGCCACTCTATAAGTTTGACGCTGTCACCCTTTGCCGACAGAAAATCTGCCTATAAATAGAACATCATAACTTCACTTTTTGTAGGCTCTAAACTCTAACTCCGATTCCAGGGCTTAGATAGGTGTTTTTTCAAAGAACATTGAAGGTTTCAATCACTCTATAAACATCTTGTAATGGTTTGTTGATTATATCTTAATCCATATATTCAATTTATCATTATGTCTATCCTATGTTTGATTGATTGTGTGTATGCTTGCATGTTCACCATGTCCAACTAAATTACTTGTGTGTTTGCTTAGATATATGAAACATAGTTGTTAATTATTGTTAGGTTGTCTCTTATCTTAATTGTAATTGGCTTAGGAGTGCGACTAGGCTATCGTTGTGTTTAATGCTTGATAAATCTTTGATAGTTTATGAATGACTTAGTGGATTTCGTTTACTAAACCCAAAGATAACCTCAAAGTTAGTTTATGAATGACTACGCTTAAAGGTGACTTCAAAGAGTTAGGGAATGCACACCTTACGACCTTAGAAAACACAACGCGTTAAGAATAAGGACGTGACAATTCAACCATCAATAGGAGATAACTAGGAGTAATAGCATCTAAGTAAACACATCTTTAAACTATCATACGAGCACACACAATACTAGACATAGACTACATACACCTTAGATTAGATAATTAGATAAGTAGAGTAATCGGTAGAAATACCAACCCCAAATCCAAACCCCGAGATTCGTACCTTTCCATTTTCTAAAAAAACATAAAAAGATAAAAAAAATAATCTTCCTCAACCCCAACCTTAGCGTAGTAACTTCTCACTAGCATTCCTATTCCCCTAGAGAACGATATCAATACCCGTGGCTTACCCTAATACTACACTACAATGATTAGGTTCACTGCCTAGGGTGTTATAAAACTTGCTCGACGAAATGGAAGTTCCTTTGACTTTAACCAACGGCGGTGTAGCGTTATCAAGTCTTTTAGCGCCCGCCGAATAGAATAGCTAGTTAGGAGTCCACCTCGTTTAGGTTTCTTTACTTGATTCCTATCAAGTAAACTTTTTTCTCATTTTTTAGCTTTCTCATATTCCATCCCCTTCTTCATAACCTTTGTTAGTAACCCCATCACTTTTCATCATGGAAGGTGATAACCCACCACCATTCATCAACCTACCACCAAATGACCCGCCAAGAGGCCGTACTCTTGGTGAATACTCGAGACCAAGCCACCTAGGCTATAGAAACACCATTGAGCTTCCCGACCAAGCCAAAACTACGGCCCTGCGATCCGACACCATCCAGTTGGTGCAAAACGGATGTGCATTTCATGGACTTCGTTCTGAAGATCCTTATCAGCATCTGAAAGATTTCCTTAAAATAGTCGATTCCATCGACCTCGATGCTACTACTCGGGATACCACGCGCTTGCGTCTCTTCCAACCTCTCTCACGGGACCAAGCTCGTAATTGGCTTGACCGACTTCCCGCCGGATCCATCTCAAGCTGGGATGATCTCACCACTCGCTTCCTGCCCAACTTTTTTCCCACGGAAAGGACCTCTAAACTTAGACGAGACATCTTGACGTTTCAACAACATCAAGGCAAATCCCTCACCATGGCATAGATCTTTGGCTTCAAGTCCAAATCTTCTATGACCATACCGATTTTATCACAAGGCGGTCCATTGATCAAGCAGCCGGTGGAAGGCTTAGCGACTTCAACGCTAAGGACTCATGGGATATTATAGAAGAGCTTGCTGATCAAAGCCACGAACACTGGAATGAATCCCCTGAAGCCCTCGTTAAAGTGGTTAATGCCTTATCAACTCCTCATGAGTCTCCCAACATCACTGAAGAGCAAATGAGTGCTCTCGAAAAGAAGATTGACTATCTCATGGAAAGGAAGAGAGCCTCTGAACGAACCCCTCGAGGAATAGCCAACTCCACCAGTTCCTCCAATCACTCAACACCCTCTCTCACGAATCCCCGAGTCGAAATGAACAAAATCTCAATCTCGAACGGAGCTTCCGTTCTACTTCCCCAATACCACTCTCACCAAGCTTTAAGGAACAAATGAGGGAGTATATGGCAGCCCATACGGAGAGATTAGCAAAATTTGAGAAGGAGGTCTATAGGCAAAGAGAGGAGATGCAAGCCAAAATGGCAGAGATGATGGACTTAGTGAAAGAGTACACAAAGACGAAGATTCCCGAGAAGGTGCTAGTGAGGAACGATGAGCACGCCACCCCCACTTTGTCGGTTAACGCCATTTTCATTGCTTCTGATGACGATGGAGCAGTTGAGAAAAAGGAGCCTGAGAGCAGCAAGGATAAGAATGATGCTCGGACTGATGATGAACCCAAATTCATCAAGCATTACCTTAAGCATGAGATCAATAAGAAAACAATCGTTAACCAAGTGAAAAACTTTAGGTGCAATGATGTTCTTAGGAAAGCCCTCTTAGGTGAAATAGGAGAGGAAGAATATGACACCATGCCTATTGGACCTATGTACGAGTCGATTCTGAGAAAGCCAGTAACTAAGAAGCAAGAAATCTCTGGGAACTTTGTAATTCCATGTAGCATAGGTGACTTAGAGAACCTAAATGCCTTGGCCGACCAGGGATCCGATTTAAACATAATGCCGCTTCCAGTCTATAATAGCCAAATTGACTAAGGAGGAACCGACCAAGACCAATCTTAGACTTTCCTTAGCAAATCATTCATATGTTTATCCCATAGGAATAGCAGAGGATGTCTTAATTGAGTTTGCCAATATTGTCTATCCGGTGGACTTCGCAATTGTAGACATTGAGGAAGATAAAAACCGCCATTAATCACGGAACACCTTTCCTGACACCGCCAAGGCAACCATCAAATGCGGTGAAGGGATTATGATACTCAAAGTGGAAAGGACAAGTTAGGATACCTATTGTTCCGAGATATCCTTTAAAGATTATGGAGAAGGTAAAAGATAAGAATTCGCAGGTCTCCAAGAATGCGTTCTGAAGAAAATGGCTGAATGGGAAAAAGGTCTTAGAGAATTCATGGTTCAAGGGTTAAATGAGACATTGTGGAAACGTGATAAAAAGTTAGGAAATAACTATACCACAATAGGAGAAAAGGTGCTTTTGTATAAATCAAGAATAAAGGCATTATGGGGAAGGAATAAGCCAAGATGGTTTGGGCCTTATACGGTGAAAGAAACTAATCAAAAAAATAAAACCGTTATCATAATAGACGATGTTGGAAGAGAACTCACGGTGAGCATACAACGTCTACAACCTTATGATGAAGGCTTAGTGGAAGAAAAGAAGGACGGCAATGAAGTCACGTAGGGGCACGACTTCAAGTCTAGCTACAAGACTCATAAATAAAGAAAAGCGCTTCGTGGGAGGCAACCCATGCTTAATTGTTTGCTTGTTTGTGTGTCGTATATCTTTTTAATTATTGTTTTTTCTCATGTTTAAATTTGTAAAAATGCTTTATTTTGTCTTTAACCTCGTCTTAATTACATATAAAGGTATTTTACATAAGGGATAAGTGTAGGGGGATTACACACGTTTTCAAAAGAAACGTGAACATGAGAATTTCAATTAATTAAAAGATATACATGTGTGTTTGTTCAAGTCAAATGCTTGTATCGAGTCATAATGGATGGTTTTGCAGGACTTTTTCAGATTCTAAAGATATAAATTTTCCATAATTTTTCCAGAAAATCATGGACCAGTTTCTGTCGGGATAACTGGCGGCGTCGAGGTCACTAACCTCCGGCGTCGGAGGAGCAGAAATGACTCTACTTTTTTCGTTTTCGTGCTACTTATAAATTTTGGAATTTTCAGGTCTTAATTTTCCAGAAAATCTGCAAACATCCATTCCACAAGCATTATATCTTATTTAAGTCCGGAACTACATCTTGTTGTGATTTTTCTTTGTTCGGTTTGATGCTTTGGGTTGTCGGTTTTCTTCAAGTGTGCAGGTTTTATTTATCAAGAAGAAGATACATAAGATTGGAAGGAGCTTTTCAAGCAAACATTCTTCTTGAAGAAAGATTTAACCACTACTTCACACATGGATCCTACCGAGCTAATCAGGGGAGTATTAGTTTCTTTTGTTTTAATTACCTTCTATTATCATAACTTTGATACTTTCAGGGAACATTGGGGACAATGTTTAGTTTAAGTGTAGGGAGGAAAAATAAAACGGGAACTTTGAAACTATGCTTATCCTTGAATATTTGCTTTGTCCAATTGCATTTGTGTAATAAACGATGAGAAATAATGGTTAGGGTAATTTTGGCACCAAATTTAAAATTTTTCATGACATATAGGAGTGGGCCATTAGTCTTAACAAAGCGTCTCATGGATAGGAAGTTGCATGACTAGCACAAAACCCTTTACCACCTAAATTCCACCCAAAATGTGAGGATCGCCCTTAGATTAGTAGGAATTAAAGCATTCATCTTTAATGCTTAGAGTGTGAACCGGTAGTATATTAGATTCTAGAACTTGTTTTGAGATGCATCGAGATCGCTAGTAAGACTACACTTGTGTAGTTAGGAATAACTAAATGATAAGAGGCATTAGTTGTTTGATACCTACAATATAATTACTTCCTCCACATCGGTTGAGTAATTCTCCCACACCTTGCGTTGTACTCACTTTTAGTACACGATACCCCTAGTTAACCCCTCTGAGCCTATCCTTTTCGCGGTTCTCTTGATGTTTCGGTTTCCCGAATATCAATGAAGAGCATTGTTTACACCCCACCCCCAAATGTACACCCAAATCACCTTAGCCTAGCTTGTATGCACTCACTTTTAGTGCATTATTGTTATCAACCCAAACCCTTAGTTCAATTATCTAGTTGCTTGCATGAGTTGCTAAGTCGAGTCATATCCTTTGTACACAGTTTTGGGACGATTGGGACTCATGAGAAAAGTTAAAGTTTATGAAATGAATGGAAGGAGCGTTAAATTCCCTTATTTGCATAATGCGTACCCAAAGTGTTTTGATCTTTTCAATTCGGGTCAAATTAGTGTTAGAGTAATAAAAACTCAAGTGTAGAGATGTGCCTATAAATCCCTATCATTTTTATGTTACCATAGAGGATAATAGAGTAAAAGTGTATGAAAAAAAAATCAAAATCAAAAATCAAAAATAAAAAAAAAGAAAAAAAGAGAAAAAAAATAGAGTATTCAAAAAAAAAAAAAACGGGCTACCATCCTACATCTATCTTTAAATTTATGTTTGTTTGTTTTAGTTATCTAGAGTTTAGAGTGTTGAGTCTTGGCTTAGCATTCTTATATGCTTGTAACATAAATTTTTTGACTTGCCACCACTAAATAGCCTATCCCACCAAACCCTTTGTTTCCCTACCGTAAGCCTAAAGTTACAACCCTTTAAAGACCTCTTTGATAGTCTTTCCTAGGTGCTTACGGCAAAGCGATGGAGGTTTGATCTATTCTCAAGCCTATGGTAATCTATGTACTAGGACCGGTTAATGAGTGTTTATCTTCCATTTCCAACTTGTTATATTTCATATACACTCGAGAGATATGAGTATCCAAACACCCCATGTGAGGTGCTAGTATGTAATTTCCGTGCTTGTTATAACTTTTGCGGGGCTTATATGTGTTGTGGATTGTTCTAAACCAATGGTTCATAACCCCTAACTTATAAATTAAATGGCTAAAAGCACATTTGCTTGAGGACAAGCAAATACCAAGTGTAGGGATATTTGATAAGGTTTTAAAATGTACCTTTTTGAGGGGTCGTTTAAGCCCTTATTTGATCACTTTGTATCCGTTATTACTTAATATCGTTCATTTTCACTTTTTAGGTCTCTTGAAGGCAAATTGCTGGAATGACACTTATTTGGACGAAAAGGCGCGGATATACGAATAAAATGGCCAAAGTCAAGAATCGAGACACTCAAGCTGCTAAAATACAAGGGGCGGCGTCACGCTGCTTCGCGACGCCGTCGTGAACATTTTGTGACGGCTCAGTAGCCAAATTGCTAATTAACAAGTGACGGCATCAGGTTTTAAAAGAGTAGGGTGTCGCAGCTCAGACGGCCTAGATTTGATCCCGACGGCGTCAGAAGATGAAGCCGACGTCACGACACATAAGGTGACGCCGTCACAAGCTGCAACATCGCGGCAGGCGTGCTGTTTTGGACATAACTTTTGCATACGAACTCGGATTTAGGTGATTCAAAAGCCGCCCGGAGCGAGAAAATCTAGTTTGGTGAAAATGGTCGTGACGCCGTCACTCTATAAGTGTGACGCCGTCACCCTTTGCCGAAGAAAAATCTGCCTATAAATAGAACATCATAACTTCACTTTTGTAGGCTCTAAACTCTAACTCCGATTCGAGGCTTAGATAGGTGTTTTTCAAAGCAACATTGAAGGTTTCAATCACTCTATAAACATCTTGTAATGGTTTGTTGATTATATCTTAATCCATATATTCAATTTATCATTATGTCTATCCTATGTTTGATTGATTGTGTGTATGCTTGCATGTTCACCATGTCCGGCTAAATTACTTATGTGTTTGCTTAGATATATGAAACCTAGTTGTTAATTATTGTTAGGTTGTCTCTTATCTTAATTGTAATTGGCTTAGGAGTGCGACTAGGCTATCGTTGTGTTTAATACTTGATAAATCTTTGATAGTTTATGAATGACTTAGTGGATTTCGTTTACTAAACCCAAAGATAACCTCAAAGTTAGTTTAGGAATGACTTAGTGGATTTAGCTTTACTACACTTAAAGGTGACTTCAAAGAGTTAGGGAATGCACACCTTACGACCTTAGAAACACAACGCGTTAAGAATAAGGACGTGACAATTCATCCATCAATAGGAGATAACTAGGGAGTAGCAGCATCTAGGTAAACACATCTTTAAACTATCATACGAGCACACAATAATTAACATAGACTACATACACCTTAGATTAGATAATTAGATAAGTAGAGTAATCGGTAGAAATACCAACCCCCAAATCCAAACCGAGATTCGTACCTTTCCATTTCCTAAAAAACATAAAAAGATAAAAAATAATCTTCTCAACCCCAACCTTAGCGTAGTAACTTCTCACTAGCATTCCTATTCCCCTAGAGAACGATATCAATTCCCGTGGCTTACCTAATACTACACTACAATGATTAGGTTCACTGCCTAGGGTGTTATAAAACTTGCTCGAAGAAAAGGAAGATCCTTTGACCCCGAAAGACGCTGTAGCGTTATCACTCCCACTGCTCTAGGGCGTCATGATGAACCTTTAAAATAAATATTAGTATAATAGAAGCTTTGTCTTTAGACAAATAAGTCATATACAACCAAGTGTATAGACGATGCAATATGAGTGCTTAAAGGATATTCCTCTTTGTTAGAGGGTGTCAAAAGCACCTAAAATAAGAAAAATAATTGATGCAAACTTCATCCTTAGATGAGTAAGTTATATACAATCAAGTGTATATGATGATGAACCTACAATGAAAAACATTAGTGCAATATATTTCATCTTTTTACAAAGAAAAAATAAGATGTATATATGTGATATATAAATGATATAGTCAAAGATCTCATGAAGTGTAGTTTCCTAATTACAATCACAAGAAAAGTGAGAATATAATATGATAAAAGCCTACAAAATAGTTCCTAGAAAGAACATATGAAGTGAAGTTGGAATATAAAGAGTTAAAGCTAGTGGTGATGGTAGATGACTCAATATTTACAAAAGTAAGTTCTCGCTAATCCATGGTGGTGATGCTTAGTGAAAGTGGTGATGGAAGGTGGTGGTGATAACGTAGAAAACTATTAAGGAGTTAGAAACTCGTATGTGTAACAAAGGATATGGACTCATGCAATCCTTTCGTAATGTCAAGTGACCAAGACAAAGAGAAAAAAAATATGAATAGACATGAAGATAACTTCGTTCATTGATTGATACCAAAAAATGATCTATTCTAGGTGACAATGGGAGAGATAGTATTAACATGGTTTTGACCGACAAGAAAAATTATGACATTGAAAAGAAGTGAAGACAATATGTACCAAAAAATACCTATATGAGGATGAGAATGACATCATATGACAGAGAGTTGGATAGACCAATGTGATGTTAGGAATGGCGGTTTTGATTAATATATCGTTTTCAAACTTGACATGACATGATTATCTGTCAGCGAGAGAAGAATAAGATCCTATGATGGTGTTCTAGATAGTGAACTTGTAAGGTGCTAGTTTAAGGAAAATCCTAGATTTGTTGATTGTGGAGATGAAGAAGTTTGTAATACACATGATGCGTTTTTCACTTGATGAGGTACAAAACTTGTGATATAAGGTTAAAGAGGTTGAACTAGTTGTGGTTTCGTGAACCGGTTTTAGCTAAGTGGTGTTTACCTATGTGTTGGTATTTTAGAGTCTAAGAGACATAAATTTTACAAAAGACAATTATGTGAATGGATTTCTCTCCCCCTTAATTGGTGAACATCTAACATAATGTGTAATATATCAAATAAGGAATGACAACAAAGTGTTTAGGAGGTTATTTGGGTTATCGAAAGAGGTGAGCTTAGTGAACTTCATCCTTAAAGTCGTACCTCTCGATTAATACGAATGATCGTATGATGAGGCATGTGGTTTCCTAATAGGAAGTGAAGAGTATTAGAGTATTGTTATAACTAAATAGTGATGGAGGTGATTTTTGGAAAGTGGAAGCAAAAATGAGATTTGGAAAGAGGTTGGTGGAATGATATGAAGATGTAATCCCAAATCACTAAATGTTATATGTTCTAAAACTATATGAAAGTTTAAAGGTTCCTATATAGCATATTACTAATCTACGTAGCAATAAGGGGATTATGAACATATAAAAGTAGAACAGTGAGATAACTATTTGTTATCAACCTACAAAACAAATTTGTTAGTGACAAAGATATATAACATGATAGAAATCAAATGATAACATCTTATATAAGCAAAAACAACACATTGCATTAGTAGACAAGGAATCACCCCACAAGATAGCATCAAAACAATCATATTATGCAAGAATACAACTTTATTCAAGACATTTTATTTTGAGATTGTTTTGTGGATTGAACTCAGGCGTTTATACTTGGCTATAAATAAACACAAAAATATATGTGATTGATAAAAAGACTTCTAAAAAATTTGTCATGCAAATAACTTTGACATATTATAGTGCACATGTAGTAAGCAAATAGTGTGACAAGGAACACAAAAGCAATAGAGCGGAGATTCATGCAAGCCATGTTTGAGACACTAACAATTTAGGGCATGTATCATTTAGATCATCTTATGCATAGATTCCAAGAATGTAATAAAGACAACAGCTTTTTAAAACATGGATACATTAACAACAAAATGACATATAATAGGTTCACAAGGTAACGTTAATCATACCAAAACATTAAGGGACATAATTGCTTCAAATATAAATATCATGCAAATCATGTTTACGCTTACCCTAAAGTAGCATAAAGCATCATAAAGATAAAAACCTTTCTAGGGTTTATACATTTGACAATCAATCAAGTAAATATCAAACACCAAGAAAATGTCAAGACAATTGATCATTTTAAACAAGAACATGTAATCAACACATGTATGAGTAATGCAAGTGGTTTTAAAGGAAAAGTCATATATACTACTTGTTTGATTATTATTCCTAAGGTGATGCAAAACTATCACTATTTAACACTTACATTAGGCAAGTATAGGAAAACAGATTTTTCAAGTTGGAGAATGAATATGAGACTATTACTAGCGGTGGTCAATTAAGGCTAAACACGACCATTTTTACGGGTGATTCCACATACCCAACTTCTCTCCGGAAGCAACTCACCCGTTAGGTCAAATTGAATTTCTAGTGCAATAGGTTCTCCAGTAGTCATTCTCATGTTAGAAAGATGGGAACTCTTACTTTTGCCTATTAAAGTGCATAAAAATGATAGTTTACCAATTCTTACTTGGCTAATGTGACACAACTAATATGCAATATAACTAAGGTGATGAAGATGTCATATACACATGAATTTTTAACAATGGTGTGTTGATAAAACAATATGTTTTAATCTTGTGTTTAGAATCTAAGGTGTTCACATTACATAGCTAAATTGTATGATCTAATGGATGACATCTTTATGTTGGAAGTGTATACTTTAAAGTGATTTGATTATCTAAGATTAGGGAATGGAATATGTTAAATTAAGAAAGCTCTTTGGAACTTTATTTAACAAGAATCTAAATAAGGTTACCAACTCAATAGATCAGGTGTATGTTCTAGAGAGTGTAGTTTTAACCTGGGTTGTGCATAAGGTTTGAGCAAGGTTAGGTATGGTGACGCTTGACAGGAAATAAATACAAATAGATCTTTCAAAACAAATGAAATACCAATAGGATAAAGTTTCATGTTATGAAAACAAGTATGACAAGGAATCGCTAGTTCATACAACTGAGATGTTGGTTCAAGATCATTAACCAATGAATGTAATGAAATATCTTGTAAC
>OU343219.1:7950859-8074468 GCA_910596185.1 Chrysanthemum makinoi
GAAGGAACTTTGAGTTGCAGTCATCATTATCAGGGTTTGCATTCAGCTGGTTTAGCTGACTCAAAATCCTATGGAACTGTCCCTTGTGAATACCTTCTTCTTCAGAGATATTAAAGTCCTGAAATTGTTGTCTCAGCATGGACTTCCTCATTCTCTTTGATTCTTCATTTCCAACGAACCTTGCTTTGAGAGCCATCCATATGTCCTTTGCATCATCCATATGATGAAAATCACATAGATGATCTTCAGGTATGGCTTGAAGTAGAATAGTTTTTACTTTATGCTCTCTCTGCATAGCCAGACACCTCTTGGCTGAGTTTTGGTGGAGTCATGATAAACTTCCCATCCCTGTAGAATCATTTTCTTTAGACTATTTCCTTTCTTCACAACCTCCCACAGATTCTAATCAATATTGGAAATCGGTTTTCCATCTTCATAGTCCAAAGTTCATACTCTTCCCTTTTCAAATAAGGAAATTTACCATTACTGTTTGAGAGAGGAGCTTTGCATGGAAGTGGTGTTGGTGTTGTTGTGTTGGTGACTTCAGTTTCATTATCGGATCGGGCATGGTGAATGAATGTTTGATTGTATGGGAGTGAGAAGGGTTCTTAGTATCGTAGAGACTTCCCGAGGCTCGATACACTTGTTTGAAAACAAAGACCTTGATAGATCTTTAAGCACTCAGAGATCGTTAGTGTTGCCTATGTAATCACAAGCAAACTAATAGAAGATCTCTACAACTCGTATTTTGTAGCGGAAAGTAAACACAAGTTATAATAACTAAGAACTCTTTGATCCTCTATGGATCTTTTGATTATAGAAACTCTATGTTTCAGATATGTTTCCAAGACTTGAAAGACTTAAGAAAAGCTTTTTTTCTATTACAAACTACAATGGTTCCTTATATAGGCAAGAAACCCTAAAATGAGCGTTTACAATGTGGCTCTAATACTAACATAGACCAAGCATGCATCTAGACAAGCATGCAACTAATCATTTTGTTTTGTTCATCATATTGTTTATTCTGATTAAGCTCTACATAATACGGAGCCAACCTATCTTTATACGGCGTGACTTTTACTCTATCGAGGCTTATCTCTCCTACGTGAATGCGCTTCAGCAGACAACACAATATCGCTTTAGCACCTGTCGAGTATAACTTCAGCGAGTCCATTCTTCTTCGGCAGAGTCTTCGGCAGAATCGGTAGTTACCTCAATATCTGCTTTATACGCGTCTGCTTGAAGTATAACCCGTGAGAATCCATTCTTCTTTGGCAGAATCTCTTCGGCAGAATCAGTAGTTTACCTTAATTCCCAACACAAAGGGTCGTCAGTTGGTCATATCTTACCCTTCCCATATCAGTCCGCTCACCTAGGGTCAGTTGGTCATATCTCCTAGGCAATTGGCCTCTACCGCCATTCAAAACTACCGAACCAAGCGTTGCTACCAATGAACTATGCATGCATACACTTAGAAATAATTGTTCGGAAGTAAAGGTAAACGCAAACAAAACAATTAAGGAATCATAACTAGGCTAGCACCAAAATGCGCTTAACCGCTCATATTAATCATGCAAATCAATTCAATATTCAAAGGTACGAAATACATGAATTGAAAGTAATATAAAACGCTAATGCTTATCGTAACGAGTGACTTCTCCCTTGAAACACTTCTGTATGCTACTCTAGACCGCCTTGAGCTTTTCCCGTTCTCAGTGTTGTGTGTGGAATGGGATGATTAGAAATGCTGGAATTCGTGGGGTATTTATTGGCCAGATCTGGGTTCTGGCGTAACCATATAGGAGTTATGCCGTAGCCTTATATTTCTTCGTAAAATGCACTAGATCTGCTGGTTACTGGTAACCTAATGAGTGGTTCGCCGTAGTCTTCAATAAACTTCGGTTAAGTCGTAAGTGATGCATTATTACGGTAAGTATCGTGGCGTGGAACCTCATTTGACCTAATGTAGTTACGTCGTAACCTTTGGGAAGATTCACGTCGTAACCTTCGATAAGTTGCCATTCTGAGTCGCACAATAGTTACGGCATAATGTGAGAGAGATGATTACGCGTAACTTCTTCAAAAAGCGATATCTTGTGATAAATCTTTAGATATGTCTCCAGTTTCGCGTCTCTTTAGCTCCAATGCTCGTAATTTACTTGAAAGTGGAAAACAATGAAAAACAAGCGTAAATCCATATAAATGATATAAATAACGAGCATTATCATGGGAAATTGACACTTAATATTCAGGACTATTTGATATTATCAGCATCTGATCCCGGTGCTTTAGTGACAAGGATTTAAAAGGTACACTTTTGAGGGGTCATTTCAGCCCTTAATTGATCACTTTTGTATCCGTTACTACTTAATTTCGTTCCTTTTCACTTTTTAGGTCTCTTGAAGGCAAATTGTTAGAATGACACTTATTGACGAAAAGCGAATATATGAAGAAATGGCCAAAGTCAAGAATCGAGACACTCGAGCTACTCGGTGAAGGCGGCGTCCGGCATAAGCGACGCCGTCGCGACCCCTCAAGACGACTGAGAGCAAATTTCTATTTTACAAGTAACGGCATCAGGTTTAAAAGAGTAGGGCGTCGTAACTCAGACGACCTAGATTTGGATCCCGACTACGTCAGAGGTTGAAGCCGACGGCGTCACAAGCATAAGGTGACATCGTCACAGAGTTGGCGTGGCCAAGACGAAACCCAATGGCGGCGACCGGCGGCGTCACAATTAAAGAGTGGCGCCGTGCATATTGTAACTCTATATATAGAATTGAATTTTAGTATTTAAGAGGTAGTTTTGTGGAGTAAAACCTAAACCGAACCTAGGCTGTCTTGGGCAGTATCTTAGGGTTCCATACCCTATTTTACAACAAGATAAGTGATTTACTTCATTAATTCAATTATGTCTTCAATTGTTTGTGTGTATGCTTGCATGTTTTCCATGTCCGACTAATTTACTTGTGTGTTTGCTTAGATCTATGAAACCTAGTTGTTATTTATTGTTAGGTTGTCTCTTATCTTAATTGTAATTGGCTTAGGAGTGCGACTAGGCTATCGTTGTGTTTAATGCTTGATAAATCTTTGATAGTTTATGAATGACTTAGTGGATTTTGTTTACTCAACCCAAAGATAACCTAAAAGTTAGTTTATGAATGACTTAGTGGATTTCGTTTACTACACTTAAAGGTGACCTCAAAGAGTTAGGGAATGCACACCCTACGACCTTAGAAAACACAACGCGTTAAGAATAAGGACGTGACAATTCAACCATCAATAGGAGATAACTAGGGAGTAATAACATCTAAGTAAACACATCATTAAATCATCATAAGAGCACACAACAATAGACATAGACTACACTCACCTTAGTTTAGATAATTAGATAAGTAGAGTAATCGGTATAAATACCACCCCCCAAATCCAATACCCCGAGATTCGTACATTTCAATTTTCTAAAAAACATAAAAAAGATAAAAAATAATCTTCTTCAACCCCAACCTTAGAGTAGTAATTTCTCACTAGAATTCCTATTCCCCTAGAGAACGATATCAATTCGCATGGCTTACCCTAATACTACACTACAACGATTAGGTTCCTGCCTAGGGTGTTGAGCTCGACGAAAAGGAAGTTCCTTTGACCCCCGAGGCGCGTTGTCTGCGTATCAAGTTTTGGGCGGCTGTCGGGGAATAGAATAGCTAGTTAGATTTCCACCTTGTTTAGGTTTCCTTGCTTGATTCCTATCAAGTAAGCTTTTTCCCATTTTTAGCTTCCTTGTAGTCTATCCCCTTCTTCCGTGACCTTTGTTAGTAACCCCATCACTTTTCATCATGGAAGGTGATAATCAACCACCATTCATCAACCCACCACCAAATAACCCGCCAAGAGGCCGTACTCTTGGTGAATACTCAAGACCAAGCCACCTAGGCTATAGAAACACCATTGAGCTTCCCGAGTAAGCCCAAACTACGGCTTCGGCCCGATCTAACACCATCCGGTTGGTGCAAAACGGATGTGCATTCCATGGACTTCGTTCCGAAGATCCTAATAAGCATCTTAAGGATTTCCTTAAAATCTTCGATTCCATCGACCTCGATGCTACTACTCGGGAGACCACGTGCTTGCGTCTTTTCCAATTCTCTCTACGGGACCAAGCTAGTAATTGGCTTGAGCGACTTCCCGTCGGCTTCATCTCAACTTGGGATGATCTCACCTCTCGTTTACTTGCCCAATTTTTCCCACCGGGGAGAACTACTAAGATTAGGAATGAAATCTTGATGTTCCAACAACGTCAAAGTGAATCTCTCTACGAAGCATGGTCTCGATTCAAGGACTTACTCCATAGAGTCCCTCATCATGGCTTTGATCTTTGGCTTCAAGTCCAACTCTTTTATGATCATGTCAACTTCCCTACTAAGCGATCCATTGACCAAACAGCCGGTGGTAAACTTAGTGATCTCATCGCGGAAGAACCGTGGGGTATAATAGAGGACCTTGCTCTCTATGACAACGAAAGTTGGAATGACCCCCATGAGTTGCCAAAAACAGTAAAGGCAATCTCCTTGCCTCCCATTGACTCACAATCTTCCGACCGTAGGACGCTCGAGCTTGAAGCTCAAGTTAAATTCCTAATGAGCTCCTACGAGACTCCTAAACTCGAGCCAAATAACTTAGGGAAATCCTACAACAACCCTCCAAACACCGGAACTTCCACTAGTCTTGAGGGAATGGTGTCCAAATTCATGTCATCTTAAGAAGCTCGATTGATGCAACTTGAAGCCGATTTCAAGCAACGACAAAGCGAGATGACAACCAAGCTCGACACCCTCTTAAAAGCCTTCAATGGACAAAGGGATGAAATACAGGCACAAATGGCGGAGATGATGGACTTAGTGAAAGAATACACTAAGACGAAGATTCCCGAGAAAGTGCTAGTGAGGAACGATGAGCACGCCACCCCCACTTTGTTTGTTAACGCCATTTCCATTGCTTCCGATGAGGATGGAGCAGTTGAGAAGAAGAAGCCTGAGAGCAGCAAGGATAGTAAGGATAAGAATGAGGCTCGGACTGATGATGAACCCAAATTCATCAAGCACTACCTTAAGCATGAGATCAATAAGAAAACAATCGTTAACCAAGTGAAAAACTTTAGGTGCAATGATGTTCTTAGGAAAGCCCTCTTAGGTGAAATAGGAGAGGAAGAGTATGACACTATGCCTATGGGACCTATGTACAAGTCGATTCTGAGAAAGCCAGTAACTAAGAAGCAAGAGATCTCTGGGAACTTTGTAATTCCATGTAGCATAGGTGATTTAGAGAACCTAAATGCCTTGGCCGACCAGGGATCCAATGTAAACATAATGCCGTTGTCAGTCTATAATAAGTTGACTAAGGAGGAACCGACCAAGACCAATGTTAGACTTTCCTTAGCAAATCATTCATATGTTTATCCCATAGGAATAGCAGAGGATGTCTTAATTGAGGTTGCCAATATTGTCTATCCGGTGGACTTCGCAATTGTAGACATTGAGGAAGATAAAAACCTGCCATTAATCCTGGGAACACCTTTCCTGACCACCGCCAAGGCAACCATCAAATGCGGTGAATGGATTATGATACTCAAAAGTGGAAAAGGACAAGTTAGGATACCTATTGTTTCGAGATATCCTTTGAAGATTATGGAGAAGGTAAAAGATAAGAATTCGCAGGTCTCCAATAATGCCGTTAAGAAGAAAATTGCTGAATGGGAAAAAGGGCTTAGAGAATTCATGGTTCAAGGGTTAAATGCGACATTGTGGAAATGTGATAAAAAGTTAGGAAATAACTATACCACAATACCACAAACTCAAAAGAACCCTAAGGAATTTTTGAATGGAGAAAAGGTGCTTTTGTATAAATCAAGAATAAACGCATTATGGGGAAGGAATAAGCCAAGATGGTTTAGACCTTATACGGTGAAAGAAACTAATCTAAAAAATAAAATTGTTATCATAATAGACGATGTTGGAAGAGAATTTACGGTGAGCATACAACGTCTACAACCTTATGATGAAGGCTTAGTGGAAGAAAAGAAGGACGGCAATGAAGTCACGTAGGGGCACGACTTCGAGTTTAGCTACAAGACTCATAAATAAAGAAAAGTGCTTCGTGGGAGGCAACCCATGCTTAATTGTTTGCTTGTTTGTGTGTCGTATATATTTTATTGATTGTTTATTCTCATGTTTGAATTTGTAAAAATGCTTTATTTTAGCTTTAACCTCGTCTTAATTACATATAAAGGTATTTTACAAAAGGGATAAGTATAGGGAGGATTACACTGCGTTTTCAAAAGCGTGGACATGAGAACTACTGATTAATTAAAAGATATACATGTGTGTTTGTTCGAGTCAAATGCTTGTATCCAGTCATAATGGATGTTTTGGGACACTTTTCGATTCTAAAGATATAAATTTTTCCAAATTTTTTCGAGAAAATTGCAGCATCACCGGTTCACTGTCGGGATAACGATGGCGTCGGGATCGCATAACTGCTGTGTCGGGGAGGAGTAGAAACAACTTACTAATTTTCTCGTTTCTCGAGCTACTTATAAATATTTGGAATTTTCAGTCTTAATTTTCCGGAAAATCTGTAAACATCCATTCATAAGCATTATATCCTAGTTTAGTAGAGACATATATATATTGTTACCGCCGATTTTACGCAAAGGTTTCATTTGTTTTCTTCAAGTGTGCAGGTTTTATTTATCAAAAAGAAGATACACAAGATTGGAAGGAGCTTTTCACGCAAACACTCTTCTTGAAGAAAGATTTAACCACTACTTCACACGGATCCTACCGAGCTAATCAGGGGAGTACTAGTTTCTTTCATTTTTAATTACCTTCCATTATCATAACTTTGATACTTTCGGGGAACATTGGGGACAATGTTCAGTTTAAGTATAGGGTGGGAAAATAAAACGAGAACTTTGAAACTATGCTTATCCTTGACTATTTGCCTTGTCCAATTTTATTTTTGTAATAAACCATGAGAAATATCGGTTAGGGTAGTTTTGGCACAAAATTTAAATTTTTTCATGACATGTAGAAGTGGGCCATTAGTCTTAATAAAGCGTCTCATGGATAGGAAGTTATGTGACTAGCACAAAACCCTTTACCACTTAAATTCCACCCAAAATGTGAGGATCACCCTTAGATTAGTAGGAATTAAAGCATTCCACTTTAATGCTTCGAGTGTGCGCCGGTAGTATAATAGATTTTAGAACTTGTTTTGTGATGCATTCCGAGATCGCTAGTGACACTACACTTGTGTAGTTAGGAATAACTAAATGATAAGAGGCATTAGGATAACCCTTGTTTGATACCTGTAATATAATTACTTCTTCCACATCGGTTGATTAATTCCCCCACACCCTTACGTTGTACTCATCTTTAGTACACGATACCCCTAGTTAACCCCTCAGAGCCTATCCTTTTCAAGGTTCTCGTGATGTTTCGGTTTTCCGGAATATCAATGAAGAGCATTGTTTACAATCCACCCTCAAATGTACACCCAAATCGCCTTAGCCTACCTTGTATGCACTCACTTTTTGTGCATTATTGTTATCATACTAAACTCTTAGTTCAATTATCTAGTTGCTTGGATAAGTTGCTAAGTCGAGTCATATCCTTTGTACACAGTTTTGGGATGATTCGGACTCATGGGAAAAGTTAAATTTTATGAAATGACGGGAAGGAACGTTAAATTCAAATTCTCTTTATTTGCGTAATAATGTACTCCAAGTGTTTTGATCTTTTCAATTCGGGTCAAATTAGTGTTATAGTAATAAAAACTCAAGTGTAGGGATGTGCCTATAAATCCCTATTATTTTAATGTTATCGTAGAGGATGGTAGAGTAAAAGAGTATGAAAAAAAAATAGAAAAATGAGAAGAAAAGAAAAAAAATAGAGTGTCAAAAAAATATATATATATATATATATATATATATATATATATATATATATATATATATATATATATATATATATATATATATATATATATATATATATATATGAAAAAATGAAAAAAACATACGGGCTACCATCATACATCTATCTTTAAATTTATGTTTGTTCGTTTCAAGTTATCTAGAGTTTAGAGTGTCGAGTCTTGGCTTAGCAATGCCATTCTTCTCATGCTTGTAACATAAAGATTTTTGACTTGCCACCACTAAATCGCCTATCCCACCAAACCTTTTGTTTCCCTACCGTAAGCCTAACGTTACAACCCTTTAAAAGACCTCTTGGATAGTTTTTTCCTAGGTGCTTACGCCAAAGCGATGGAGGTTTGATCTTGTCTCAAGCCTATGGTAATCTATGTACTAGGACCGGTTAATGAGTGTTTTCTATTTCCAACTTGATATATTTCATATACACCCGAGAGATGAGAGTATCCAAACACCACTTTTGAGGTGCTAGTATGTAATTTCCTTGCTTGATATGACTTTTGCGAGACTTATAGTTTTTGTGAATTGTTCTAAACTAATGCTTCATGACCCCTAACTTATAAATTAATTGGCTGAAAGCACATTTGCTTGAGGACAAGCAAATACCAAGTGTAGGGATATTTGATAAGGATTTAAAAGGTACACTTTTGAGGGGTCATTTAAGCGCTTAATTGATCACTTTTGTATCCGTTACTACTTAATTTCGTTCCTTTTCACTTTTTAGGTCTCTTGAAGGCAAATTGCTGGAATCACACTTATTCGGACGAAAAGGCGCGAATATACAAAGAAAATGGCCAAAGTCAAGAAATCGAGACACTCAAGCTTTCGAATTGGCGGCGGCGTCCACGGCATAATAGCGACGCCGTCGCGACCCACCTTGAGACGACTCAAAGAGCAAATTTTTATTTTACAAGTAACGGCATCGAGGTTTAAAGAGTAAGGCGTCGCAACTCGGGCGGCCTAGATTTGGATCTGATTGCGTCGAGAGGTTGAAGCCGACGGCGTCACAAGCATAAGGTGACGTCGTTCAGAGTTGACGTGGCCAAGAGCGAAACCCTAATGGCGACCCGGCGTCACAATTAAAGAGTGGCGCGCGCATATTGTAACTCTATATATAGAATTGAATTTTCAAGATTTAGAGGTAGTTTTGTGGAGTAAAACCTAAACCGAACCTAGGCTGTCTTGGGCAGTATCTTAGGGTTCCATACCCTATTTTACAACAAGATAAGTGATTTACTTCATTATTTCGATTATGTCTTCAATTGTTTGTGTGTATGCTTGCATGTTTTCCATGTCCGGCTAATTTACTTGTGTGTTTGCTTAGATCTATGAAACCTAGTTGTTATTTATTGTTAGGTTGTCTCTTATGTTAATTGTAATTGGCTTAGGAGTGCGACTAGGCTATCGTTGTGTTTAATGCTTGATAAATATTTGATAGTTTTTGAATGACTTAGTGGATTTCGTTTACTCAACCAAAAGATAACCTCAAAGTTAGTTTATGAATGACTTAGTGTATTTCGTTTACTACACTTAAAGGTGACCTCAAAGAGTTAGGGAATACAGACCCTACGACCTTAGAAAACACAACGCGTTAAGAATAAGGACGTGACAATTCAACCATCAATAGGAGACAACTAGGGAGTAATAACATCTAAGTAAACACATCTTTAAATCATCATAATAGCACACAACAATAGACATAGACTACACTCACCTTAGTTTAGATAATTAGATAAGTAGAGTAATAGGTAGAAATACCAACCCCCCAAATCCAATACCTCGAGATTCGTACCTTTCAAATTTCTAAAAAACATAAAAAAGATAAAAAATAATCTTCTTCAACCCCAACCCGAACGCGCGTTGTACGCATATCATTTAGCCTCTTCTCGATCCTAGCAATAAACCTTTAAACTTCCCGTTGTTCAGTAGCATTCCATCTTCGACCTGCGCCCAGTTTAATATCCTTCAAACGAGAATCCAATCCATCACGAACCATCTTAAGGGTGTCGTCACAGAACTTGTGAATCTCATCAAATTCCATAAAATAGTTGTGGAGATTGGCACTTCTGTAGACGAACCCGAATTTAGGTTTGGTGAAGAGTTTATATTGTGGCTCTTTGTTCACCTTGTTGAAGTGAAGAAGTGGTTTGGTGAGATTGAGTTGCTTTTGATAACTTTCAACGCCGAGCTGTAGATCTTCAACACGTTCTTGGAAAATCTTGCTTCTGATGAAAATGAGTAGATTGGTGATGTACTTTAATTGAATATCCGTTGGAAACTGACGCATCCTGCCTTGGACCTTGAGTAAGTACATGTCCTCAATGTCGTTGAGCGACAAGTCTGGAAAGTCAGCTTCTGAGAACTCATACTCTTTTTCATCTTGTCTGTTAACCACGATCTTTGTCAAGAAGGAATAATCCAACTTGGTTGCCGTGGAAATTGACATTATAGCAACGATCCTTTTATTATGCCTAACATTCTTTTGTGACTTGTTGAGCTTGCTGCTTCGGTAGAAAAGCTTGCGCCTTTCTGGCCAATGATGAATTCCTAGCAAAGCATCTTTGTCGTACGTCACCTCTTTGTCAACGAACAAGCTGGTGGCGTCTTCCTCAATTGCCTTGTTAGAGAATGATGCAACTGGGATGTTGAATGTCAAGGAAGTTGCACATTTCTTACTTATTGAGCTCCTATGTTAAAGAAATTCTAGATCGTTTTTGAAGAAGAATATGAAGGGGATCTTCGGTTGTTCTGGTTTACCGGTCATTGTAAGTGGCTTAGTCCCGTCTGTGTAGTAGGGTCCATGCTTCTTGGATGTGTGATCAACATTGAACTCTGGGTTGAGCCAGTCGATATCATTCGGCATTGCACATGCAATGTTTTCGAGATGATACTCAAGCTCAATGGTGTTCCTGGATCTTTCCTTGAGCAATGTAAAAGCGTCGTTCTTGATCCTTAGGAGTTCTTTCTTAGTCAGCTTCTTGATCTTGAATTGACTCTTTGACTTTTGGACCTGCTCTGATTCGACCATCCACTGGTTCTTGATCGTCTGGAAGGGGTGGTTGTGCCTTGATCATTTTGTCAAACCAATCATACTCTTTTGTGTTGTCATTATTTAACCATGAGACAACAACAGATTTCTTCTCTTTCTTGCTTAACGATGGTCCTGGTCTTGATCTTGTAGAAGGTTGAGGCTCTGGTTGCTCGAAGTCATAACCACCGGTGTAGGTAAAGTGGTCACCGGATTTTGGTGCGGTCTCGGATGCCTTCGGTTATTTAGATGGTCGCGGCTGAGTAGCTTGTGGTTCAGTAGTGGTGGAGGGGTTGATTTTTGGTGGTTGCATGGATGATGATCCTCCGTCCTTCTTTTGTTTCTTTGCGTTTGGATTAGGATCTTGATCATCATCTTTCCTCGGTCTTTTCTCAATGCCTGCATCTTCCTTGCACGATGTTCAAAGTTGTCTTGCAACGAGAAGATCATAGAGATACTCATCTAATTTGCTCATAGTAGCAACTCTTTCATCCATTTTTGTTAGTAGTTTTGCGATGAGATCTTCTTCTTTAGCGACTGGGGGCTTGACCGGTTTCGTCTCCATTACCACCGGTGTTGTGGTGACAATCTGCTTGATCATTGTTTTAACCATTAGTTGCAGTTCTCTTTTCATGAGTTCCTTTGTAACAGCCGGAATGTTTTCAGAGAGAAATTTCTCAACATAGTTGATGATGAGTTGGTTCATTTCTCCTTGAATGTCCCTGGAGAGAAACTTCTGGGTAGCATCTTTGGATTGTTGAAAGGTAGACATATGTTCCGTCAAGTCAGTGACCAAGTCAGACAGTGTGTTGACTTGTTCTTGTAGTCGGCTTTGTTTCCTTGTCCGAGCTTGATTCACTGCCTTTTGAATCTTTGTCTTGGCACGTGACATCCAGGTATCTACTTTCTTCTTAACCGATTTTGTGGTAGACTTAGATGTTGTATGTGTTGGTGGAGGGGATGAGTGAGATAATGATTCTGGAATTGTAGAGGTGTCTTTTGGTGTTTCAGAAGACGGTTTTGGGTCATGAGCTGGGTTGTCAAGAATATAATCGTTGGCTTCCTTCTTGAGACGCTCCTCTTCTGCCCTTTTAGCATCTTCGGCTTTCTCCGCTTCTTCTTCAGCCTCTCTACGTTTTTGTTCAGCTAACTCCTCAGCTGCCTTTTGGATATCATCGTCAGTGATCATGTTATTTCCCTCTTGATCATTATAGTCACCTCCTTCATTATACATGTGCTCATCCTAGTCTTGTTGTTCTTGCTGTTGCTCTTCTTTTTCATCGGCTATCTTGGTGGTGTCACCCTTGTCCTTACCAGGTTGTTTAACGGATCAGATTGGAGTTGGGTGACCTTTTGTGGTACTTCCAGATGTGGAGCACCACTACTGGAGCTTCCTACCCTACCGGGTTGATTAACCGTAAAGGTAGAAATTTGGTGTTCTATCCTCTTCTGCTTTAAGACTTCCCGAAAGTATCGGTCATCTTGTTCTTCAGGGTCTTGCTCGAAGTCTGGGCCTTGTTCTTCTACTGTGAGTGGCCTTTTCCCTTTGTCAGTCTTTTCATGCTCTTTATCAGACTTGTAAGAGTCGGTGTCCTCCTCAAGTTCTCCCAGTGTAAGACTTTTCTCTTTTTCTTCTCTTTAGTAGTAACATTAGCATGAACTTCATCGTAAATGACGTAGTTATCTTATTCAGTTTCTGAGTCCTCATCTGGTTGAGATGTTGGCTCAGGAGAAGGCTCAGGTTTAGCAACTTGAGTTGGTATTCTTCTCTTTGTGACTCTTTTTGTAATTTTAGACTTGTTCTTCTTGGTTGTGCTTCATGAACTACCAGCTTTCTTGACTTTCTTTGCTCTTGTCTTCACTGATGACGTCTGTGTAACTTCATCGAGAAATCCCACACGCTGAGCCTTGAGAGCCTGCTCATAGTACTTGTAAGATGTAGCAGCTTTGACCTTATCTGTTAGAAGGCACGCAGGGAGCTCAGCACCTTGTTTACGAGTGTTGGTCCCTTGAATCCTAACCATTCTCAGAGTAGGCTCATCCTTCACAATGTGTTTATCTTGATCATTCAGTCTTTTGGGGATGTCATGATACTTCTTAAGTAAATTGTTGATGATCATCTTTGTATATCGGACAAAAGGGATCTTGAAACCTCCCTTTTTGAGATGCTGGATCATATCTTCCCGTTAAGGCTTGCGTAGTCAATGTGCTTGACATTTCCCATCCCCCAGAATATCTGCAGATGTGGTAGCTTGGGATGTTCATGATCGCTATCTCTGCCAGATACAAACTTTGCAATCATGATGTAAAGGATTCTCCATGGTTGTGGCATGTATTTCACATCTACTCTTGAGTGAGTAGTGATGATGCCAGTAGACTCATCATATCCGATGTCGATCATAAAGTCCAGTATCTCCTTCTCTGTTGGAGTTTTGACATAGTCTTCCGGAGAGTTAATGGTACGAAGAAGTAGCACGGAGCGAAGGTCCTCGATGGTGACAGTGACTTCACGGTTGTGTAAAGTGCACTTGACTGAGTCTTCCCCATCATTCTTTTCCATTGTGTGCCAGAACTAATGAATATAGAAGTCGGGAATGGAAGCAGACTTGGTGAGCATGAACTTGTAGGGGTGGTTGAGGAGAATGTCCACAGAAATTTGACATGACGATTCAGAACATGTGAAATTGTTGAAATCAACTCGGAGGTTGTTCTTGCCAATCACTTTGCTGTAACCTTGTGGAAATGTGTTAGCCATTGTGAGTTCTACTGGAGCATTGAAATCAGTTTGTTGTGCAGCCATTGTTGTGATCTGAAAGACATTAGTCACGTAAAACAAACATTGTAAGACACGGTGTATAGAATTAGTCTGATTTATTACAAATTGATGTTCGTTACACATTCTAAGTCACATTTGTCCTTTTTCATGTAGTTGTGATGATAAGTTAAGTGAACGTGTTAATTTTGAAGTATAAATTCCCATTTATCACTTAAATACAACATTTGAAGTTTTTGTATGCTTATTCGTAAACTTAGACAAAGTGTGATTTGTGACTTATGCATAAACTGTTAACTTGTTTGTAAACAACTTCTTGCTCGTAACTTGGAGCCTTATTCGTAAAGTTGGATGCTTATTCGTAAGAATGAATATAATGCTTAATAATAATCCTTATTCGTGAAGAATATATCTTGTTCGTAAACATTATGCTTATTCGTAAGAATATGCTTACGTTTTAGAAAAACTAAGCTTATTCGTAAGCAGTCATCTTATTCGTAAGAATAAGGTTATGCGTAAGAATAAGCCTAATTCGTAAGAATTGGCCTTATTCGTAAACATTTCCAAGTTTACGAATTTCTTTCCAAGAAATTTGTAAGTCACTATAGACATCCTTGTTTCGTAAGTTTATATTCTTATTCGTAAACATTTCCATCTTATTCGTAACAATTCAGCTTAGTCGTAACCTTTTTTAATCTTTATGAATTTCCTTCTTGTTAACATAACATCAATTCTGTTTGTTACAATTCAGTATAAACACTATCAGAAACACAACAAAAGCATTTTTTACAACTATTCAAGCTCATATGTTCTTATTCGTAAACTATCTTAAACCCTAAACCCTTAGTTTACAAACAACAAATTTATCAATACTGATGCAAGATAAGGTTTTTTTGTGTGTTCATAAGGTGTATTAGACTGATACTAAACATGTTTTAACATCATTTGACCATAGAATCAAGATGTTCATACTGAACGTGTCTTTAAACCATAAACTTCTAATTATGAATATTGAGATGTTTCTTGTCTAATTTATTGGTTCAAACATGTTCCTTATCAGTTAATAACGCTTTCTTGTTCACAAAACTTAACCAGAACACCACAGAATTAAAAACCCCCAAACTTAACGTATGAACCCTAATTATCAAAATCACACAATTGGAGTTTTTGGGTATGATTGAGTTATGACAACATGTTTAGGACTCAATTTTAAACGTTTCCCAATAAAAATATTTAACCATAACATTGTTTTTCGGAAATACCCACTTTGTTCAAGAACACGAAACTTAGAAATCAAATTGTGGATTATCCACCCGTTGGATTATCATGTAATCAAAAACCTTTGTTTTAAAAAAATCATATGAACATTATGACACTTACATATTTTGAATAACATGCACGGATTTGAAGATGAGTTTTGGATCGTTTATTAGGGTTGTTGAGGTATTAAATGTGATTTCAGAAGTGTATTGAATACACTTCAAAAATTAGTTTTGTTAAAATTATTTTTCAAAAATGTCACATTTTGTCCTCTAACCTCAAATTGCAATAATTTTGGTCCTTTAACTCACAACAACGTTAAACAAAGATCACTTTGGCAAAATACTTATCAATACACCCCCTCGACTTTTGACTTAATGAATTTTATACATTTTGGAGAAACATTTAAGTTCGAGGAGGGTATTCAACCATGAAACATATCCAACACATTTGATAAAACAACATCTTTTTGGTAAAATGCTAGTACAAAGTTTTATTAAACTTGTAAAAATTGTACATTCTCCCCCTCAACACTTGTTCGAGAAAATTGGTGAAATGTTTAAGAGAACAAAGTGTTGATGGAAATTTTGTACTTGCATTGTTTTTTTTCACAAAAGAAAGATAACAAATCTTTTTGGTTTTTATAGGTTTTCTATTTTTATATTTTGTTTTTGATAAATATTTACAAAAATGGTTTTTGTGTTTGACGTTTTCAAGTTTGTTGTAAAAAAATTTCCAGCTCTTCTGGAGTCAAACACCGCATACCAATTCGATGAACCAAGTCAGCAAATCTTGCAGGTGGCAAGGCTTTGGTGAAAAGGTCCGCCAATTGGTGTTCAGTACCTACAAAGTATAACTCCACCGTTCCCTTCTCGACATGCTCTTTGATGAAATGTTAGCGAAGAGCAATGCGCTTCGACTTTGAATGTTGAACAGTATTGCACGAGATCGAAATTGCACTTTTTGAGTCGCAATACACCGGAATATTGTCGAATACGTAACCACAATCCATAAGTTGTGTCCTCATCCAAATGACTTGAGTACAACACGTAGACATGGCTACATATTCTGCTTCAGTTGACGATAACAATGTACAGTCTTGCTTCTTCGATTGCCATGACACCAGTTTATCACTAAGGAATTATAGACCGCCAGAAGTACTTTTTTGTGTATCTAAACACCCTGCATGATCAGCATCTGAAAATGCTATTTGATCAAAACCAAAATCCTTCGGATACCAGATCCCTAATTCTACCAGGAAAATGTGCACGAGTTTTTTTTCCTTCTTCACAAGCTAAGCATAAGCAGTCTTTGGAATACCGAAATCTTGGAAGTCCTTCAACTAATTTGTGAAATGCAAGATCGGTTATGGTTTTGAAATTCATGTGTGAAAGTCTCTTATCCCACAACCATGATTTTGTAGATGTTGCTTTAGAGAGTAGCCAAATGGGAGATGAAGCGACCATGTCATTCATAGAAATTGTGTAAAGGCTTGATGAACGGGTTCCAGACATAAGATCGTTTCCTTGTAGATCACGAATGAAACACGTTTTCTCCCAAAAATCAACTTCCAAATCTCCATCACAAAATTGACCTACTGAGAAAAGGTTGTGTCCAAGACCTTCAACATAGTACACTCTGCTAATTTTGATGTTTCCATTGATGTAGTCCTCGTAATCCATTATAGCAGCGAAGTGATCATTCCCGCATCTGACAGTGCCAATGAACTTTGCAAAAAAGTTTGAGGTTGCCTGTCATGTGCCAGGAACAACCGCTATCAATAATACAGAGGATGATTTGTATCACCTGCAATACACACAGACGACTAAGGTAGAATAGAGGTAGAGGTAGAACCCGTAGAGTTACTAGGTTCCGTTACAGTTGTAGCACACATGTTAATAAGTTTAGGTATCCATTTAGAACTAGGTGTACTTTGTAACCATCTTTGTCCAGCTAGTTCGTGCTTTTGTCTTAGTGAATTCACTAGGTGAAGGCAACTTCCTAGGAGGTGATGATGGTGCTATGGGTTCATCAATGATATTCTCAGAAACTACAATAGGCTCTTTTCCTAGCACAGACTTAGAAGCAATAGTGGGCCTAGAGGTAGTGCCATTTGTAGATTTTCGATTACGCGACAAGATAGATTTAGCAACACAATTATCATGACAACCAGAAAACAAAATTTTACGACAAAACACACAAGTGGCTTCAAATTTAACATCCAAAGTACTTAAAGATTTAGCATTCGTTATATCGCCTTTACTATTACATTTGTCTAACGCAATATTTAAAGCAAGTGCAACATGTATTTTATTCAAAGTCCTAGCATGATCTTCTACTTCAGGGGCTTTTAGTGTTCCGCTTTTATGTTGCAAATTCCTATTCTTCTTTTGAGTGCTCTTAAGCTGTGAATTGCTAACGCTAGAAGTGGATGCGACTACTCCTGTAGAAGTGGAAGGATTCACATTAGTAACTTGTGGTTTGTTAGTGGGCTTCCTAGTATCAACTTTAAACATTCCAGGTGCAATTACATTTGTGTTGCTAGATTTTTCTTTCTTAAATTTCACCAATTTCTCTTTTAACTCTATGATAACGTGTTCTAGTTATTGATTTTATGAGCGTAAGTGTCCATTTCTACTCATTATTTTACGGATGTAAGCTAGGTGATGATCAAGATCTTTTGATGCTTTAGCACGTATCTTTTGAGCAAATCAAATATGGTTCCGTATTCCTTTTTAACTTTTTCAATCTCTTGTTCATATTTGAAAAGTTGACATTTCAAAGACACATTCCCATCATCCAGTCGTTCAAGTTTTGGTTCAAAATATTTTTCACCCGACTGATTGACTTTTGTTTGTAAAGCAATTTCATGATCAATACTATCATTTTGACACCAGTTAAGACGACGTTTGACTTCAAAAAGTTCTTTTAACAAACACTCATTTTCAGCTTTTAAAATTTTCATTTGTGACACATTATCATTTTCCTCATCAAATGTATTAACAACAATAACATTATCACAAGCAGATGCATCAGTATAATACAACACAATAGATATAGTATCAGCACATATAACATCTTCCAAGAGTCGATCAACATGATTTTGAAGAATTTTATTTTTCTTTTTTGTTTTCAAAATAGATGTTTGAGTTTCATTGAAAGTTGTTTTCATTTGTTCAACTTCATTCTGAAGTTCCCATTCCCAATGTATTGCACACAAACGCAAATTATGAACATGAGGTAAAATCTGGGTTTGAAAGATTTGTCTTTGTTCTTTGGCATAAGCCGATTTAAAAGTCACAGCTTTTATCTCAAAATTTTGTTTTATTGCCTCTTCCAAAAGTTTAATGTTGTTTATAAAAGTATCAAAATATTTGAGAACAAGACATCTTTTGGGCAATGGTTGGATTTCACTTGTATATGGTAAAGGACCATTAATTTTTGCAACGGGTTTAACGAGATCAACGTCAGAAGACGACTCATTTATTTGTGTGACAACCTAAGATGTGTCAGTTTTATCCCGCTGGGGAACAAAAGATTCTGAAATATGAGGCACTTTTGAGTAATTAAATGGTTTGTTATATTTTACATTGCTCATTTTTAATCGACTTTCTTCTTTCGCATCTTGTTCCTCTTCACAATTATATTCAACAACACGCACAATTGATTCTTCAAGCAGATATTTGGCACTATATAACTTTGGATTTTCCTTGAATGCTCTATGTAAAAAACGTGGTTTTTCATCAGCAAGATCTGGCCCATATCCATCAGGATTTGGCTTTAACGTGAACTTTTGAATTGTAGTGATAGATTCACCTTGTTTATACATAATGTTTTGAAACTCTCTGATTTTGTTTTGTAAATCGACGATTTCATCAAGATACATATCAAATCGCTTCCTTGAGGCTTGTTTAAACTTTGAAAAACTATTTTGACACGAAGACAGCTCAAGCTTTGTTTTTTAAATTTTCGAAGTAAGAGTGTCAACTTGTTGTTTGTGTTCTAATTTTTCTTGTTCCATTTGAGAAATCAAATTGTTTTTGGAAGCGACTAGATCTCGTATCTGTTGTTCTAATTCTTGTTCTTTTAGATACGACTTTTGAAATGCAACTTCAAAACTTTGTTCGCGTTTTTTTTTTGTTTCAAAATATGTAAGTTGTGTTTTATAGCATTCAAGATCTGCAGTCAATAATGCAACTTTTTCTTTTAGTTTTACATTTATTTTATTGCATTTTTCAACTTGAGATTGGGTGGTCATAAGTAAGGTCATGAGTTTTGGATCTGGATTTGACGACGTTTCAATTTGTTCAACGTGAGTATCAACATATTCATCAGTGGGATCATCAAATGTAACAACGGGGTTAACTTGATCATCTTATTAATGAGATATTGATGGCTTATTTTGAACACTTTGCTCCTTGTCGGATGCAGATGCAGGCGGAGATATCAAATCATGTATGAGACACACATTTGGATCCGGTACCTGAGACAAGTCATCAATATCATAGACTGAGCCTGTATCACTCATGTGAAGTTTTTGCATGTTTGCCATTAACATCACAGATGCATTAGCTTGCAAGTCCTCCATATCATCATCAGATTCTGCATTTGCCATGAAGCTTTGTTCCTTTTCTATAAGAGTCCTCCAGCTTCATCTTTAAGAGCCAAGAGTAAAGCTTCCTTGTGATAAGCACTTCCTCTGGTTCTTGGTTTTTGACATGCATTAGCCAGATGACACTTTTCATTGCAGTTGTAGCAACGAATGATCGTGTTCCCATTCTGAGCATTCCCATGATCAACAATTTGAACCATTTGCTGAGGAGCAGCCATATTGTTCCTACCAGAAGCATTATACCCTTGTCCACTACCCATATAACTACCAGTTCCCATCGGACGTCCATTGTTTCGATTTTGAACTTCAACCCTTCCATTTTGAACAACAGCTTAATTTCTTGTGTTTGACGAGTTACAAAGACGGTTGTTGGATTTGTTTGAAAATCTACCAAAGGAACGAGCAATTAGTGCAAATCCTTGATTCAACGTGTTGAATGATTCCTCATCTTCATTCTGGGTTTCAGTGTACATTGCTGAATCAGAGTTGTTATTGTATGGAACCAATTGAGTATCATTTGATTGCTGTGAAGGATCATATGGAGTGATATGGGCTGATGGTGTCTGTTGAGGGTAAGTAAAGCTTTATTGTTGCTGGGACAAAGCATGATTTGACTGTGGAAATTGAGGAAATTGTGGTGCAAAAGATTGAGCAATCAAATCAAGTGAGTTTTCATTTAGTAAAGGTATATAGATTCCATGGAGAGCTCGATCTTTATCAATTTCCTTCTGATGGTGCTTCAGATAATCATAAAACATCCCATACTTAGCATTGTGAAGGTTCTTAGCTTGACGGATGAATGTAACGTACTTCTCCCAGTCCGGACCAAGACAACTTAGAAACTTTGTGTTGATAGCAATTTTGGGTAAAATTATATTGTGTCTATCCAAATCATTGATGATGTTTGTGAATCGATGATAGTAAGATTCTAATGACTCCCTCGGATCAATCATGAACATTTCATAAGATAGGTAAAGCTTGGATTCCATGTCCTCTTGATTGAGTTCAGTTCCTTCCAATAAGAGATGAACGTGTTCCCACATATCTTTAGCTATTTTCTGAGCATCAACACTTCGAAGAATTGGATTAGGTATGCCCAGAAGAATAAACTCCATTGCAAGCTCGTCAGCTTCATAGTGAAGTAATTGTTCTGCAGTTAGTTGACTCCCAGTGATAGTGGAGACAGTTTCAATTCTTGGAGGATTAGCCGTAGGATATGCGGGAATTGTCACAGTTGGCATTTGAAAAGGACCTTCAAGGATGACCTTTGTCAAATATTTGTCGTGAGGTTTCTTGAGGTCAAGGAACCTAAAGAACCGACTGACCCATTGAATGTAGTTCTCGAGAGTGCATTGGAGGTCTATCAAGAGACCCAGCTTCATGAATTGATGGTTGACTGCTGATAGCTTCACACATCTGTGTAAACCAATGAGGTTCCTTCGGTGGAATGTTAGCAAATGATTGCATAGCATATTGAGGTGGAAACCATTGTTGTTGTTAAGGGTATGGTTGTTGAGGGAATTCTTGTCGTTGTGGTTGTGCAAATGATTGTTGTTGTTGATAAACTTGTTGTTGCGGGAATTGTGTTTGAGGATATTGTTGTTGCTGAGGATATTGGTGAGGAAAGTAGTTGAAATACGGTGGTTGAGACATCTTTGAACTTGTGTTGTTGATGGATCTTTGTAGATGATTGAAACGTGAGTTGTTGTTGAACTTTGGTCTTATTCGTAAATTCCTTAGTCGTAAAGGTAATGGTGCTTACTCATAAACTTCCTCTTAGTCGTAAACTTTCACTTACTTGTAAAGTAATCTTACTCGTAAACTATTGTGGCTTATACGTAACCTTAGTCGTAAACTCAATTCTTAGTTGTAAAGTTCCTTACTCGTAAGATATTCTCTTATTCGTAAAGTGCTTACGCATAAGATTTGACCTTATTTGTAGGAATAGGTAAAAAACCATAACTCTTTCAAAATTATCCAAGTAAGAAAGATATCCACAAGTCAAAGTAATCCACAAGCTTATCCAAGCAAGGGAAGTACTGAGTCACAAATAACTTTGAAGATTCTGAGGAAAATTGCTTATTCGTAAACTCCAGGCTTGTTCGTAGGTTTATTTGTAAGATTAGGGTTTCCTTATTCGTAAGACCACGGTTTGCTTACTCGTAAGAAAAGGGTTTTTCTTACTCGTAAAAAGAGGGTATGTGCTTATTTGTAAACCGACCAGAAATCACCAAAACGATTTTTTAAGCTCTAAAATGCGTTGTACACTTGTTTCTTTTGATGAAATAGCTTCACTAACACTTAAATAACAATAAAATTTTTAACCTTAACACCTAAAGTGAAATTTGAGCTTATTCGTAAAACTTGATGAAAACTAAGAAACGAGTGAAAAGTGATTCGAAACACGTAAAGTTCTAAACTTTTTGCCAAAACTAAGATTCTAAACACTATAGTAACCTTAAAACTTTCCAAGCTTCAATATTTGAGTGTTAAAACCAAAGTTTACGCATAAGAAAGGTGATGAACGAGAAGAAACTAATACGTAAACCAAAAAACTAAACCAAAACACTTTCCAAAAACCAATTTGGTGATTGATACCATTGTTAGGTCACCATGAGATGATAACAAAAGTATGTTAAACGTAAGAATGATGAGATAAAGGGAAAGAGATGGTCGGATTCTTCACTCAAAATAATAAGAAAGGTTTATGCATAAAATGAAAAGAACCAACACCCTCCTAAGAGGGTTACAAGAGTATTTATAGGTAAGGGAGCTAGGGCTACACATTCTAGTCCCTTCCTTACACGTTTGGGCCTTTGCATATGCCTATGGGCTTACTGCATAAGCCTAGCTCTAAATACAAACATATAAGCCTAATAAGCAGCCTATTACAAACTTAATGACTGACACTTGATAGTAGTTACACGTGATCCCAACAAGAAGCTGAAAGGATAGTTAGACGAGTAAGTGAGGATGAAATAAAAGTTTTTATGTTTGATATTGATGACTCTAAAGCACCTGGTCCAGATAGGTTTACTTCTAAATTCTATAAAGTAGCTGGAGTATAGGTGGGAATGAGGTATGTAAGGCAATTTAAGAGTTTTTCATGACGTGTAGGCTATTGGTGAGGTAAAAGCTACCTTGATTTCACTTGTACCTAAAATTCCTACTCCCAAAAACGTATCAAACTTTAGGCCAATAACTTGCTGTAATGTCTTATATAAATGTATTAGCAAGATAATGACCAATAGAATTAAAGTGGTTCTAGGAAAATTAGTAAATGAGAATCAAAGTGCCTTCATTGTTGGGAGGCAAATTACAGACAATATCTTATGGCACAAGAATTGTTTAGAGGGTATAATATGAAACATAAAGTGAAAAAAATGTTTTTTTAAGATTGACCTCAAAAAGCCTATGATACCATTGTTTAGGATATCATCAAAGTTACATTAGACCGGTTTGGTTATCATAGTAAAATGGTCAAGTCACAACCACTAAATTTTCCATTAGCATAAATGGTGACAGAGTGTGGGACCCGATATCACTTTATTTGTTCACACTACTCATGAAAGTTTTTACTGTGCTGAATAAAAAGAATACTAAAGAGGCTGACGGTTCTAAGCCATTAATGGAGAAAGTGAAAGCTAAGGTCACTGATTTGAGAAATTGGGCACTTTCTTGTGCTGGGAAATTGCAACTCATTGCTTCTATTCTATATGCAATGCAAATATATTAGGCTTCAGGTTTTCTACTTCCTAAGACTGTCATAAGAGAAATTAACAAGTTGTTAAAAGGATTTTTATGGTGCCAATGGGATTTGACCAAAGGTAAAGCAAAAGTGTCATGGGATATTATTTGTAAGCCTAAATATCAAGGTGGGTTAGGATTTAAGAACTTGCAAATCTGAAATGAAGTTTTAATAATGAAACATCTTTGGGATGGGAAGTGATTTGCACACTCTCACAATTGATTGGCACACTCAAATTATGAGTATCATGACATTTATACTCTCATATTGTTTTTATTTATTTTCATCCTGTAAGGGTATAAATGTCAAAACACTCATAATTTGAGTGTGCCAATCAATAGCGGGAGTGTGCAAATCACTTCCCCTTTGGAATGTGGTTGCTAAAAAGAATACCCTATGGGTTAAGTGGATCAGTCTGGAAAAGCTAAAAGGGAGAAACATTTGGGAAATACCATCGGAGAGTTATAGTATTATTGGATGGAAAAATTTGTTGCACATAAGAGAGAAAATAAAACATCATATATTTTATAAGTTGGGTAATGGTAAGTGATGTGATCAAATAAGTAATATATTTATGTATTATTTATTTCATGTATATTGCTCGTTTATTATACTTTTACATGAGAATCGTTACTTAATTGCTTATGTGTGTGATTTTCAGTAATTATTGAGCAATATTAGAAAAGACACGTAAAATGACGGAACTTGAAGCTAAATTGGAAGAAATGCACAAGTCTAGCAAGAGCATACGGCGTATCCACATTCTAGTGATACGCCGTATAAATTACTTATAAGAATTCATGAAGATCGTAATCAGACGAATATGACATATTTTACTCTGACAATACGCCATATATAAGCCCTTCCAGTCAAAGCCCAAGTCAACTGAAGAAGAATACGACGTATGAAACTCTAGTCATACGCCGTAAAGAAGATCTTATCCCCAGTCCAATGAAGTCACGAATTGAAGGTATACGGCGTATTAAAATCTGGCAATACGTCGTATTTACAAACAAACCAAGGTCCATTTTCCGACACTCTTCCATATGCCTATTGTTGATAAGAATTTAAAATCGAGACCTTTTGGGTTCATTATAGCATTCTCGATTCCAAACTTTATTGATATATGCAACACATATTTTTAAACCATGGGTATCGCCACTGTTTTGCGAATAAAATACCTACATAGTTTGTTCATGAACCTCTGATTAGCTTCCATAACAGATGACGTGGGTATTTCAACATCATTAATTATTGTTACTTTCAGGCTGATTATTTTCACGAACACGAAAGTTAACTTTTTCTTACCCGAATCAACGTTTACCTAGTTCGCGTGTTACGTAAGAACATCACTTTGCACACACTGGGTGCAAACCGGCCATAACATGCTCGTATGATCCCATAACGGATGACATGGTTGTTTTTGTAGTTTGTACTCGTTTATAGTCTCCATTGCAGCCGAAATTTGATTCTGCAAAGTCTATACACTTTTCAAATATTTTTGGTGGCCCCAAAACCGCTAACACCTATACCAACATCAGTCCCAAGCACGCGAGATCGCTTGTTCTCCATTAGAGTCTCCAAACCAGAATCTGCAGCCTCTAGATTACTTGTCTAATTATAAAAAATCATGAATCTGTTTGGTTGTACAAGAGCTCTTGGCACTTTTTTTTTTTTTTTTTTTTTTTTTTTAATTTGGACATAGCATGCTTATAAATATTAGAGTAAGAAGGAAACTTTGTTAGTGTATACTTTTTAAACCATCACTGTTTGAACTTATTGACACAAATGAAAAGAGATCAAAAGTCTAATAAAAACTCCTTTCATTGATGATTCATTAGTGAAATTATGTCAAGCAAATATATCCTTACTAGTGATGAGACTATATATGAGAACGAATTTTGCAATTACTATTATAAACCTAAAATAATTGATTTAGTTGCCCTCATATGCAATATTCTTGGTTACGTAAGCAATTTTGGTAAGTTCTTGAGTAGCCAAAAGCAATGAATCAAAGTTTAGTGACATAATATCATGACAATATAAAAACTTGCATGTACAAAAACCTTAAAAGAAAAAACAAAAAACGGAGGGATCCAACCTGTTAAACTTTACTAGGTTATATATTCGCCCATGGTTTCTGTGTATATATTCCAAGATGCATGCATATTTTTTAATTTTTTTAAATTGCTGATGCATGCATATAAACATTCAAGTTGCATCCTTAAATTCAATCTTCTCTTTTTTGCAACTTGCAATTAATCTGTTACAACTTACAAATAAACAAATTCATTCTGCTCAATTATTTCTTGCCATGTCTCTTTGTCCTAAAAGCAAAGCTTTCAAGGCACAACCAATAATGCATTGTACTAACAACCCTCAACGTGAAACATTCCATAAATTCTTCGAACGTTGGATCTGCGAACAGAATTCATACTTGGAAGAGCTTGTATCGGCTGCTAGGAGCCACGACACTAATGAAAACGACGACGACTCGGTTTTAGTTCCATTGATAGAAAGAGTTGTAAGACATTACGAGCAATATTACCAAGCTAAATCCAAATGGGAAGAAAAAGATGCAATTTCTATGCTTACTCCTACATGGAGAAGCAAGTTAGAGGACGCGTTTCTATGGATTGGAGGGTGGCGTCCCACGTTAGCTATTCATTTGCTGTATTCAAAATCAGGTATTCAGTTTGAGGCAAAAATCGGAGATCTCATTCGTGGATTAACGACTGGAGATCTAGGTGATCTTGGACATGGTCAGATAGCACGAATAGATGAGTTGCAAAAGAAAACCATTCACAAGGAACGAGTTTTAACTGAAAAAATGGCGAAACAGCAAGAAACTATTGCGGATAAGTCCATGGTCGAGCTTTCAAACGCGGTTTCAGAAATGATTAGGAATGAGAATGGTGGCGTTGGCAATAATGAGGTCAATGAAGAAAAGATTGAATCAACTTTGGATTCGAAGAAGGATGGTTTGGAGGAACTGTTACATATGGCGGATGCTTTGAGATTGGAGACGTTGAAGGCCGTTATTGAAATATTGACGCCGATACAGACAGTGTACTTTTTGATCGCTGCGGCCGAGCTTCATCTAAGGCTTCATGATTGGGGAATGAAAAGGGATGTCAACGGAGCGGAAAATGTTACAAGTGGGGTCCGTAACCACCCTAGCGGTTTGCAAGCTCCTGCATGATACATGTCATGATCATTAATCAAAATCACGCGTTACTAGTATGCATAAGAAGATATAGCGTTACTCGACTATATTATTCCAATTCCTACTGGTACTTATCTTTTTTTCGTGCTTTATGTTAAATGAAAAATAGGGTCATTAAAAATTCTAGGAAATTAAAGATTGCTGTTTACGTCGTATGAACGGTGCATCGGATAGATTTTGTTCTATTTTTTATTCGTTCAACGACAAAAAAGTGGTCCTGTGGCACTTTATGAATCTTATTTTTGAATCAGTGAAATTTATATTATACTACTATTGTGTTCATTTTGAGCAACTTGAATGCCGATAGTCTTTAAATCATATTATTATACTGGTTATTTATGCAAAATTGACTGATCTTGTAGATGGCCATCCAAACCGGTTTCGGAACCCGGTTCCGAAACCGAAAAAAAAAATCGAAACCGAAACTGGTCAACACCGGTTTTTCTAGGAACCGGTTCGGTTCTTGGAGAAACCGTCGGTTCCTAACCGGTTCTTGATATTTAGGCTCGAAACAGGTTTGGAACCGATTCTAGCCGTTGGGATGCTTTTTGTTCACAGAAGCTGCAAAAGAAGGAGCTGCTATTTTTTTTTTTTTTACCGTTGGGGCTATTTTATGCCCGTTTAATAACGGCTAATAGCATTAAAACCCACCATTTAAGCCTCCTACACTTTATTATAAATACTAAGATTGTATTTGGTTCAATCACAACAATCAAACACTCTAAAACCACTAAAAAAACACTCAAAAACGCTCACAAACTTGATCAAAAAAGCTCACGATGTCTAGAAACCGAGCTTCTCAAAATGCATCATCAAATACCGCCGCTCAAGGCTCTACAAATGAACCGTATGGATAAAAAAATGCTAGATGTAAAGCTTGTAACACTTTTATCAAATCCGTTGGGAACTCTACGTTGAAGAAGCACACGAATCTACATTGTAAAGCAACAAAAGGCGGTACGGAATCGCAACAAACTACTATGGGACGAGATGGGAGTATTTTTGTATATGACGAGAGGTCGCTTCGTCAAGATTTTGCACACTTTTTGATTCAAGAGGGTTTGCCGTTCAACCACTTCGACAACAAGAGGTTAACGAGGTTGATTCAAACGCGCATTCAACCACGATATAATCATGTAAGTCGTCAAACTCTTAAACGTGATTGCATTAAATCTTGGGTAAAGGTTAAAAAAGAACTAATACTTGGTTTTGATGCTTTAAAAACTAGTGTAAACTTAACAACCGATGTTTGGTCGGCGGGTCATTATTTGCCTGGTTCGTGTGGGAATATATATATTTTTATAAAACCTTGCATGTCCGGATTCGAACTCGTGACCACGAGATTGCACACATTAGCGAATGAGAATCAAGTTAAATAATTAATGTATAATGTTTACGATTAATTATTACACAAAACCTGACTAACGATCGTTAAGTATTTAACAGAAATGACTAACGGTCGTTAAATGTAAAAAGAGGAGAATATATGGAGAATCGCTTAAATAAGGAAAAAATTAGGGTGCCCCTTTTTGCACTATAGGTAGCCGGCCATAGGGTATATCCTAGGCATATATTCTTAGCTTTTCCTCTAAGCTCTCTCTACACTATATATACAAAGGCTAGGGTTAATGTTTTCATAACTTTGTGCATTGAATTAACCCTATATCTTTCTCTCTCTCTTTCTTTTGCATTGCCGGCCGAACCCCCCCTCCAAAGGGTGTTTTGGTTTTGTTTTTCTTATAAAACAAGGGTTTGTGTTAGATCTAGCTATCTCCTGATTCGTGGTTAATTCGTGTGTACAAAATTGTGGTGGTAAGACATTATTCTTACACCAATTTGGTTTGAGTTGTAAAACGGTAAAGAACAACTCTTTAAACCACTTCATCATCTTTGTTAAAGAGATCTAACCAATTGAAAGAGGTATGTTACGCGTTTATGTTTTCAGTTAATTAATTGCCATTATATTCTAAGACTTCCGATGTGTACTCTGTGGTGTCATACATGTTACTTATTGTATATCATGTCTCATAACCTCAACAGTGGTATCATAGCTGTTATAATGAGTAATTAATTACTGAAACGCATAAAACAAATAAATTGTATTGTGTTATTAATTGTATGCTTAGATCTAGGGTTATTAGAAAACCCTAGGTTGCATGCAATTTTATGTAATTAGGGTTTTGTATATGTCTAATTTTTGATAGATTTAAAATTGGGGAAGACCTCAATCATAATTATTAATAAATCAATTATGTGCTATGTGGTATGTGTTTAATTTTGACTTACGCAATCGATGAATCGATGCATGTGGCTCACCTTGTACATAGATGAAAATGGGTGAAAGTCTTAATTAGACATATACATATTGACAGATCTAGAATTAATTATTAATAGGATTTATCAAAAGGTTTGCATGTGGCTATTTGATATGCATGATTAACTATTACGTTATGTATTTATTGTTTATGTGTTTATTTTCTTTAAATACTTGCTTGTTTGTTTTGTGTGACAAGGGTATTTTTATAAGAAAAATAAACTGATCTAAACAATGGTGAAACATGTGTTTTTTAAGCATAGTAGTCGTAAATGTTTAATTAATTGATGTTTATGCACAAATAGTTAGAACGGCGCACCGATTATTGACAAACTATAAGATGGGTATAAGGTTGGTACGCATTAAATTGTGACCTTAAAGAAGAGGGTATGTAATATGCTTCGCGCTGACCTAATTCTCCGCCCGTTTGTGCGTCTTAATGGAGTTACCAAGAATTCCTATATAATGTGCATAAAATCTTAAGGGTAAATTGACCTTAAATTCTACGCGCCACTTTTGTGGTAATTATCCGAACAACTTGGGTCTTATGACTCATGCAGCAGTAGGATATAGTGTTAATTAAAGGTAATTCTTTAATTGGTGTAACCAATACCTCGATTAAAGTTTGATGATGAAAAGCTTAAACATTAAAACAAGGATATTACTCTTTTAATAAAACCTTATGCTACAAAGATGAATGCATGACATCTTTGTACATATTTAATTTGACACCAAAAATCAAATTTATTACCCTTAATTTAAGTTATATGCCATCCAATGAAACGGAAACACCTGAGATTACTTTTTATTTGCGTGAGAACGTGATTTAGATCATAATCAAAGGGTAAAATATCCACGTGTCGTGAGAACGGGCATGGATGATTTTACAGTTTCTTAAGTTGGAAAACTTAATTGAGTTTTGTAGTGAGAACTGGCAACTCAAGGCATAAGATGGGGATAAAACATGCTTACATTGCAACTGTTGTTGGCAATATGTAAATCTCATAAATCTAGGAGTTGCAATTTGAAAATTGGCAATTGAGGTTCGACTCGTACCATTTTGAAAAATTTCATTACTAGAAGATCAACTGATGTGATGAAACTATGTCAATTTGGATCCTAGTTTTCAGTGAAAATTAAATGGTTATATGTTTATGAACCATGGGTGTTTAATTTTCTTAAAAAGGTTAATTATCGAAAATACTAAAATTGAATTTTGTAATTCTTTTGAATGAATTAATGCAACATTTAACCGTAAACGTGGTTTAGTCTTTTATTAGTAAATTGATCTATTATGCTTTCAAACAAATGTTTGATCGAGAATAATTTACCGAAAAGACAAACAAAGTCTCTTTTCCATGGGAGAAGAATGAGACTCAATCCTATTTCTTTTCATGAATGAGAAAGGTATAATAGGAACATTTGAATTGTCTAAATTCTAATGTAACTCATAGCAAAAAATTGCACATCTTATTTTCCATAAAGATTTCATTACCCTCATTTGGTGAATGAATCCTTTTGTAACAAACATGACTTTTGGTTAACTGGAAAACATGTATATGAGTTACTAAATTAGAAGCTAGACTAATTACCACGAAAATTGGTAAATGACAAACTAGCATAATTTATCTAGTTGTTTTACTTTAGCCTTTAAAGGTGCTACATACCAGTATGGGGATGGTAGGCCTGTTAAGGAAGAAATTGCATACCCAATTTTCAAGTTAATAACATTGGTGGATAACCCATCATTCATAGAGTAGAATACACCTTTTAGTACCTTAGTAATGATTACGTATGGTTCTTCAAAGGTGTAGGAAAGTAAAAAGCAAGCAAGTTGTTTTCACAGGTTATGAAACACTTGTAATGTTGTCAAATTCAGTGGGAGCATTGTGTTGCATTACTGAATAAGAAGTTGTTATATTGATTTCTAATTCAGTAGGAGCTACAAGCCTTATTTCCTATGTAGTAACCCAAATTATCTTCAAAGATAATTACTTTCCAATTGTAGGAACTTATGTTTTTAAGGATAGTCATGTGTGTTTCCTTACTAATCAATATAGTCCTACATCTACTTGTTAAATCTATGACACAAATCATATTAATAAAATAAACAAACGTTTGTCGTGTTGTTTATCTGCTACATGATATTGTTACATGCACAAGTGGGAGAGATCTTTATTGTGTGCAAGTTAGAATACATATAAATATAATTTAAATGGATTCTCTTGACCATAAGGTAAGAGAGTAACGTTCTAATAGGAATTATACATTTAAATGTGTATGATTTCCCTATTAAGAACATATGTCAAGATGATAATAAAGACTACTTTAAATATGTATATCATTCAATATTTAAGAAACACTTGTAATTACAATTTACGCTACGTGAGAAGCGGAACTTGATTGTAGCCCAAGGTAAAATATCCACGTGTCGTGAGAACGAGCATGGATGATTTTGCAGTTTCTTACGTAGAATATTTCATGGAATGACATAATTAAATGAAGTAATCTAATACTACTTTGATTTTAAGTATTTATGTATTCGTTGAATGACATAAATATATGTAGTAAACATTAACTTGAAATTATTAATTGAAACCCGAGGTGGTGTTCATAATTACTTTAATTATACATGATTATGATTTCTTTGTAAAGTCTCAAACATGAAGTCTTTTAATACAAGACTTACAATATAAAGTAAGACGTTAACTTGCTATGTTTTAAGACATATGCATGAATTCAATGAGTTAATCAATGACTTATAACGTATTAGGGGGATTATAACTGTTATCTCTTTTGACTTGGTCAAGAATACTTGTGTTATCATGCATGCAATTGACTTGGTAATTCTATTTTGCCATTAAGTTTTACTTTGTTGGTAAATAGGTAAGCCAAAGAGAAGATGTTTATCTTAAATATTGTTAGATTATCTTACAATATTAATTCTAATGAAATACCATAGTTTTATGGTATGTTCAGTTAGAAGAATCAAAATCTATTGGCATTGTTTGATTCAAGATAACTATAGTTTCTTCCAAAAGTTATCAAGATTAGTATATTGAGCATAGATTGAATATACTCAATAAGACTCCAACCTAGAAGATTAATAAGACACCATTTGTTTATGGAGTGTGATGAATCACATTAAGTCTTATAATGAAGTTTTGAATTTATTAAACTACTTGTAAAGTGGTTGTAACAAACTAATGTCAGGAACTGTCAATGTTTTTTTGTAATATCCTGATAACGCTCAAATTGTACATGTTTTTAGTAGCGTTATCCTTGCTTTTATATATTTTATTTGGCTATAATCATATGATTTTGTTACTTTATCGTACAAAAGTGTGTTTGCTAGTTCATTTGTAGCCAAGTACTGGAAAGTCGAGAAAAAGACGAAAAAAGAAAGAAAATACGAAGATTTCTCCATGTATGAAGAATTCCCAACAAAAGCAAGACTTGTGGAGTATATTCGAGAAGATAAAGTCATCAAGTTAGTGGTCCAAAGACTCAAGAATGAAGTTCAAGAAGGGAAACGAGAAAGAAATGAAGAAAATAAGCTAAAACGAAGACATATTGGAAGACTCGTTGTTCCCGACACACCTTCACCATTTTGGCCATAACTTTTGCATACGGACTCCGTTTGACCCCCGGTTCATGGGCACGGAAAGCTAAGAGAAAGATATACAACTTTGGAGTTTACCATTTTCTGTCAAAAGGCTCCAACCGATTCGGTTGAAGCCCAAGAACCAAACGGTTGCAAGACCAACCGAAACGGTTGCAAGACCAACCGAAACGGTTGGAGCCCAACCAAATCGGTTGGGAAGCCCTGGACAGCCATTTCTTCATTACTAAGAGTCCAAACTTGTCCCAAACGATTCTAGGTCCTTCTCACTCAGTTTCTAGTCCCTTCCAAGCTCCTTGGAGGCCAAGTTGAGCATTGATGACCCCTAGCCTTTGAAGTAGTATAAATAGACCTCATTTGTGTATGTTTTCATCATCCCTTCTCCATCCTTCTCATCCCTTTCACCCACCACTCCATCCCTAGGTGTGAAATTCAAGCCTCCACCCTTAAGGACGAATTTCCACCTATTACAACATCCCTCTCTCAACTTACCTTCCCCAAAGGTGTGAAATTAAAGCCTCCACCCTTAAGGACGAATTTCCACCAACTATCCTATCCCAACTTGTGTGTAATTCTAGCCTCCACCCTTAAGGACGAATTTCCACCAAATTTATCTCTCCCAAAAGACCACAAAGCTCTGCCATTTCCAGAAGTATGCTTGGTTAGAAGTTGTAGTTGATTGGAGGCTTGAAGGAGTGCTATAATCCTTCACCCTTGCCTAATGTAATCTTACTTTGGGTAAATCCTTGTTACTTTTATGATGTTGAATGCTATTGTTCATGTTTGGTTCTTTGATTGTGTTGATTATGTGATTCTTGTGAATGTTGCCTTTATACTTGTTTACTTCATATGAGAACTTGTGATAAAAGGATGTTTGGATAATTGTAGTGTTTGTTTGGAATATGTTGATAACATCATATTTGGTTAAATTGGAACTTGTTCTTGTTTATTGTTTTGGTTGATTATTGTTGAGTTCAATGGCCGAAAGTATTCTTAACAATGGTTAGTTTCAATTCATTAGTGAAAAATGATTTTGGTCTTGTACTTTGTGACGATTGTATGAGAAACTTAATAAACATAACAAGTAAAGGTTTAATTTTGATTAAGGTCGAAAGAAATCTTTTGAATATGTGTTCTCATTATCTTTCAAGTAAATGGAACTTATCGAATTAATAACATCAAAGTCTAAGGCCGAAAGGATTCTTTGTTGTTGTTAGCATAAGGCTCATGACATGACCATTTGATTGAGGTTTATGCATCTTTGATTTATAAAACACTAGACTATTATTATTGGTTCAAGAGGTCGAAAGATTACGTATAATAATATATATTTTCCAAAGTAAACATCCTAATATCCTTGTGATCATTTGTCTAAACATGTATGTTCTTTGTGTGCTTGTTCTCATATTGCTTTTCTTAGTGGTTTGATCCGTGACAATCATAACCACGACCTTGTTACTTGATTAAACAAACAAAAAACACTTGTAGTGCAACCAAGTCTCTTGGGACGACCTTGATTTACCATATACTATACTACAACTCGACTAGGGTATACTTGCCCGAATCTGTTCCTAGTTAACCGGTAATTCTTGCATACAAATTTAAAACCCCGACGAAGCACATCATATCCCAAAAGAGAACAATATATTGTTGCTCTACTTACTAAACTATTTAAAGATGATCTTTAAATTATAAAAGGCAAGTGGTAGTTTTGTTTAGATCTTGAAAGATTAAATTACAAAATACATAATCTTCTAAAATGCACTAGCAAATATCATGATGAGGCTAAACATGTAAATGATAGACCTTAATATGATGGAATTATCATTCATAGATCTATAAGGATATCTCAGATATTTAAAATGAAACGCTCAGGCTAATTTTTTTTTTATTTTTTTTAATTTTTTTTCATGGACTGATTTTACATTAACACCAACACTTATATTAACACAGAAAACTGTACATAAAATATATCATCCGCCTTGACCCGTACATGATCAACATGGGTCAATATGGGCAAGAATGGCACTATGCCAAACACCCTTTAAACTATAAAAGAAACTACTTATCTACTTGATCATCACATAGCCATGAGTTTATATGTTCATGCACAAAAGCATACAACCTAGGGCGTTTCTTGGTAAGAGAGCGTGTAGGGAAAAGGCTCATTACCCAAGTATCCCACCGAGGTCTAGTTCTCGGTCTTCGTACCCTTCGTAGCACTACCACTAGCTTCACCTATAACAAGTACAACAAAGCAATGTAAGCACAACGCTTAGTGAGATAACATATAAAAGTTACTAATCATAACATGGCATAATATTATGGTTGCTTCGTAGACAATGAGTACTTGTTTGTTATTATATACTAGTCGCCCACTAAGGACGTTGTGAACCCATATTGGTTCAGTATAACTGAAAATGTTCTTGAAAATGTTTTGGTCGTCCACTTAGGACGTCTAAGTCATATACTCCATGACTTTGAGCCGCTATACACACTGGTCATCCACTTAGGATGTTGATGAGTGTCTAAATACTCATCATTTTTGTATCATTTAAACTGCAAAAACATCTGAAAACACTCAGAAATGCATCAAAATGATAAAAATATCACAAATAAGTGTTTTATGTGTTTTAAATGAAAAAATACCAAAATCGGTGAAAACGATCAAGTTTGCATAATTGGCAGTTTTAGTCCCCAAGTTTCAAAAGTTGTCAAATCTAGTCCCTGGTAAATCAAAATAATGAAAATGTTATTTAAAGTCCCTAGGGATTCATGAGTTGTCAAAACAAACCCTTCAAAGTTTAAAAAATTACAAAAAGGCAACTTTGGTCCTTCAACTTTACAAAAGTGTCAAAAATCACCCTGGTGTTTAAAATGGAAACTATTCAAACTACATCCTTGTACTATTCAAATGTGGCATATTTGGTCCTTATATGATAAGTTTTGAGAAAATTACAAGTTTGGTCCCTGGAGTTACAAAGTTGGCAGTTTTGGTCCTTGGATTTATAAAAATGGAAAATTATCAAATGTGGTCCATGTACTAACCATTAATTGCAGGTTTAGTCCTTGTGTTAACTTTGGAATAGTTGCAATTTCAGTCCCTTCATTTTCAGAAATTACATGAATGGTCCTTATGTTATTAATACCAAATCCAAACCAAACCGGATCCTTTTAATTATCCAAACCCAATGCCCAAGCCTAATATCCACCCCACCCACGTTTAAAAATATAAAACCCGCCTTCCCTGCATACACCTCCCTCACCCATGCTCGAAAACCGAAACCACTATGGTTTCTTACCGCTTCTACCACCTGCCTCCATTCATTACCCACTCCCCTTCCACCTCCACAACCTCCCAAAACCCTTTAATTGCAATAAACCTGCTCAATCCAGCTGTAAAGATTTTGGCGTCAAAATGCCACATATATGGTTTTGATGAATTCAAAACATCCAATGGATGGAAACAAGTGGGAAATGATCAGAGATGTGAGAGAAAGCTTTTGGATGTCCATAAAAAGGAAAAGAAGCTGAGAGAAGCAAGGCAGTAGAGTAGCTTAGTGTAAAACATGTTGACTTAATGTAATTTTAGTTTTCAGTTGTATTTCTTAGTTCAAAAAGGTTGTAACCAGTATTCCTAGTGTAATATAAATCTTATTTAAGTTTAATTTCAAATGATCTTTGTTAAAAATCCGAATTTTCATTTTTACCTTTAAATTCTCATATTAGTTAAAGATTGTTAAAAGTGGTATTTTATAGTTCTTACAAGCTCATATTAGCTTATTACTAAGTTTTTATAAGCTCAGTACCATTAAAAACTAGTTTTAGTCAATAATCAAAAATCACAAAGAAAATCTAGAAAATACTTGAAAAATAAAAATATGTCTAAATCAGTTTCAAAGCTTCATTAAGCTTTATTTCCTGTTTGATTAAGCTCACATAAGCTCAATATAGCTTATTGTGGGTTTAGTTTGGTTACATACTCAGTTCTACTCTAAAATCAATTCCAGTCAACAAAAGTCAACTGTTGAAGCTGATTTGGGTTTAAACATGAAATTGGGTGATGCAGAGCTGGAACTGGTTATATTTGGGTTTGATTAAGCTTAGCTTAGTTTAGTATTGGTGTTAAGCTCCATAATAGTGGACTCATGAGTAATCTTAAGTTTCAATTCTATCTTATTCTGTCTTGCTGCATTAATCTGTTTACTTTAATCTATTGTTTATAATTGTTGTTTATGCATTTGCTAGATTTCATTTAGTTATTAGATCATGTTTGAATTCTGTCATGGATTAAATATTAAAATAGAGTAGATTTCATTTAAGTTCATTAAAATGTTGTTTGGATTAGGCCTTCATTTGGAGTTTTAGAGTTCATTAGTGATTAGAATTGTTAAGGATAGTCTCATTTAGGTCTATCTCACTCATTCTAGTCATTAGTTGCATCTGTTTTTAATCTAAAGTCAAAATTCACTCTAATCTGTTCTTAAATGCACATCAGTTAGATGCAGTTTTCCATAGCTTGCATTTTAGGATTAAAATCACTAAAGTCATCTTCATTAGGTCATATTACATCTAAAAACTTCATTTCCAATCTAGTTTAGTGGATCAAATCTCATTAAAGTCAAAATACAATTTCTGAGTTAAAAGTCAAATCTTGTTCATTACAGTTTTCACAAAACTTTGTGGATTTTTCATGAACTCAATTTTGAGTTAAAATAATTGAAAATTTGGGATTTTCAAGTTCAGCTGGTTAAGTTTTGAGAAACCATTTTTGTGGAATTTTTGTGATTTTTTATAAGCTCCAAATAAGCTCCTCAAGTAGCTCGTTTTGCCACATGCACACTCAGCCTATGCATAGTTGTGCAGTGTTGTTTTCGAAGCCTCACAAGCTTCATGCTAGCTTGTTAGAAGCTGAAACTTGGTCTTGTGATAGTTTAGTTGGTGGTCTTAAGCTCCTCAGTTCTGGTTTTCCTTTTGATCTTATTAATAAGCTTGTGCATTATCTAGAAAATACCTAGAAACCCAAAAAGTACCTTGTTTAACAGTTAAGCTAGTGCTTATTTGGAAGTTTTTTAGTGCTTATTTCTAAGTTATTTTGCTTTTTCAGTTGTAATATTAGCTTATAATCAGTTTCTTAGCTTATTTCCAGTTTACTTTTGCTTAGTTACTAGCTTATTAGCCATTTGGCTTATCCTTAGGCTTATTCTATTTCTTGCATAACTGATTAGTAATTATAAGCTTATTCTGAGCTTATTAGTTGTTTTCATAAAAAGTTCTAGTTTTAAAATTTGCTTATTTCATTGTGCTTAATTAGTTTGTAAAAGAAAAAAATCCAAAAGGAAAATAAAGAAAAAGTCCATTGCTTTGGGATTGAACCCTGCCACCCGACTCACCACACAACACACTCACCAACTGCCCTTGGGACTTTGACTAGTTATTTCTTGCAACATTTATTTCTTAACTCTTTTTGTCCAATTAGCTTATACGAAAACTTTAGCTTATTTACAGCTTATTAAAACAAGTTGTTACATCTTTTGTATTTGTCTTAGCTTTGTATTAGTATAAAGTATTTTATAAAAAAGTTTCAGATTTTTCTTAATAGTTTTAGTATTTTTAATCATTTAATTAGTTTAAAATAGTATTTAATTCATAATTAAAAATATAAAAGTCTAAAAAATATAAATCTTTTTTCTAAAATTTTCTTTTGTCATATAGTAAGTAAGAAAATTGTTTTTACACTCGTAGGACTTTTATTTTACAAATTTTACGTTTTTTCTTGTGCGCTCGCGTAATTTTTATATATAACGCACGTTTTCATTCTAGGTCACGTTTTTAGATAATTTAGGTATACGCTTTAATTAAAATAGTTTATTTAAGTTATTTTGTTTTATAAATCAAGAAAATTCAATTTTAAAAATAGTGATAGCGTTTATTTAATATAGTTTAGCTTATTAAATTTTCTTTAATTTGCATTTAAGCCCCTGTAATTTACAAACTTTTTCTCTAGATATAATTATTCCAAATCTACAAACCTTTCATGTTCAATATCACCCGATCACAGATTCGTTGTATTATAGTGTTCACACCTCGTTGGGACTTAACGACCTGAGGTAAAACTATACTCCTCCAGATCTTCATTGCATTGGTTTTAGACTGTTTTAATTTTATTACGGTTGACCATTCACAAGTGGTTGACTTGTGTAATAAACTTGACGGTTTGCCACCAATCAGATGTCTAAGTCTCATTTTACAAAATGAGATGCTAATAAAGGCTCGGTCGTCCACTTAGGACGTCTAGGCTCCCTTTCGGAGCATGTCATGACATAATAACACATGTCGTCCACTTAGGACATCTACACCCTTCTTTCGGGTTGTAAAGCATATATTTATGCAAATCGTCCACTTAGGACGGCTAATTTAGTTGTGTCGCCCACTTAGGATGCTATACAAATAATATTATAATATTTAGGCTGAAAACACTTAACTAAATCCAAACGGGTCATTTGGGCTGTTTTGACCCGTTTAACATATATCATATATAAACTTTCCATATGTAAGTTATTTAGGCACACAATATATAATTACAACACTATATACTCGAAACACAAGTATATTACGTGAACATGAATGGGAGCACCACAAATAGAGTGCACATTAACGAGTTATTAAGGACCCGTTTCTATACTTAAATATGTTACTCACCTTAAAACCGCCGGAATGAACACGAGCTCCTTACAAGATGTCCCCGGTTAACCCGTATAATCTGGGAACATATAAATTATATGGAGCTTATTAAGAGCTTGATAAAGCTTATCATAAGCACTAAGTGGATCAATAAGCCATAAGGGGGTGTTTGGTTTGTGGTTTATATGACAACACCAACACGTTTTCTGAAAATTAACACCACAAAATGGTGTCATAACATCTAATTAGAATACCCATCACTTTTTCTAATCCTTTATACATGATTAATAGGGTTCTTGATGATTTCTTGAAAATCATATATTTACATAATAATGTTAAGTTGTACAAGAACCCATAAATAGCATAAAGACTTAATCATTAAGCATTATCCATCAAAAGTAGCTCTAAAATATGAAATAAGAATCAAGACATAATTTTTACCTTAAATTAGATGATGGAAACCCTAGCCTATTCGTTTATAAGCTTATGTAGGATGATATCTTGCTCAAAACTAACTTGAAATCAAACCTAAGAGTCACAAGGAGATAGATGAGTGAGTATGTCGTATAGTAGCAGTAGAAGGAGGGAGAGAATTCTGGAATTTTTTGTTTTCCTGGGATGAATTAGAGTTAAATAGTTATATTTACAAGTTTGACCAATTTGACAAGTTTAGTCCCTGGTGGCAGGACTATTGCAAAGATAGTCTTAATTACTTTAACTTCACTCCATGAGAGGTCATTATAAGAATATAAAAGTATATATATCATTACCTGAAAGGTTGGGCTGTTACAATTCTCCCCCACTTATTCGGTTTGTGTCCTCACAAACCATTCCTGATAAAAAGCGGGGTAGTATTTGATGAGATCCTCTTCGGGTTCCCATGTATACTCTATCCCCTTTCTGTGCTTCCACTTGACTTTAAGAAGGAGGACCTCTCTTTTTCTGAGTTTCTTGAACATGGTGTCAATAATCTCTACTGGCTCTTTAACGTAGCCAAGTTTCTCATCAACTACTATGTCTGCTAGAGGGACATACTCTGCCCCATCTGCCAGACATTTTTGTAGCTGAGAAATATGGAAAGTATTATGGATGTTGTTTAACTCCTCTGGTAACTCAATTATGTACGCTACCTTTCCAACTCTGTCAGTTATTCTGAATGGACCAATGTAACGTGGTCCTAGCTTTCCACGCTTCCTGAAACGGATAACACCTTTCCATGGAGAAACTTTCAGCATAACACGATCACCGACCTGAAATTCTATTGGTCGTCTCCTCTTGTCCGCATAGGACTTCTATCGATCCTGGGCCATCTTAAGCCTTTCCTTGATTTGATCAATCTTTTCATTCGTTTGTTGGACAACATCAGAACTAGCTAATTCTCTTTGCCCAATCTCACCCCAACATATAGGAGTTCGACATTTCCTTCCATACAACATCTCGTATGGAGGCATCTTAATACTGGAGTGGTAATTGTTATTGTTCGAGAATACTGCTAACGCTAAGTACTTATCCAAACTACCACCGAATTCAATAGCACAAGCTCGAAGCATTTCTTCTAGTGTCTGAATGGTCCTTTCACTCTGACCATCTGTCTGCGGATGATAAGCTGTGCTAAAATGGACATGATTACCTAGATTCTCTTGAAATTTCTGCCAGAATCTAGAAGTAAATCTTATATCTCTATCTGATACTATAGAGACTGGTACTCCATGTCTCGCAACTACTTCGTGAAGATACAGCTCCGCGAGAGCTTCTGAGGACATCGATTCCTTAATAGGAAGGAAAATCTCACTCTTTGTTAAACGATCTACAATCACCCATATAACATCATGCTGACGCGGTGACTTGGGTAACTTCGTGATACGATCCATAGTAATCCTTTTCCATTTCGACACAGGAATCTTGAGAGGTTGTAGCTTACCATAAGGTTATTGATGTTCTGCCTTAACTTGGAGACAAGTAAGACACTGCTCGACATATTTTACAATGTCTCTTTTCATACCTGGCCACCAATAATCTGGTTTAAGATTATAATACATTTTGGTGGCACCTGGGTGAATGGAATATTTTGACTTACGAGCCTCATCAAGCAACAATTTTTTGATCTCTTTGTCATTCGGTATCCATATTCTACCGAAGCATGTTCTGAGCCCTCGTGAGTCCATAACTAAGTTGTGCACCTGACCCACGAGTCGTTCTGAATTTACATCGCCATTTTCCCAAGCTTCATGCTGAACTGATTTGATATGCTCATAAAAGTCTGGGGTAATCACCATCTGAAGTGATTTGACTAATAAGGAGTCATGCCTTGTCTTACGGCTCAAGGCATCTGCTACAACGTTGGCTTTCCCTGGATGATAAAGGATTTCACAATCATAGTCCTTGACTAGATATAACCAACGTCGTTGCCTCATATTGAGGTCACGCTGATCAAAGAAGTATTTGAGGCTTTTATGGTCGGTAAAGATCTTGATCTTTACACCATAAAGGTAATGCCTCCACAGTTTTAAGGCAAGGATTACTGCCGCTAGCTCTAAATCATGAGTAGGATATTCTTCCTCATGTTTCTTAAGCTATCTAGAGGCATAGGCGATGACTCGACCTCTCTGCATAAGAACACAGCCGAGGCTATTAGAAGATGCATCACAATAAACTTCCAGGTCATCATTTCCTTCTGTCAATACTAAGACTGGAGCCTGACTTAACTTATGTTTAAGAGTCTGGAAGGTAACTTCCTGGTCCTTATCCCACTCGAATTTTGCATTCTTGCGGGTGAGCTTAGTAAGCGAAGAAGCAATCTTTGAAAAATCTTGGATAAAATGGCGGCAGTAACCCGCAAGTCCAAGGAAAGATCTAATTTATGTGGGAGTTTTGGGTTGCTCCCAATTCGTGATGGCACTAATTTTAGTTGGATCTACTTTAATGCCTTCACTGTTTATGACATGCCCAAGAAATTGAACTTCTCGGAGCCAGAACTCACACTTCAAAAACTTAGCATAAAGCTTTTCGCGTCTTAACATGCTGAGGACTTGGCGTAAGTGGGTTTCGTGATCACTAGCTGATTTGGAATAAATGAGGATATCGTCAATAAACACAATAACTAACTTATCTAACATCGGACGACAGACCCGATTCATTAGGTCCATAAAAACTGTTGGGGCATTCGTCAAACCAAATGGCATAACTGTAAACTCATAATGCCCATATCTAGTCCGGAAAGCTGTCTTCGGGATATCTTCTTCCCGAATCTTTAACTGATGATATCCAGATCTGAGGTCTATTTTTGAAAAGAAATTTGCGCCCTATAGATGATCAAATAAATCATCTATCCTAGGAAGAGGATAACGATTCTTGATAGTAACTTTATTAAGCTCTCAGTAGTCGATGCACATGCGCATACTACCATCCTTCTTTTTCACAAAAAGGATTGGTGCTCCCCACGGGGAACTACTGGGGAGAATGAAACCCTTATCTAGCAGTTCTTGTAACTGCTTCATGAGTTCCTGCATTTCTGATGGGGCAAGTCTGTAGGGAGTTTTGGCAATAGGAGTACTCACTGTAATAATATCAATGTGGAACTCTACCTGTCTATCAGGTGGCATACCCGGGAGTTCCTCTGGAAAGACAACGGGAAATTCCTGAACAATTGGAATATTATCAAGGTTTGGAACAAATTTATGAATATCGACAACATGAGCTAAATAGGCTTGACAGCCACGTGCCAAGTGTTTCTTGGCTCTAGCATAAGTAAAAATAGCAAGGCCAGCCTTCTTATGCTCGCCATAGATGATTGTTTCTCCCCCACTTGGTGTTCTGAGTCGGACTAGCTTATGTCGGCATACAATGATGGCTTCATTCATACCGAGCCAGTCCATACTGATGACTACATCAAGCTCTCCTATAGGGATGGGAATTAAATCGATTAGATATTTATCATTATCGACTTCTATTTCGCAATTCTGGAAGACATCGGTTACACGTATCACTTTGTTATTAGCTACTTCCACATCTAGTGGTGGCTTAAGCTGACTAATCGGAACAAAAAATCTCCTACTAAACCTTTCGGATACAAAAGATCTATCTGCATCATAATCAAATAGCACACGAGCAGGTAATAGATTCACAAAGAAGGTACCTGTCACAACGTCGTATGCTTCCTTAGCTTCATCTATAGTCATCTGATGAACACGGGCTGGTGGTCTATGTGGTATTTGGACAGTAGGAAGGCCAGGGGCTCCTGAAGGTCTAGAAGTGGATGGCGCCCCTTGCCTGCCTGTATTCCTCCTAGGATCTTGCTGACGCGGAGGAGGAAGGGGTCTGACATTGGGACAAGACTCAGCTGTGTGCTTCGGATCATAGCATCTCCTGCAAACTTGAATAGGTTTTGGACAATCTTTATTGATGTGACCAGGCTCACTGAAACTGTAGCAGGTCTTGCTACTTGCACGACATTCTCCTGGGTGAAACCTTTTACAATTTGCACACTGTGGAAAGCCCCTACCCCCCGTGCTAGAATAAGCCTCATTCGGCTTAACTTTCTTCCTAGAAGAACTAGCCTGCTCCACCTTTCTTTTAGGAGGAATCTCTTCCTTCTTCTTTGTTTCCTGTTCTCGCTCTAAGGCTGCATTCATGAGCAGATCCATGTTTTTCCAATCCCTGGTAGAAATTAATTGACGGATATCTTTTCGAAGCATATCCATATAATGTTTCATAAGCAACCTTTCGTCATTAGCATATTCAGGTAGAAAAAGAGCTCTGTCAAGGAAGGTCATGGAGAAATCATGTACCGACTCCGTGGTCTGATGACTACCCAAGAATTCCCGGTGAATCTTATTAAGTTCCGCCTCTGGAGCAAAGTTCTGAAAGAGTGCTTCCATAAACTCCTTCCAAGTCATATTCCTAGCAATTTCTGGTCTTTTTGATGCAAGGGTCCAATTTCACCATGTTTTAGCCCGATCACGAAGGAGGTTAATAGCAAAATTAACCCAACGATCCTCAGGGCACTTGCTAGTAGCAAACGCCCCTTCAACATCTTGGATCCATCTGTAACATTTAAAAGGATCTTGTTCTCCCAAGTAAGTCGGGGGCTTGCAAGATGGGAAGTCAGTATAAGTAACTTCCTTGGTTGGCGTGACTCGTGCACCCGGTTTCTGATCAAGTTTTGTTGTGATAGTCTGAGCTATGATCTCACTGAGACGTTCTGTATAATATGGTATAGCTGCTTCCTGTGCCTTGGCTATCTCTTGAGATATCATATCTCTGATATGTCTAGCCATATCATCAGAAATAGGAGCATTATCATGCTCATCTGTTTCTTCTGGATCGGGGGATGGTTCCCGATCATCCTGTTCTGGTATGTCTACATGAGTCGGCCATTCAGAGCTTTCAGGAGGTCTTTCAGCCATATCTACGCTGAAAGTCAAACATAATGCACGATAAGGGGATAACAAGAGTCACTGTAAGATTCATAATGTATAGATTTTTATATGTCTGAGCCTAATATTACTACCGGGGTTCATTCCTTTAGTGTAACATAATATCGGTAAATTCCCGTTATGTGACGCGATTATTACCACGTTGGCCAGGCGTCATAATAATTCCATCAGATAACCAAGTCCTCACCTTGACCATGTTACACCAAATTTATGAATACTAGTAATATGTTTACCATACAAACAATGTATGTTGCACTAATACTAATACTGATGCTACATAATAATGCGGAAACGTATCTAATACTATATATGAAAACGTAGAGGGGGGGGGGTGAATATGTTACCCTTTAAAAACTTTAGATCTTTAGTATCAAATCGCTTATGAAGCTTGTTATAATATGAAAGTTCCAATTATTGTTTGTGACCAATATAAAGCCTAGTAAACCAACTTGTCACACAATCATAAACATCAAACCATATCACAAATAATAGTATACTGCAATACTAAAAGAAAAGAGATAAAGAAAGGAAAGTGCAAACCGAACACGAGGATTTATAGTGGTTCGGTCACAGATCTCCTTCCCGCCCTACTCCACTCCCCGAATACCCAACTCGAGAGTTACTTCACTAAATCAACAAGCTCCCTTCTCGGCGGAGAAAACCTTACAATCGTTGCTTACACTTTTTCCGGTACAAAGCTAAATACCGGGTTCTAGTTCGAGGTAGAACCAACCTAACGTCGCCTATACAATATTTCCGACACTAAGCTAGATGTCGAGTTCTTTTACAAGGGTACAACCACTCCCATTATTTTTATGGCCCAACATAACAAACCTTGTGTTTTATGGCAAAAACACAAAAACCATCTAATCTAGTTTGGTGAAAGTGTTGTGATGATGCAATGATGTTTACAATAATGATCCATGACACAAATGTCTAATGGATATGAATAACTACTTCTAAATGAACTTCCATTGATGGGAATCCTTCATGATGAAGATCACAAGTTCCCCAAACTTGTTGTGATAGATCTTCAGCTTGTGGTGAGTGGGGATGGCTAGATCTCCAAGCTTTTTATGGTTGATCAAAGAGTATGCTTACAACAAAGATGAATGTTAGAAGCATTATGATCATGATGATTAGGGTGTTTAATGTATGTTACTACATTGTTAATGATTGATCTAAATGTATGCAAGAAGGTGGAGAAGATGTGTTTTGAAGTGGTGAAGAAATGAGAAAACAATGGGCTTCTATTTATAGGCAAAAGAGAACAGCAATGCCCACGGACCAAGGAACCAAAAAAAGGGTTCCGCCCTTTATAACTTTTGGTGCCGTGGGTGTCTGACAGAAAATCTAAAAAATCTTTCTTCAAATCTTTCCAAGATATTACCAAATCTTACTAAGATCACATTTGATATATTGAGTGACAATCTAACCAAAATATTCAAGAGATCTTCCAAGGATTTCAAGGATGATGATGTAATATGTATTTCTATTTTAGATTAAAAAGTTTATCAAAGTAAACTTGTAAAATGTATTATGTAACTAGTTAATAAAATGTCTAGTTACCTTTTGTAAAAATATCTAGTTGAGTGCTTGTCAAAATAAAACGTATTTTGTCAAGTGTAAGTAAACTTTTAGTACTTGTATGAATATTATAGTTAGTTTACTTGTACAAATAAAAGTATATATTTGTTAGACATTTTACAAAAGATGTATTTGTATAAAATACTTGTGAATGCAAAATGTAAATTGATGTTCGAAATAGAATGGTTAACCTATTAAAATACTTAGTGACTCTAAACGTATTTTAAACATTCTAAATGATTTGTTATTGGTTTTGATCATAATGCCACATAACAAACATGTACAAACCTGTGTTGTAACATACAAGGACTTGAGACATCGAGAGGTGTTGAATGTATGTTGAGACAAAGTGTGATTACAAGTAACTTGTACATTTTATGTTATGTATTAAAGTTACATGTTTGTCATCAATCAAAACAAACGAGACTGTATAGATTAAATATCTTAATATTTGCACTAACAATCTCCCCTTTTTTGATGATGACAAAGATATGTAAACGTAATAGAAAGTAAAATGTAAAAAGTTGCTTGTATCCTTACTACCTTTACATTACCTTCTCCTTTTACACTCTTCTCCCGTTTTTGTCGAAACAAAAAGGGCGTGTCCTTGGAGTTTAACTTTATTTCTCCCTAAAATGGCGAGCTTGCATCATCCCTAGTGAAGTTAAATCGTCGACTTCAATCCGTCCCTTGTTTGGTAACGGATCCATGGATCAAATTAAGATGCTTAACCTACATCAAGGTTAGTTTTATGCAACAAAAGATATGAGAAATATATGAAAAAGAAAAATGCATAGAAATGTTAGCCTATTTTCTCCACTTTTTATCAAAGCACAAATGCTTGTTGAAAAGTGAGAATGATGATAAATGCGTGCATGCTCCCCCTTGTTTGAGGCGTCAGGGTATGATTAAAAACCTACAAAACAAATATTAGTGCAAAACTATATTCGTCATTGGATGAGTAAGTGATATATAACAAAGTGTGTATAAGATGCATTCAGTAAATTCTTGATGGAAGCTCCTGATAAGGTTTTAAAATGTACCTTTTTGAGGGGTCGTTTAAGCCCTTATTTGATCACTTTTGTATCCGTTATTACTTAATATCGTTCATTTTCACTTTTTAGGTCTCATGAAGGCAAATTGCTGGAATGGCACTTATTTGGACAAAAAGGCGCGGATATACGAAGAAAATGGCCAAAGTTAAGAATCGAGACACTCAAGCTGCTGAAATACAAGGGGACGGCGTCACTGCTTAACTGCGACGCCGTCGTGAACATTTTGTGACGGCTTAGTAGCCAAATTGCTAATTAACAAGTGATGGCATCAGGTTTTAAAAGAGTAGGGTGTCGCAGCTCAGACGGCCTAGATTTGATCCCGACGGCGTCAGAAGATGAAGCCGACGACGTTACAACCATAAGGTGACGCCGTCACAAGCTGCAACATGCGAGTGAAGTAGCTGATACTGTTTTGGCCATAACTTTTGCATACGAACTCGGATTTAGGTGATTCAAAAGCCCACGCGACCGGAACGAGAAAATCTACAGTTTGGTGAAAAAATGGTCGTGACGCCGTCACTCTATAAGTGTGACGCTGTCACCCTTTGCCGACAGAAAATCTGCCTATAAAGAGAACATCATAACTTCACTTTTTGTAGGCTCTAAACCCTAACTCCGATTCCAGGGCTTAGATAGGTGTTTTTCCAGCAACATTGAAGGTTTCAATCACTCTATAAACATCTTGTAATGGTTTGTTGATTATATCTTAATCCATATATTCAATTTATCATTATGTCTATCCTATGTTTGATTGATTGTGTGTATGCTTGCATGTTCACCATGTCCGGCTAAATTACTTGTGTGTTTGCTTAGATATATGAAACCTAGTTGTTAATTATTGTTAGGTTGTCTCTTATCTTAATTGTAATTGGCTTAGGAGTGCGACTAGGCTATCGTTGTGTTTAATACTTGATAAATCTTTGATAGTTTATGAATGACTTAGTGGATTTCGTTTACTAAACCCAAAGATAACCTCAAAGTTAGTTTATGAATGACTTAGTGGATTTCGTTTACTACACTTAAAGGTGACTTCAAAGAGTTAGGGAATGCACACCTTACGACCTTAGAAAACACAACGCGTTAAGAATAAGGACGTGACAATTCAACCATCAATAGGAGATAACTAGGGAGTAGTAGCATCTAGGTAAACACATCTTTAAACTATCATACGAGTACACAATAATTAGACATAGACTATATACACCTTAGATTAGATAATTAGATAAGTAGAGTAATCGGTAGAAATACCAACCCCCAAATCCAAACCCCGAGATTCGTACCTTTCCATTTTCTAAAAAAAACATAAAAAGATAAAAAAAAAATAATTTTCCTCAACCCCAACCTTAGCGTAGTAACTTCTCACTAGCATTCCTATTCCCCTAGAGAACGATATCAATACCCGTGGCTTACCCTAATACTACACTACAATGATTAGGTTCACTGCCTAGGGTGTTATAAAACTTGCTCGAAGAAAAGGAAGTTCCTTTGACCCCGAAAGACGCGTGTAGCGTTATCAAGTTTTTAGCGCCGCTGCCGGGGAATAGAATAGCTAGTTAGGAGTCCACCTCGTTTAGGTTTCTTTTCTTGATTCCTATCAAGTAAATTTTTCTCATTTTTTTTAGCTTTCTCATATTCCATCCCCCTTCTTCGTGACCTTTGTTAGTAACCCCATCACTTTTCATTATGGAAGGTGATAACCCATCACCATTCATCAACCTACCACCAAATGACCCGCCAAGAGGCCGTACTCTTGGTGAATACTCGAGACCAAGCCACCTAGGCTATAGAAACACCATTGAGCTTCCCGACCAAGCCCAAACTATGGCCCTGCGATCCGACACCATCCGGTTGGTGCAAAACGGATGTGCATTTCATGGACTTCGTTTCGAAGATCCTTATCAGCATCTTAAGGATTTCCTTAAAATCGTCGATTCCATCGACCTCGATGCTACTACTCGGGAGACCACGCGCTTGCGTCTCTTCCAATTCTCTCTACGGGACCAAGCTCGTAATTGGCTTGACCGACTTCCCGCCGGATCCATCTCAAGCTGGGATGATCTCACCACTCGTTTCCTCGCCCAATTTTTCCCACCGGAAAGGACCTCTAAACTTAGACGAGACATCTTGACGTTTCAACAACATCAAGGCAAATCCCTCACCATGGCATAGATCTTTGGCTTCAAGTCCAAATCTTCTATGACCATACCGATTTCATCACAAGGCGGTCCATTGATCAAGCAGCCGGTGGAAGGCTTAGCGACTTCAACGCTAAGGACTCATGGGATATTATAGAAGAGCTTCCTAATCAAAGCCACGAACACTGGAATGAATCCCCTGAAGCCCTCGTTAAAGTGGTTAATGCCTTATCAACTCCTCATGGGTCTCCCAACATCACTGAAGAGCAAATGAGTGCTCTCGAAAGAAGGATTGACTATCTCATGGAAAGGAAGAGAGCCTCTGAACGAACCCCTCGAGGAATAGCCAACTCCACCAGTTCCTCCAATCACTCAACACCCTTCTCTGAATCCCCGAGTCATGAAAAAAATCTCAATCTCGAACGGAGCTTCCGTTCTACTTCCCCAATACCACTCTCACCAAGCTTTAAGGAACAAATGAGGGAGTATATGGCAGCCCATACGGAGAGATTAGCAAAATTTGAGAAGGAGGTCTATAGGCAAAGGGAGGAGATGCAAGCCAAAATGGCAGAGATGATGGACTTAGTGAAAGAGTACACAAAGACGAAGATTCCCGAGAAGGTGCTAGTGAGGAACGATGAGCACGCCACCCCCACTTTGTCGGTTAACGCCATTTTCATTGCTTCCGATGACGATGGAGCAGTTGAGAAAAAGGAGCCTGAGAGCAGCAAGGATAAGAATGAGGCTCGGACTGATGATGAACCCAAATTCATCAAGCATTACCTTAAGCATGAGATCAATAAGAAAACAATCGTTAACCAAGTGAAAAACTTTAGGTGCAATGATGTTCTTAGGAAAGCCCTCTTAGGTGAAATAGGAGAGGAAGAATATGACACCATGCCTATTGGACCTATGTACGAGTCGATTCTGAGAAAGCCAGTAACTAAGAAGCAAGAGATCTCTGGGAACTTTGTAATTCCATGTAGCATAGGTGACTTAGAGAACCTAAATGCCTTGGCCGACCAGGGATCCGATGTAAACATAATGCCGCTGTCAGTCTATAATAAATTGACTAAGGAGGAACCGACCAAGACCAATCTTAGACTTTCCTTAGCAAATCATTCATATGTTTATCCCATAGGAATAGCAGAGGATGTCTTAATTGAGTTTGCCAATATTGTCTATCCGGTGGACTTCGCAATTGTAGACATTGAGGAAGATAAAAACCTGCCATTAATCCTGGGAACACCTTTCCTGACCACCGCCAAGGTAACCATCAAATGCGGGGAAGGGATTATGATACTCAAAAGTGGAAAAGGACAAGTTAGGATACCTATTGTTCCGAGATATCCTTTAAAGATTATGGAGAAGGTAAAAGATAAGAATTTGCAGGTCTCCAATAATGCCGTTACGAAGAAAATGGCTGAATGGGAAAAAGGTCTTAGAGAATTCATGGTTCAAGGGTTAAATGCGACATTGTGGAAACGTGATAAAAAGTTAGGAAATAACTATACCACAATAGGAGAAAAGGTGCTTTTGTATAAATCAATAATAAAGGCATTATGGGGAAGGAATAAGCCAAGATGGTTTGGGCCTTATACGGTGAAAGAAACTAATCAAAAAAATAAAACCGTTATCATAATAGACGATGTTGGAAGAGAACTCACGGTGAGCATACAACGTCTACAACCTTATGATGAAGGCTTAGTGGAAGAAAAGAAGGACGGCAATGAAGTCACGTAGGGGCACGACTTCGAGTCTAGCTACAAGACTCATAAATAAAGAAAAGCGCTTCGTGGGAGGCAACCCATGCTTAATTGTTTGCTTGTTTGTGTGTCGTATATCTTTTTAATTATTGTTTATTCTCATGTTTAAATTTGTAAAAATGCTTTATTTTGTCTTTAACCTCGTCTTAATTACATATAAAGGTATTTTACATAAGGGATAAGTGTAGGGAGGATTACACACGTTTTCAAAAGAAACGTGAACATGAGAATTTCAATTAATTAAAAGATATACATGTGTGTTTGTTCGAGTCAAATGCTTGTATCGAGTCATAATGGATGGTTTTGCAGGACTTTTTCCAGATTCTAAAGATATAAATTTTCCATAATTTTTCCAGAAAATCGCAGACCAGTTTCTGTCAGGATAACCTGACGACGTCAGGGTCGCAACCTCACGGCGTCAGGAGGAGCAGAAACAGCTTTCTACTTTTTCTCGTTTTCTGTGCTACTTATAAATTTTTGGAATTTTCCAGGTCTTAATTTTCCAGAAAATCTGCAAACATCCATTCCACAAGCATTATATCTTATTTAAGTCTGGAACTACATCTTGTTGTGATTTTTCTTTGTTCGGTTTGATGCTTTGGGTTGTCGGTTTTCTTCAAGTGTGCAGGTTTTATTTATCAAGAAGAAGATACATAAGATTGGAAGGAGCTTTTCAAGCAAACATTCTTCTTGAAGAAAGATTTAACCACTACTTCACACATGGATCCTACCGAGCTAATCAGGGGAGTATTAGTTTATTTCATTTTTAATTACCTTCTATTATCATAACTTTGATACTTTCGGGGAACATTGGGGAAAATGTTCAGTTTAAGTGTAGGGAGGAAAAATAAAACGGGAACATTGAAACTATGCTTATCCTTGAATATTTGCTTTGTCCAATTGCATTTGTGTAATAAACCATGAGAAAATGTCGGTTAGGGTAATTTTGGCACCAAATTTAAAATTTTTCATGACATATAGGAGTGGGCCATTAGTCTTAACAAAAGCGTCTCATGGATAGCAAGTTGCATGACTAGCACAAAAACCCTTTACCACCTAAATTCCACCCAAAATGTGAGGATCGCCCTTAGATTAGTAGGAATTAAAGCATTCATCTTTAATGCTTAGAGTGTGAACCGGTAGTATATTAGATTATAGAACTTGTTTTGTGATGCATCCCGAGATCGCTAGTAAGACTGCACTTGTGTAGTTAGGAATAACTAAATGATAAGAGGCATTAGTTGTTTGATACCTGCAATATAATTACTTCCTCCACATCGGTTGAGTAATTCTCCCACACCCTTGCGTTGTACTCACTTTTAGTACACGATACCCCTAGTTAACCCCTCTGAGCCTATCCTTTTCGCGGTTCTCTTGATGTTTCGGTTTTCTGGAATATCAATGAAGAGCATTGTTTACACCCCACCCCCAAATGTACACCCAAATCGCCTTAGCCTAGCTTGTATGCACTCACTTTTAGTGCATTATTGTTATCACCCCAAACCCTTAGTTCAATTATCTAGTTGCTTGCATGAGTTGCTAAGTCGAGTCATATCCTTTGTACACAGTTTTGGGACGATTGGGACTCATGAGAAAAGTTAAAGTTTATGAAATGAATGGAAGGGAACGTTAAATTCCCTTATTTGCATAATAACGTACCCCAAGTGTTTTGATCTTTTCAATTCGGGTCAAATTAGTGTTAGAGTAATAAAAACTCAAGTGTAGAGATGTGCCTATAAATCCCTATCATTTTTATGTTGCCATAGAGGATAATAGAGTAAAAGTGTATGAAAAAAAAATCAAAATCAAAAAATCAAAAAATCAAAAAAAAAAAGAAAAAAAAGAGAAAAGAAAAAAAAAATAGTGTTCAAAAAAAAAAAAAAAAAAAACGGGCTACCATCCTACATCTATCTTTAAATTTATGTTGGTTTGTTTCAGTTATCTAGAGTTTAGAGTGTCGAGTTTTGGCTTAGCAACGCCATTCTTCGTATGCTTGTAACATAAAGTTTTTTGACTTGCCACCACTAAATAGCCTATCCCACCAAACCCTTTGTTTCCCTACCGTAAGCCTAAAGTTACAACCCTTTAAAGACCTCTTTGATAGTCTTTCCTAGGTGCTTACGCAAAAGCGATGGAAGTTTGATCTATTCTCAAGCCTATGGTAATCTATGTACTAGGACCAGTTAATGAGTGTTTATCTTCCATTTCCAACTTGTTATATTTCATATACACCCGAGAGATATGAGTATCCAAACACCCCATGTGAGGTGCTAGTATGTAATTTCCGTGCTTGTTATAACTTTTGCGGGGCTTATATGTGTTGTGGATTGTTCTAAACCAATGGTTCATGACCCCTAACTTATAAATTAATTGGCTAAAAGCACATTTACTTGAGGACAAGCAAATACCAAGTGTAGGGATATTTGATAAGGTTTTAAAATGTACCTTTTTGAGGGGTCGTTTAAGCCCTTATTTGATCACTTTGTATCAGTTATTACTTAATATCGTTCATTTTCACTTTTTAGGTCTTTTGAAGGCAAATTGCTGGAATGGCACTTATTTGGACGAAAAGGCGCGGATATACGAATAAAATGGCCAAAGTCAAGAATCGAGACACTCAAGCTGCTGAAATACAAGGGGACGGCGTCACTGCTTAACTGCGACGCCGTCGTGAACATTTTGTGACGGCTCAGTAGCCAAATTTCTAATTAACAAGTGACGGCATCATGTTTTAAAAGAGTAGGGGATCGCAGCTCAGACGGCCTAGATTTGATCCCGACGGCATCAGAAGATGAAGCCGACGGCGTCACGACCATAAGGTGACGCCGTCACAAGCTGCAACATGCGAGCGAAGTAGCTGATACTGTTTTGGACATAACTTTTGCATACGAACTCGGATTTAGGTGATTCAAAAGCCCACGCGACCGGAACGAGAAAATCTACAGTTTGGTGAAAAAATGGTCGTGACGCCGTCACTCTATAAGTGTGACGCCGTCACCCTTTGCCGACAGAAAATCTGCCTATAAATAGAACATCATAACTTCACTTTTTGTAGGCTCTAAACCCTAACTCCGATTCCAGGGCTTAGATAGGTGTTTTTCCAGCAACATTGAAGGTTTCAATCACTCTATAAACATTTTGTAATGGTTTGTTGATTATATCTTAATCCATATATTCAATTTATCATTATGTCTATCCTATGTTTGATTGATTGTGTGTATGCTTGCATGTTCACCATGTCCGGCTAAATTACTTATGTGTTTGCTTAGATATATGAAACCTAGTTGTTAATTATTGTTAGGTTGTCTCTTATCTTAATTGTAATTGGCTTAGGAGTGCGACTAGGCTATCGTTGTGTTTAATACTTGATAAATCTTTGATAGTTTATGAATGACTTAGTGGATTTCGTTTACTAAACCCAAAGATAACCTCAAAGTTAGTTTATGAATGACTTAGTGGATTTCGTTTACTACACTTAAAGGTGACTTCAAAGAGTTAGGGAATGCACACCTTACGACCTTAGAAAACACAACGCGTTAAGAATAAGGACGTGACAATTCAACCATCAATAGGAGATAACTAGGGAGTAGTAGCATCTAGGTAAACACATCTTTAAACTATCATACGAGCACACAATAATTAGACATAGACTACATACACCTTAGATTAGATAATTAGATAAGTAGAGTAATCGGTAGAAATACCAACCCCCAAATCCAAACCCCGAGATTCGTACCTTTCCATTTTCTAAAAAACATAAAAAGATAAAAAAATAATCTTTCTCAACCCCAACCTTAGCGTAGTAACTTCTCACTAGCATTCCTATTCCCCTAGAGAACGATATCAATACCCGTGGCTTACCCTAATACTACACTACAATGATTAGGTTCACTGCCTAGGGTGTTATAAAACTTGCTCGAAGAAAAGGAAGTTCCTTTGACCCCGAAAGACGCTTGTAGCGTTATCAGCTCCCCTTGCTCTAGGGCGTCATGATGAACCTTTAAAATAAATATTAGTATAATAGAAGCTTTGTCTTTAGACAAATAAGTCATATACAACCAAGTGTATAGACGATGCAATATGAGTGCTTAAAGGATATTCCTCCTTGTTCGAGGGTGTCAAGAAGCACCTAAAATAAGAAAAATAATTGATGCAAACTTCATCCTTAGATGAGTAAGTTATATACAATCAAGTGTATATGATGATGAACCTACAATGAAAAACATTAGTGCAATATATTTCATCTTTTTACAAAGAAAAAATAAGATGTATATATGTGATATATAAATGATATAGTCAAAGATCTCATGAAGTGTAGTTTCCTAATTACAATCACAAGAAAAGTGAGAATATAATATGATAAAAGCCTACAAAATAGTTCCTAGAAAGAACATATGAAGTGAAGTTGGAATATAAAGAGTTAAAGCTAGTGGTGATGGTAGATGACTCAATATTTACAAAAGTAAGTTCTCGCTAATCCATGGTGGTGATGCTTAGTGAAAGTGGTGATGGAAGGTGGTGGTGATAACGTAGAAAACTATTAAGGAGTTAGAAACTCGTATGTGTAACAAAGGATATGGACTCATGCAATCCTTTCGTAATGTCAAGTGACCAAGACAAAGAGAAAAAAAATATGAATAGACATGAAGATAACTTCGTTCATTGATTGATACAAAAAAATGATCTATTCTAGGTGACAATGGGAGAGATAGTATTAACATGGTTTTGACCGACATGGAAAATTATGACATTGAAAAGAAGTGAAGACAATATGTACCAAAAAAATACCTATATGAGGATGAGAATGACATCATATGACAGAGAGTTGGATAGACCAATGTGTGAAAGAGTGTTAGGAATGGCGGTTTTGATTAATATATCGTTTGCACTGACAATGACATGCATGATATCTGTCAAGCGAGAGAAGAATAAGATCCTATGATGGTGTTCTAGATAGTGAACTTGTAAGGTGCTAGTTTAAGGAAAATCCTAGATTTGTTGATTGTGGAGATGAAGAAGTTTGTAAAACACATGATGCGTTTTTCACTTGATGAGGTATTGGTGCAAACTTGTGATATAAGGTTAAAGAGGTTGAACTAGTTGTGGTTTCGTGAACCGGTTTTAGCTAAGTGGTGTTTACCTATGTGTTGGTATTTTAGAGTCTAAGAGACATAAATTTTACAAAAGACAATTATGTGAATGGATTTCTCTCCCCCTTAATTGGTGAACATCTAACATAATGTGTAATATATCAAATAAGGAATGACAACAAAGTGTTTAGGAGGTTATTTGGGTTATCGAAAGAGGTGAGCTTAGTGAACTTCATCCTTAAAGTCACGTACCTCTTCTCGATTAATACGAGATGATCGTATGATGAGGCATGTGGTTTCCTAATAGGAAGTGAAGAGTATTAGAGTATTGTTATAACTAAATAGTGATGGAGGTGATTTTTGGAAAGCGGAAGCAAAAATGAGATTTGGAAAGAGGTTAGTGGAATGATATGAAGATGTAATCCCAAATCACTAAATGTTATATGTTCTAAAACTATATGAAAGTTTAAAGGTTCCTATATAGCATATTACTAATCTACGTAGCAATAAGGGGATTATGAACATATAAAAGTTAGAACGAAGTGAGATAACAGATAATTTGTTATCAACCTACAAAACAAATTTGTTAGTGACAAAAGATATTAACATGATAGAAATCAAATGATAACATCTTATATAAGCAAAAACAACACATTGCATTAGTAGACAAGGAATCACCACACAAGATAGCATCAAAACAATCATATTATGCAAGAATACAACTTTATTCAAGACATTTCATTTTGAGATTGTTTTGTCGTTAGACTCAGACGTTTAAGCATACTTGGCTATAAATAAACACAAAAATATATGTGATTGATAAAAAGACTTCTAAAAGTTTGTCATACCAAAATCACTTTGACATATTATAAGTGCACATGTAGTAAGCAAATAGTGTGACAAAGACGCAAAAGAAGCAAGACGGGAGATTCATGCAAGCCATGTTTAAGACATAACAATTTAGGAGCATGTATCATTTAGATCATCTTATGCATAGATTTAAGGAATGTAAACAAAAGACAACAGCTTTCAAACATGGATACATTAACAACAAAATGACATATAATGAGTTCACAAGTAACACGTTAATCATGCAAAACATTATACAAGGGACATAATTGCTTCAAATATAAATATCATGCAAATCATGTTTACGCTTACCCTAAAGTAGCATAAAGCATCATAAAGACAAAAACCTTTCTAGGGTTTATACATTTGACAATCAATCAAGTAAATATCAAACACCAAGAAAATGTCAAGACAATTGATCATTTTAAACAAGAACATGTAATCAACACATGTATGAGTAATGCAAGTGGTTTTAAAGGAAAAGTCATATATACTACTTGTTTGATTAGTATTCCTAAGGCGATACAAACTATCACTATTTTAACACTTACCTTAGGCAAGTATAGGAAAACAGATTTTTCAAGTTAGAGAATGAATATGAGACTATTACTAGCGGCGCTCAATTAAGGCTAAACACGACCATTTTTACGAGTGATTCCACATACCCAACTTCTCTCCTGGAAGCAACTCAACCGTTAGGTCAAATTGAGTTTCTAGTGCAATAGGTTTTCCAGTAGTCATTCTCATGTTAGAAAGATGGGAACTCCTACTTTTGCCTATTAAAGTGCATAAAAGATGATAGTTTACCAATACTTGGCTTAATGTGACACAACTAATATGCAATATAACTAAGGTGATGAAGATGTCATGTTATACACATGAATTTTAACGATGGTGTGTTGATAAACAATATGTTTTAATCTTGTGTTTAGAATCTAAGGTTGTTCACATTACATAGCTAATTGTATGATCTAATGGATGACATCTTTTATGTTGAAGTGTATACTTTAAAAGTGATTTGATTATCTAAGATTAGGGAATGGAATATGTTAAATTAAGAAAGCTCTTTGGAACTTTATTTAACAAGAATCTAAATAAGGTTACCAACTTCAATAGATCATGTGTATGTTCTAGAGATGTGTAGTTTTAACCTTGGATGTGCATAAGGTTTGAGCAAGGTTAGGTCATGATGTACGCTTGAAAGGAAATAGATACAAATAGTATCTTTCAACAAATGAAATTATCCCATAGGATAAAGTTATCATGCTTATGAAAACAAGTATGACAAGAATACGCTAGTTCATACAACTTGTAGATGTTTGTTTCAAGATCATTTAACCAATGAAGTGTAATGAAATCTCTTGTAACACAACCATTTATGTTTCAAGGAGAGAATGATGCATAGGATATACAATATCCTTTTAACAAGATGAAACTTTAACGCATGATTTCTTAGCCATAATGTTTTTCAAAACATCATGTTTTCCAAATGAAGATATGAAGCCAAAGTGTTTGAATCGGATAGTCCTATCCTAAATATACTTGGTCTCAAAATTATATTTACTAGATGATGACAAGAGGAATTCACTCGAGTTTCTTATGTATCCTCCTCAAGAGTCATTGTTGCTCGGGGTGTATGATGTTGGCTTTGAATTTTAACATATGTTGTTAAAATGTTGTTTTAAGGTTTAGTGAAATTTATGCAAAAGTTTTGACGACAAAGTTTTATAATACTTTGATAACTTGTGAAGGTAGTACTACTTAAACCTAGTGGAAATTGACAAAAATTACCAGGAGCATCATGCTCATTTGATAGTTGAGTTTCTAGCCAGAATGAGTCATCTAAGACCTCATAGGTGGGAAAGTATGGTTGAGTTTGTTCAAACGTGCATTTGACTCAGTACGAGTGTTGGACACAAAGGATTTTTGGGCAATATACTTAATGAATCCAAATGATGGTAAGGATGGTGGATTGGTTGATCTAGGTGGTAGGTCTTCTAGTGTGTCTAAATAAGGATGTGGTGATGTAGAGGTTTGTTGTGCTATCGGAGTACTTAGGTTGATTATTTGTTCATAGATGTTGAACACAACCAGTACGAATACTAATTCTTATGGTTCATTGGTTGGTACAACTAGTGGGTGAAGTGCTTGAAGTTTTGGTCAAGTTTATGAAGCTTAGGGGCTGAGGTATAGGCTCATCTTGAAAGGGCACGTTTGGTTCAAAGGATGCTCTTGGAGGTTCATGAGTAATACGCTCAATGGTGCCAAAAGATGGAAGAGGGATTTTCGGATATAACTTTTAATGACTACAATTGTAAGTCATATATACTTGAATATTTTGGACGAAATACTTAAGTTGTAAATCCTACCTTGTTGAGATTATAAAGCTTAGATTGTAATCAAGGATAGCAAGACTTGATAAAACATCTTTAACATATGTGTGAGTTATGAATCGATGTAAATCCTTATCGTCTTGGAGGATGACACATTATTTTCATGTTAATCAAGTGAGGAAAAACATGTAGATACAAAACAGTATCTATACTCATATGTTAGACTTGTGTATGATATCTTTGCAAATAATGAGTCCAGATTTGTTAGTCTTTGTGGCAAGTCATCTAAGTCATCCGCAAACGGGTGAGGAGATGTTGGTGGTGTTGCACAAAGTTTGATAGGTACAAGTTTTGGAGACTTTGGTAGTGAAGATGTTTTTGGATGGTGGGTGATTTTGGTGGTTAAGTTAGAGTACTTAAGTTTAGAAAGTTCACATCTTGAATGGGTGATGTTGAGAGGTAACGAGTCTGAGGATGAAGAGTTCAAGTTAATGAAGCAACAAGATCGAATGCTAATCCTAGTGGTTTTCTTAAGTGGCGTATATTTGAGGTTAATCCATACAAAGATGGTAGTTTCTAATGTGATGGAAGTGTCTAAGATCATGTCAAACATCTTAAGTTAATCCATTGTGGATGTGTTGAATGAGATATAATTGATATGCATTAACAACTATCCTAAAAACGAAATTTGGTAAATTAGATTGCGGGATTTAGTAAAATTAAACAACTTGCCTGTAGAATCCACGGAACCAATTTTTTACACAGGCGGAACCCTTAATTTGGTGCCGCCTGGTCCGCCTGTACAGGTATGGCGGTACCAAAAGCTATAACAGACGGAACCAAATATTTGGTGCCGTCTGGTCCGTGGTGACCAGAAATCTTCACAGACCCACAGTTTAACTATCGGGGACTTTTCAGAAACCTGAACTTTTGCTTAAAACATATGACATTAATTATTTCTAGTTACGAAAATTCGATAACACACATACAAACATAGTGGAGCATAGACTTTGACCAAGGGATAACGATTTTCACATATAAGTGAAAATGGGTAAAATTTGATAACACCCGTTTGCTATCCCCCTGCATGAACCGGTTAGCATACAACATTGTTTCAATTTATTTTATCATCCTACAAAGTAAAAACGACCAAATAGTATCATACACCATTGTTTTTGTCTTGTTCCAAACACTCCTTTAAAACCTCACTTTTTTCAAAGTACTTGACTAATTTACTTAGGCTGTGTTTGTTTTTTGCAAAACGGGTCTTACTGCCTCTGACATCTTCCTGAGTCAGACGCGGTCAGACTTTTACGTGTTTGTTTTTTTCTGGCGAGTCAGACACGGGCAGACCTTGAAGCTCTTAGTCAGTTAGAGGTAGTGATCACGTCTTAATGCCTCTTATCCGACGGGGGCATCGAATATTAGGTCAATGAATAAGGAGAGTTATGGAGAAAGTAGATGAAAAGTTTTTAAGAAGAAGATGGAGTTTCGTTTTACTAGGAAGAAGATGACTTTTTAGAGAAAAACAAAATAGAGTATAATGAGTGGTTCTCGGGAGTGAGGATTAAATAATATAGAAAGCAAATGAAGAGTTAAGTACAAGAAATATAAGAAATATATTTTAGAGTTAATTACATAAATCGTCCTTGTGGTTTGGTCAAAGTTACGGATCTTGTCCCTATACTTTTTTTAGCGCGTTTCGTCCCTGTGGTTTTCAAATCTTACGGATCTTATCCCTGATCTGACCCGGTCCCAAAAAAGGACCTCCCTTGCAAATCTCTCTAACGTGAGGGCTAACGATCGTTATACAAACCACAGAGACGATTTATGTAATTTACTCTTTAAAAAAAATCTTTTTAGTTTTATTATTCAAAATTTTTTTAATTTTATTACGATTAAATTTTTTAATAAAAAAAACTTTTTTTAAAAAAAATTAATTTTAATTTTATTATAATAAATTAAAAAAAAACAAATTTTAATTTTATTATATTTTTTTTTAAAAAAAAAATGTTTTTTCTTTAAAAAAATTAATTTTATTAAAAACTGTTGTATTTTTTCGACATTCACATTTTATTTTATTTCTCTCTTGATATTGTACATATCTTAAGACGTCATGGCATACTTGAAACTGAAGAAATAAGCTCGCTTTCCCTTTAGTGGTGAGAATGTTTTCAGTTTGGACTTTAATCAAGGTTTTTTTAAGTTTTCTCATGAAACAAATGTTCTCGTAAATTTTACAAGTACTTTGGTAATGTTATTATTATTTTTTCGAAAGGCTAAGATTTTATTAACAAAAAAGTTCCAAAACAAAACCGGAAATTGCAAGAAACACAAAACAAAAGAAATCAACCAAGAGGTAGAACATCAAAAAGCCTTCAAATCCATCATTCCAAGCCGCCAAACCATGAGAGAACCGAGCAGTAATCAAAAAGCCTTCAAAAAGTTTTTTTTTTTTTATTTTACTTTAATTTTTTTAATAAAATTAATTTTTTTAAAGAAAAAACAGTTTTTAAAAAAAATATATTATAATAAAATTAAAATAATTTTTTTTTATTTTATTATAATTTTTTTGATTTTTTTTTTAATTTTAAAAAAAAATTAAAAATAGTTTTTTAATTTATTATAATAAAATTAAATTTTTTTTTTTTTAATTTATTATATTAGAATTAAAATTAAATTAAAAAAAAAAGTTTTTTTTATTAAAAAATTTAATCGTAATAAAATTAAAAAAAATTTGAATAATAAAACTAAAAAGAAAAAGAAAAAAATTTAAAGAGTAAATTACATAAATCGTCCATGTGGTTTGTATAACGATCGTTAGCCCTCACGTTAAAGAGATTTGCAAAGGAGGTCCTTTTTTGGGACCAGGTCAGATCAGGGACAAGATCCGTAAGATTTGTAAACCACGGGTACGAAACGCGCTAAAAAAAGGATAGGGACAAGATCCGTAACTTTGACCAAACCACAAGGACGATTTATGTAATTAACTCTATATTTTAAATAGCAAAATTTTCAAAGTATTGGTAAACGTTCATAGATTCTTGTAACATCCAATAACTGGTAATATCAAATATTTTTTTACAACAAATGTTTGCTATAGTATTGCTTAAAATTGAATTTTAAGGCCCATTTGCGAGAGGGGTTTTAATAGGTTTGAGATCAAAGATGGTTTAAATCAATTGTTTGATAGATATACTCACGTTCTAAAATTGTAATCATGCTAAATATAAGGGGTTTTATAAATCCGACCACACTTGCTAGGTTTATAATAATTACATTTATTTTGGGCACATGACACTTTTTAGTTACTACTTTTTTTTTTCTTTTACCTTTTTGTTATATTTTAATAATAAAATTATTAATTCAAATCTTATAAAATAATTTTAAATATTATTTTTTCTCGTATATATCAAATTCTAATCCAAATTCAAATACTAAACACACTTACAAACCAAACGAACTCTTATATTATGGATCAATCTTTGTAATGAATATAATTTAAGAATGTGTTAATCGCAACATGTAAAGCAATTATTCATCGTATTGCACAAGCTACTTATTGCGTTAAATTTATGATAAAAATATTTTGTATCATGTTTACACAAGCTATTTTTTTATCGTATTTTTATAGTTTAACACTTTAACATATACTTAAGAAAACGGACAATTAAAAGTACCATTCAGACTACTATAAAAAAAAACAACATTATTTCATTAAGATTCAGACTTTACAACCACCTCTTACTAGTAAGATGTGGTAGTCAGATTCAGACCTAAAACATCTTAATGAAACAAACACACCTTTAGTACTCATTGCTAAGTGAGTTATGACATTTCATAGGTTATGTGAGAGGTTAGTATAACCTATGCAAAGAAAGTGATCTAATTCTACAAGTGATGGTAAAACAATTTTCCAACTTAGTGCACAAAATCTAGCAAATATTCTATTGTGCATAAACAAGAAATCGTCGAACAAGTGAATAAATAACATGGCAAGATTGACACCTATATTATGCAAATAAACAAGTGTAAACAACAATTTGAAAATAAGCAAGCAACATACATGCAAACAACATAAACAAGTGGTCATTTAGCATAGCATAACATGAGAAACACTTTTCGTCATTTTGCGTTTAAATATGACGATGTATACAAGGCTTGATTTGTTTTCTTTAAACATATTACCAAATTATTTAGTTTAAAAGAAATTGTATCAAAGTTCTAAGAATACCAACTTAAATTGCTTGATTCAAAATTTTGACTTTTTATTTTAAAGCGATACTCAATATCTTAGACATACTGTAGTATTTGGTCTATTTCACTTATTTAAAATTAGACTCAGGCCATGAGAGTATTTTTAAATGAAAGTAGACTCAATTCCCTTTAAAATGATAGGTGGCTCGACTTGTACGGACTTACGGTTAATTAGTTATGATTTTTTGAAGTTGGCCAAAAAAACTGCATACTGTGCAGACGGATTCCAAGGAACCAATTTTAGGGTTCCGCCCTTTATATAAATTGGTTCTGTGGTCCTCTGAGACAGATTCACCAAAACTAGTATTTTGACATAGAGAAAACGTGTGGGACTTACTAGATTTGATAGTAAACATATAATACACATATTTAACAACATTTCCACTTATGTGACTTATCTTAAACATTTACGGATGTGATTTTTCAACTAAATTTATAGTTATCCCAAACACTCCTTTTAAAATCATATTTCTTCGTAAATTTTCTATAAGCACACAATACAATAATTACAAGTTCTTTCAAGAAACTTTTATTTTATTTTTCAAGAAAACCTTCAAGCTTGTATACAAAGTTACATTTAACAACAAAATTTCTAAGTATAACAAGCAAAGCATTTTTCATATTATTTTTCGCTTCAATGGTAATTTGATACATGGATCGTACTCTATTTTAAAAACAATTTGTTTTGAAAACGTAGAGGGGGGGTGAATACGTTACCGTTTAAAAACTTTAGATCTTTAGTATCAAATCGCTTATGAAGCTTGTTATAATATGAAAGTTCCAATTATTGTTTGTGACCAATATAAAGCCTAGTAAACCAAGTTGTCACACAATCATAAACATCAAACCACATCACAAGTAATAGTATAGTGCAATACTAAAGTAAAGAGATAAAGAAAGGAAAGTGCAAACCGAACACGAGGATTTATAGTGGTTCGGTCACGGATCTCCTTTCCGCCCTACTCCACTCCCCGAGTACCCAACTCGAGAGTTACTTCACTAAATCAACAAGCTCCCTTCTCGGCGGAGAAAACCTTACAATCGTTGCTTACACTTTTTCAGGTACAAAGCTAAATACCGGGTTCTAGTTCGAGGTAGAACCAACCTAACGTCGCCTATACAATATTTCCGACACTAAGCTAGATGTCGAGTTCTTTTACAAGGGTACAACCACTCCCATTATGTTTTATGGCCCAACATAACAAACCTTGTGTTTTATGGCACAAACACATAAACCATCTAATCTAGTTTGGTGAAAGTGTTGTGATGATGCAATGATGTTTACAATAATGATCCATGACACAAATGTCTAATGGATATGAATAACTACTTCTAAATGAACTTCCATTGATGGGGAGCCTTCATGATGAAGATCACAAGTTCCCCAAACTTGTTGTGATAGATCTTCAGCTTGTGGTGAGTGGGGATGGCTAGATCTCCAAGCTTTCTATGGTTGATCAAAGAGTATGCTTACAACAAAGATGAATGTTAGAATCATTATGATCATGATGATTAGGGTGTTTAATGTATGTTACTACATTGTTAATGATTGATCTAAATGTATGCAAGAAGGTGGAGAAGATGTGTTTTGAAGTGGTGAAGAAATGAGAAAACAATGGGCTTCTATTTATAGGCAAAAGGGAACAGAAGTGCCCACGGACCAAGGAACCAAAAAAAGGGTTCCGCCCTTTATAACTTTTGGTGCCGTGGGTGTCTGACAGAAAATCTAAAAAATTTTTCTTCAAATTTTTCCAAGATATTACCAAATCTTACTAAGATCACATTTGATATATTGAGTGACAATCTAACCAAAATATTCAAGAGATCTTCCAAGGATTTCAAAGATGATGATGTAATATGTATTTCTATTTTAGATTAAAAAGTTTATCAAAGTAAACTTGTAAAATGTATTATGTAACTAGTTAATAAAATGTCTAGTTACCTTTTGTAAAAATATCTAGTTGAGTGCTTGTCAAAATAAAATGTATTTTGTCAAGTGTAAGTAAACTTTTAGTACTTGTATGAATATTATAGTTAGTTTACTTGTACAAATAAAAGTATATATTTGTTAGACATTTTACAAAAGATGTATTTGTATAAAATACTTGTGAATGCAAAATGTAAAATGAGGTTCGAAATAGAATGGTTAACCTATTAAAATACTTAGTGACTCTAAACGTATTTCAAACATTTTAAATGATTTGTTATTGGGTTTGATCCTAATGCCACATAACAAACATGTACAAACCTGTGTTGTAACATACAAGGACTTGAGACATCGAGAGGTGTTGAATGTATGTTGAGACAAAGTGTGATTACAAGTAACTTGTACATTTTACGTTATGTATTAAAGTTACATGTTTGTCATCAATCAAAACAAACGAGACTGTATAGATTAAATATCGTAATATTTGCACTAACACTATAGGTCCCACAGAGCCTAGGTTTAAGTTGAAGTACCCATCTACAGCGGATACCTAAATCCCTTAAACCACAACTCTGATACCAACTTGAAATGCCCAGGCAAATTTATTTTTTTATTATTTTTTTTCATGGACTGATTTTATATTAACACCAACACTTATATTAACACATAAAACTGTACATAACATATATCATCCGCCTTGACCCGTACATGATCAAAATGGGTCAATATGGGCAAGAATGGCACTATGCCAAACACCCTTTAAACTATAAAAGAAACTACTTATCTACTTGATCATCACATAGCCATGAGTTTATATGTTCATACACAAAAGCATACAACCTAGGGCGTTTCTTGGTAAGAGAGCGTGCAGGGAAAAGGCTCATTACCCAAGTATCCCACCGAGGTCTAGTTCTCGGTCTTCGTACCCTTCGTAGCACTACCACTAGCTTCACCTATAACAAGTACAACAAAGCAATGTAAGCACAACGCTTAGTGAGATAACATATAAAAGTTACTAATCATAAAATGGCATAATATTATGGTTGCTTCGTAGACAATGAGTACTTGTTTGTTATTATATACTAGTTGCCCACTAAGGACGTTGTGAACCCATATTGGTTCAGTATAACTGAAAATGTTCTTGAAAATGTTCTGGTCGTCCACTTAGGACGTCTAAGTCATATACTCCATGACTTTGAGCTGCTATAGACACTTGTCATCCACTTAGGATGTCTAAGTCTCATTTTAAAAAATGAGATGCTAATAAAGGCTCGGTCGTCCACTTAGGACGTCTAGGCTCCCTTTCGGAGCATGTCATGACATAATAACACATGTTGTCCACTTAGGCGTCTACACCCTTCTTTCGGGTCGTAAAGCATATATTTATGCAAATCGTCCACTTAGGACGGCTAATTTAGTTGTGTCGCCCACTTAGGACGCTATACAAATAATATTGTAATATTTAGGCTGAAAACACTTAACTAAATCCAAACGGGTCATTCGAGGCTGTTTTGACCCGTTTAACATATATCACATATAAACTTTCCATATGTATGTTATTTAAGCACACAATATATAATTACAACACTATATACTCAAAACACAAGAATATTACGTGAACATGAATGCGAGCACCACAAATAGAGTGGCACATTAACGAGTTATTAAGGACCCGTTTCTACACTTAAATATGTTACTCACCTCAAAACCATTGGAATGAACACGAGCTCCTTAAAATATGTCCCCGGCTAACCCGTATAACCTGGGAACATATATATTATATGGAGCTTATTAAGAGCTTGATAAAGCTTATCATAATAAGCACTAAGTGGATCAATAAGCCATAAGGGGTTGTTTGGTTTGTGGTTTATATGACAACACCAACACGTTTTCTGAAAATTAACACCACAAAATGGTGTCATAACATCTAATTAGGATACCCATCACTTTTTCTAATCATTTATACATGATTACTAGGGTTCTTGATGATTTCTTGAAAATCATATATTCACATAATCATGTGAAATTCTACAAGAACCCATAAATAGCATAAAGACTTAATCATTAAGCATTATTCATCAAAAGTAGCTCTAAAATGTGAAATAAAAATCAAGACATAATTTTTACCTAAAATTAGATGATGGAAACCCTAGCCTAGGCGTTTATAAGTTTATGTAGGATGATATCTTGCTCAAAACTAACTTGAATTGAAACCTAAGAATCATAAGGAGATAGATGAGTGAGTATGTCGTATAGTAGCAGTAGAAGGAGGGAGAGAATTCTAGAATTTTTTGTTTTCCTGGGAATGAATTAGAGTTAAATAGTTATATTTACAAGTTTGACCAATTTGACAAGTTTAGTCCCTGGTGGCAGGACTATTGCAAAGATAGTCCTAATTACTTTAAATTCACTTCATGAGAGGTCCTTATAAGAATATAAAAATATATATATATCATTACCTGAAAGGTTGGGATGTTACATAATATGCTGAGAAATATGAGTTACAGGATCATGGTAAGCCTGTTAATCATAATGATGAATTTATCAAATGTTAAATTGTGGTAAATCAATTATACTATAAATGTAGAGATGATGTCCATAAAGATAATCAACTTTAGATACTTGGTTTATCTTAATGAGTTTTTTCAAAGAATGGAAACCTTAGTAGTTTAAATCTTTATGTAGAAATCATGTGGACAATATTGTACATGTATTTAATGCATGTCTAGTGATAATAATATTAATAATACTTAAGCAATTAACTATGATTGAATATTCTTTTCTATATACATTAAATAGAAGTATAAAGATTATAATTGTCATACTTAGTTTCATTGATATGAAATTTTGACAATGAATATCAAAACTCTTTGTTGTGGAATTACTTTTGCGAGGACGATCAGTAATACAAAGGAGTTTTATGAATTCAAATAAACTTTGAATATGTACAAACTGCAAGAATCCATGAATGGATATATGCATGCATCTAGGAGACGATTCTTATGTTTAATATTAAATCCATGTTTGATTTAATAATTAAAATAAGATAGTTCATAAGTATTCCTGAAAGTTAGTGGGAGTATTATTTTCTTAAATCTTATATGTTGTATGGGCAACTACATTCCACCTAAATTAAGTTTTTGTTGGGAATGAAACTTCGTTTGTAAGAGACAACTCTTTAAACCACTTCATCATCTTTGTTAAAGAGATCTAACCAATTGCAAGAGGTATGTTACGCGTTTATGTTTTCAGTTAATTAATTGCTATTATATTCTAAGACTTCCGATGTGTACTCTGTGGTGTCATACATGTTATTTATTGTATATCATGTTTCATAACTTCCACAGTTCGTACCTTTGTGTTACCGCACATTGGGTTGATCCTGTTACTTGGAAAATGATGAAACATACTATTGCTTTTGAAAACTTTGAATATCCGCATACGGGTGAAAATTTAAGTATGATGTTGTGATATATTAGGGTGAAAGCTAAAGATACGCGACATATTTTTTCAAATAAACAGGTCTACGCAATGTACTTTGTAAATTGTCAAAGATACGCAATATATTTTCAAATAATCTTCAATCTAGCTAATATGACCGGTTAGCAGCAGGTTACCAGGTCAACCTTGATTGAAAGTTACACCTTTGGTCCCCCAAACCCACATATCAAGGGTAATCTCATTCAATTATGGTGGGCCCCATAACCAACCAAACAACATTAATCACTTTCAAAGTCATAGATTTATTCCCATAGTGGGATACCAAACGCACCCTTAACACAAGTATTTATTCGGTGGTTATCCAAGACTTTTAAGGCTGGACACAATCGATGGTTTAACATCGGTTGGTCACCGGATTTTTTGAGCCACGACCGATGTTAACATCGGTCGACCCGTTTGTTGCAATAGGTCATGACATCGGTCGACAAAGGAATAATTTGGACATCGGTCCGAAATTCAACCGATATTAAATTTGGACTCCAACCACTTTTTCGACTGTTTGAGGCATTAAACCAAAAAAAATCTTTTTTTTTTAAATTTTACCATTCTATAAATACCAACTTCACCATTCTGTAAATTGTTTGAAAAAAAAACGTCGGTCATCGACTGTGACATCCTAGTCATGTCTGGTCGCCGGAGAGAGAAAGCTGATGTGACACCTAGTGAGCTGAGTCATCTCCGGTCACGATTGGGACCAGCCTAATTGAAAAAAACACCCCCTAAAACCGGTTAATAGCAGGTTTTAATTTTCGCCAAGTTATACCATCAATTTTGTTGAACCTGTTAACAGGAGTATATCCAGTCTTTCTAAAAGAATGTTACAACGACACTTTCAAGACGGTTGTAAAAAGACGGTTTTACTGTTTCATAATAATCTCTGAACCCACACTTTCAAGACAGTAGTTATGTTTTGAATTTATTTATCTTCATTCTAGCCAAAAGATTTATTCATATCATGCACTACAAAAAGTTCACGGTGATGGTGGTGGAGGATGGTACAAGGATGCAACGATATAATCCGTGATTTAACTTAAAAGTAGAGTACATGGAACTGAACTACCGATTAAAAAAAGACAACTCTCAGAGTCTCGGGAGAAACTCTTCATAGCTCGTCTTTGCCTGATTCAGTTGTGGTTGTTTGGGAGGTCTCGTCCTCACGATTCTTTTGAATGAACTCGATGATATCCTCCTTTGTTCTGTTGCCTTCATATGGCACCACCTTACCGCTTGAAGATCTGAAGTATAGTGTGGGGTAACCTTGAACTTCAAAGGCGTCACTTGGAATGTCGTTGTTTGATCCGTCCTGATATTAGATATAATGCAAGAGAATTAGCAAACAAGAAGTCAAACACTAACACATTTCCTTCAATTTAAGAATAAACATATTTTGGAGCAAACCAGAGGTAAAAAAGAATATCACAGTTACAGGCTAGACTGATTTTTTTTTTATTTTTTTGGTAGCACATACTAGCTACGTGCACATACTGACTACGTACTTTAGGCTAATTCTCATTTTAGGCTACGCACCTTTCGTTTTTTAAACAACCAACATACTTTCATGTTTTTCCATATCTACCGTACCAGACAGACGACAACTAGTTGATATTCGGTGTACAATGCGTACAACTGGAATACTAATACTGGCTGCTGTATAACACTAATGTGTGCATCTAACCTTTAACTGTATCATGTTGTTATGATGATTTGATACCATCGTGTTACATTAGCACCATATATTCAACGATTTCATCAGGCATCACTTAAGCATTTAAACCAACTGAAATAACAGTAGGAACTTACAAATTTAGCGATCATGACATTAGCATCGTTTTCAAATGAAACAGCAACTTCATCCAAGATTGGAGCAAGTTTCTTGCAGTGTCCACACCATGGTGCATAGATCTCTAGTAGAACTGTGAAACAACAGGTACAAACAATATAAGCATAGGACAGATAAAGACGTGTAAGCCGGTCATACAGAGTCTTACTTCTCATATAAGTAACAATTTAGCATACAATCAGAAAGAAAAAAGAACGAGCATAGACAAAATCTTACTGTTCTTGTTGGATTCCAAAACCATGTCTTTAAGGCTGTTAGCAACCACCACTTTCACAGGCTCGTCATTGGTTTCAGGAATAGGCTCCGACTTTATAAATGGCTTCACGTTACCATCCTGCAGCAATCAAGAAATTATCAGTTTATAGTATACAAACAGTAACATCAAATAAAACTGTCTTATTTGACATAAGTTAATGGGTTGAATAGCGCCAAAAATGTATTCTGCACTTGCAACCTCAAAAACCATTTAATCATAAAAAATTATATTATTTAATAAATAGTTTTGATAACCATATTTATAAAATTTGAAACGGACAACAAATCACTGATGGGTCAATGCGGCCCAAATGGACAGGCGGTAAAAGAATTACCCATTTAGACTGATTATCAGCCTGCCACACCCACCCATTTTGCCACCTTTACTTCTTTTCATTGTCGGTTACTTTACAATAAAAATTGGAAATACCTGAAGCAATATATATTGGTGTACTAGTTTAAAGTAAGACAGCAACGAAGCTTTTAATGGACCAACAGTTGACACACAAATCAAGATGATCAAAGTAATAGTTGGAAATACTTTAAATTATCACAAATTGCTCGTGGAGAACTCCGTATGTGGAAAGGGTATAAGGTTTAACATACCACGTAGTCCTTCAACCAGGGAGCCATTTGATCACTTTGAACATTCGAGTTGATAAACTTCAAACCTTTACTGTCTTGCACAATGAGAACAGGTGATTGGTCCTCCTTTAGGCCAAAATACTGCACATCCAAATTGACAGGAACTTCAGGATGCAAAACAAAGTCAGAAAGAATTGATGAAATAAGGTAAAGACAATTACCTGCAAAGCAGCTTGACTAGCCTTCACATCACCCAAGAGGAAATTTAATCCCTTTCCTTTGTATACGCCAGCAACATCAGTGTATTTTGACTTGTAAGCATCAATTTGCTCATGCTCAAAATCCAGAAAAAGCATAGCCTAAGCAGAAAAAGAACGTAAAAAAAAACGTTGCTAAGTAACATAAAATCTTGTAGAAAAGGCGTGTTAATGTCATCAACTTAGTGTGCTATCCTGAACACTGTTCTAAAAAACCTGTTTTGTATTAGAAGAATTTATATTGGAGCAAGCTATGCCACACTGACTACACCAACAGAACCAAGTTATTTGTTAGAATTTAAAGATTGATAGCGATTTTGGGTCAAGTAGTCCCCTGCAACGTAAGGGGATGTAATGTGTTGCTGACAAAATGATACCCCTATCCCGTGGGCACTAGCAAAAATCTTATGTGGGAACAAATAATAAATTTTATATTTGCCTGTTCAACTGTTTATCTAAAATCATGATTTGGTTTTTAGTATTGCTGGACAACCTGCCTTTTAAGATAAAATAATATAGGTAAGTGCAGTCAAATGGTTGTCTTGAAGTAAAATAAGACATATACCTTTGTGTTGGGACTTTCGAAGTACTTGATTAGGAATGGTTGGTTGGCTGGGCTTTGGTCAAAGAGTGTCACTAGAGGAACGCTAGAATCTTCAATGAACTTCTCCAAAGCATCAACTTCAAATTTCTGTAAGCTCACAATAAAAGCGTTTTAACAAAAATAATTATAAAACACACGATAGCTTTTCTTTTATCATATAAGAGTTCAGCTTGGCTAAAGTAGATAACTGGCAGTACCTCAAAATCAACAAAGAGTTCATCAAATGGCTTTAGCAACCTAACGGTTGGGGTTTTCACTGGTGATCCGCGGGGAAGGAGTTCGGCATTTGAAGTGTGACCAAAGTCATATTCCGATCTAAGCTTGTCAGCTACGCTGATGAAGGTCTCGTATTCTTCTCCGGAGAATTTGGGGAAAATGCCCACCTGAAATGACGAATCAAACATTAATGGACTTATTAACATAAAGCAAACAAATCAAAAGTTACTCGGAAAAAGAGGGCTTCATAAGCTTACCACAAAGACCTTCTTGTCATCAATAAGGCTGCCGGCGTCTTCTGGAGTTTTAATCTCGAACGATGCGGGACCAACTTGTTTCTTCAAGAATTCGACAATACCATCAGCCTCACGGGGGCCCTTGTAGTCTTGAACAACTTCTCCTCCGTTTTTGAAGATCTTGAGTGTAGGGAAACCTTGAATCTCGAATTGCTGTGCAAGTGCCTTGTTTTCTTCAGCATTGGCGTCAACCTTTGCTAAAGCAACTGGAGGATCGTGGCTTGCCAAAATAGATGCAGCCTTTTCATACTGCACGTAATTGAAAATCATTACTGTTAGCTTATTTCGTCTCTAACAAGAATGAATGTTTATTATAAGTTCTGACAAGATATATATACCTCTGGAGCGAGACTCTTACAGTGACCGCACCTGAGCAGGATCCATCAGATGTTAGCAATGGATTTATTTATTACATAAAGTATGATTGATAAACAAGGTGTTGGATGCATGAACACCACACGCAATGCGCACTAGAATATTCATTCAAAAAACGATAAGGAAAAAAAAAAATAGGGATTAAGTTGTAGATAGCAATATACTTTTCACAGTGTCTCGGTTTCGGTTTGGTACGTGTACTTTCTTTAAGTTGTAGAATATCAATGTACTTTTCAAAGTGTCTCGTTTTGGTACGTCTACTTTTTTAAAGTTGTAGAATAGCAAGTGTTCCAATTTGGTATGTCATCGACGTACCAAATTGGAACACTGTACATTGCTATTCTACAACTTTAAAAAGGTACACGTACCAAATTGGAACACTTACGAAAGTATATTGCTATTTAACAAAACGGGACACTTTAAAAAGTATATTGCTATTCTACGACTTAATCCCAAAAAAATATGATGTTTGAAAATTTAGTTGTAGCTTGTATAATGAGGAATCACATCGCCACTAAGAGAATTCAATAAAGAAACTTAACGCGAATAATTAACAAAGTGAGAAAAGTCTTAATTGAAAAGTAAATGAATGAATTTGTGTATTTATTATTTAAAAAAAAAAAAGAGATCCAGATCAGTCAAACAAAAATACTTAGTCTACAGTTTATAAATATAATTAATATATTGAGTTTGAATCTACTCAATATTTATTATTTAACCAAATTTATATACTGTAATAAAAAGGCATAAAAAAGTTAGGTTGTTTGAGCTTATTTCTGGGCTTATAAGCTTATTATGAGTTTGATAAAACAGATATAAGCCCGGAAATAAATCTAAACAAACCTTCAAGTTACTAAATTATAGATCTGTATCTAAAAAGACAGAATTAATTAACGAGATCAAAATAAAAAAAAGAGAAATACCAAGGAGCATAGAATTCAACGACGATGAATTTATGCTTAGAAACAGTTTCAGTGAAATTAGTATGATCCAAAGTCAACACATATTCCTTCTCACCAGATTCAGCCTCACTAGCTAAACAACAGATCGACGAAGATAAAGCAAAAAACAAACAGAAGAAAATAATACAAACCCTAGACACACTAGCCATAGCTAAAAAAAATAAGTCACGAGAATGTGTTTATATTTGTTTTGTCATGTGAGAAGACAAATGAAGAGCGTTTTTTGAAGTGAATTAATAGGTGAGATTTTTATCTATTAAGAGAGGATGATATGATACGATACGATTTCGTTTTATGTGGTAATGAGATTTCTTTGGCATGTGACGTGGGTTTATGTTTTTGGGCCAATCAGGGTGTTTCCAGTGACAAATTTGGTATCAAAGCTCCATACGACGTCGTATTTCTATTGTGGAATTTTATTTATGTGGGATTATTATTCTACCGCTGAAATAATTTACCTTCTAGATCTCGTTTAATTACAGTTTGTTTTTTTTACTTTGACTAAAAGCAAGGAGGATGTATTTGAGAAGAGTTAATTACATAAATCGGATTTTAACTTTTTTTTTTTGAATAAACGACATTTAGTATAACGGATTTAGTCCCTCAGGTTTTTGTTTTGTTTTTTTTATGGTTTTTTGTTTTTTACATCAAGATAAATTTTTAATTCATTTTTTGTAAATTTTTATTTTTATTTCTTATCACATATTTAGTCAAAATTTTCTAAAATATAAAAAGTTTTTTTTTTCTTTTTTAAAACCTATGTCAAACATTTAAAACTTTAAAAATATAATAACACAATATTTTCTTAAATTTTAAAACCATGTCAAACCTTTAAAACTTTAAAACTTTTAATTTTTAAATAGTTATGTCAAAACTTTAAAACTATAATTTTAGCAATTTTTTAACAAATTAAAAATCTAATGATTTAACAATTTTTTTTAAATTTAATATTTTAATTTGTTTTTAAAATTTTTAACAAATTAAAAAATTTATAATTTTGAACTAAAATCTCAAAAAAATTTATAATTTTTTTTTATAATTTTTAACAGATTATGTCAAAACTTTACAAGAATGATGTCAACTTTTTTTCAAAAATTTATTAAAAAATCTCAAAATTTTTTGTAAAAATGAATTTTTATAAATTTTTTATAAAATTTGATAAAATTGTCAAAAAATCAGAAAAAATTTTATAAAATTTTGGGCAAGATTTTATAAAAATTTATTCAAAAAGAAAAATTCAAAAATTTTTCCCAAATTTTTTGACGGAAAGTTTTATAAGATTTTATAAAAAATTTATCGGGATTTTTAATAAAATTTTCGGAATTTTTTCTAAAATTTTCGGAATTTTTTATAAATTTTTTAGAAATTTTTTCATAAAATTTTCGGAATTTTTAATATACTTTTTTATAAAATTTCGGAATTTTTTATAAAATTTTTGGAATTTTTTATAAAATTTTTGGAATTTAAAAAAAAAATTATAAAATTTTCGAAATCTGTTATAAAATTTTTGGAATTTTTTATAGATTTTTTTAAAATTTTCCTAATTTTTAATAAATTTTGACAAAATGTTTTTATAGAAAAAAAATAAAAATAAGGGACTAATTCATGATAACCTACAAACCATAAGGACCATTTATGAAACACATACAGTGTCATTTCAGCCTTTCAAACACCCCAATTGACGGTCAACTAACAGAAAATTTGGTCAAGGGACCAAATCCGTAACGAATCAAAACCATAGGGACCAAATCCGCAAAAAAAAAAGTTTAGGGACCAAACCCGTAATTTTTAACAAACCACAGGGACCATTCATGTAATTAACTCATTTGAGAATGTTTACAACCATCTAGATGCAAGTCATCACCATTTTGATAAGCCTGAGTCATTATTAGTAAGACTTGTTGTAAAAATCAAAGGGAAAAAAATAATTTGTTGATCAGATTTAAGAGATTTCATTACATTAAATAGAAATTGACTAACCTAACTTAAATACTAAACGGGTCGGGTTTATAGGGCTTTTATTATGTAACATTCTTTCTCAAACTTGCGTTGCTGTAGTGGTAAACATTGAGAGTTTGTTAAACAGAAAATAACTAAAACTGAAAAAAAAACAAACGAAAAGCGAAGTGCACATAGTGCAAACTCGACGCTAGACGGAGTCTTAATCCGATGCAATCCAAACTGTAACAAGGCGACAACAGTCAAGTCTGAAATAGACGGACCAAAGTCATTGCAAAAACAAAATCAGAGTAGAGCAACATAACTACGAAGACGAACAAGAGCAAATTCATATAGACAGATGGAGAAAAGTGAGAATAAGGGAAGAGTGCCGACTGAGATGGAGCTAAGACTGGAACAAACCCAACAAGGTTCTAGTGATGAAGTCTCGGTAAGCGCTAAAGAGGTTGAAAAATAAAAAAGAAATATAATGATAAATGGTGAAAAGAAATAGCCCTCCAAATATTCAACCTTAGGGCAGAAACCGGATTCAATACATATGCTACTGGTGGTTACCAAGGTAACGCCGGTATTGAAGACAAGACGTCATGGACCCAGTGACGCACTGCACTAAACCTCCCAGCCACTCAAGTTCTCTTAAAAGGACTTGTTTCATTCTCACGGGGAACCAATGTAATCTATCGACCTTTCTCTTAGAGATGGTTAATATTGAAAAAGGAGACCATCTCCCTAGTCTCCGAATAGGAAAACCAAAGTGCACTATTGAGTCTAGAGCAAAGAGATCATCCATAAATCTCATTAGGACACACTTACAATATACTTACTGTTTCATGCACCGTGAAAAGTAAGAAAACATACATTAAGAGTCCTACGCATTATCCTTGTTGTATTGCCAGAACATCCGAGTGGTACGTAAAGTATTTACAATGAAGATGGAAATTCTTCTAGAGCCAACATCAAACAAGCTCTTGGTAGGTGGCATGTGAGATCCTTCATGGATCAAACTTGTGACAACTGGAAAACAACGATGGGGCGATTCGCATTTGAATCAACCTTGTTCCAGTATAGGAATTGACGAATACTATTGGAAAAACCCTTCGATTTGCTCAACAATTGTTTTCTAGCACATCGACTACGCATAAAATTTTCAAACAAAAGTATTTATGATTGAAACTTGATTTTGCTCATAAAACTTTCGTCGTATTACAAAAACTCTTTATTCAGTAATACGCGATTGTTTTTCAAATCAATTACTTATCAATCAGTGAATCTCAATTCGCTGGTTTACTCACTCTGTGTTGTCTACTTTGAGACGCTCCGGTTTGTGAACGGCTAGCTCAAGCTGCGAAACCCTGTCAAGGAGATTATTCGGAATTTTACCTGATCACAGGAAGTATTTATATTGATCAACGGGGAACTGTGGTTCTTGCAACCCTATTCAACGAAAGTGAACAAAGATACTTTCGTGTGTTTATTGCTAACTGCTGTTTGCAGGAACACCTGACGGTTGCAGCTGATGGCAAATGAGATGTCAATTCATAACCACATGCTCACTCTTCACACTCACAATCAAATAAATCATGATAATTGAAAGACATACAACAATGCTTTGCTACTCTGATGCAAAATATCATGATCCAGAAAAGTGTGAGCATGTCGGTCCGAAAGTCACAACATCACATGGAGACGATACAATAAAGGATGATTTAGAGGTTTATGGTGGCTAATGATCTCGAAGAAAGATCAAAGATCACCAAGTCAAGGAAAAAAGATCACTACTAGAAGTACAAAGATTGGGGACTTTGAAGAATCAAAGACTACGAGCTAGAAGATTAAACTCGTGTAATAAAGTGATAGAATTCAAACTATAATTTCCGGGGTGACCTCCCTTAGGGGGAGATTGTTATGATTTAGAAAATTCATATGAAAGACTAGGTCACCCCGACTGTTATTTAGAACAAGTTAGTTCGTAGTCTTAAACGCAGAATAGTTAGTTTAAGTATCACCCTAGCCTTATAACTTGTTTACCCAATATTTCTTTCGAAGATTGTTTTGACCTTAGCTCTAGTGGTGGAGATATGTGTAACCGCCAAGCCTATGATAGAATACATGCTATGACTGTGCGTTGTGTTACATATTGGTTTTCACAAACACATAATCATACAATAGTATGGGTCGAATATAATGAGTTTTAGAGAGAGAAAGTGGAAGAGAGTTGGGAACTTTAGTGAGACAAAGAAAAATGTATTTTGAAAGCCTCCAACCCTTTGCCTTGCTAGGAATAGGGTATTTATAGTTACAAGCATGGAACGCCCTCCTTCGGGCTGTGGATCAGGCATACAGTGGGTAAAGACCCGTCCGTCCTCCACGGTATTACTTAATAAACTACTTAATATCACTAAATCACTACGACTATGAGCATTCTAATGATTACATATACTTGAGGTGACCAACTCTTTAACTAACGGATTTTCTAAATCATAACAATCTCCTCCTAAGGGAGGTAACCTCAATTACAAACAGATATTACATTATAGTGTTCTTGGATTCTTGATTAAATTCTTTGCTCAGTAGCCCGTAGTCTTTGATTCTTCATGTTCCGCATGTTTTGTTCTTTCAAGTGGAGGTCTTTAACTGATCCACGTGATGGTGAGTTTTGAGCCAGCTTTGAGATCATCAGCCACAGTAAATCTCTGACTCATCCTTTATTGTATCACCATTATGTGAAGTTGTGAAAGCTTTTGTTGCGGAAGTTGTGAAATCTCTGACTCATCCTTTATTTTTTGCTCAGTAGCCCGTAGTCTTTGATTCTTCACATTTTGGATCATGATATCTTCTCATCAGAGTTGCGGAAGCTTTTGTTGATTCATGATATTTGCAGCAGCGTAGTAGAAGCATGGATTGAAAATATCAGAGTCAGTTAATGAAGATATGCGCTTATCATGATTTCTTTAGAAGTGAATGTGATGTGTGAGCATGCGGCTGTGGATAAACTCCTCAATTCTGATCAGCTGCAACCGTCGGGTGTCCTTGCAAATAACAGTTAGCGATAAAGCGCACAAAAGTGTTTTTGATCACTTTCGTTGAATGGGTTGCAAGAAACATGGTTCCCCGTTGATCAGTACAAATACTGCCTGTGATCAGGTATAATTCCGAAGAATCTCCTTGACAGGATTTCGCAGCTGCTCTAGCCGTTCTCAAACGAAATGTCTTAAAGAAGACAGCACGAAGTGAGTGAACCAGCAAATTGAGATTCGTTGATTGAAGAAAATGATTTAAAAAACAATCGTGTATTGCTTAATAGGAAGAGTTTTTCAATACAACGAAGGTTTTATAAGGAAAATTAAGTTTCAATCATAAATACCCCTTTTAATTTTGAAAACCTAATACACAGTCGATGTGCAATAGAAAAGGGTTTGTAAAGCACAACGACCGGTTTTTCAAAGGTATCCGTCAATACCTTTCCTGAACCAGGGTTGATTCAATAGTGAATCGCCCCATCGTTTTTGTCCAGTTGTCACACGCTGGATTTATTTGATGGATCTCACATACCACCCACCAAGAGCTTGTTTGATGTTGGCTCTAGAAGGGGCTTTCCATCTTCATCGTGAATATTTTTACATATCACTCGGATGTTCTGGCAATACCACAAGGATAATGCGTAGGACTCTCAAAATATATTCTCACATTCCACATTGTGTGAAACTGTGATTCTTCATTTATTGTGTCCTAGTAAGATTTATTGATGATCTCTTGGCTCTAGACTCAATAGTGCACATTTGATTTCCTATGCCGGAGACTAGGGAGAGGGTCTCCTTCTTCAATATCAACAATCTCTAAGAGAAAGTCGATAGCTTATGTAGGTTCCCCGTGAGAATGAAATAAGTCCTTTTAAGAGGAACTTAAGTAGCTTGGGAAGTTTAGTTCAGTGCGTCACTGGGTCCATGACGTCTTGTCTTCAATACCGGCATTACCTTAGTAACCACCAGTGGCATATGTATTGAACCAGGTTTCTGCCTTAAGGTTGAATTATTGGAGGCCTATTTCTTTTCACCCTTTTTACATTCATTTCTTTTTCATTCTTCAACCCCTTCAGTGCTTACCGAGACTTCATAACTAGAACCTTATTGGGTTTATTCCAGTTCTAGCTGTGTCTCAGTCGGCACTCTTCCCATATTCTCATTTTTCTCATTTTTTCATCATACTTAAGGACTTATACACTATCTAGTGGATTGTCCCTGGGTAGATCCCTCCAGCTCTGGCTAGATCGTGGGAACTAATACATAACCTTATCATCCTTATATATCCAATACATAAAGTAAGATGGTCGGTCTTTTGGTATTGTTCATTCCGCCTCGAAACCAATTGAAAACAATTTGAAAATCAATCAAGGTACTTGTGATTTAAAATCAAAGTATTTTGTACCTTAATTGTTTTTTATGTTTTAGAAATGCTCCCCCTAAACATGTGCTTCAAGTATTAGAAATCATTTTAGCACATGGAGGCAAGATGACTTTGAAATCTTAGATTGAGATTGAAAAGATCCAATTCTTGATCAACATTTTCTAAAATAATCATCATCACTTCTCGATCAAATCTAGTATTTTAAATACTTTGGATAAAACATTTTTGGGAAGGATGTGGTTTTCTTTTGATTGCTCCCCCTCAATATGTGCATCGAGATTTGAAAGAGTTTTGCACATATTAGAGGGAACCTGCACTTTGAGATAAATCGATCACGTTTCAATCCTTTTGGTTTAAGATAATTGCTCCCCCTTAACATGTGCATGGAAACTTTGAAATCGTTTGTCACATGTAGGGAGGAGTGCTTGTAGTTATATTTCTAAAACCACTTATCGAATTATCAGTTTATATCCAATTTAAATCACAAATTCTCCCCCGATAACAATTTTCAAACCCTTTGAGATTTGTGATCTCAATTGATTTAAATTATTTTTGAAAACTTTTTGACGAGAAGTGTGACCTGATTTTGAAAACATTTAACTGATAAGGATCAGATTATGAAACTTTAATCTCCAATGATCAAACATGCTTAAGTATCTTATGAAAACACAATATTAACCTTTGGTCTGGATGATGGATCTAGACACACACCTTGTGTCAATGATATTTTGTATAATATTATTAAGCACGCGGAATTTACTTAGTAATACTTAGAAGATGGATTGTATGTTGTATTGTATGTAAACACAGATTAAACACAAAACTTAAGCTCCAATATTATTGATGAATAATACGAGTGATCTTAGCTTATCACTAGGGTTTCACCTTGAAGCCTTTGTGAGTAATAAGTAGGTAAAAATGACAAGTACCTAAGACAATGACCTAGGACCTCCTTTTATACAACAAGGAGTCCTTTACAAGATAAGTATAAAGCTAACATTATAGAATATACACAAGATCTATTCTATACTTATCTAGACGCGTTTAACTAAACATTATCTAATAGCAGTGGTAATAATGTACTGGCAATGGTAATATGTTTCCACTTCTAGTGTTAATCTGAGCAGTGTAAACTCAACTATCCGTGGTAACGGATTATTCCCAACAGTCCTCCCCTAAACTTATGATTTCTCTGCAAATCAATAAGTTTCTTCAGTCTTCATTATCTTCAAGGATTTGGGGAATTCAACCAAACACTTCACTTCTTCCTTAACTTCTGTATGGCTCTGGAACATTGATCTTGAAGCCTATGTAACAATGCTCTGACCTTCTCATTGTCTTCATGAACTCTTATTGTTGTACATAACATCACAGTGAGAGTTCCAGCTCTGAGTGGATATTCTTTCTCGGCAAGCATGAATGCATCTTCTCCATTTGCTGTAGAGACATGATGAACTTCACATGAATCATAGTAAAACCATTTAGTACCAGGACATGTGCATGAGAATTTCCAGAAATCATCATCAACATCTGGTTCATAGAGCCTTCTAAGATTTATCCATAACTGCATCTCCTTTGTATCTTTGAGATCTTGAGCATTAAACCTCTCTTGAACTAACCTCCATAGTGTATCAAGATCATCTCTGTCAAAAGCTTTTATAAGATCTTCAAACTGAATGAATGATGAAGTTTCACCACCTAGCCTTGTGATCTTCCATGTTGGAGCAAAATTGCTAGCAGTGTAAACTTCCCAATCAATGATAGGATGTCGAACTTGCAGTGGTTCTGGATAAAAATCTTCTTCTTCAATCACAATCATTCCAGTCAATTGTTCTTCAGTGAATTTCTCAGTAGGAATTTTTTGTTCTTCGGCAACCTTAGTCTTCTTAATAGTATGAGAATCACTTTCTTTGGCCTTTCTCTTCAATCCAGGAAACCTTCTTGCTTCTTCTTCAGAGCCCATTGGAGTAAAAGCTTTATCTTATTTTTGAACTCTGTAGTAAGCTTTTTCAACTTGATCATCAGGCGTTCATTTGAATTGATGCTTCTTCCAACCATCAACATGACAACAATAAGTCTTCATATATGAAAGAATTTGTGCCTTGGTAAGTTGTCTTGATTTCTTTTGACCCTTTTTGACTGAATTGATCACATCTTCAAGTGCTTGATTGTTCTTCATTTGAATGAAATCCTTCAACTGAGCAGTTCTTTGTTCTTCAGTTAAGGATGCATCAGCTACCAGGTCAATTGCCTTTTTCTTGATTATTTGATTATTAGCAATCAAGAACTCAATATCTTCTTCAGTAGGAACATAGCTAAACTCTGGAGTCTTCTCTTTAAGAATTGTAGGTTGAACAGTGGAAAGTGGATCTTCAGTAAAATCTTCCATTCTATTCAATCTTTTAGTCTCCAAAAAGCTTGCAACTTCCATTTCATCAAGCTTTTTCTTTTCAGCAACTTGTTCTTCAGTAATCATTTTAGCAATTTCACTATCAAGAGCAATCTGTGCTTGTCTTTTCTTTGAAATCTTTCTTCCAGTTTGCTCTACATTTTCCATAACTGCTTTACCTTTGTCTTTCTTCAATTTATCAAATTCTTCACTTGCAGTGGCAATAGTTGGCTCTGCAGTGGAAATAGAGTCAGTGGTAAAATCAGTTGCAGTACAGAAAATGTCTTGATCATCAAGTTGCTCTCCATGAGTATCAGCTTCCTTTACTCCTTTACTTGTATCTCCTTCATCTTCAAAAACAATTTTCCTCCCTTCAGTTTCAGAACATGTTTTTCTCCCCTGTTTGGGAGAATTTCCCAAATCATGATCAGCTGAATCACCATCAGTTGGTGAGGATGAAGATGAAATCACCAACTTTGCAGTCTTCTTGTGCCTTTTCAACCCCTGCATCTCTTCCTTTAAGGTCTGAATCTCTTCCTTTAAGTGTTTAACATCCTTGGCATGCTGCTTCTTGACATGTGCCAAATCCTTCTGTAGAGATTCAACCTGCTTGGCTAACTTTGTACACAAAACCATCAATTCCAATTGGTTCCCACTGCCCTCATCACTTCCAACTGTGTTACCTGTTGGGAGAGGTGAATCATGGGGCAAAGGTTCAGATTCCTCCCTAATTGGACTAGGTTGAAGTCTAGAACCACCACTGCTTGTTCCTAGACTAAAAGGTGCAGAAACTTGTTGTGTTGTCATGAGAGGAGTTGACTGTTTAGACCTTCTCTCATAGGTGTTTGAAACTGGTGGAGTATAATCAATGTTTGGAACATTAATTATGGGTGTGTTTTGTTCAGTTGTAATCTTAGCAAGCATTTGGGGAAGGAGAGGTGTAAAAATCATATTGCCATCTTTGTTCAAATTTTGAAAAACTTTAGGCTTTAGGCAACTGATTTGATAAACATTAGTATATGCTTGCAGTTGAAACTCATTTAGTACTACTTGCACAAACCTTGGATACATTAAAAATTTTGTTTTACTCTGTACATTGCCTTTCATACTTGTAAAAATATAATTTGACCAGTTAAAAATCTTATCAGTGACTAGACAAACCAAAGGATAAGCCATGGTTGAACTAAATTGCTCATAAGATGTTTTCTTTGGACTGAGACAATGCAACAGAGTATGAATCAAAAATCTCCATTGGGGAAAAAAACCACTCTTTTTGAAAGTAGCCTTTTTGTCAGTGGTATCATACCCCATGGATGATAAAGTATCATGAATTTTAGGCATAGGTAATGTGATGAGACCATTGAGATAACCCAATTGGAGTACTCTCCTCAAGGATGCCTCAGTAACATCAATAGTTACCCCATCCATAGTGGCTCTTAGAGCATCTACTGTTTCATGTGTATCTCCAATCTCAAGTGTTATGGACTTAGCAGAAGTCCAAAACTGTTTGATTTGAGAGATATAGATTGTGGGTTTTAAAAGCAAAGCATACCTTATATGAGTGGTATCGAGAAAGTCCACAATCTGATGAAAAACAGGGCCACTCTTCTCGTTAGACTTTTGTAGGTAGGCCACTAGGTTGTGCTCATCTGCAAATTTCAAAGGTGCCATAGAAACTTTTGATGAAAAACGATATTATGTCAGTAAGAATTGAAAGAATAACTAGCCAATTGAGAGAGAAAGATATATAGGGTTAGGGTTTAAAATTATTGCGCAAGTAAAATTATCTTTAGAAAGTATTTATTACAATATGGAAAGAAAACAATTTAATTAAAATTTTAACCCTGTATATATGGCAATCAGTGGTTACTTTCAACGGCTAGTAAAAAATAAGTTACTGATACAATCAGTTGTAACGGCTAGAACAACAGTGGTAAAATAACACTGTCAGTGGAAACTGTGAACTAGCAGTGGTAATTTTTCACAAAAATTTCAAAGAGCAGTGGTAAATAAAATCATGTGATAACAAGACTGCTCTTATCATAGTTTTTAGCAAACTACCAGCTATCAACGAATTTGATATGTCTTTACCATGAGCCATTTGCTATGGACTAGCCAACTCTTAATCATAAAGAATATGGTGAGTTGATAACCATATAGTTTTTGGTAAACTATCAACCATAAACGGATTTGTCAAGTCTTTACCAGTAGCCGTTTGCTCTGGACTAGTTGATTCTTATGTGGGTAAGACATGGTGAATCAATAACCATTTGTTGTGTATCTCAGATATACACCTTTTAAATTCAACTCCCATCAAAGCTTGGTTATGTATCTGTAAGAGATAGGAATAACCAAATTGTTATTAAACAAAGTTACCTTTAACCAGACCTTGTCTATATAAGGAGGCTTGGCTTTATGTAATCTTCATCAAATCACATTCAAACACAATATTCCCAAAAATAATTATGAGCAATCCTTCCAACACCATCGACATCTATTCTGATTCAGAAGAAGAATATGTAATCGAGTCAGAGACATCCTCAGAGGCATCAGGATGGTTTGAATACTTTCCACCAGGGGCTGGCACTTCTTCCAAAAAGTATACCAAAGAAACTGCTAAGCGTGTGCCTGCAGCTAAACCTGCAAAATCTCTTGAGTTCTACACCAGCTCATTAGATGATGATGAGGAGAATGATGAAACCTATTCCATGGCCAAAGATTTTCCAAAAGCTCTTTCAATAGCACTGGAAACAGCTATCTCCAATATGAAGTAGATATCCATCCCAACAAAGCCTGCAATGCTACCAAAGCCTCCTCCACAAGTTCTTGGTCTTCCATGTCCAAGAATGCAATCCACTTTTGAGAACAAAAGGAAGAGGACATAGAAAAACAAGCATGACTATGTGGGCAAAGGCAAGAAGCCAATGGAGTAGCTGAAGTTAGGTGTAGGATGTGCTAGGTTGCAGTCTTTTGTGTTTTGATGATTAGAAGTACTTTCACTTTGGTTGTAATGAATCATGTTTTATCAATGAAATGAAGTTCCTTTGTTTTCCTTTTTCCACTGTAAAATCAAGCTTGTTACCACTGGTTGCAATATAGTTCCCACTGTTAAAAATAATTTCTGCATAAACATCAATGGACAACTAGAAAGTCAAATACCAAAGAGTAACCATTCAGTGTAAACAAAGAATCCTTCAAATCTGCAAATCACAAACATAAACCAAACACTGGAATCACCGTTGAGGTTTGGCAATGGTTAGTGTATATAAAGGAATGAACATAGCAGTGGCTATACTCAAATAAGTCAACTCATAGACACTGATACACTTTCCAAGGCCACAGGACTCCATTTACTTCTCAACTACTTACACCTTCCCCTCATTAATTTACTGAATCCAACTTAAACTAGTATTAAAGAACTAAACACCCACAACTTTCAATAAGACCAACACTTCTCTCTCAAAAGATTTCAAAAGATCACCATGAGTAAGTCCAATCCAATCAATCTTTCCTCAGACAGTTCATTTTCAGACAGTGTATGGGATGACTTTGTGTTGAACAACCCAAGCAGAGTAGAGAAAGAAGAGTTCGAAGAAGTGTCATCCAGGAAGAGATCTTATAAGTCCATGAGTATCACTCCATCATTTGCTGGTCCATCAAATCTGCAACCAGTACCTCAAGATGCTTTGACCAAGGGAGATAGTTCAATAAGTTCTTATATTTCTCCCTATGAGGACATAGATGATGAGACTTCCACTAGAGCCTTGAGTTTACCTCCTCTTGCTGCAATACTCCCTAATGAAGAACTTCAAGCACCACGTGCAAGAGCCTTGAGAGCAGCACCACCACCAGCTGGTCCTTTATCATCCTCTCCACAAATTAGAGAAGTGGTGAGGGGGTTAGCATGCCCTAGAGTCTATGAGTGGATTGACATGCGTGGAGCTCCTAAGGTGATGCCAAAGTGGGGCTTCCCAAAGAAACCATAGATGGTAGATGGTGGGTAGGTTGGGGATGGGTTATGAAGCTTGTGTTTGGGGTAGGTTGTTGGTAGTTGTTTCAGTTGATGTAATGATGCTTGTAGTCTGTATTCCATGGATGTAACTACTGCAATTAGTGTGCAGTTTTGTGAAATAATAATAATGATCCATGTTTTCCTTTATCTTTAGTGTTCCTGCATCATACATATTGTTCCACTAACTTCATTACCAACACTGACAACTGTCCATTATAATACTCAAAATCAGAAAGATAGAACTTGTTGCCAGTCATGTGCCTTGAACACCCACTATCTGTATATCCTTGATCTGATCTTTTTGTTCTTGGATGTTCCTGCACATAAGAGTAAAGAGTTAGTTTCTTTTGGGGACCCAAGCCATGATTGACTTGGATCTGCCTCGTGTATCAATATAGTTAAATCTATCAAAGGTCATTGATACACCATTGGGATTGGTTGTAGAGGTATTTCCTTTAGGTTTCCATTCCCAATGTGCTGAGGCCTTCACAACATTGCCCATGTCCCCCCTTTTGTTGTTTACAACCTTTGCAGTGGTAACTTTTGAATGAGCAGTGGAAACTGCTGGTTTCTTTTTAGGTACCCAGTGTTGGTTATAATTAACCATTTTAGCTTGAAAAGTTCCTTTCCCTATTTGTGCAGATTTTGCAAAAGTTGTTTTGGAGTTTGCACTTTTAACAGGTGACTTAGGGTGAGCAGTGTTAACAGTTTTTGCAGTGGCAAAAGTTTTGAGGCCACTTCTTAGTTGAACTGCTCTTAGGACCATTTTGCAATGTAAATTAGGGTGTACATTATTTTGAAACCTGTTAGTCTCCACCCTTTTATTCCCATGGACTTCCCTTCTCCCAACATGATAGTCACAATAAGCATGTAAATGATCAAAACTACCGCAGATATAGCACGCCTTATTGTACATTACAAAATCACTACCTAGTTGTTGAGATTTAACATGATTCCAACTCCTTTGGTTACCCCTAGGAGTTGTAGGCTTGTTCCTATACATCTCAACATACCTTAAAGTTGGTCTAGGTTTATTAACTGGTTTCCTAGGTTCCTCTGTAACAGTATTAACAACTTTTGGGATAGAAGCCTCTACATTCTTTTTAACATTCTCATCAACAACAGATGAGTCACTAGCACTCTCAAAAACATCATTATCATGCTTAATCGTTTCCTCACTTTTCACCATTGTGTCCTTTAAAGGACCATATTCTCTTTCAAGATCCTGAAAATATTCTAAGCCTGTATGAGCTAAATCTATACCTGGAGGTGATGGAACACCTCTTAGTGGTGGAGGCACTATATTGTAACCCATACCAGACTTGACTTTACTATATATTTGAGCATTCCAAATTTTATCAATTGACTTAGACTGATGATAACATGTGTCTAAAGTTAAATTGACATTTTCATTTTTCTTTTGAAGTTTTCCAAACTCCTTTTTGTATGCTTCATTCACAACTGTAGTATGTTCTACCTCTCTTCTAAGAAGAATCATATCATCATTATATTTTGACTCATTTTTCTAATAGTGCTCTATTTGCTTTTTTAAAACTGCCATAGCTCTCCTAAGATTAGACACAGTATAATTTGCAGTATATAACTCTTATCTTTCATTAGAATATAAATCATTAAGCCTTTCAACTTCTTTTGCAGCCCTACATGTTTTAGAACAACTTTCAAAGTTTTGTACCTCAGAGTCAGAGAAAGCCATGAGAGCAAATTCAGTAGCAACAAGAGCAACATCAGAATGTTCTTCTTCTTGTTCATCAGCCATGAAACTCCAATCATAGCTCACACCATCAATAGCCAACATTGCCTTTGGTTCTTCCACAATTGGTCCCTTCTTTTGCTTGTACCAAGTAGACCTGTTGTCCTTGGTCTTTGGTCTTCTGCATTCTCTAGCAAAATGTCCAAACTTGTGGCAGTTAAAGCACTCCACTTTCTTCTTATCAAAGCCTGCAGTTTCATCACCATTGATGTGAATAGGCTTGCCAGTCTTCTTGTAGAATTTCCTAGCCCTCATGCTAAGAAGAGCTATCTGCCATTTTATATCCATCTCCTCCAAGTCATCTTCATCAATTTGCTCTATGTCTTCATGAGTTAAGACAGAGCCATCAACTTGTGTGGATATGAAAGCATAAAAGGTAGGATCTCCAATACTAGCAACCTTCTTCTTTGAACCTGCAGTGGTAACATTTACATTACCAGTGGAAACTTTAGAACCAGCAATGGAAACTTCATCATCACTGTCGTCTTCAGAATCATCACTGTCAACAGAGGTTGACAACAATGCCAAGCTACTAGAGCTTTTACCAAGTTTCCCTACCTTCTTCAACCTTTGCTCAATAAGTTTGAAGTTGTTATAAAGGTCATTGAGCTTCATTGTTTCTATGTCTAATTTGTTTTCCCAGACAGTAACATTGGTTTGAAACTCTGAAGGCAAACTTCTTAGAAACTTCAAATTAAGGTCTTCCTTTTCTACCTCAATGCCAAGCACAGTCAGTTGTGTAACAATCTTTTGAAGTTTGGTGAAAATGCTATCAAGTGAGTCATTACTTGAAGCAGAGAAGTTTTCATAACTTTGCTTCAACAATGTCTTTTGTGTCTTCTTTGTAGCATCATTACCACCAAACACTGAGCAAATCTCTTCAAACAGTTCCTTAGCAGTTGTGTACTTGCTGAATGCAATGATCTGATCTCTAGGAAGAGTCATCAGCAACAAACTTCTAGCTTTAAGATCATTCTTCCTGCAAGCTTTTTCAACACTAGATTCAGGCACAGAAACTTTCACAACATCTGTGTCACCAACCTTCACAGTACTAGTCACAGACTTGAAAGAATCACCAGTTTGAATGATCTCCCATAGAGCATAGTCCTGAATGAGAAAGTATTGCTCAATCAGTATCCTCCACATCTCAAACTCATTTAGTTTGAGCTTAGGTAGCCTTGGTGTAGAAGAGTTTGATTGGTTATTTTCCATCTCCATTGAATTGAGTGAGTAGGTTAAGCTAATTCCTTGGATCTTCTAAAACAAAATATCAGAACCTTCTCTCTGATACCACTTGATGGATCTAGACACACACCTTGTGTCAATGATATTTTGTATAATATTATTAAGCACGCGGAATTTACTTAGTAATACTTAGAAGATGGATTGTATGATGTATTGTATGTAAACACAGATTAAACACAAAACTTAAACTCCAATATTATTGATGAATAATACGAGTGATCTTAGCTTATCACTAGGGTTACACCTTGAAGCCTTTGTGAGTAATACGTAGGTAAAAATGACAAGTACCTAAGACAATGACCTAGGACCTCCTTTTATACAACAAGGAGTCCTTTACAAGATAAGTATAAAGCTAACATTATAGAATATACACAAGATCTATTCTATACTTATCTAGACGCGTTTAACTAAACATTATCTAATAGCAGTGGTAATAATGTACTGGCAGTGGTAATACGTTTCCACTGCTAGTGTTAATCTGAGCAGTGTAAACCACAACTATCCATGGTAACGGATTATTCCCAACAATTTGGATCCAATTGTACAAAAAAATGTTCTTTTTGATTATCCAAATGTAGACCTTGTTCATTTACGTGCCAATTGTTTGAAAAATAACCTTTTGAAATGATTGAAATCATTATCCCCTCAATCAATGACCAACGTTGTTGATTGAGAGATAGAGATTTTGACAAATGATAAGTCCGGATGATTTTCAAAAGTTAAGTCCGAGTTATTTTCAAAAAAATTTTGTTTTCAATAGATAACAAATATTTTTCAGAAGAATATTTTGAAGGAAAAATATTTGTGAGGAAATATTTGTCTTTTTGTCGACAAATTTTCCTTATGAACTTTTGTTTTTAGAATCAGAGTATGAGGTTTCAGAATTAGATTAAGCATGGCTTTGTTCTTTCTTTTAAAACTGGGTTACTGCCTGAAATGACAATAAACCTACATTTTTCTCCATCTCATTTTTTTTAATGAAAATAAAATGTTTATTATTGCAGTTCGAACTTCATCTAAAGACCCGTGCCATTTTTTAATGACAAACCAAAGTCCGTAGATGTTATCGAAACCTGATAACATGATATAAAAACAATATTTTTGGATTTTTTTTTTGGTTTTATAATTTTGTATTTTTCTTTTTGATAAAATATGTACAAAGAGTAGATGAGGAAACAGCTTTACTCCTCGTCTTCCTCCTGAAGACACTTGAGTGTCTCAGGTTATAGGCTTTTCAAGTCAAGTTGTGGAAGGATAAACTCAAACCGTTCTCTAGAAAGAGCTTTAGTGAAGATGTCCGCCAGCTGATATTCAGTCCTTACAAAGTATAGTTCCACCATGCCCTTGGAGCTTGCTTTCTGGTGAAAAATGTGGGATCAACTGCTCCTTTACTGAATCCTTTTTGTCAAGAGAAACTTTGACAGTGTATCATACCATGCCCTTGGAGCTTTCTTTAAATCGTAAATGGCCTTATTCAAGCGGTAGACATGGGTAGGATGCTCTGGATTCACGAAACCTTCAGTTGACTGACGTAAACCACTTCTTTGAGATCTCCATTAAGAAAAGCAGTCTTTACATCCATCTGATAAACCACCATGTTCTTGCTAGCAGCATTGGCCAGGAAGATTCTGATAGCCTCAATTCGTGCAACCGGAGCAAATGATTCCTCAAAGTCAATACCCTCCTCCTGTCGGTATCCTTTAGCAACTAGCCTTGCCTTATTCTTCAGAACATCACCGTGCTCGTCAAGCTTTACTTTGAAGATCCACTTAAGAGCAATAATCATAGCACAATATGGAGCATGTACTAATTTCCATACATCAAGGTGATCAAACTCATGGATATCTTCTTGCATTGCACTAAACCAGCTGTCCTCTGACATTGCTGTTTTGACATCTTTAGGTTCGATCTTTGATAATTCATAATTGAAGAAGCACCATAAGGCATCAGTGGTAAGTTGTTTACGAGTGGATACTGGACGAGAAGGGTTCCCAATGATGTTATCCAATGGATGATCATGTGTCCATTTTCTGAGATATTCATGTGGTTGATGATGAGGAACTGATGTAGCAGAGCTTGGATCCCCTGATGAAGATGATTCAAGTGTTGGTTCAAGGGCAAATATGTTTTCAAACGGGGCATCTTCGGGTGTAGCAAAGGGGTTATCTCCATTATAATTAGCAACTACATTTCCATGATGTACAGTCGAAGATTGAGGATTCGAAGATGATGATGAGTGATCGACAACTGGCGCTTCTTGAGATAAAGTCATTAAAACGGATGGACCATCCATATTGGTTGGATTGGAAGCAGCTGCAGTTGGTGGTCCAGAATTGTCATTAGTCTGAGGTTCATAATATTCATCAAACATTGGATCAAACAATTTCTTTAAATCTTCTTCTGATGGAGGTACATATGGATCTGTAGAGGAGTGATTCTGTACAAGAGAAGAACTAATGGGACTAATTGATAAAGATTGAGAAGCGGGTCCTGAACTGGATTGTCCTGGAGCCGTATGCTCAGATAGCTCATTGAACGTGACGTGAATAGATTCCATGATGTCTCGGGTTCTTTTATTGTAGATTCGGTAGCCCTTCCGGTTTGGTGCATATCCAACAAAAAATCCGATGTCCGCCTTAGGTTTCAATTTACCCAAATCTTGACCTTCATTAGTAGGATAGCATAAGGCACCGAACACAAGTAGAAAAGAAAGATCTGGTTTTCGGTTGTGGACAAGTTCGTACCCATTTTTTTATGAGTTGTATGAATTAGGGAGTGGTTTTGGGTGTAGCATGCAGAGGCAATGGCTTCCGCCCAGAGAAATGATAACATCAAATAGTCCTGAATATTAAGTGTCAATTTCCCCCGATAATGCTCGTATTTTATATCATTTATATGGTTTTACGTTTATTTTCCTTTATATTTCACTTTCAGGTAAAATACGAGCATTGGAGCTAAAGAGACGCGGATTTGGAGAGTTTATTAAAGATTTATCATAGTATGCTCACTTTGAAGAAGTTACGGCGTAACTCCTCTCTCACATTACGCCGTAACTAAATCGTGACTCAGAAAACCAACTCAAAAGAAGATTAGGACGTAACTCACCCAAAGATTATGACGTAACCAACTAGGTCAAATGAGGTTTCGCGCCGCTGCAAGCTACGCCGTAACTCTTGCATCAATTATGGCGTAACCAAGATTTATTGAAGATACGGCGTAACCCCTTTCATAGTTACGCCGTAACCAGCATTATTAGTGCCAATTATGAAGAATTGTATTTTACGGCGTAACTCTTATAATTAGTTACGCCGCAACCAGATCTGGGCTATAAATACCTCATGATTTCTAGCATTTCAAAGCATCCCATTTCACATACAATAAAAGTGAACGTGAGTAGAAGTCGAAGGCATATCTAGAGGAGCATACGGAGCTATCTCCAAGGGAGAAATCACTCCCCTACGATAAGCATTAGCATTTTATCTTTTCTTTACTTTCAATTCAAGTATTTCGTAATGTTAAACATTGAATCGATTGTTATAGTTAATATGAGCGGCTAAGCACCTCTAGGTGCTTGCCTAATTATGATTCCTTAATTGTTTTGTTTGCGTTTACATTGTTTTCGTATAATTATTTCTAAGTGTATGCATGCATAGTTTGTTGGTAGTTACCCTTGTTTCGGTAGTTTTGAATGACGGTAGAGGCTAGTTACTTAGGAGATATGACCAACTGACCCTAAGTAAGTAGACTGAGACGGGAAGGGTAAGATATAACCAACTGACGACCCTTTCTACTTGTGCGATTTGACAAACTGATCACCTATCATTTGGATGAACTTAAGAAGTAAGGGGTGAGTGTTTAAGTTGCTAGTGCCCGGGCACTGACTGTTATGAATCTAGCATGTAGCAGTACTTAATGACTTGGCTTAGGGGACTAAGAACAACTGGACTTATGACGGGTCACCTAATTTCTCCAGTGGGACCCTTTGCTGATAGGTTAGGACGAACTGACCAAATGTTGTCCAAGCGACTTTGACCCCACCTGAAGTAATTAGACGTGAACATTGCTAATTAGGATGATTAACTAGGTTAGCACCCCTCTCCTCTATTGATCACATCCCCTCGCCTTTATTTGCTTTAATAGTTAACTAGTTAATTCAATATCTAAATCATATTAAAATCAAAATCTGTGACACCTAGACTTAGTTTAAATCCGCACACATAGCTCTTGGGACGACCTCGTTTTTACCGAATACTACACTACACACGACCGGGTACACTGCCCGTTAGTGCATTAGGGTAGACCATAGGTATAACGAGTAATTATAAATATTAAAACATGGTCAGTAAAACCTGCATCAAGTTTTTGGCGCCGATGCCGGGGAGTTATTTTAGGATTTTTTTAAAGTCTATTTTAACTTTCTTTCTTCTCTTAATGTCAGGATTCAAGACTAGTAGCTCAAGGCCATTTTTGGCCACCTCGTTCGATGATCCGGAAAAACAATTTCAGACGAAAAAAGTTTACTCTCCGGTTCCTATTCATAACATTTTCGTTTTACGAATCTGACCAATCTGATGCAGAACCGGAAGTCATTGATGAAAACAATATCGAAGAAATAACCATGGAGCAGTATTTGGAACGACCAAATGTGAACTGCCAACGAACCTTCACGCAAGACTCTAGTGTGGAAAAATTCTCTATTTCGGACCAATTTATTCGGGAATTGCACGAGCTTAAGTTTTCAGGAGATGAAAATGAGGACGTTCAGAATAATGTGGACGAAGTACTCTACCTATCATTTCTTTTCAGCGTTCGGAGTATCCTTAGCTATTCGGTTACATCAAGAATTTTTCCTATGACTCTTACAGGGACTGCGAAAAGATGGTACAATAAACTCCATAACGAATGCAAAGAAGCATGGGATAAATTAAGAAGAGCATTCATTCAAAATTTTTGCCCTCCGTCGAAGATGGCTAAACTTCTTAGTAAGATCCATCAATTCGTTGAAGAAGGTGAAGAAATGCTTTACCAAGCGTGGGAAAGATTCAATGAGCTACTGACAAGGTTTTAAAATGTACCTTTTTGAGGGGTCGTTTAAGCCCTTATTTGATCATTTTTGTATCCGTTATTACTTAATATCGTTCTTTTTCACTTTTTAGGTCTCTTGAAGGCAAAATGCTGGAATGACACTTATTCGGACGAAAAGGCGCGAATATACGACGAAAATGGCCAAAGTCAAGAATCGAGACACTCAGGCTGCTGGAACTGAAGGGGACGGCGTCAGATGTTAACTGAGACGCCGTCGCATCACTTTTGTGATGGCTCAGTAGCCAAATTATTTATTTACAAGTGACGGTGTCAGGCTTTAAAAGAGTAGGTTGTCGCAACTCAGACGGCCTAGATTTGATCCAGACAGCGTCAGGGACTGAAGGGGACGGCGTCACAAGCATAAGGTGACGCCTTCGCAAGACTAACGTGGCCAAGACGAAACCCTAATGACGGCGACCCGACGGCGTCACAAATCAAAGGGTGACGCCGTCGCGAATGTAATCTTATATATAGAATCCGAATTTTTTAGTTTTCAGTGTGTAGTCTTTTGGAGTAAAAATCTAAACCGAACGAAGGCTGCCTTGTACAGTATTTTAGGGTTCCAAACCCTATCTTACATCAAGATAAGTGTTTTACTTCATTAATTTAATTATGTCTTCAATTACTTGTGTGTATGCTTGCATGTTCTCCATGTTCGGCTAATTTACTTGTGTGTTTGCTTAGGGAATATGAAACTTAATTATTGAATATTGATTGGTTGTCTCTTATCTTAATTGTTAATGATCTAGTAATGCGATAGGTCATCCGTTGTGTAGTTAATGCTTGATTAATCTTTGTGAACCTTAGTTTATAACACCTAGAGTTTTTGTAGGCTAAACCATCCGAAGAGTACCTTAGAGTTAAAGTTTATAAATCCTAGAGACTTTGTAGGCGATAACCTTTGGTAGTTTTAAAGAGTTAGGGATAAACGCATACCCTACGACCTTAGACACACAACGCGATTAAGAATAAGGACGTGACAATTCAACCATCAATAGGAGATAATTAAGGAGTAATAAAACCTAAGTAAACACATCTTTAAACCATCATACGAGCACACAATAATTAGACATAGACTACATACACCTTAGATTAGATAAGTAGACAAGTAGAGTAATCGGTAGAAATACCAACCCCCAAATCCAAACCCCGGGATTCATACCTTTCTAATTCCTAAAAAAACATAAAAAAGATTTCAAAAAAATAATCTTCCTCAACCCCAACCTTAGCGTAGTAACTTCTCACTAGCATTCCTATTCCCCTAGAGAACGATATCAATACCCGTGGCTTACCCTAATACTACACTACAACGATTAGGTTCACTGCCTAGGGTGTTATAAAACTTGCTCGAAGAAAAGGAAGTTCCTTTGACCCCGAACGACGCGTGTAGCGTTATCAAGTTTTTGGCGCCGCTGCCGGGAATAGAATAGCTAGTTAGTAGTCCACCTCGTTTAGGTTTCTTTGCTTGATTCCTATCAAGTAAATTTTTTCTCATTTTTTAGCTTCCTCATAGTCTATCCCCCTTCTTCGTGACCTTTGTTCGTAATCTCATCACTTTTCATCATGGAAGGTGATAACCAACCACCACTCAACAACCCAACACCTAATAAATCACTGTCACTCAAAACCCAAACCAATGACCAACACAACCGCTGAAGCCGTTATGTGAGTAGAAACACCGACCTTCAGGATTTGCAAAAGGTATTCGATAATACAATTAGGGAAGCTGTTGAGAAAGTAGTCAGCGCCTCTGAAGTTGGCTCCATGATCAACAGTAATTCGAAAGATGGTATAATAAACAAAAATGTGAATGAGGAGGATAGTGCTTATTTCAATCTTTACCCCACTAAGGAAGAGGTTGCTTACTATAAATACATAATCGATAATCCCCGATCATCCATCATTAGGATATGTCCAAAGATTAGGAGAGGAAATATGTGGAACCTCAAAATTCCTTGTATGATCGGATATAGGAATGTCGAACATGCTTACATAGATACGGAATCTCCCATCAATGTGATGTCATCTGCTGTTTACAATGACATTATGAATGAGCGACTTAAGATTAGGAGAGACCCTAAATATCCATGTGGTGTTTGTAACTTTGTGGGAAGAGTCAAGGATGTACATGTCTTTATAGGAAATTTCACCTACCTGGTTGATTTTGTAGTCCTAGAAGATATAGGATGCGTCATTGACTATAGTTTATCCCAAGTAGTGCTAGGAAAACCGTTTGTTGAAACATCTAAGATGAGCCATAACAAGTATGATGGAACGGTTAGGTTTAAGGAAGAAACCGATGAGATCACTTATAGGATGCCTTGGAAAACAAATGAATATGGCCATCTACCCATTTTTGAACGAGACAACATCAAAGCTTTTGAGGACAAAAGCAAGGACGATGTTGAAAAAGGTTATAAATTTATGTGGGAAAGAAGAAGGCTTTATTATAAGGATTTCTTGACCCTAGGGCCTAGGTATAAAGTCGATGAAAATTTTGTCAACATGATAGAATTCTCATTGAGAATGCAAAACGAGACAACGTAGGGGCACGACTACGAGTCTAGCTACAAGACTCATAAATAAAGAAAAGCGCTTCGTGGGAGGCAACCCATGCTTAATTGTTTGCTTGTTAGTGTCATATATCTTTTATTGATTGCTTATTCTCATGTTTAAATTTGTAAAAATGCTTTATTTTGTTTTTAACCTCGTCTTAATTGCATATAAAGGTATTTTACATAAAGGATAAGTGTAGGGAGGATTACACACGTTTTCAAAAGAAACGTAAACATGAAAATTTCAATTAATTAAAAGATATATATGTGTGTTTTTTCGAGTCAAATGCTTGTATCGAGTCATAATGGATGTTTTGCAGAAATTTTTCCAGATTCTAAAGATGTAAATTTTCCAGAATTTTTTCTAGAAAATCGCAGACCAGTTTTTGTCAGGGTAACCTGACGGCGTCATAACTGGCGTCAGGAAGGAGTGAAAACAACAGATAACTTTTTTCTCATTTTCTGAGCTACTTATAAATTTTTGGAATTTTCTAGGTCTTAATTTTCCAGAAATTCTGTAAACATTCATTCCACAAGCATTATATCCTAGTTTAATAGAGTCTTATATATATTATTACCACCGATTTTACGCGAAGGTTTCGTTTGTTTTCTTCAAGTGTGCTGGTTTAATTTACTAAGAAGAAGATACATAAGATTGGAAGGAGCTTTTCACGCATACATTCTTCTTGGAAAGGATTTAACCACCACTTTACACGGATCCTACCGAGCTAATCAGGGGAGTATTAGTTTCTTTTGTTTTTCATTACCTTCTATTATCATAACTTTGATACTTTCGGGGAACATTGGGGACAATGTTCAGTTTAAGTGTAGGGAGGGAAAATAAAACGGGAACTTTGAAACTATGCTCATCCTTGATTATTTGCTTTGTCCAATTGTATTTGTGTAATAAACCATGAGAAAATGTCGTTTAGGGTAATTTTGGCACCAAATTTAAAAATTTTCATGACATATAGGAGTGGGCCATTAGTCTTAACAAAAGTGTCTCACGGATAGGAAGTTATATGACCAGCACAAAAACCCTTTACCACCTAAATTCCACCCAAAATGTGAGGATCGCCCTTAGATTAGTAGGAATTAAAGCATTCATCTTTAATGCTTAGAGTGTGAACCGGTAGTATATTAGATTCTAGAACTTGTTTTGTGATGCATCCCGAGATCGTTAGTAAGACTACACTTGTGTAGTTAGGAATAACTAAATGATAAGAGGCATTAGGATAACCCTTGTTTGATACCTGTAATATAATTACTTCTCCCACATCGGTTGAGTAATTCCCCCACACCCTTGCGTTGTACTCACTTTTAGTACACGATACCCCTAGTTAACCCCTCTGAGCCTATCCTTTTCGTGGTTCTCGGGATTTTTCGGTTTTCTGGAATATCAATGAAGAGCATTGTTTACACCCCACCCCCAAATGTACACCCAAATCGCCTTAGCCTACTTTGTATGCACTCACTTTTAGTGCATTATTGTTATCACACTAAACCCTTAGTTCAATTATCTAGTTGCTTGCATAAGTTGCTAAGTCGAGTCATATCCTTTGTACACAGTTTTGGGACGATTGGGACTCATGGGAAAAGTTAAAGTTTATGAAATGACGGGAAGGGAATGTTAAATTCAAATTCCCTTTATTTGCGTAATAATGTACTCCATGTGTTTTGATCTTTTCAATTCGGGTCAAATTAGTGTTAGAATAATAAAAACTCAAGTGTAGGGATGTGCCTATAAATCCCTATCATTTTGATGTTACCATAGAGGATGGTAGAGTAAAAGTGTATGAAAAAAGGGCTACCATCCTACATCTATCTTTAAATTTATGTTCGTTTGTTTCAGTTATCTAGAGTCTAGAGTGTCGAGTCTTGGCTTAGCAACGCCATTCTTCGTATGCTTGTAACATAGAGATTTTTGACTTGCCAGCACTAAATAGCCTATCCCACCAAACCCTTTGTTTCCCTACCGTAAGCCTAACATTACAACCCTTTAAAAGACCTCTTTGATAGTCTTTCCTAGGTGCTTACGCCAAAGCGATGGAGGTTTGATCTATTCTCAAGCCTATGGTAATCTATGTACTAGGACCGGTTAATGAGTGTTTATCTTCCATTTCCAACTTGTTATATTTCATATACACCCGAGAGATGTGAGTATCCAAACACCCCATGTGAGGTGCTAGTATGTAATTTCCGTGCTTGTTATTACTTTTGCGGGGCTTATATGTGTTGTGGATTGTTTTAAACCAATGCTTCATGACCCCTAACTTATAAATTAATTGGCTAAAAGCACATTTGCTTGAGGACAAGCAAATACCAAGTGTAGGGATATTTGATAAGGTTTTAAAATGTACCTTTTTGAGGGTCGTTTAAGCCCTTATTTGATCACTTTTGTATCCGTTATTACTTAATATCGTTCCTTTTCACTTTTTAAGTCTCTTGAAGGCAAATTGCTGTAATGGCACTTATTTGGACGAAAAGGCGCGGATATATGAAGAAAATGGCCAAAGTCAAGAATCAAGACACTCAAGCTGCTGAAATACAAGGGGACGGCGTCAGGTGTTACCTGCGAGGCCGTCGGAGCACATGTTGTGACGATACAGTAGCCAAATTGCTTATTTTCAAGTGACGGTGTCCGGCTTTAAAAGAGTAGGCCGTCGCAACTCAGACGGCCTAGATTTGATCCAGACGGCGTCAGATGCTGAAGAAGACGGCGTCACAAGCATAAGGTGACGCCGTCGCGAGACTAACGTGGCCATGACGAAACCCTAATGACGGCGACCCGACGGCGTCACAAATCAAAGGGTGACGCCGTGGCTATTGTAATCTTATATATAGAATCCGAATTTTTTAGTTTTCAGTGTGTAGTCTTTTGAAGTAAAAACCTAAACCGAACCAAGGCTGTCTTGTACAGTATTTTAGTGTTCCAAACCCTATCTTACATCAAGATAAGAGTTTTACTTCATTAATTCAATTATGTCTTCAATTATTTGTGTGTATGCTTGCATGTTCTCCATGTCCGGCTAATTTACTTGTGTGTTTGCTTAGGGAATATGAAACTTAATTATTGAATATTGATTGGTTGTCTCTTATCTTAATTTTTAATGATCTAGTAATGCGATAGGTCATTCGTTGTGTAGTTAATGCTTGATTAATCTTTGTGAACCTTAGACTATAACACCTAGAGTAGTTGTAGGCTAAACCATCCAAAGAGTACCTTAGAGTTAGAGTTTATAATTCCTAGAGATTTTGTAGACGAGACCCTTTGGTAGTTTCAAAGAGTTAAGGACAAACGCTTACCCTACGACTTTAGACACACAACACGATTAAGAATAAGGACGTGACAATTCAACCATCAATAGGAGATAATTAAGGAGTTATAAAACCTAAGTAAACACTTCTTTAAACCATCATACGAGCACACAAAAATTAGACATAGACTACATACACCTTAGATTAGATAAGTAGACAAGTAGAGTAATCGGTAGAAATACCAACCCCCAAATCCAAACCTCGAGATTCGTACCTTTCTAATTCCTAAAAAACCATAGAAAAGATAAAAAAAAATAATCTTCCTCAACCCCAACCTTAGCGTAGTAACTTCTCACTAGCATTCCTATTCCCTTAGAGAACGATATCAATACCCGTGGCTTACCCTAATACTACACTACAACAATTAGGTTCACTGCCTAGGGTGTTATAAAACTTGCTCGAAGAAAAGGAAGTTCCTTTGACCCCGAACGACGCGTGTAGCGTTATCAGAAGGTGATAACCAACCACCATTCATCAACCTACCACCAAATGACCCGCCAAGAGGCCGTACTCTGGGTGAATACTCGAGACCAAGCCACCTAGGCTATAGGAACACCATTGAGCTTCCCGACCAAGCCCAAACTACGGCCCTGCGATCCGACACCATCCGGTTGGTGCAAAATGGATGTGCATTCCATGGACTTCGTTCTGAATATCCTAATCAGCATCTTAAGGATTTCCTTAAAATTGTCGATTCCATCGACCTCGATGCTACTACTCGGGAGACCACGCATCTGTGTCTCTTCCAATTCTCTCTACGGGACCAATCTCATTACTTTTGAACTCATATTCATAATCTCTGACCTCATTTTCCATTTCATTAAACATTCGTTTCATATCTTTAACCTCAGTATCTATGGCCTTTTGAAGAGATTCAAATTGTTCTTTTAGTTGTTTAAAGAATGGTATGACCTCAGTTAGGTAACATTCTTTTGTTTGTTCAAAACCCCTTTCCCCTTTAGTAATTCCCGTTGGAGTGATTCTCTTCTTACATGTTTTCTCAAAGTCAACAAATAGTTGGTAAACTACATACAGGCTGACTATGGTTTTGCTTTGAGTGGGAAGAGTTCTAGGCACTAAATGCATAGGTGTATTTGGAGGATACACAGTAGGTGGAGGCAATTTCCTACAATGGGGATTCTTTTCAACAAGATCATCAGCTTTTTGCTTATCCATATCTTTCTTCCAAAAAACTTATTCAGGGGTCAACTGAGTCTGAGGTCTAAACTTATTGAAAGCAATCCAGTTTTCCTTAGCATAATTATGTGTTTCGAATGTGATATTATACGCTATGCACCAAGGATTTTTTAGTTTCTTATCCATTTTCTCCATAGAGGCATCTTCTAATTTCCTATCTTCTTTAGTGCTTTCTACACAAGTAGGCTTTTGTTTAGGCTCAAGGATTTCATTTCCATCATAGATCACCTTTTGAGCAGCTTTTGCTTTCTTACCAACCTCAGGATTAGGTTCCTCTACAAGACTAGTACTATGCTCATCGCTTAACACTCTATGCTTATTGATCAAGTGAGCAGTCTGAATGGTGTTCCCTTGTACGTACAACTTGTTTTTAAGTTTGTTTTTCAAAGTTTTTAGGTTGGAAAAATCATTTAAAAGTTTTGCTTCATTGGCATTGAATTCCTGTTTAAGCACTTTTACATTTTCTTGCAATTCTTGCTTTTGCTTAACAATTTTATTAAGTTTTTCTTGTGAGGAATTTAACTCTTGTTTTAATATTTCTTCCCTAAAATTACTTTTTCTGATAATTGTACGCATTTGGTTATCCATTTCCTGCTCACGGGTAGTCAAGTCAAACTTATAACGCTGTTCGTATATAGCAATTTGTTCCTTATAGGCATTTAGTTCAGTGGCTATGGAATCATCAGGGACATATGCAGTGTATTCATAAAAAATATAGTCATCATTGACAGCAGAAGATGCATCACTTGGTACAATTTCACTTTCATCTTGCTTCACATATTGATCATATGGGACAACATTGCTATTACCCATATTTTCAATATCTGATTCAATTGTTTTAGTTGATTGTACTTCGTTGTAAATCTTTTGCACATCAACCACATCGTATAGTTTTAATACCTCTAATATGATGGATTCCTTGGAGGGACTGGCTTGTTGAGGTGGAGAGACCATTGGTGTGATGTTAGCCATAAAGATGGTTTGTGTCGTTGGTTCATCATCCACATCAGAATCAAATGCATCACAATCTGCCACTTGAAAGACATTGGGATTGTTCTGGGCCACACCATGCACTGGTTTTTCATCCACATCTACATCATAAGTTTTGGCATTTCCCTCAGCAAGAAACAACAACTCTTCCTCATCCAACACTGCTCCATTGTCTTGAGCTTGCACTAGTAGCATCTTATCCCTGAAGTACTCAGCATTCTGGGGATGTTTTGGTTGAGTGCAGTTCCTAGCAATGTGTCCTTGTAGCAACCAGTAATTTTTCATAAGGTAAAATGACTATTTTAGCCATTTACTTTAAAGTTGACTTTTGACTATTTGACTTTTCCAATAATGTAAACACATTTACCATAACCGGTGGTTAACCGGTAATTTTCTAAGCTAAATAATTCACTCTGTTTTGAATTATCACTCTCTGAACATTTTTGTTCACCTCTGTCTATTTAACGAGTAGTTATCTCGCAAAACGTGAAAACCGCACACAACGGTAAACACAATAAACAATTTAATTTAAATTACTTTTATAAGTAATCTCAAAAGTTTAATTGTGTAAATTTTTCTCGCGACCAACACAAGACTATGATAAGTCAATGTGTTCAAAATACTCAAATATCACCAATAGTCATATTTTATATGAACTATTGCCTCCATATCATTTTTAAGTAGAAATGTTACTTTTTACGCAATACCCGTACTCAAACCTACGTTCTTAGGTTTTAACAACATAAGCGCATTACGTTAAGCGTATCACACCATTAATATACTTAGATGGAGTATATTGATAAGTTTTGACATCTTTGTAATCATTACATTTTTACGTTGCTCAATTTTAAGTTTCGAGACTTAAGGGCTTAACTTTAGTAATTACCGGGATCAAATTATACCCAATATACTTCACAAAGTCTTAACCATTAAGCAAGCAAATAAAAAAAATCAAATTGTATTTCTCTTATACTTTACCGACACTATCACATATATGACATCTATTTCTTTGTTTCCCTTCTCATTCGATCAAAACAAAAGAAAAAGAGAAGGATAACTCCTCTCTTCTTCCCTCTCCTACATCACCTATCGACACCACCACATCACAGAAGCCACGACAACACCACCTTAGCCACCTTCATCCACTTCGGGGTCGAGAAAGACGAGGAGATCAAAGAATTAAAGGGGTGTTGGATTCGTTTTTATTCTTCAATTATTGCTAAGTAAGTCCCAAACCCTTTTGTTATTTTTATTTTCATGATAAATTTGATATTTTTGAAATGGGTTTTCTGATTTTGATGAGTTTTAATATTCTTGATGTGTTTGTGATGATTCTCATGGCATTAGAATGATGTTAGGATGTTAGAAACACTAGTTGGGTTGTTTAAATGAAAGTTGTTAGGATAGATAAATTGGGACAGCAGGTTAATGATGTGATGTCGAAATATTTTTGGCTTAAGACCTGTGATTTTATGACTTATTTGGGTGGAGCAACATACAAGGTGTATGTGGTGATTTGGATGGAGTGGTAACTCATCCGGCTGACCGAGTTACGCCCAAATTAGTAAAACTAGTCAAAATAGGTTGCTTGCAGATTGTTTCTGTGTTAGTGGTAAATTTTTGTCTTAGAGCCTACTAAAGCTTTTCACAAATGGATAGTATAATATCTCAGGTCCTAGTGGTGAGTTGGACGAAGCACCAACTATTCCGGATGGTCGAGATACGACCAAAACCGTGAAAACCTATTTAGTATGTACCCAGAAATTGTAATTCAAATTGTTTTACTTGTAACGAATTAATTTTGAACTAGAGGCTACTGAGTTTTTACATGGGTGAAGGGTACAATATATGAGGACCTTGTGGCTAATTGGAGGGTTTATCAACTCCTCCGGATGAATGAGTTATGACCGTTTTCCTAAAATTGATCAGTTCTGAACTACTGTTTGAAAAAGGAGTTTAACTCCAGATTTTTACACTAAAAGTGTTGGAATAAATGTTGCGACCTGTAGTAGACATCTTAGTCTAACACCTCCAAGTGGCCTCACTTCAATTGCTATCATAGTTTAGGATTTATGGCCATTTCCGTAAGAGCTTAAAATTCAGAAAATATCCTGGACTGAATGTTCAGGGGTAAAATAGTTTTTTTCACATGATTCTGAAACTTTTAATGGTTAAGGTCTAGATTTTTGAAAACTATGCTCAAAGGGCTTTCCAAGGGTGAAATCCTTGTATTCATGTCATTTATATATTAGGAGTTAAGGGTCCATGAAGTAGAGTCAAATCAAGAATTTAAAATTTTACATCTTGTTTTGAAATCTAAACGTGTAGAAACACATAGGTAACAAGAATTTAGGAATGAAACTTAGTAGGTGTTTTATTACCTATAAGACCAGGTTGAACATCAATCTTTGAGTACAAATACCTTGGGTTAAGTGTTGTTCCCCGTTCACTATCGTTTAAAACAGTTTAAGTTTATAAAACAAGTTAATAGCGAACTATGACTGAAATTAACTATGTAAAACACACTTATAAATTTTCAACATCATATTCTTATTAGAAATAAATCAACAAAGAATACGTTACCCAAGTACTTGCGGAATAGCACTTGGGATTGAAATGAAAAAGTTTTGGTGACTCCTCTCTAAGCTCAGGCTAAGTCTGAGCACAACTCTTAAAGCTCACTGAGCTATCTCAGGAACTAAGTTGTATTTGGAGGAGTGAAAGGATGGCTTGCGTGTATGTGTGTTTTTACAATTCACAAGCTTAATATTTTCACTCCATCTCTTATGTTATTTATACATGTATGATTTTTGACTCTTTCCTAAGTGACAAACTGACATCATACAGAAGACAAAATACTAATGTATTTTGTCTCTGTTTACAAAGACTATTCTAGGTAAGAGACAAGACTACTTTTCTAAGGTTAGTGATGACACTGAGCCGATCTTTGCCATTCAGGGAAAGTTGACTTTGGTTGATAAGGACTTCGTCTTATCTGATTGAAACTTATCTCGCCTTGTCCCGCTTTTTTCAGTCTTTACATCCTTGATCTTCTACTTCAGTTTGTATTCAGTGTAAGTAGTTGGAGAGGAGTCTTAGGGATTCAGTGAGTTATTGTCATCACTCACTGAATCCACCATCTTCTTCTTGACTTAGTCTTCACCCTTTAATTTCGCCATGAGTGAGAGACTTCTTCTTAGCCTCGTCTGAGTATCATGAAGATGACTCACTGAGAGACTATGCACTCAGTGACCAGTTAGTGTTTAACGGACTAAACACTTGGGCTATTTTCTATTCAAATCCTAGATTAAGGGGTTTGGGTATTTACTGAACCCAACAGTCTTCTCCTATTTGGATATACAAATAGCCTAAGTGTTTGATCAGTGTAAGTGAGCAAATGGCTTCTTCTTACATCGAATGTACTAATGAATACAATAAGGAACACTGGGTAATTTTAACAAAACATACATCTTTTATTGATCAAATTACATAGTTCCTATCACTAGTAAAAAAGATAAAACAAAATGATGTCAGTCCAGATGGATTCCCAGTGCTTCAAGCTTGACTTTCTTAGTGATGAGTGTTTCCCTGTCAGGATGGTCTCTTATTTTGTCATTCAGATCTTGACAGAACCTGATGTTTGCTGGGGTTTGGATCTGAGAGGCCACTGGTATGTAGCTTAGCATTGCAGCTATACCAGCCTGATCAATATCACTCCATCTTTGAAATGCTGGGTTTCCATAGACATCAATGTGGAATAGCCCTCTTTCAGTCTTCTCAATCACTAGACAGTTCACAAACTTAACACCTTCTGGCAGTTCCCTGTTGCATTCGAGACCAGGTACTTTTATCTCAGGCTGGAACTCAACCCTCTTTCTTTTGCCCTGTGAAGACTGAGGTTGAGATCCTTGTGGTGCGATCAGGCAGGCCTTGAATGCCCGATTGTGCCTTTGGTGTATTCTCGTCTTTCATACCTCTTACTGAGCATCTTCATCAGCTCCTTAACCACCGCATTTTGCTTCTTTTCTATTATTGGACCGAGTTCATCGAGTTAAGTGATCCCAAAGTCAGTGAATTTTAGGGGATCATGAACCTCGAAATGCCTTTTATCAATCCCCCTGTAGACGTTCATTGCCGTGGCTAGACACTGGGATGATTTTGACATCGATGATCTTCTCGAGGTCTTACGCTTGACATTGTCCAATTGTAATGGTCAATTCTTGCTTTCTGATGGTGCAGTTCTTTTGTTCTTTTCTTCCAACTGCTTTTCATTTCAGCTATTTTTCTGCTGCGAGCATCCTTGAACCTCTGTCATGCTACGACCCTTTTCAAGCTTCTTAGGATCAATTCCCACATTTTCAGCTTCTTGGCAATCACTTTAACGCATGCTTCCTTACTCTTCTTATCGTTCCTCGGCTTGTTTCAATCTCCTTTCTTCTTTAGCAAGATATTTAGTTAGTTGTTGAGGTGTGAGAAGGTATTCAGTGTCACCGATTTTGTAGGGAATCTTCTCAGGCTCAGTAGTTGTCATTATGCCTTTGCCTTTGTCCTAGCCTGAGGAAGATGATGCAACAAGAGGTGGTGTTGTTGTCATGATTGGTGATGTTACTTGTCGGTGTTGTTGTTGTTGATGTTTGTGGTGGAAGTGATGAGATGGGTATTGCGATCGGTTGTGATGATGATGTTTGAGTGCGGATCTGCGATGGTGTTGGCTCCCCTCGGTGTGAAGAGGAGTTTCTTCGCAGATTCTCCCCTTCAATTGCCAGGGGCGTCGGTGAGGGCAAGAGTTGGTGTTGGTGCCGAGGGGTGAGCTTCTTGACCCTTGAAGGCGATAAATTTCGATAATCATAGCCTTAATCTCTAAAATATCTCACTGAATGCCAGATGACTTTTGCTTCCAAGTTAGCCTCGATATTCCTCCAAAGCGGTCATTCGGGTCCAAGATTCCAGGCCATAGAAGCGAGGCCTAAGTCAAAGTAGCCACAGTAGTCAACGAGTCCAATGTAGCTCGAAGAGATTGGGCTGTAGTTGAAGACCCCTGAACATTTGCGATTTTAGGGTTTCGATCAGTTCAGTGAGGCTTGAGGATTGTTTCAAGTAGGCCTCAGTAGCCTCCAACACTTTAGAGTTGAGTCTTGGGTCTTCTTTGACACATCCTGATTTCATCGGTTGTGACCCCACATGTTTGAAGATGCTTAAGGAATTTACCCGGGTTTTCATCCAAATTTCTATGAAGGTGTTGGTACATGAGATCTCTGGTTCATGAACATTTTCATCATAAGCACTGATTTACCTTCAGATCGCATAACGGCATTCCGGCTTGATATGTTGTTCCTACAATGTTGCGATGACCCGAGTATAATTTCCTTGAAGCTTTGGTGATCCACTTAACAAGCGCCTTTCGGAAGTGGAAGAACATTATCAAATCTTGTAAATTCATCAATGGAGGAAGAGGAGTCATCATTTTCAAGCTGGAATGGTGATTCAGTATGCTCCTTTGGATCGGTGAGGCTCTTGTTGATTGAACCTCGGCGTCCACTTCTTCCCGGATTGATAAGATTTCATCATCGGTGTCGACAAGCTAATCTTTAGAGAATAGTATTCGGTGACATCGACAATGGTTAGCAAGGGGTTGGTGATGGTTTCCATATCACCGGTGGTATTGATCCTCTAAGTCTTTGTCCCCGTGGACCCCTCGGACACTGGGAGTTTCCTAGTGCCTTCTGGGAGTCGGGATTGGTTTTGGGTTCCGTATCGGCGGGTTGTTTCTTTCCCTCCGAGTCTTTGTCCCCAGTGACCCTGAGAACCTGGTGGGTGTTTCCATGCCTTTGGCGAGTCGATGATAGTTGTATCCCTATCGCGGTGGGTTGTATGGTTCCCTTTGAATCTTTGGGATTGATCAGTGTGCCTTCATACAAAGGCTTTGATTGGCTAATGTCATCATCAAGCGTTGTGGAAGGCGCTCCCCTACCAGCGGGTTGTTTGTTTCCCTCTGGATCTTAGGGAGTAGTAGTTGGGACCAAGGGCACTGATTGTGATTTATCAGTGCCTTCGTTGTCACCTGGGTGGATGTTGCTTGGTCTCCACTGGGTGGCAAATCGGTCTTGGGCTTTCTTTGCCTTTTAGGCTGTGCTCCTGAAGCCTCAGGGCCCTGAGACTTGGGTTTGGTTTTAGTCCCAGTCTGAGACTTCCCCTTTCTCTTTTTAGGAGCAGGGTTAGGAGACACTGAGTCCCTCTGGTTGTTTACAGCAACCATATGGGCCGTCAATTAAATATTAGAGACTTGAGATGGGTCCTTTTGAAAATTAGATTGACTCAGGATACTAGGTAAAGCAGTATGTTTGTACTCCTGAGGATAATTACAACCCAGTAACCCTTGCAAAGCACATGAGACAAACCTAGGGTACAAACGTATTTCGCCTCTAGTTTTGCTCAGTAGCAATTCTGAGATCCTTGTAAATGATCTCTCCCATATGAAATCGATGACCCCATTCATCAAGCAGATAAGCCATCATCAACTGAATAGAATTAACTTGTTGATGGATCGAATGGTTCCCGCCGAGGACCGAATCACAAAAGTGAACAGGATCCTCCAAGCCACGAGGAAATGAATTCTTGGTGGGGGTCGTCTCCAAAAGTTTAGATCTAAGGCAATTCGTTTTAACCCATCCTTAAGTCGAGGGTTCGGGATGGGCAACATAGACTCCATTGTTGTAATCTAACCTTGTTGAAGTGCAAAAAGTTTTATAATCGGGGTTAGTGATGTTCCCCATTGAAAGACTGAACTTAATGAGATACTCCCGAGAGGTCGTAGGTCGGTCTCATTAGTTGAGGGTGTCGGGTCATAGGTGGGTCGTAGCCCAAAACTCCTGAGGAGGTTTAGGTACATAATTGAGGGACATTTCACAAAGGCCGTTTTGAGTGGGCAGTTGAACAAAAATTTCATAATGTCTTTATAGGCTGGGACATTTTCAGGGTATTCAAAATTGCCTATGACATTATTTGTTTTAAACTCAACGTTTGCAAGATCCCCTACCCACTAAGAAGCAAATTGGAGAGATTGTGTTCTAGCCATTTCCATTAAAAAATTGAAGGTTTTTTTTTTGAAGAAAAGTATTTTAACTAGAACTATCAATGAGTTTTAGATCTCTCAAGTTTGTTATGAAAAACTTTTGTAAATGTTTACAAGGAGGGTTTTTCAAGAAGGTTTGAAGAGTTTTTGAGAACACACAAATTTCTTGGATTTGAGAAAGGATTTTGTGAGTTTTGTTGCGAGAAAATAATTTGTGTGTGTGTTTGGTTTAGAAGAGGGTATTTATAGAGTGGTGAGAGGGTGGTTTTGCATAAACGTGGATATGTAAAGGCGGTTTTGAAATCGTTTGAAATTCCACATTTAATGCCACCCACCACTACCCGCAGTAAAATCCCATATTTCAAGGGAACAATTGCGATTACTGATAAAAGTGCACTTTTGCAGTAATAAAATGTCCATAGGATATTTTATGTGAGAGAAGGAATTTAATGCCAAGTGGGATGAGGTAAGTGATGAGACCCACGACAGTAAGACATATATTCTTATATTAAATTGGCATAGTTACCAACCTAGGACATTTAAGTAGCGATACTTGGATCATTTAGTTACTCATTCAATGCTCAATATTGACTGTCGGGGTCCCTGAATGAGTCTTACTCATTGGGAGAGGATGTTTTGTGGGTTTCGTTAGGGGAAGAGGAACCATTTTAGAGTTCTTATGAGATTGGTTTTCGGATGCGACTTTCAATGTCAAGCATTCCCAATTCAATTTTCGTCTCTCTGAAGGTAGGTTCATCAATGGTTTGGTGAAGATATCACCGCCAACCGATATTCTTAGGTAGGGATGAAATGGAGTTATATGTCTCCTTTCATTATGTGGTCCCTGATGAAGTGATATCCGATATCAATGTGTTTGGTTCTTTGATGAAGGACGGGGTTGTTGGAGATTGCAATTTCCTGGTGTTGTCACGAAGATGGGTACTATTTTGTAATGGATGTCGTAGTCACTGAGTTGACTTTTCATCCATAAGACATTGGCACAAAGACATCTGCGGCAACACATACTTACGGCTTCAGTGAAGACATAGCCAGCGATTGTTGCTTTTTAGCACTCAACAAACGGTTTACCTCCAAGAAATTGCGGGACCACTGAGGTACTTTTTCGTCCATGTTGCAGCCAGCATAATCAATCGAGTAACCTTTGAGATCGAACCACAGCATTTTGGATAATAGAGTCCAAGGCTTGGTGTTCCCTTCAAAAGTACTGAGTATTCTTTTGGTGCATGAGGTGAGATTCTTTGGGATTGGATGATATCTAGCTATTAGACGGTGAGAATTGTATGTTTTGGTGCAGGCGGTTAGATACATCGATGAGCCAACAATCCCTCTGAAATGGGTTTGATTGATGATTTGCCGTGAGATCAGGTCCAAGGTCGTTAGGTGGGACCATTGGAGTCTTCTTGAGGCAGTCCGGATATCTCATATTTCTTCAAGAGATTTCTTGTGTACTTCTCTTGGTGATGGAGATACCTTTTCGGTTTGCACGATTTGTAGTCCAAGGAAGTATGTGAGTTCACCCATCATGCTCATTTCAAACTTCTTTGTCATCAGTTTTCAAACTGTTTGCAAAGTTTGTAGTTTGTTGAGCCAAAGATGATGTCATCAACATATACTTGGACCATATCACATCTGTTGTGTTCTATAGACAAGCAGTGTGTTGTCTATCTTTCCTCGACAAACTTGTTTTGTATCGGGAAGGCGAGAGTGTTTCATACCATGCTCTGGGAGCTTGTTTAAGTCCATAAAGGGCTTTGTCAAGCTTGCAGACATAGTCAGGGAATTCACTACTCTCAAAGCTAGGAGGCTGCTGAACATACACATCTTCCTTAAGATCACCATTTAGGAATGCACTTTTAACATCCATTTGGTAGACCACGGAAGTTCATGTATGTTACATATGCAAGAAAGATCCTGATGGCTTCCATTCTTGCAACGGAGCAAATGTCTCATCATAGTCAATGCCTTCTTGTTGACTGTAACCTTTGGCTACAAGTCGGCTTTGTTTTTGGTACAGTCTTTGTTTTCATCAGTTTTGTTTCTGAAAACCCACTTCATTCCTATGACTACAACATCCTGAGGACATTTGATCAAGGTCATGACCTTGTTTTTATCAAACTGTTTAAGTTCTTCTTGCATAGCTGAACCGGCTTGGGTGCTTTAGAGCTTCAGATGACACTTTTGGGTTCTATATCGATAGGTAATCGGCATATAGACATTCATTGGTGAAGGCTGCATTAACTTAGCAGCCATGCTTCTAGTGAGCATGCCCCGCTGGTTCACCAATGATGTTCACTAGCTCAATGTCCTAAGATCTTGTCCACTTACTTTGTGGTCTAGGATATGAGCTTGAGGATGTCCTTGGAGAATCGTGAGTGATTTCGGTGGATGTGCCACGAATCATTAGGAACATATGTTGAGATGTTTTGTTCAGGTTGGGTTTGATGAATCCACTGGGTTCACGATCATTTGGATCGTTTTACCTATCAGCAGGGTGGCGATTATCAATGAATTCACTGATAGTTGGTTGTGACATGTTGTGAGGCAAGACATAATATGAGATGTCAGCATCAGCTTGGTATGAGGAATTGATTTCATGTTATACTCATCGAGGAGGATATCTTGATGAGTTATCAATTCCTATTTCCTCCACTGAGGTGTTGGTGAACCTGATGCTTTCTACACTTTCATCAAAGGTGACATGAAAGGTTTCCTCAACTTGTTGTCTCCTTGTGTTAAATACCTTGAAGGCTTTGGAGATCAATGAGTAACCTAGAAAGTATCCATCATCAGCTTTAGCATCAAACTTGCCTAGATGATCCTTGTGGTTATGAATAAACACAAGACATCCAAATACATGAAAGTAGCTGATGTCAGGAAGTCTACCTTTGAATATCTCATATAGGGTTTTATTATGTCTTTTGACAATGATTGACCTGTTTTGAGTATAACAGGTTGTTTTGACTGCTTCAAATTCATAAATGCTTAGAGAGCTGAGCCATTTAACATGGTTCTTGCAGCCTCAATGAGAGTTATGTTTTTTTTCTTTCGGCTACCCCATTTTGTTCGGGGTGTAAGGAGATGAAAATTTTGGGAGATTCCTTTTCATCACGAAGCTCTCAAGTTCATCATTTCGGAACATCGAGTACCATTGTTAGTTGATTTGTTTTATAGTAATGTCATTACGGTTTTCAATGTTCCGATGAATGGAATTATTGTGTCATCCGCTTGACTCTTTTGGAAAGAAAGTATACCCAAGTGTATCTTGAAAACTCATCAACAATGACTAGTGTATACTTCTCATCTTTGGATAGATCTAGGGACCGGTCCTAAAGAGATCCATATGCGAGGTGAAGGCAGCCTTTTGATGGAGAAATTTTGTTTTGTTTTGAAAGATGCTCTTTGATGTTTGCCTTTCTCACAGGCTGAGCATGGTTTATCTTTTGAAAAAACCAGTGATGGTAAGCCAAGGACCTTGTTTTGTTTTGCCAAGTTGTTGATGTTTTTGAAGTTTAAGAGTCTCTTGTGCCATAGCCAGTTGACAGCCAGGGTGGCTTTGGCAAAGAGACAGGTTCCATCTTGAGAGAGAGTAGACATGTCTAAGACATACACATCATCTCTTCTAGGAGCTATCAAAACAACTTCTTTATTGACATTGAAAATGGTACCTTGTTTGTCATTGAATTGTACAATGAACTTAGCATCACATAGTTGACTGACACTGATGAGATTGTATTTGAGACCATTGACATAAGCTATTCTAGAAAAGACTATTCCATTGCAGTTCTTGAACTATAACCTTCATTGGGACATGATGAGTTATCACCAAATACTACTTTGGGTCCTGGTTCCTTTACATACTTGTGCAGATACTCCTTCACACCAGTCATGCTTCTTGAGTATCCACTGTCAAGATACCAAATAGGCTCCCTGGTGTGTCTCGCACAAGTAGTAAACTGAATTAGTTTCTCTTAGTGACCCACTTACTAGTGGGCTTAGATCTCAATGTCTCTTTGAATTTAGCAATCGACTCATGGTCAGTGGTTGAGTGCATTGTGCTACCACAGGTTTTGCATTTAGAGGCGAGGGATGACCTGTGATTTTGGGTTGCTTGGAACTTCTCCTTGCATGGATGACACTGTCATGCTAGGATGTCATATGAGTTGTGTTACCACAAATATCACAGCATGTGTTCATAAGACAATCATCAGGATGATGATCATTAAAGCCACAGTGTGGGCAAGGAGGAAAAGGTTTTGCTCTAAACTTTTGAGCAGGCTTGGATGTAGAAGCGTACGGATGACCAACTTTGTGTAGTTTTCTTTCTTGAGAGAACTTACATATTGTAAGTGATCGTAGCTTCTGTGATCATCCTTTTGCGATCATACAAAAAGGATTCTATAACAGTTGTCGATGGTATGGTGGTATAGTGGCATAGATCACACTTCGCTTGTTTTGGTGGTTACTTTTGACTTTGAGGTACTAGAGGAAGCTGACTTTTTTCCTTGGCTGATTCAGGACCTTTTGATGGATTCCATCTTGTCGGTTAGCTTCCTCACTAGTTCAGTTCTTGCTGAATTTGGTCAGCTTTAGTGGGGATAGAGGATGTGGAAGTTTAGATTGGGGGTACACTCTTGATGAGTTGGTTTTGATGGTCTTTTGAGGATAGTTCTACCAAGTCCAGACCTTTCTTTTGGTGAGTGTGGATTGTATTGTAATAGAGTAAGCTTCGAGTTTGGGGTAGCACCGAAGAGGTTCGGTGGAAGTGGTGCTTGAAATTCAACTTCAGACTCAGAGATGTGTTCATACTACTGGCATCGAGGAGTCAAGCATGCTCTTTAGAGCTTGACTTTGAGCTCTAGAATTTTCCCGAGAATCAAAGTTTGGGAGGTTACTCTCGGGATTAACCCGTTCAATCAATCACTGGGCTGGGACTAGTCAACATACAAGTAATCATGCCACGGACACCAATGGCGGGACCACGGTCTTTGTTGAGAGAGTCAGGAAGATGATCTTCACCTAAGACTCTCTTCACTCTTGGGGGCTCCCACAACATCAAAGACCCTGGATTCTTAGCAGTCCAACTATCAAGAATATCTTGAACCTTTTTGAGTTCGTCTTGAGGAGCCTGATTTCTTTTAACTAGTTCAGTGTTTTGAATTTGCAAAGTGACAGCCTCAAGCTTGGTTTGTTTTAAAATAAGTAGTTCATCCCTACACTTGTTTAATTCAAAACTTAGCTTGTTGTATTTTGAAAAAAGATTCAGTCTTTGCTCTTCCACGAACTTAAGGTCAACATTGAGATAATTCATGTAAGACTGCCAATCAGAGTCATCATCCATAGAAAGTAAGATATTTACCTTCTTCATTGTGATATTGACCCATTCTCCATTCCTAGCAAGATTCTTTCCAATAGCTAGCTTGTCCTCTTCTGAGAGGGCCATCAGTGCACTGACATGCACCAATTCATCATCTGATGACGGCTCTTCATCCGTCGAAGGTTTCAGCACGAGGCCCTTGTTTTACCTGCAGTTTGAACATTTTTTGTTGTTTGAGGGTGGCCTCAAGCAATGCAAGCTTAGCTTTTGCTTTCTTATACTTAGCTTCATAATCAATGGTTTTGTTATTATCATATTTGTTTTGAAAATGTTGATGAGACTGATACATTTTTGGTTGAAATTTGCTGAAGCCGAGACTGATTTGACCACGATGGTTTGTAAGAGGGTTCTAAATTGTTTTAAAAAGGTCTTTTGCAAAATGACCCATTGACACTTAAAGCATTCAGTCTCCTCATTTGCTTTAGCATTTGAAAAACCTTTGTTTCATTTTATAAATCTTCGAGAGTTAGCAAGGAGTGCCCTTTCCGAAATCGACGTTGGTCATTTAGGTACTCCTCACTTGATCTCTCATCAAGTTCATCATTTGAATTTTCTTGAAAATCTTGAACCACATTGTTAGAAAGCGGTTGATATGGGTCTTGAAGTGGTGGTGGGGACTTCTTGACTTCACGAGACTTCTGAGATTTTGGATATGATTAGCATTCCTAAGTCCATGAGAGAAATTTAACCACTTCTCAGGGAGACTATTGACAAAACCAACATTGATTTCATGTTTTGACAACTTAACACCATCATTTGAAAGTTCATTTAAAGAGTTTTGTATGGTGTAAGTTTGAGACAATTTTGGGTCCTTAGCCCTTAAGGTGTTGTACTCAAGTTTCAGGTCCATTATCCTGTTTTCCTTGGTATCAGATGGGCCTTTATGGCTATGAACTAGGTCATCCCAGGTTTGTTTGGCGTACTCACGACTTATAGCAGACTCCATAATATCATCAGGAAGACATGATATGATGATGCTTTTGAGTCTTTGGTCCTGGTTGACCACTCTTCTCTCATCCTAAGTCCACGAGCTTGAGGTTTAGGCAAACCTTCAGCAGTTTTTGGGACAAATGGACCTTCATTTATACACTTGATATAATAAGGTTCCATCCCAATCAAATAGCAAAGCATCGCTTTTTCCATTTGTTGAATTTACCAACTTCAAGTCTAGGGGCAACAACTGAATAAGCTCCACCCTTTTTATTGACTAGTTGGGGTACATCAATTTCAGCCATTTAGGATCCTAATTTAAAAACTTTTAGAGTGGCAAAAAAAAACGAGTTTTATAATTAGCCTTGCTTTGATACCACTTGTTGTTCCCCGTTCACTATCGTTTAAAACAGTTTAAGTGTATAAAACAAGTTAATAGCGAACTATGAGTGAAATTAACGTAAGTAAAACACACTTATAAATTTTCAACATCATATTCTTATTAGAAATAAATCAACAAAGAATACGTTACCCAAGTACTTGCGGAATAGCACTTGGGATTGAAATGACAAAGTTTTGATGACTCCTCTCTAAGCTCAGGCTAAGTCTGAGCACAATTCTTAGAGCTCACTGAGCTACTCAAGAACTAAGTTGTATTTGGAGGAGTGAAAGGATGGTTTGCGTGTATGTGTATTTTTACAATTTACAAGCTTAATCTTTTCACTCCATCTCTTATGCTATTTATACATGTATGATTTTTGACTCTTTCCTTAGTGACAACTGACATCATACTGAAGACAAAATATCGATGTATTTTGTCTCTGTTTACAAGACTATTCTAGGTAGAGACAAGACTACTTTCCTAAGTTCATGATGACCACGAGCCGATCTTTTGCCATTAGGGGAAAGTTGACTTTGGTTGATAAGGACTTCATCTTATCTGATTCAAACTTATCCCGTCTTATCCCGCTCTTTCTTGATCTTTACATCCTTGGTCTTCTACTTCAGTTTGTCTTCAGTGTAAGTAGTTGGAGAAGAGTCTTAGGGATTCAGTGAGTTATTTTCATCACTCACTGAATCCACCATCTTCTTCTTGACTCAGTCTTTACCCTTTAAGTTCCGCTAAGGTGGAGAGACTTCTTCTTCGCCTCGTCTTGAGTATCACGAAGATGACTCAGAGAGACTATGCACTCAGTGACCTGTTAGTGTTTAACGAACTAAACACTTGGGCTATTTTCTATTCAAATCCTATATTAAGGGGTTTGGGTATCTACTGAAACCAACATTAAGTCTTAGTGCAATGCCATGCTTATTTCGAAAACATATCTCGTGATCTTTTGATTTACTTTCACGTATCAATCTTCTTTATCATTCTAAGCCGCGTCACGTCTTTTAGGTTGTGCTTAGATGCTTCACACTCGTCCGGAGATCCATATTACTTCTGGTCTTCATCACTTCTCTGTGAGTTTTCATAGCCCCGTTTTTCAAGTTAGTATTTCATTGCAAACCTACGAGGAGAATACATTGCACATCATTTTATTACGAGCCCAAGTATATCAAATTCATTTACATTGCTTAAGTTACTGCATTGCCATATTAATGTCCCCATTTCTTTATCATGAACCGTTAATTCAGAGTGGCGAGGGTGAGTGAATAGATCTATTGAGGGTGACTCCTCCATCCGGGTTGGTGGTTCCAACTGGTCAAATGGATGCATTTCATTTAATATCAGAATGAGAGTTGTTTGGCAAACACTCTGTTGGGGTGAACATCATAATCAGTCTAGCTTCGGGTTCATGAGCTTATAGCAATTGTATCATTTTCATGTGGCATTTTTGTCATACATAACTTATACTTGTGGTAGCCGTACAAACATTTACATAAACCTATGATTCTCACCAACATTATTGTTGACTGTTTTAGCAATGTATTTTCAATAAATAAGGAATATACTTTATGGCATGTGAAGCACAAAAATATTTTGAAGACGATGCACATATTATCATTCGAAAATCTTTACAACTTTTATGTTGTACTTTTTATTATTATATAAACTTGTGGGACCTCTTTGTAAACTCTGATATTTTAATCGAATGATAATTCATTTCAAAATGTCTCATTTAGAGTCGTTTTCTGTAACTTGCTCATGAACTATGAAGTAATACCCTAGTGACACAATCTTCGCTGTGATAATTTTGGGGTGTTACAGTCCTTCCCCTCCACAGTTGTAGCACTTGATTGGCTTTCCCTTAACCTTGAGCCGCAATTCTTCCTCGATTCTGATTTCCCACATAACACACCGGCTCCTGCATTCCCTAACCACTCGGCTCAACCCCAACATTTACTTGCTCATTATTTGTAGATAAGCATTCTGCCTTCCTTGCACGTTTTGCACTACTACCCTTCCATCTTTAACCGTAGCATAATTGTGTAGGTTAGATCACGGTCTGAGATGATTGTTGGTGTGGGGAGTAAGGTTCAGGTTGGCTTAACCATAGAGCCGGTTGATTGACAAGGTGTTCCATGAATGAGTCTGAAGGCTTATATCCTGGATCCAGAATAAGTTTGTGATTACCATCCCCAGTAGGTATGACTTGTGATGCTTTGGTAGTTATTCCCACATTTATGTAGAATGCAGTTGAATCATTAGAAGAACTTGAATCTCCAACATTGGTATTTAAATTTTCCATGATCATTCGTTCAAATGCAGCATGCTTCTCATGTTGGAGCAAATAAGCATACAATTGCTCGTAACTGGTGTTCCTCAATCCTTTGTTTAGTTTGACTGCAGTGACAAATTTGTGCCATTCGGGATTCATATTGTTCACAAACTTTGAATTGAGCTAGATATTTGGCATTGTCATCTTGATATTCCTCATATCATTCACAAGCTTGTGGAATCTCACATAATATTCAGTAACACTTTCTCCTGGATTCATTTTAAAGTTCTCAAAGTCATCATACAACTGAGATTCTCTATCTTCCTTAGTTAGTTCAGACGAGAGAGAAGCATCTTGACATTATCCCAGCGACCTTGGCTGGTGTTGTGATTGAGTAGCTTGTAAATGTCCTTTAGTAAACCTTGAAGTATGATGTTTGAGGCTCTAATGTCAGCATCATATCTCTTTTTTTCTTTATCATCAAGCTCATCATACATTCTTGGTCTATCCAACCCTAATGAAACAATTCCATCAGTTCCAGTTTCAAGAATGTCCATATTCATTCCAATTTGAAATGGTCCTTCATCAATTGACTTAAGGATGTTAACCCCATTCTCTTATCCTAAGCAATACATCGATTCTTTGAGCCCAAGAGTCATAATCGGTTCTATCAAGCATTGGAGGATCTAGTATGGGATCTGCCGCTTGAATGTCATCAACAGGAAGAAGTGATTGTAGACATGATTACTAATTTCCAAGGGATTTTACTACTCTTTGATTAAACTGGGAAATAGATTCTTTCACGCGATTTTACTAAATCAAGAGAAACCATAAAAGCGTATCATGAAGAAATGACAAGTCTCAAAGACAAATCACACTCTTGACAAAACCTTACGTCCAAATCGCATAAGTGTCAAAACGCTTAAGTGTCAAACCGATTAAAGTGACAAACCGCTTAACACACAAACCGCTTAACACACAAACCGCTTTACACACAAACGCTAATAGATAAAGCGCTTAACACACAAACCGCTTAACACACAAACCGCTTAATGTGACAAACCGCTTAACACACAAACCGTAGGGAACAAAATCGTCCACTACTTCCACTACTTTGTCCTTTCTTGTCTCTTTGTCTCAACACACAAACCACTTACGTGACAAACCTTGCAGGAAAATGAGACAAACCGGCTTAAAAGTGAGACAAATAAACTTCAAGCGGTAGACAAACCGCTTAAAATTAAGACAAACCGCTTCAAAGAAAATGAATCGAGGACAAAGCCTTCCTAGAAACTTTCAAAAACTAAACCTTTTCCAATACGAAACACTAAAAACAAGATGATTGAGACCTTCCAATCCAAAACCAAAACACTTATGATGATTCTAAACACAAAAGTACTATCAAAATTCAAACTTTAACACTATAAATGATCTAAATGATGAAAACTACTCAAAACTCATTCAAGCCCAAAAAACTATGAAAACCACTAGAAATACAAGAATATGAAGGATAGATGATCAAACCATGACTCTTGATACCAAAGAAAAATGTATTATGAAAGCTCCAACCCTTTGCCTTGCTAGGCAAAGGGTATTTATAGTTACAAGCATGGAACGCCCTCCTTCTTTGTAGATCAGGCATACAATGGGTAAAGACCCGTCCGTCCTCCACAGTGTTACTTAATAAACTACTTAATATCACTAAATCACTACGGCTACGAGCATTCTAATGATTACAAAAAGTACATCTGGAACGAAGATGAAGAAGAAGCTTTCCAAATCCTAAAACAAAAACTTTGTAGTGCCCCTATTCTAGCATTGCTAGATGGGATCGAAGATTTTGTAGTCTATTGCGATGCTTCACACCAAGGATTAGGAGCCGTACTCATGCAACGAGAAAAGGTCATGGCTTATGCTTCACGACAACTCAAGAAACATGAAGAAAACTACAATACTCATAACTTGGAGTTAGGAGCGAGAGTCTTTGCACTCAAAATCTGGAGACACTATCTATCTGGTACTAGATGTACTGTGTTTACTGAACCACAAAAGTCTCCAACACATTTTCGATCAAAAGGAATTAAACATGAGGCAACGACGATGGTTGGAACTACTGAGTGGTTATGATTGCGACATTCGCTATCATCAGGGAAAAGCCAAAGTAGCAGGATGCAGTAGGAAGGAAAGGGTTAAACCTCTACGAGTTTGAGCTTTAGTCCTAACCATCAATTCAAATTTCCCTGCTCAATTACTCAATGCTCAAGCCGAAGCAGTGAAACAACAAGACATTGAGAAGGAGAAATTGGACGGCATGATACTGAAAGAAATTTGAAACCCGTTCCGACGGAACTTTATGCTTCCAAGGGCGAAGTTGGTTACCACTTTATGGTGGCCTACGAGACTTAATCATGCTTGAATCCCACAAATCCAAATATTCCGTACATCCAGGATCTGATAAGATGTATCATGATCTAAAACTACTCTATTGGTGGCCAAACATGAAAGCTGACATTGCCACCTACGTTAGTAAATGCCTTACTTGTTCCAAAGTGAAGGTCAGACACCAAAACCCTCGGTCTCTTACAACAACCCGAGATTCCGATATGGAAATGGGAACGAATCACAGTGGATTTTATCACTAAACTCCCAAAGACATCCAACGGTTATGACTCCATCTGGGTCATAGTGGATCGTCTTACAAAATCAGCACACTTTATACCAATCAAAGAGACTTACAAGATGGATCAGTGACTCGACTTTCGTCAAGGAAATAGTCTCAAAACACGGTCCACCAATCTCTATCATATCTGACCGAGATGGTAGATTTACCTCCCACTTCTGGCAGTCACTCCAAGACGCTTTCGGAACAAACCTAGAAATGAGTACAGTGTATCATCCTCAAACCGATGGTCAGAGTGAGCGAACCATTTAAACGCTGGAAGACATGCTTTGAGCTTGTATAATCGACTTTGGAAAAGGATGGGATAACCATTTACCATTGGTTGAATTCTCCTACAATAACAGTTATCACGCGGTATAAAGCAGACACCCTTTGACGCACTTTACGGTCGAAAGTGGCGTCGCGTCTGCTGGGCGAAGTGGGAGATGTTCAACTCAGGGTCGAACTCATTCGTGAAACAACACAGAAAATCATACAAGCCAAAAATCAGTTACAAAAAGCAAGAGATAGACAAAAGATTTATGCCGATGTACGACGCAAACCTTTGGAATTTCAAGTTAGAGACAAGGTTATGCTAAAAGTATCACCTTGGAAAGGTGTCATACGATTCGGTAAACCTGGAAAACTAAACCCAAGATACATAGGTCCATTCAAAAATCCTCGCTAGGGTTGGTCCAGTGGCGTATAAACTTGAGCTCCCATCGGAACTCAGTAATGTACATCCCACTTTTCATGTATCCAACCTAAAGAAATGTTTATCCGATGAATCGTTTGTTATTCCACTCGATGAACTCAAACTCGCCAACGATCTACACTTCATTGAACAACCTGTGGAGATCATGGACCGAGAGGTCAAACAACTAAAACAGAGTCGAATACCAATTGTCAAAGTTCGCTGGAACTCCCAACGTGGTCCAGAATTTACGTGGGAACGAGAAGACCAAATGCGTCGAAAGTACCCTCACCTTTTTAAAGGAGCATCACCATCAAGTAACAATTAAATCACGAGGACATGATTTCTCCAACGGGGGGAGACTGTAACCACCCGCACTTTCAGGTTACTTTTCATTTTCGAGAATTTACTATTCACTTTCACTATTCAACCGTAAAATTTTTATTTCACATTCTCCTAAGTTAAATTATTTTAGTAATATCCTGAGAGTTCGACAAACGTTAGATCATATTCACAAAATTTATTAAGAAAAAATCGTTATAAAGTTTTATTTTTGTCGGAACACCATTTAGACATCACGCGCATAACGAAAATCAACTCTGATAATTTTTCTCACATCAGATTAATTTTTAGATCACTCATAATTAATTTGAGAATTTTTAAGATTTCATTTTAATGTTACCAAAATAAAA